>FR989982.1:11067591-12267591 GCA_905404265.1 Fabriciana adippe
TTCATATTGTATATTTTTGAATAGAAACTAAACATAAGCACTAGATAATAAAATATTAGTCTATTGATTTATAGACAAGTGCTGTCGATAAAATTTTAGGCCACTTAAAAATTATCGAGAGAAAAACAAACGATATGGTTTTCAATTTGTTAAAGCTTTTAACTGGATTTTACTATTTTTTTTAATATTGCTAGTAGATATTTCGATTACATCTATAATAAGACTGTGCCCCTTTTTAACACCCAACGCAAAAAGGGGGATGTTATAAGTTTGACGTGTCTGTGTATCTGTGTGCCAGTTTGTGGCATCGTATCTCCTAAACGAATGGACCGATTTTGATGCGATTTCTTTTGTTTAAAAGCTGACGTGATCTAGATTGTTCTTAGTTAGAAATAATGACGATCTGTTCAGGCGTTTAATGATCATCACCTCATTTCCTATTTGACAAAAGGATGTTACTAACTTTTACAGATCCGATTGATTTGAAATTTAGTGTACTGTTACTTGGTACTGTTACTGGTATTTCTAAGATATGCAACCCTGGAGCTGATGCTGTAGCATCAAATAGTCTGCGTGATGCTCCATTCCTCAGAAGCTTACAGCAGATAAAGCGTGTTTGAGATCATAAGAATAGTCTTAATGAGAGTTATCTAATAAAATTAGTATCCATCCGCAAGTAATTTAAAAAAAAATGAAATAAAATAAAATTAAAAATTTCAAGTAACCCCCGACACAAAAAAAGCTTTATGAATTAAAAAAAAATCTCTTGACCTTTTAACTGCATAATTAGAATACCAGACTTTTAACTTCATAGCTAAGTAAATTAAATAAAAACCAAAATACAAATAAAAAGAAGATTGATAATGATAAAGTATTAGCGGCCCCCTGACGCGACGACGCTCGTCATCAAAATATGAATAGGTACCTACTTTTAATGAAGTTATAAGCTTAAAGAGATTTTTTTTTTTTACTTTTAGAGTTTTGTGTGTCGGGAGTTACTTAATTTTTTTAACAATGTTGACAAAGCTTATTTTATGTTATTTTATATGCATCTTCAATATATAGTAATCAAAACAAAAGTACTTAAGCATGTTTGCTTGTAACATATGTCTGTACTACCGACTAATTGAGGCAATATTAAAATAATTTTAACGTAGGGATAATAATAGAGTTTTGACTAAACCCCTTAAGTAAGGCATCCTAATGTGAATTACATATTCTCATATAAGATTTTTATGCAAAAAACCTAATATAAATAAGTATACAAAAGATAGACCACGTATACATATTACATATATAGTCGTAAATGGCTAGATTTGGCCTTAGATAATTTAATAATTATATGTTTCCTACAAACATTCTCGATGACGATACGAATACTTTTTCGCAAGTGTTCGTGCTCGGTCTACTGGTTTGTCTTTTACAACGAATTCTCTTACTATGATTTTGTTGATAAGGCCGTTTGTGTTAAGTAAATATAACAAGTGCAATTGATCTTGCACTTGGCAAGTGATCTGAATTTAATCCCACCTTAACTAGCTATTGATTAGTTAGTGAGGTGTATGCTTATGAAATGGCCTCTATTCTATCGTAGAACGATTTGAACGTAGAGACCATTTTGTGTAGCTACTGGACGTCAGGGACTTGCGGGAGGCTACACATGACTGCTGTTGCTTCGTATTGCTTGTGTATTTGTAATAATTCGGTTCTCGCTACGGTAACACCCGAGTCTTCGATTACTCATATATATTTTTTAACTTTGAGATCTTAATCTTATAAATTATATATTATGTATTTATTAAATATAATATTTTTTCTTAAAACTATTTACAATATTTATAATTACTCTTTTTGCTCGACTTGGCGGCGGAGACACTGCCATGCCCCCCGAATTTATATACAACTAGCAGTACTCGCGGCTTAGCCCGTGTTCTCAGTTCTCAAGATCACCCCGTGTGCTAATCTGAAAATTGCCTGAAAATTTCATCAAAATCGCTCCAGCCGATTTGAAGTTCCTAGTTAACATAACGCATAATAACTAACTTCTCTGATCTCCTGATCCATTTAATAATACAAGTTTTGATATGAAACTCAATACAAAATATTTCAATAAAGAATCTTTACATCGTGAACAAAAATAAAATGTGTACGTTACATGGAAAACTGACTAGACACCCTTTGATTCGCTTTATGATGCTGCTGAGTTCGGAATCTCTATAATGACATTCCATAATAATAAGCGCGACCGTCCGACCGGTTAAAACAGGATGCATTCATTACGATACCTTTTACCTTCTCTGCTCTCTGAACTTATTTAAGTCCATGAATAAAACATTGTTAACAAAAATGTTTTTATGCAGTGACGCTTTCAAACCTAATTGTTCCTTAAAAGCTGAAATGCACTTTGGAAATCCTATTAAACATGCTGGATTGACTAGAAACTCTGCCTGTGTATAAAAGATGGGTGTTAATAAGATAGGTATACCTACTTTCCACTGAAGAATATTGGGTTTTTATTCGTATATATAATTACTAAGGGTATTTAAGATAAGGACCAAATAAAGTCAAATACTTTATTATGTATGTATATAACACATTAAATTATTAAATTAATATAGAAATAATTAAATTTAACAAGACAATTAAGTTAGTAAGTTAGCAAAACCAACTAGATTAATCTGAGTTTTCGCTGTTATTTTATTACACTAATAAAATAATAGAAATAGGATGTAGTCACTGTAAGTCACATTTTGAGAACTTTTTTCTTTCAAGTACCTGTTGTATCCAAAATACCAGAGTATAGTACATCAGTACAACAATCCACACGTGCACTGTACCTACACTGGCAGTGCTACCCACAAACTGATGAAAAAAAGCAGTTATTATATTTAATCCATGCGATATATATGTATATTTGACGATGAATGTCGTGATTATAATTGAACACGGATTATAACATCGCAATCGGCAGTTACCACTAACGTATCCGTATGCCATATGAACGCACTAGACCAACACTTATATTTATATGTATTATTGTTAACATTATACTACGTCATATATGAAAAAGACAAAGTGTTGGGAAATTTTGCTGATGTAAAAAAATATGTAAAAACTAATGATCAATTTAAGGAGAAAATCTCTATAATACCCTATTTCAAACTATAAGCGAAAACAAAAATAATTATGATAGGTAAGAAATATTCTCTAAAACGCCCAGGGTATAAGTCTGGTATTCAAAAAAATATTAATAGTGTTCTGAGATATTATTTAAAATTACTTAGGTTATTGACACTTATCCTTTCATATAACACACAATAAAGTCATACGAGTGTGTACATCTCGCAGCAAGGATGAAACGTGTATGTCTCCAACTGCATAATATATTCAATCGTTAACTTGTTTTCATCTATTTAGTTAGCTTTTATGCAGTCGGGTTTTTTTTTATAATATTATATTTATTTAGTATTACTAATGAAAGCGAATTTTAGTTTGTCGGACTTCATATAAAAATTGGCATCAAACTAATTTAATCGGCTTAAGCGAATATTTTATTAAAGTACATTTTTTCTTACTTTACTACTACTATGTCTACACTAAAAAAGGGAAAATAAAAACTAGAAAAAACCGACTTAAAAAACACTAAAAAGTAAAAGATAACTGATTAGTAGTTTTCATTTACTATAGATATATAATCAGATATTTTCAAAGTCGGTGCCAGCTGATACAAATCAAAGCACACCGACTATCTGATTATGTATCTATAGTAAATGAAAACTACCAATCAGTTATTTTTTACTTTTAGTGTTTTTTAAGTCGGTTTTCCTAAGTATTATATAGGTACGTTTGAAAATAAATTGCTCATGGAAAAGGAAGATTAGAACTTGTATCAGCTTATCATATTTATCAATTAAGCTTTTCGTTAGAAGATTTGATGAATATTTATAAAATATACAAAAATAAGCTACATAATACCTATTTTATATCTTCCATATCTTTCCTTAGTTTTCTGACAACCATCCAAAGGAGATCGAAGAGCTTTGGTCGACGCTCTGCGCGTGTTGGCCTAATAATCTCAAAGTGATCATCCGATACCTCATCATAGTGTCGGGAATGGCTCCTAATGAACTCTTGCCATATGTGAGTATACACTTATAAAACTTTCATTTGATTTTCTCCGATTTGTTATATCATAAACATTGTGCAATTGGCAGCTTAGTCAAAAACACAAATCTTTTTTTAATTTTTTTTTTTATTTTTACTATAATAAAAACTATGATTAAAAACAAGCTTAACACAAAAACTTGTTATATTTAAGTTATTAAAAACATTCGAGAGTTAAATAAATTGTTTTCTTATTCAGTAATGTAATGTATTAAAATGTGGGAATGTTTGTCGTAGTTGTTCTCCTTTCACACAACAACGAACTAAACATTTCGTTGTTTTTTATATAGTATTTTACGAGTAGCTACACCTATTATTACATAGAAACTTTATTGTAAGAAACTATGCTCGTGAGAAGAGCGTTAACAACTGCAACACAGATTAATACTAAAATTGTTATTGTCATTTTAAGTTGTTTTCGATGTATGTCAAATTCTTAATAAATTTTTTTTTTTTTTGTATTGATTCACCAATGGATTACGTGGGATACCAATTATTACAATGATAAAAGTTGCTAAAGGGCCCAGAGTGTTAATAGGGTCTGGGCGAAGCGAGGGTGGTTCGTATAACGTATTCAATAAACATATATGTGTAACTATTATAAAAAACATTAAGTGAAAACTTTTGCATATATCAGACCGTCCTTTTATCTCTATTACGAGTATATCAAAGCGACGAATGAAAGCTAGTTCTTAATAGAATTAGCCGCGGCTTACTTATATACTCGTACATACGTTTTTACTTAGCATCAAAGGGTATTAAATTGCAATATTTCCTTAGGGCACTACGACTTCAATATCACGGGGCGTAGAATATTGATTAACTATCTCGTGCAGGCTCAGACGAACCCTTGTTATACACCTTTTAATATTATTTTTTCAATTATCATTCGTTTCATTTTTTATAGAATGACATACCTACTAATGATTTAAAACTTGATTTTAATTCAAATATGACTATGACAATTGAAACCATATTTCCAACATTGTATTTTATTAAACATCATTTTACCATACATAGTTTAGATTACAGAATTTCTACGATACTAAAATTAGAAAATATTTTGAAAACTACAACGGTAAATGTAATGTGTGTTCTAAAAACTTATAACCGTTTTATAAATAGACTCAATGTAATCTATACCTGTATATTTATTAAATTCAATAAGTCACTAAAAAGATAGAATATGAAAGGTTAAAAAGTACGCTTCACTGAACTCATAACAATTGACTCGAATGAAAACTAGCAGATTTATTGCTTCATTAATACCCTCTCCGCCGTATCTTCTGCGTTTTACACAGCAAAAACCTATTAGTTTATTAGTATATAGTGCCTTTTGTTTTTATAATTTACTTATTACAATAGAGATATTGTTATAAACGCAAAAGTTCGTATGTTACTCCTTTTTCGACGGATTTGGATGAAATTGAGTAGGTACCTGGTACATAGATAATGTCCTGGAGTAATACATATGTTATTATTAGGTATTTAAGAACTCACTTGGGCAAAACAAGGGGCTATTATAAATTAAGCTACTATTTTTATAAATTGCGATCATTTGTGAACAAGCGAGAGCTAGAATCAATGGATTTGAGTAAAATTCGCGGAAGAGAAGTACATATTAAGCCTCAAAAGAGAATAATATACAAGGAGCGTATAGAACATTAAAAGCTTATGTTAACTTGGTTATCTAAGCGAGCGCGTTACAAATAGACTACCACTGCAGTCTACATGATGTACGAGTATTATGTATACAGTAAAATAATCAACACTTGTTAAAAATCAAACCTGAGATACTGTAGATAAACTATTCCCTAATGACTTATTATTTATTTACATTAATTAATAACAAAATTTTATGATTATGAATAAATATATTAATCTATGCACTATTTTCTTTTTTAAATACATCATTTATATTTCATAGGCAAAACGCGTAGTACTGTACCTAGCACGATCCAGACCCGAAAGACTTTTGGATGAAATGATGACAGAACTGCAAACAGTAGAGACTTTGAACTGTCTCATAGAAAGAACGGAGACTCCCCCCTTTTATCGCTTGACGTCCATGAGAAAAGCCACATCTGGACATAGCGATGGACCCGGAACTGGGTCACAGGTGTGTAAAATATGTGTTTTCTTTTTTTTTTTTGAAATTACTCTTGTTTAGTTAAATCTCTTCAAAGCAAAATACTATTTGTTAAGTGGTTTTCGACTCGATAATGGCATTTAGTTTTTACTTAAAAATCTAGGGTAAAAGTCGTTAAAATGCAGAAAAAATATTTTCAATTTGCAAGTTAACTAAAGGAAGCAATATTCGAATTCCTTTTTATCTAGAATGTAAAATAAACACAGTAAATTTTAATAATTATGACATTTAATAAATAACAATACAAAAGATCTTAGTAGAAAAGATAGAAGGATAAAAATATTGGCATACTTTGTGACTCCCTCGGCGTCCAATTATGGTATTACTCGAACATTGACCCAATAAAAAAAACCAAATACGCCTAATTCGCACTGTATTGTACCTACTCGTACGTCCTACATTACACCCTCGACGAATATTCACTTCTCAAAGTACTAATGCGTAAGGCTATTCAACTGTATTTTTTTTCTATTTTAAATTAATATATGTTAAAACAAAAGGTCTGATTTGTATCTTTTGAATGCTGAAGGCCTTGAAACGGATTATATTACTACCTTGAATATTTTAAATTTCTTAGATTTACCCAAATATTTGACATTCTAAATAATTTCGGGGGGTTTCCCGTATTTATTTTGGTGTTTGGTTTCCGGCGTTTATAATGCTTTACAGCAATCACGGTAGACTCTCTTAAAATAAATCCGAGAAGAAAAATAGTAGTATAAGATAGAGCACATAGGTACTTATCGACCAAAATTTTTAATTGTTATCATGTAATATAACAATTTGTATTACATTATATTTTTTGGCAAATTTTCAAAAAGGATAAGGTACTCAATTCGTTAGAATGTTATTTTTTATGTATTATATATATATATATATATATATGTATTATATATATATATATATATATATATATATATATATATATATATATATATTTGTAATTTTTCTTTTTTGTAAATAATGTTTATAAATGAACTGCTCAATTCCTCTAGGATGCGACCGGACGGATCGGTGAGCTAGCTCCTGAAGAAAAAGGCACTATACACACCAAGCGGCACAGCGGAGAAGATCCGGCGAAAGCTACGTGAGTATTGTGAAAATATTGTGAACCGATTTTCATGATTATTATTTTGCCGGTTAATTCCAGGATCGTATAATTTTCGATATTAAATTACACTCTTAAGAAAGGAATAAAGATTTTTAAAGTAATTTAAAAACCTTTTCCCCTATTTTTATATACTCTTTAAGGAAAAAACGAAAGAAACGTAAATTATGTTAAAAGTTATTATGATATTTTTTAATACACAATACACATATTTGCCTGTAAAATTGTCAAGAATCATTTAGTAATATATAAAAGCATTTGAAATCGTAGTTATAGTAGGTAATCCATACTGTATGATATTTTAAATGTGAAAGTGTTTGTTTATTTGTTTATCCTGTCTTTGCGTCGAAATAGAGTGACGGATTGGTGTGATGTTTTGTGTGGAGACAGTTGGAGGGTCGGTGAGTGACATAGGCTACTTTTTACCGCGAGAAATCATCTCATTCCTACCGGAAAACACGTTATAATACAACCCACAACATTATGAACCTATGTATGTAATGACATAATATATATAGTCTATCTATTCCATACTAACCGTTAGAACGTATGTAGAGACGAACCTGAGCGAAGCTAGGTTGTACTGCTAATATAATAATAATTCAATAAGCATTTCTTTTAAACAACAGCTGCCAATCACTTGATATATCTACAATTTTATTATCGCTGTGGAGCCTTAAATCTTGTTTGAAATATGAAATGTGAATATTTTTATATAAAGACCTCTATTTTTTTTTTTGTATTAATTATGCCTGACACCGCGTCTTTAATATTTTCATGTGAACAATGAACATAAGGGCTTTTATTATTGTTTTTCGCTCAGAGAATAAATTATTTAATCTTAATACAAAGCTCTGAACATAAACTATAAAATTTCTGACGCAAAAACTTCTATAATTTCATTTTTGTTTGTATGTCCGTGTGTACGCGCTAATCTGAGAAACGGCTTAAGCGATTTGGGTACGGTTTTCACTGTATTGTGGTAAGCTTCACATAACATTTAGTATTTGTTTTATTTCAATCGATTCATAAATAAAAAAGTTATGTTCATTTAAAGAACCACCTAGGGACGACGAATCCAAGCGAATTAAGGGTGAGAGGTAGGTGACAAATAAATAACAAACTTAGAATGCTGATGACTGCGTTTCTATATTTTCAATAGAATTATCAAATCATAAATAATTATAATAATATAAACAAACCATGAAATGTTGCTTTAAACAAAAACGCTGTACCTACTGCATCGAGCATAGTTTTTGTACAATCACACGAAAACGCAGAATAGAATTTAATATTGTATTCAAATATTAATAATATCAAAATTAATACTTGTTTATACAATTAATTGAGAAAAACAAAACTTGAGATGATGTTAAGACTACGTCGACGATAATTTGAGTTCTTGATCCCTTTTATAAGGGGTATTATGTCTCGAGTACCTAATACTTTACAATGGCTGGAATTATTTTAATTAACTAAACTGCAAACTACTTGTTCTGATTTCAATAGATATTTGTTTTCAAATTCTACGCGGAACTTTATAATTGAATTGAATACAATACTAAAATACAAACAGTATTTTTGTACATTATTGTGGATTTTTCTGCCGTAAGCTTCTTTCCAAAAATTATGGTAAACTAATTTATATCCTTTATAATAAAAAAAATACAGAGAGTAAATAACTTAAATGTCTTGTTTGTTAATTTTTCACACTTTGTTAAGGCCTTACGATTTTGAATAATTTATTTTATCTCATTGGTTACATTTTATAGACATAACTAGCACATGAGCTACGTGCCAATGCCTGTAATGTTTATTTCAATACTATCGGCTCACCCTCGCTTCGCTCGGGTTCGCTTTTCGAAAAACAAGAACAAATTATCCCACGGGAACCGTACACTTTTCCGGGATGAAAAGTAGCATATTTGTTATTCTGATGTATGAACTATATTATTGTAAAGTTTCATTAAAATCCAATCACTAGTTTTCTTGTACTAAGCTGTATAAGTTACTATAGTTTTTGAACTATCCCACGGGAACTCTTTAACTTTCCGGGATGAAATGTATCTAAAATGTTGGCCGGCATGTAAGGTATCACAACGCAAAATTTCATTTAAATCGGTTCGACAGTTTCGGAGATTAGCCCGTACAAACACACAAATAAAAACAAAACATTTGAAAAAATCTGGATATGTTCTATTTGTCTTCTTACATCCCCCTAACTCGGTTTTTAGCATTTTTTTTCTATGTACAGACATTTGACCTCTACAGTTTTATTATATGTATAGATGCGAGAGACGTTCAATAAAAAGTGAGAATGAGTACAGTCAATCTGGGTAACCTTGTCCTTCCGTATAACATTGGCCCACACTTAAACATTGCCAATTTTAATTAATTTACTGCTACAGCGCATAGATAATATATTTCAAATTAAAAAAAAAATTTTGCTATCTTTGTAAATGATCTCTAAGAATAAGGTAAGGAAGTTCAGGGGTTGAAGATTTCCGTTATGCGAAAAGCTTCTGTTGGGTGGAAATGGCAATCTAAACCTGATTTCGTGAATTGTAACGCTAAAGATTTGTAAAGTATTTAGATTATAAGCAAATAGTCCTAAAAAGCGGATACTACGAAATACCTGATGACTTTCTGTGTGTGATACATGAAGTGGGGAGATTAACACTCATTTCATCATTTTTCACAACTGATTGTTTTTATTTTTCTTTCTGTTAGTTCAATTTGATCTCGTTTCACTTAGAAAGAGTATTTCTTATTTTACATTTAGATACATCTAAGCATAATTTTAATTGTTAAATGCAAAAATATTTTTCTAAACGGATCAGTAAAAAATTACATTATGCAAATTTTCTAGTTTATTTTAAGGCGATCCTAAAGTTTTTGTTATATTTTTATTATCTATTTCGTAAGTTCAATTCTTTTAAGCTCAGAACTAGGAGGTTAAAGTTACACATAATCGTAAAATTAAAAGATATATAGTGAAATCCAGGACCAGACAAAAGTGGTACAAAGTTACCCAAATTTCCGTAAAACTTTGGCCTAGCCGAAATTCGCAAAATTTTCCTTTACTGTATTTAATTATAACCAAAATCGATTGAGAATTCAATATTTTATGGTTTAATACCATACATATTATCTCACTTGGCGAGTTGTCTACAAAAAAAATATTTACGAAATCGTTATTGACCGGGCCAAAGTTACCCCGATTGAAGTTATGTTGCCGGTAACTTTTATTAAATGTTATTTTATTTTTCGATGTAGTCGCCTTTTCGCACAATACACTTGGAATATATTTTTTCTAAGTTTAATATTCCTATCTTAAAAAACTCCTCATCCTCAGCACTTAAAAATTCCCGTAGGTACTGCAAACATTCGAATACACTGCAAGACTTTCATTTTAAAAAAAAGCTTTTTCCTTTTCTAAATCTAATCAATATTCCAGCTTTACCAGCTAGTACTAACTTTTTTCGGTTCTAAAGAGTTTGTACCTCATTCTCACTTTATAATGAACGCCCTACGTATTTATTTATTTTCTGTAAATAACGTCGAATAAATTATTAAACATTTAATTACATGTACAATTTTAAAACAATCTACTTCTCTAACATAAATGTTAATCCATACTAATATTATAAATGTGTTTGTTTGTTTGTCCTTCTTTCACGTTGAAACAAAGTGACGAATTGGCGCGCGGGCTGGAGAGTGATATAGGCTTTTTACCGCTTCAAATTAGCTCATTCCCACGGGAAAACACTTTATAATACAACCCACAACGACTCATCATACCTATGTACGTACATATATGTATAATATATGTAGTCTATCTTTTCCATACTAACAGTTGAAACGTACCTAGGGACGAAACCGAGCGAAACGAGGATGAGTCGCTAGTTAAATCATAAATTACACACGCTAATTCAAACAAATTGACGCTTAGTTCTTACGTATACACGTTGACTCACCTTTGAATATGCGGACAGCTATTGTTTGAGAGTAAATATGCCAAAGGAAATATAATCGGTACTGAAACGTCATTGTAATATTCCATCAGAAACAAGGGTGATGTAAACAATGCTTTCATTGAATAATAGCGTATATGTATAAAGTGACCTCCAACTTTGCGTGAAATGTAGAAATTATATAACGGCTCACCCTCACGTCGCTCGAGTTCGTCTCTTGTTACGTTTTAAGGGTTAGTGTGGAATAGACTATATATTGTTATATAAATACACTAGCAGAACCAGCGGCTTCGCTCGCGCTAAACAAAAAAAAGATAGGTTTCATACAAACTTTCATCCCCTATTTTGCTAAAACCCCATGTAACTCTCCATCCATCCAATTATCTCCACACAAAAAATCACGTCAATCGGTTACTCTCTTTCGACATGAAAGAAGGATAAACAAACACTTTCACATTTATAATATTAAGTATGGACTGGTATATTGAGTTGTTGTGGGTTGTATTGTAACGTGTTTTCCCGTGGGAATTAGGTAATTTCCGCAGTAAAAAGTAGCCCAGGTCATTCTCCAGCTCTCCACATATCTCCATACAAAAAATCACGCCAATCTGTCGCCTTGTTTCGATGTGAAAGAAGGGCAAATAAACAAACAGACAAAAAAACAAAGTCATAGTCAAACGGTATTACATTGCAAAAAGAGAAAGAGTTAAATCTACAAATGCATTCAAGTAGTTTATGTTAATTTTAATGTTGCGCTCATAATCATAAAGTCGTAGTAAGGAGAAATAAAAATGTGATTTTTACGTTTTTCCATGAAAAGCAACATATCGTATATACGAGTATGTTTACTAATATATTATATAACGATAAGATTATAATTAAAATAAAAACTTATACTACTCGTATTGTCACATGAGAACGCCAGGATAAAGAGTTTACTACTAGAGTGCTAGTTTAGAACTTTCATTCAACAGAATTGCAACAGCCAATATTTTTTAATTATAATACGTTAATTATTTTACGTCAATAGTTCAAATTTATTAATTTTTTGACACTGTTTTGCCTAATACAATATCTTTTTACCATATATCTGATACTAGCAGAACCCGCGGCTTCGCCCGCGATCAAACTACGAAAAATATAAACTATTTCGCAATACATATTTTATTACTTGCAAAAATATGTATAAAATGTTAAGCATATATTCTGTAAATAAATTTGCTCATCTTTATATCTCACACTTGAGCCATATTACTCTATTTAAAAATATTCAACAACTCAAACTTCACCGCCCAGTTTTACCCACTTAGGGACTGAATTTAAAAAAAACTTCAATACATGTTTATTTAATTGTATTGAAGAGCATTAATAACAAGTTTCAAATAATTCTGATCATAAACAATTTTTTCCTTATATAAACAGCACAACCCCCTTTTATCCTTTTAAGGGATGAATTTCGAAAAGATATGATATTTGTATTGTTTTAGTTTTCATTTTAAAGGTAAATACTGTTTTCCGTGCATCAATTACAGAGTTTCATACAAACTTTCATCCCCTATTTGACAGCCTTATGGGATGAATTTCAAAAAATGCTAAAATACGTGTTTATTTAATTGTATTGAAGGGCATTAATACTAAGTTTCAAGTAATTCTAATCATAAATAATTGTTTGCCCATATAAACTTTATGATCCCTTTTTACCCTTTTAAGGGATGAATTTCGAAAGTGAAACTGCGATGAAACGAAAATGCGTCACGACAAAGAGACAAACACAAATATATAGGATTAAGCCGGCGAGAGAATGAAATAGAATATATTACACAGGTAGTGAAAAATAATAAAAATAGTACCTACTGAATAATATGTAATCTATACTAATATTATAAAGAGGTAAAGTTTGTGAGTTTGTGATGTTGTGATGTTTTAGGGGGTAATCTCTGGATGTACTGAACCCATTTAGATGAAATTTAGTAAGAAGATAGTTTGAGACCCTGGGAAGGACATAGGATACTTTTTATCCCGGAAATCATCCCTTAAGGGGTTGAAAATGGAGATGAAAGTTTGTATGGGGAATCAACCTAGGGACGAACCCGAGCGAAGCGAGGGTGAGTCGCTAGTGTAATATATATGTAAAATAAAATGTAAAATATCTTTTAAACTTGGTAAAAATATTATAAAAAAAATAAACCTTACAATTAGGTATCCTACTCCTGATACTCTATTCATCTCATTCTCTCGTAGGTTACTTTTCTGAAGTTTCACTTCTACCGTGCGTGTGTGAATTGCACACACACACTTTTTTTAATGTTGGAAAATGTATTTACGCATTTCCCTACACTAAAGGGAGATTTAAAGACCTTCATACTAGTCTAATTGTCACAATTTCAAAAATCATAAAAATTCACTTTCATCATTTTATTTCCTGTAAAAAGTAGAAATGTTTTATTCAACGAAACGATCATGAAAGTGAGAATTAAAAACCTTTGAGAGATTAAAATTATATCTACCTATTTCAATTTATTATTATTTTTTTATTTGTATACGACTTTTCGGAGTTTTCCTGCGATTTTCTGGTTTTCAAACATAAAAAAATAAGTCCGCTCAAAGATAAATATCAAATGGATTTGTACTTGTTATGATCAATTAAAGTTATTAGTCGAAGCTTAAGTCCTACGAAGGTTGCCCAACAATTACCTTATTGGCCTTGAACTTAATAGGTACAATATCTTATTCAAATTTGTTTCCGCCGACATGTTTGTCAACTATAAACTGAAAATTATTCTCTCATAATTTATCAACTTATTTTAAAGCCATAATCAGTAACTTTATTATGTAAAAAGTTTATAAAAGCTTATTTGATATAAAAAAATCTTGTCTTACAAATAAACAATTCGCTTTAAGCTCAAACTAATAATGCTCATTTTGGATACATCAATCAGTTCATCAAAAGAAAGAAGTGAAATAGTAGCATTAATATATTATATAGTAAATTAACATACATAGTACATGAGTATTCTTTATACCATATATTCTAACCGCTAATGAAAGTGTTATTAAAATTTGCGTATTCCCTAGAATTAAACAAAAACAGGTACTTTAATTTAACTTTTAACTTTTTTATACGTACAGAATGCGATCAAATCAGAACATCACAAGTACAGTTAGGTCGTTACGTTCTAACCTTGACAGTAAAGGAATTTTAATAAAAATGACTATTATATTTTCCCCATATTGAAAACACCTGACGGTCATACATCATAAAAAGGTGCGCCTTAAGTGATTGGATCTTCCTAAATACGCTTAAACGAAACTTTCGTATTGCACAATTGCGCTTACCTTTTAAGCTCATTGATAAATTATTATTTATATATTTATTAATTAATAGAGGAATTTACATAAGTTTGTCTGTTTGTTTACAACATACAAAATCGTGTGATCGGATTGACTGTGGGTGTTAACAATTACAGATTAATACATAATATTAATAAACTCAAATTAGATTTTTCACTATCAAATCATATTCAATCAATTAAAATTATCGTATTATTTTCTAAAATGTTTCTAAAAAGGTAAGGTGCCAATAAAAATTATGTTTGCAGTAGTACAAAATCGGATATTCCCCGCGTGCAAGATAAACGCGCGTCTGCACCGCCCTGCCCGTCGCCGCCCGCCGACGAGGAACCCACGCCGCCTTCCGATGGTGACGCGACACCGGTAAGTGTAATAACTACAAAATAGATAACTTTAATTCTTTCAGTTATCTAACTAATCTTCCTAACATAGTTCAAATATGACGAAGGTTTTTGGTCTTTATGACAGTGTTTGTTAATAAACAATAAGTGTTGACTATAAAATACAAATTATGCTATTTCTTTCTTTTAAGTTACATAGCGAATTCTTGTGCAGTTCGCGAAAGATCTTCTCTTACTATAAAATCCTTACCTAAATCTATTTCTTTGCTAATATTAAGAACACATCTTTTAGCTTGAACACATTCGTACTGGAATGACTTTGATGGAAATGGCTCAGATACACTTAAAAAAAAACTTTTAAAAACTAATATAAAAGAAAGTCGTTCACCTGCTTAAACATAGTTATTCCTTATTGCTTTAATACATATCCCGAAAAATCATCACGTTTTCACTATCAATTCTAACACAACGAATTCCTTGAGCGTAACTCGATGACTTTAATTGAAATAACATGACTCCTTTTTTACCATGAATTTAAATTTCACCTCAAACAAAACAACGAGTTTTTACTAGTTTCTTATATTATATGTATTGGGCCACAATATTTTCCGTAGGTATGCAAAATAAAGTACCTGGGCGACCGAGTTGGAGTTGCGAGTTCTTTTTTGTTATACCGTATTTTTTACATAAAAAAAAGAAACATGAATAAATACAAAAAAAAAACAAAAGTAAAAATTTTGTATCCGACCGGGATTTGAATCCGGATACATGTGATAGACAATCTTGCGCCTTGGCCGCTCGATCACGATGCTTATGCCAGTGACCATATTTTGCGTGGAATAATGGGAAAGAAAACCGCAGGAAAACTTGATTTTTCTTGTCGCGGCTTAAAATATATTAGGTAATTTAAGTTAATGAAAGCCCTTATATCTAACTATAACTATATGAACAGACGGGTATGTGCGAGTCGGGTGGCGGGGGCAGTGCGCCGAGCACGCCGCAGCCGCGCGTGGACGTGCTGCAACCCCGACCCCTTCCCATGCCGGAGTACGGAGGGTTCTTCGCCCTCCTAACAGAATACCTCCCGGATACTAATCAGCCTGTATCTGGGTTTCATAGGTAAATATAAAAATTTAAAAATTTATTAAAGTTTCAGTACATAATAGCATCTATATATGTATATAAAAATCAATGTGTGTATGTATGTTCCCCTATGGACTCCAAAACTGTTAGAGCGATTTTGAAGAAGTTTTACATTGAATGGTTACCCCAGCGATGACCCTATGGAGTTTGGTAGCGATCGGAAGTTTGAACGCGGCCGAAGCCGCGGGTAGTGCTAGTGACAGATAAAAACGAATAATTGCATAAGTTAATAAACTTACAAAATTATGTCGCAATTATTAACTCCAGCACAATTACCAAAAAGAATATATACATACAAAAACTAATAAAAGTTACGTTTAAAAACAAAAAAAATATGAAAGTTTATGTGTACGAGTACGTTCAATATAAAGTGAGAATGAGCATGTTGCCGGTGACTTTTATTAAATATTATTTTATTTTTGGATTTAGTCGCCTTTTAACACAATACACTTGGAATATCTTTTTTCTAACTTTAATATTCCAAAAAACTCCTCATCATTTTCAAATCTCTGTCCTCTCAGAGGCTCCTTCAACTTTGGAATTAGATAGAAATCACTAGGGGCAAAATGATGGATGTTTAAAGTTTTTCGAAGCCAGCATCTTGAATTGCAGTGTGTGTGAGCTGTGAGCCGGGGTATTATCTTGATGGAACAAATCAATGTTTGCTACTCGTAGTTTTCCTCGCCGTTTCTCGCGAATTTGTCACGCAATTTTTTTATTTGTTCTGTATATAAAAACTCGTAACAGTAGCTCCATGGTTGAAATATTCTATCATGACCACCCCTTTACTATTTCAGAAAAGAAAGCCCATGATCTTTCCGGCGGAACAATTCGCCTTAAATTTCTTAGGGGTTGGTGACTATGGTCTTTTCCAAGTCATAGACTGTAATTTTGTTTCTAGATCGTAACGGTGAAACCTCGTTTCATCCATAGTTATAAATCAAGACGATCGGGATCTGGTTGTAATAGTTTCAAAGAATCTCGAAAAATGTTCAGCCTGGCCAGCCAGGTGGAGCATTTGCTCCTAAAGTATATCCTGTAAGTCTTGATTAACTCGTTCAGTAGTGAAATTTTTCAAGCACAGATACTTAGTAACCGCGCGAAATTCATTTTTTTTTTTTTTTTCTATTTTCGACGATACGCTACGACAGACTGTAAACAAGACTTCTATTTTTAAAAAACAAAAATTATTCAAATTTAACTTTTTTTTTAATCTAATCAATGTTCCAACTTACCAGCCAATATTAACTTTTTTCGGTTCCTAAGAGTTTTATTCTCACTTTATAATGAACGCCCTACGTACATATGTGTGCTTGTTATTCCATCTCGGTGAAATGGCTAAACAAATATGAATGAAGTTTAATATACATAACCTGGAGTAATAAATAGGCTATTGTTTAGCATCTAGATACGTGTCCTACTAACCTACCGTACCTACTAATGTAATAAATTCTATTAAACCATCGATCAAAAGAGTACTAGATACACAATCAGCGACAAAAAATTGAACATTTGCGCGCGCTTTTTATTTAAAAAACATATGTGAAAAAAACTCTAAGCATTGCCTTTAAAATTCAATTTACATTGTTGTATATTTAATTCAACTAGAATAATTACCTAAATACAATTGGTGACAGTTTTAAGAGAACTTTTGCGTGGGATTGTGTATCTAGTACTTTTTTTAACAATGCATTAAACAAATAAAATAAATACCCTTTAATCACTGCAAATGTTTTACATATGAGAATAATAAATAACATTTTTCAAAAAAGAGAAAAAAATATTAATAATAATAATAATAATTTGACCAAAATAAAGTTTAAGCTGCTGCTCCACTGCTGGGCACGTACTTTTTCTCTTCAATACGGGAGAAAATAGGTCAGAATCGTTCATCCTAAACAAATGCAGGTCGCACTTCACATACCTTTCGAAAACTACTAAGGTATCCTCACGATCTTTTCCTACGGCCTATTAAGAAGTGGTATTAAATAATGTTAATAAAAATGAGACTTTCACGAAAATCTCAACGGTTTAAGAACTGGATTTCGAATCTACTTCACTCTTTCTCTAAGCTTCCACCATAAATTTATAGTACTTATTCATGAATACGAAAATGAATATATCATGATCAGCAATATTATCGTCATTTAGCTTATCCATTTTAAATCAGACAAGTAATTTGTTATTTAAATAATTTTACAAATAACCTCTTTTCGTAGACATAACAACTAGCAACATTGTTTATAAAAGCTTAAGAAAAGTTAATTAAAAAAATCAAATAAAAATGAAGTTTAATTAGCAAAGAAAGAACAATTTTTATTATTGTAAAAGAATAAATGACTTGACGAGTCAACGACTCGACGAAACAAGTCTATTTTTGTCCAATGGGTTACAACCATTTAATTACCTAATTATATATTTTAGATATTTTAATCGTTGGCTTGCCTGGTCCCAGGCTCGATTCTTTCACCCGACAAGTGTAAATGTGGAACATATTATCTATGTATGTCGGTCCGTATTACTGACTTATTGACGTTGACTAATAGTGGATAGTCCAAAGTTAAATATTAAATTACTTTGGAAAATACGAATAAATAATAAAGATTTATTGATTATAGTTAAAGTATCCTTTGTAAATAATTAGAAAGATTTCTATATTTTACTTTATAGATAATTTAAAAAATAAAGATTACTATTCAAAGATACAGGTAGAGCCGCAGTTCTACGCTCTGAGCTTAGTATTTACATTCATAATATATACTATGAGCATTAACCAAGGTCATGCTGAGTAGTTGTAGAACTCGAAGAAATAAACATACAGAAAATCAGTAGTTATTATTATTATCTTTTTAACTATGCTATTTGCATATTTAAGTAAATGTGCATAAAATTCCAGATGTAACGTAGCGGTGATGTTGCTGTGCGATGTCGTCCTCGACGGTGTTGAACTGGACTGGTCCATCCACGTGCCACTCATGCTACATATTGTGTTTCTGGGAATGGACCATAATAGGTAACTTAAAAAAATATTATAAATAATAACATAAGTTGGTTGACAAAAACATTTGAATTAGAATAACTCCATAAATAACTTAAAGAGGTTAATTATGAATCCAATATTATTTAACTATGCCACCGGAATATTGATGTGTAGCAAAGCTAACCGACGACCGGTAGCTCCTGTCTCATCATATTATTTATAACGATGATCTGACGTCACTAAATACATTTGTCTAAAACAAAATAACCTAATAATATTAAAACTATATTTATTAAGTATTTATCCGACTGCGGCGAAGCCCAAAGGAGAATGTGTTGATAATTTCGCGGCCTAAGGTATTTGACCATAACTCATCACCTCGTTACCTATTCACTAATTGTGCGACTCATTGTTAGTATAAACGCCCTTTTTTATTTGATGCAACGCTTTATTCCTGGAACAAACAACTACACCATGTCAACAGAAACTGGAAATTCTCCTAATTTGGAGCAATGCGCTGTGATTAAATTCGTTGTTAAAAAAAGGAAATATGCCAAAATAAATAAACATATGTCATTGGTTCAGGATTCTATACATTCGTATGTAGTGGTAAAAATGGGCTCGGCTATTTCAACAAGGAAGAGAGACCTGTAAAAATGACGGTCGTGACCGAAGAAAATATCCAAAAAGTCGATAAATTAATACCGGCTGATAGAAGAATTAAATTATGGCTAATAGCAGAAGAATTACACATAATGCAAAAAGCTAGTTGGAGAGATTTTTCATGAAAATTTGCACATGAAAAAAAATTGTGTGCGCTGGGTACCGCGAACGCTCACACTACTCAACAAGCAGTGACAACCAGAAATTTGTAAGGATTTTTTGGAGTTGTATTAACCCGGTTTGGATGAAATTTATAACCGTTGATGAAACCTGAATTCATCAGTATGACCCGGAGTCCAAGCAAGAGTCAATGCAGTAGACAAAAAGGGAGAAAAACCACCATAGAAATGCAAAGTAGAAAAGTCGGCGTCGGAGATTATGGCTGCCACTTTCTGGGATAGCGGGGGAATTTTATTAATTGATGATTATCTTGCCTAAGAGGACTACAATAAGTGATCAGTATTACGCTAATTTACTGAGTCAAGCATGTGAGGTAGCCGTACAGAAGAGACATGGCAAGTTGACGCGCGGAGTGCTGTTTCTGTAAGAAAACGCGCCCGTTGGCACCCTCGGGTTGCGAGGGATACTGAAAACCTACGAGATTCACAGAAATTATCCACCCGCTCTAAAGTCCAGACCTAGGTCCCAGTGACTTTTTACTTTTTTCTTTTCTTTTTGACTTTTCCTTAAGTGAATAGAGTTTTCTATATGTTACTCACTCGTAGTCATAAAGTTTCCTTTGCATTTCAGTTATTTCAAGTTTCCTTGGACCTAAATAAAGATATTTGTATTTTATTTTCCACAAGTTTAACTACAAAGTCTATAAAAATTAACTATAAAAAAACACAAAATGATAAAAAAATAAGATTTATTACTGACGTAAATACAGCTCGTATAGTATATTTTAGTTATTTTCATAGTATTATATCCTATGGTATCTTACTATGGGGAAATGCAGCTACTATTAATACGATTTTTTCCTGTAGAAAAGAGCTTTTCGTGCAAATTATAGTTTAGGTCCTAGAGTGTCATTAAGAGATAAGTTTAAAGAAATAAAAATATTGACTGTTGCTTCTCAGTACGTATACGAAAATGTTATGTATGTTCGTAGAAATATACACATTAATACTAGGAGCAAACACAAACTTGTAATGCCTGTGACTCGTCTACACAGAGTCAGTCATTCTTTTTATGGACAATATATTCTTTTTATGTATACGCTTGTAGAAAATGTTCAAAAAGCTTCTATCGCCAAATTCAAAAAAATGATTAAGAATAACGTTTGTGTGCTAAAGACTATTATACAATAAATGATTTTATAGAAAATGGCACGTCTTGGGAATGAAGTGATCACCTCCAGGCTACTTTAACTTTACATAAATATTGTAATTTATAATTTAACTTATAATGTTAGTCCCGCTAAGTTTCTTTCGCCAGTTCTTCTTAAGTCTGAGGCTTCTTCTTTCTGAACTGGTAGTAGACTCATGATGTTCAGTAAAAAATTATAATAATTTAATTGTAAATTTAATGCTGAATAAAATATTTTAAATTTGAATAACAAGAAACTTATGAACATACACACTTACTATGAATTTACTTAGCCGATACAACCTATCGTTAGCAGAATAAAATCTACAACCCACGACTTTCCACTGATAAATAAGGCTTATAAAAGGAAACGAAATGTCCATTACTCAACTTTGCTGGAACTGACCGCAAAGAGCGCGTAATATAATGTAAAGTGCAAAACAAATTAAAATTGTGTGTAGGATCTCTCGGCTGCACTACGCCTTTGTTTACTGGCACTGAAGCCTGTCAATAAACTGGTCACAATATTGATATTTCCAACGAGGAAGGACGTTATAAAATATACGAGTATTTACATTTTAAAAAATACTTTCCCAGCTTCGGAATAGTACTGGCATTTGAACACGATTACGTCTGAAATTCTGAAGTCTTAATTGATCTTAATGTCTTAATTGATATATTTATTCAATATTAATTATTTTATTCATGTATTGAGACAATATAGCAGTTTTATGTAACTTTTCATTATACTCGTATACATATGTCATGTTGCATAAATTACATCATATTTTTTCTAAAATAAAATTATTGTTTATACTTTACATAAGCTACATACATTTCTCTATTTTCTAAAGTACTAAAATATATATTTGTTTTATGGTTTCCGAAATGAGATGTCGGGATTTGATGATAAAGGAACATTATTTTATTTAAAAAAGGTTTTGATTGTAAACCGGTTGATTATAAATTTAATTGATGATGGAATGTAAATGGATATAATAATAATAGTAATGATAATAATAATCATTTATTGCAGGCAATTCAAAACCCATAATATTATGTCCAGAAAAAAAAATTAAAATTAAGAAGAATATAAATTAATTTGACCTTTTTCAGATAGTCATTTTATGTTCTCCTGTTTATGAACAGACAGCCAATTAACAGACCATTGACTGCTCTGACTATTGCATTATTACTATTTCGCAACCTATTCCAGAAAGTGGCAATCCGTTTTCGAAGTATCGCATAAAAGTCGGACAGTCTCGCCTCCGCAAACATGCCTGATGCACTACAATATCTTGGCTTTTTCATGAGAATCCGATAGGCATCATTATATTGGATCCTCATGTTGTTATAGGTACTACGCTTAAACCTTATCCAAAGTTGACAAGTGTAGAAACATTGACAATATGCCCTAAAAAGTGTAAGCTTAACTTCATCAGTACACACATTACAGTATTATTCGCAGTATTGTCTCACATAAATCATATGAGTTTACTCCAATGTCAAGTGTACCCTAAGGAACTATTTGGGGCCAACCCTGTTCTTAATTTTTCTTGACGATATCGAACATTGCATTCTTAACTCTAATTTTAAATTTTATGCGGACGACTTAAAGCTATATAAAAATGTAGACTCTGAAATTAGTATGTGAGAACTTCAAGATGATATATGAATTTTTAAATAAAACTATCTTTTCGGATTATTTCGCGGATTTATTTTGATTTTTGGTTCCCAACGTTTGGAAAGGTTACGGATGGAAGGAATGGTCACCGGAGAGACGTAAGGTTTTAGACATCTCAAAGGCATTATTTACTTGTTACAGACAGTCCACAATTTTACAAAAATGATTTTAGAAAATTTAAAAATGGCACCAGAGTACCCTACAGTAGTTGTTAATTTTAATTCTAAACATTTAAAAAATAATAATATTATTTATTTGAGGATTGAGAACATTTGAGGATTTATCCATATAGTCCACCTACAATTATATTTAATCCGGCAATAACCATACAAACACACACCTACATATGTACGTATTTATGTATTTAGCCCTTTTTAAGTTCCCATCCCTGGGTTCGGGTCTGTCTTCAATACCAGGAAGATTAGGCCATAGTCCACCACGCTGGCTAAGTGCGGGTACATCATAATATCAGAGGTACGAGACCCGGGATTTGAATCCACTTCACTCGATTTCCTAAAAGAGCACATTACCACTGTGTGACAATCATATATAGATAACCAATAATACAGACTATACAGGCCGTAAAATAAAACTTTAGATAACCAAATATCCATATAAACACAGATGGATAGTCCACCAGCATTGTCGGCAGCTGCTTCTCAACTTGCTGGTGGCGGTAGCGGCGCACCACGACCACCTAACGGTCGCGCGAGTGCTCCTCGCCGCGCGCTCAGCGCAGCTCGGTCTAGGGCTGCCACCGCCACCGCTGCCTCTGTCACCTCACAATTTTACTGGTAACCCTATTTTTCTTGGTTAATACTAGCGACTTACTTTATTTTGACACGCGGATTTGATTCACAATTTTAATAAGTTAGTTTTATGCCAATTTTTATATGAAGACTCAAAAACTAAAATTCACTTATATTAGTAACACTAAATATCCACCTTCTGGCCTTACGATCATATTAGGTCGACGATACCAAACCCCTGTATTATCAACAGAAATAGAAACACTTGCAAAATTTCAGTCAATATGACAATTAGAAGTAGGTTAAATGAAAATTAGCTATTTTTCCACCTTTGGGGTGGTATTTTTTTTTTCAAATTTAAATTGAATCAAACTGGAAGTATACACTTTCAAACAAAACAAAATATTTCCGAATCGTGACGGTGATCGTGTGCTAATTTCTATTGTTAACTCCTCGCGGACCGCGAGCACACCGGTGTGCTAGATAACAATTGAATTCTCGGAAATTCGCACGGATTTCTTAGAATTTGTCCGGGAGGGATTAATTAGCTTTAAATCATGATGACCCTAGGTGCTCATATCTAACGCTATGTATATCTTACTAATGACTTACACCCCTAGGTGCCTAACGGTGGCCTATGTTTTACTCCAGGTCAAAGTTTTAGCATGAAATAAGAATTAATAAACAACACATAAATACAAACGTTAACTTTTATTACAGTAGTTCAATAAATAAATTTTACTATGCACATATGTATTGAATGAGTATTCGAAACAGGCTACAAGTATTTATTGAATCTATATTTTTAATATTATTTTAATTCTTCTCTAAAAGAGCCAGACGCGGTGTTCGACAACTTCCCACAGTGCGGTCACTCGCCGCGCACCCACGGCCGGTCCTTGTCTTCGGACCCACAAGTTACACCTGAAGGTATATAATACATTATATATATATATATATATATATATATATATATATATATATAACATATACATAATATTTATTAACCGACTTCAAAGAAGGAGGATGTAGTTAATTTGAATGTATTTTTTTTTAATATTACGTATTGCCTTCGTCAATTGTGGCCCAATTTTCATTTGTTTATTTATTTATTTAGAAGATTTGCTAGTGGTTATCACATGTTAAATGAAAAGTAATTGAATGATAATTAATAATTAATTATAACAGGTGAAGCAGATAACTACCCGTCCCTCCCAGTGATTGTAACAGGCGAGGCGGAACCGGAGCCCGAAATAGAGGGGGAAGCCCCACCGGCGGAACTCCCCGTGGCCGATGCCATCAAATCTATGGTGCACTTCCTAGCAAGCCGACCCACCCACATGGCCTTATGGCAATACGAAGATATCACTGCTAAGGGTATATAATATTTTCTTAGATTGACGTGATTATTAGGCTTCCTTTATAGGAGAAACTCTCCCGTGACCATTATTGCTGTAAAGCATACGCAACTTCAGAAACCAAAAATCAAAATAAAGCCGCGTAAAATTCCGAAAACGTAGTTTTATTTTGATGAAGTGATATCAAAGGCGTATAAGATTTTAGAAAATAAATTTATTAGAAAATTATTAACTGACAATATAATTTGTAAAAGCTAATAACAAGTGGCACTAATGTAAATAGTTCCTATATTAAAGCGTGAAGGCGTTCATACTTTCATCATATTTAAAATTGATAAGGGTGTGTTAAAATACCCATAAGTGTTTTTATATAAAACTAGCAACTCGAAAAATAAAAATAATTCTATCCCACGGGAACCGTAAATTTTTCCAGAATAAAAAGTAGCCCGCCCATGTGTTATTCTGATGTAAAAACTATATTATTACAAAGTTTCATTAAAATCCATTCTGTAGTTTTTGCGTGAAAGAGTAAGAAACATCTATACGTCCAGACTTCCATACATCCTCACAAACTTTCCCATTTATGATATTAGTAAGACTAGTGAATAACCCTTGTTTCGCTCGGGTGCGTCCTTAAGTATCTTTTTGCCGTACTTTTTTATTAGTTTATTTGAAAGTACTTAGCCAATAAAGCGTTCAGTTTTTTTTCGATCTCAATGACAGTTATTTCAATTTTTGACAGTTGCTTATATGGTCATATTTAAAAATAGCCGGTAACGTACCTTCCTATTAATGAAAGAATTTTTGGAATCGGATCAGTACCTCAGATCTTACACTCGACATCCAAACGAACAAATTTTAACTTGTTATAATATTAGTATAGATAAAATCGTCGTTTTTTTTTGGAATTCTGCAAAATGAATTTTAAAACATGGCAATGTAAAATTAACACTGTATACATATATATATAGCATCAGACACCATGAACAGATAACAAAGTCAATTTCCATCGACGATTATTCTATTATTCAGTGAGCCGTGCGACGGAACTGATATGATGGTTCTAATTAGGTCAAATCGAACCACTGAGATCTTCCGATAGGGTTTCAATGAACCAACTTCAAGTTAAGATACTGCGTATATAATTAATATTAATAAAAATTTATATGCTAATAAAGGACCTTAGAACACATTTAAGGTATTTTTTTGAAAGTGGTCGATCAATTAGAAACCCATGAAAATAGTTCATAATTGAAATTTATTATTATTATTATTACTTCTTACGATAATTGTTATAAAAAAAATATATGAGCAATATTCTCCAGAAAGTCCACTTTCACGTGCTTTTGGAATTTTTCTTCTATGTTGAATAGTTTTTGTGAAAATTTTTTTTTAAAAAGTCATAATTTTCGTTTATTTTTTATCTCTGTAAATAATTGACTTTGATTTAAAAAATATATACGTACGAACTCTTGACATGTTCCTCTAAATGATAATATAGTTATTGATATGATTTTCTATTGGGGGCAGATCACCCATACTTATACGGCTAGACTCTTAGTAGAGTAACCCAGCATTGTGTTACAAACATTGCAAGAGATGGCGTCACTAGTTTTCGTAATTCGTCATTTTCTTAAGGTTTTAAGAATCGTTTGTTATTAAATAAAAAAATGAATTTTACTTTTATTATTGTATCATACTTAAATACTTTACAGTACTGCTGTAGCAAATAGCATTTAATTCTTCCTCTATGTTATCTATCGTCGTTACTAAATGGGGACACGATTACTACCATACTAATAATTTGCTGAATAAAGATTTGTATGAAATTTCTATATAAAATATACTCAATACAACTTAACAACAATTAAAATCACTCATTTATACGATATATTATGTCCCATTAGTTAATAGATAATGTTTATCCATCCAGTATGGAGTCTCCGCAGTTGCCAGCAGATGGCGACACTGTTACGACACACGCTACGTATATTTCGAGAGTCACTACCGCACGCTTTAATATCGGAGAGATGGGCACAGACCGCCCTGCAGTTAGGACTGTCATGCCCTTCAAGACATTATGCAGGAAGATCTCTACAGGTGTGAAATTATGATTTGTTTGGTTTTTTCTGTAGTCGGTTATTAATATTTATAATTTCTCGAAATATTCGTTTGATTATATGTAAATTGTATCTCGTTACATAAAGCAATAAATAAAAATATTACATCAGATTTTATATCCGTGTAGCGTATATTTGAAACTACATATATGTATATAATTTCTACGTATTTTATCTTACGTTATCGCACTCTACCTAGACATTTTGTCTGTTTATTACACTTATTAAGTTTTTTATATTTTAATAACTGTTTTCGATAACCAATCGATTTTTTTTATAAAGGTGTTCCGTTTCATCGGTGTCGCAATGACCGGTCGCATGGTGTCGGACATTCTCTCCCGTCTAGTAGAGACTGTGGCGGAACAAGGCGAAGACATGCAAGGATATGTCACAGAACTTCTCCTGACACTAGAGGCCGCTGTGGACTCGCTGGAATCGAACTTTAGACCCTTGGACTATATGCGGGACATATTCAAAAGTACACCGAATTTGAATAATAAAGACGGTGGTCAACATCAACCCAATGGAAATGTTTATACAGCCGGTGAGATTCTTATAGAATTATATGTTATTATTTATAATTATGTATGAACCAAAGATTGAAGATTAAAAGTTAAAATATTCATAAATCTAGTTGTCTTAAATGTGTCAGGCTCAAAAGTATGACATCATGTACTTTTTCTAACTTTAGAATGGTTAAGATCATTAAGACATTTTATTTTATATATAGACGATTGATAATAAAAGAATATAAGAGGATATTAGTAATATTTTCATATTTCTACTTGATACAATTTGTGAGTTCTAACTGACAGCAGGAAACTCGCCTCGTTTACTTTTTGTGTTTACATAATATATACTCATAGTGCTGGTATAACACCTTTGCCAACTTCGACTCCCGCATTCATTTGTGTGATGAGCACGAATATTTGTACTCCAGCCACTGTTGGGTGTTTATATTTATAATATTATGTATTTATTTAAAGTTATATATGTGTAGTGTATCAACTGTCTGGTATCCATACCACCAGCCTCGTAGCTTACCATGGAACTAGATTGTGCTGTGTGTTAATGTCCAAACATATTTATTTATATAGTACTAGTACTCGTATTATCTCTACTAAACAAAACCACGATTTATATACAGTTATTGTGTTTAAATTATATGAATGTATTTACACGTTCGTTTTACTGCTTCGGTGGTCTAGTGGGTAACATGTACGCAGGCCGCAGATCTAGTGCTCTTTACACCTTTGTTTGACACGTATGACACGTATATTGTGCAAAACATATTCTATAATATGCTTGATTATTAAATAGCAATATAAAATCTAGGCAAGCGGTCACCGGGCGTGTGCGTGGGTTGTGTGAGCAACCACACGCGCAGCACGAGCTACTCGGTGTCATATTGCATGCGCAAGAACGCACCCGCCTCCTCTGAGAAGACACCTCACGGTATGAATATTGTTTTTATTTATAATTATCTATAAAAATAAATAAAATTAGAGTGTCTATTTGTTGTGTCCAAATAACAGCTTTTTTTTCTAAATGCATATGAAATTATATACGGTCCTTATAAAAAAACATAATTTTTAAAATTATCGTCCGTCTGACTGATTTTGACGGCACTGGCAGATAGCTGATGTTATAAGAAGTAAATTATGCTACTTTTACTTAAGAAAAAGAATTAGGAATCCGCTCGTCCGAGCCAAATGAGGGTAAGAGGTGTCTTTAAATATTTACTATAGATCGCATCGCATCGATCGGGTGCGTGCGTCTCTACATACCAAACTAACAATAGTCGATAAAGTATCTCCACGACTATTGTTTCCAGTTAATTAAAGTTTTTAGGATTTCTGAATGTTAATACCATTTTATCGAAATAAAAAAGGTTATAGCACTCGGCGGCTATATAGCTTCACTGCCTCGGTAGTGTAGTGGCTAGCATGTACGGCTGCACATCCTGAGGTCCTGGGTTCGAGTCCCGGGTCGGGCCAAGTTTAGTTATTGAGTCTTTCTGTATAGTAAGCCTCAGTAACAGCCCGGAGTTGGGAAGTTGGCGGTGTTTCACCCCCGTGCCTCGGAGAGCACGTAAAGCCGTCGGTCCTGCGCCTTAACTCTCACCGGTCGTGTCGACTAGTCGTCCCACCGGAGTATGAGAGTGACAGGAATAGAGAGTGCACTTGTGTCTGCGCGTACACTTGTGCACTATAATATCTCCTGCGCAGTTGGCTAGTCTCAGTGAGATTGGCCGCCGTGGCCGGAATCGGTCAGGAGGACATTATTATATAGCTTCATATTAGTGAAAGGTTTAAGAATCGTATCAATAGTTTCGAGGATTACCCGCTACATACAAACTTACAAACTTGACCTCTTTTTAATAGTAGTGTAGATAATATAGTATTATATGTCTAGTCGAATTTTTATTATCAATTATTCGCGAAATACTCGTAGTACTTGGTATTTACTTTCTTTGTTAAAACGTATTTATATTTCTTATATCCGTGGTCAGCAGTAGTATTCCGTTTTCAATGATGAAATTACTATATAATATATTTATTATTAGGCTTTGCTATAAAAATAAAATGTGGAATTTATAATTAATTGTAATTTTGATTAGAATTATAAATTATTTTTATATTTTTTTACCACAGAACCTCGCACGAGGACTTGTGATTCGTCGAAAGGTGTCTGCTCAAATTTATGTCGATCAAGATCCGCTCAGTCCCTCAAACTCTTGGGAGATACGGCTACACAGGTATAGATATAATATTTAAATTAATTTTCTTGTAACTATCACCGAGTACAAAGGTCGCCTGGAAGAGATCGCTCACTTAGCGATATGTTAGCGATATGTCACTTAACGATAGCTGTTCTGCTATTTCTTTTTTAATATGTAGTACCTGGGCGACCGAGCTTCGCTCGGAGTTCTTTTTTGTTATATCGTATTTTTTAGATAAAAAAAGAACTAAGAACTTGAATAAATACAAAAAAAAAGAAAAACTTTGTGTTCCGACCGGGACTCGATCCCGGGCATATGTGTTGTCTAACTTGCGCTTTGACCGCTTGACCACGATGCTTATACCCAAGTGTAAGAAATTATCAACCATATTTTGCGTAGAATAATGCAAAAAAAAACCGCATGAATACTCGAAAACACGCGTTTTCCCAGACATGAGACTAATCAAGATTGATTTTTCGCCCGAAAGGCCCCACACACCAAATTTCAGCGAAATCGTTAGAGCCGTTTCCGAGATCGCTGGTATAAATAAATAAATAAAGATATAAATATACAAGAATTTCTCGTTTAAATATATTAGATAAAGTAGTAAATATTAGATAAAGTAAGTAGTAAATTCTTTTGGTGTGCAATAAAGAATATTTGATTTGAGTACAATTTTCTTAAATTATATTTAAAAAAATGTAACACCTTAAAATGAAATTTATCAGATTTGTAAGTTCTATGTAGCATATAACGCACTAGGAAAATATATTTGGGACATCTATGCTAATATATCTTATACAGAAATCGAACCGATCTAACCGATATATAATATTCTTAGAAGATAAACAAGTAAATCCTTATATAATGTTATTAAATTTTAAATCAAAATAATTCATCAACAGGACGACAAACTAACGATCTTAGCGACACTATTTTGGGTGGGAGCGTCTCTCTTAGAATCGGACTATGAACACGAATTCTTACTTGGAGTGAGATTGTTATCTCGAGTTATGGCCCGTTTGCCCCTGGACCGGCCTGACGCTCGAGAGCGATTGGACCGTACCCAGGCCCATGGGACCCATGGACCGTCTTCATTGCACTCTTTGCTACTGAAGGTAAGTTCACTTTATGTTAGTGACTTGTAATTGTTACTTATGTAAAATCTAGCGTAATCGTCAATTTCCATAAGGAAATTAGAAATTTTAAAATATGCTTTGATAAAATGTATTTTTTTTTTTTCTATTCTTTTCAGTAGATCAATATGATTGTAGGCTCTCTTAATATTCAGTTTAATTACATAAAATGTTAAAAAAATATCTTATTTTATCAAAAATAACCGAAAATTCCATTTTTTCAAGTTGAATTATGGCTAATTAGTCTAAATATTCTGCTTAATATGATTATAAACAATTTAGCCCTTAGACGACATCATGAATTCACACAATATATCAAGTATTTCATATTATATTTTACTTAGATATGACTATTTGATGTAAAAAAAATAATAATAATAATATATCAATTTAAAAAAATGGCTATTAATAAATAAAACACGATTTTTCTAGGGCTGCACCCACCCCAACACATACGAGCCCGTAGTGGGGGTGCTCGTCGACGTGATCCCGTTGCTCGAGCTGCCCGTCATCGACCCCACCCAGTCCCTGGCCTTCCCCATGACAGTGGTGGCCCTACTGCCCTACATGCTGCTCCACTACGAGGACGCGAACGAACTGTGCGTACGCGCAGCCTGCCATATTGCTCAGGTGGGATGGACTTTTTGCTATTTTTTGGAACGAATTTCCTTAAAGCAGCTTGCGGTAGGAATTGACAGGTAGAAATCATCACGTAATAAAAAAGGTTACGTAACGAAAAAGGTTATTTTATGTTTTATTATTCACTAAGAACATCCCATGTGACGTCATCACAAGTTAAGGTGGTCGTATGCTCTCTTTGACGGAGCCCTGCATATATTATAATGAACGCTCCTTGAGGTTCGTATCCTCTAGTACTCGTGACAAAAGTACCAGGCGATCATAAGTGTTGAGGAGAGTTATTTGTAAGAAATTCGTGTGCACTGTGTGCAGGCTTTTCTTCGATGAGCTTCAACATGTACAATGTACGTTGCTCGATGTCTATGCTACCCTGGTACTCAGGACAATGTGTATGAGCTGATGTATAAGCCAAGGGCGGACAGCTAAAGGAACTTCGTTCCCACCGGGTGTCCCACGACACTGACAGAGTTTTTTTTTTATGTAGAAACTTAGTCGCTTGTGATATATTTTGTGACGGGAACTTTACTAATCCTAGTGCTTTAAACAAGAGATAGGAATGGTCAATCATATATTTTTAAATTAAGTATTGAAATTATGCACTGAAATTCACTTCAATTGAATATGTGTACTAACGAATGTTATTTTACAGTTCACAGCAGAAAAGAGTAAGAAACTAGAGAACTTAGGCACAGTGATGACCCTATACTCTCGGAGGACATTCAGTAAAGAGAGTTTCCAATGGACCAAATGCGTGGTGAAGTATCTTTGGGACACCTACTCGCACTTGTCCCTACAAATGCTAGCGTTCTTGGTTGAAGTGTTAGAGAAGGTATGCCGTACGTTTGACTTTTCCATTTTGTTTTGTAAATTGTTGTTAATTAAATAGCGATATTTTTGCGTAAATTTACGAAACTATTAAAAATATACATTTTTACATAGTAAAACGATTAATGAACAGAAATAATCTTACAAATATTATGTAGGATTATATCTTTGGATTTGTTACTTTATATTTTTTTTCACACGATAACGGATCGAAGTGATTTTTTCGTACTGATAGTTTAAAGGCTGTTGAGTGACATGTGATTCACTTGATGTTGAGCGTGTTTGTTATCCCTTTACAATAGTTATGCGTGAAATTCAGAATATATTGTGTTTATCCAGATGGCTTTCATGCGAGCAGACTCGCTTGCAAACACTTATTAATCATATATTTATTTTGATAACTCAAATACTTTACATGTTCAATATAAAAAAGAAATAATACAATTACTTACAAATTACAAGGATTTTTTTCGAAGTGAGAGATTTTGATTCACTCAATAATTAGTACATATAGCCGTACGTATATTAGTTGGGGAGTTAGCAGCTTGGTGTACAAAAACGTGGTGAAATCGGCTTGATTCGTGCCTTATATATTCTCATATAACATAAAGAACACAAAGATTCTATTTTTTTTCTGACATTGCAGGATTGTCAGTGTAGTTATATTGAGTACAAATGCATACGTAGAAGTAATTTTATTCTCATATTTAATTATAATCCCAGGGTGCAGTGAACCTCCAACTGCCAGTGCTATCGATCCTGCACTGCATGCTGTACTACGTAGAGCTCAACGCGCCGGCCGCTCAGGCGGTCAACGCGGACCTGCTGCGGGCGGTCGCCAAGTTCATTGACGTGAGTCACCTGTTCTCGTCTGTTTGTTTGCTTTTGTGTGTTTCTTTTCTCTTTTTAGTCTTTTTTTGTTGAATTTGATAGTTTTTATTGAACAAAATCCCTTATCGCATGTTATACGCGGCATACTTAACGAATGAGAGCTAGACGGAAACAAATGGAATATTTCGGCCGTCACGTCACTTTATTATGTACTGAGAGCACCCCATGTAACATGTTCACAAGTTTAAATTTTATTAATTGCAATAAAATTTAAAGTTCAAACTTAAATGACATGACCAATGACAAAAACTCTTTGTTATAATTTGTCGAATCTTGCACATTGCAATAGACGTTAATTTTTTATTTTTTGTAAATTATAGATACGTTATTTATACGTATTTGTTTTAATTTATAACACAGCAAGACGGCAACAATTACAAGGAAGCAATGAAGATCCTAAAGCTAGTGGTGACGCGGTGCTCCACTCTAGTGGTGCCGCCTCACTGGGAACACACCTCGTCCATCTTAGATACAGATTTACATGGGAAAAAGGTATATTAGTTTATTGGAAATTATTTATTTCTGTCTTAAATAACGTCTTATAGTAAGACTCTACTCACTCACTATCATAGTGAGTTTTTTTGTTAATTTTTTAGTCTGTAACCGCTCCACAAATATGGGAATAATTAAAAAAAACCATTCTATTGGAGCAGCTGACAAAAACTACTTTTTATTAATTAATTAGCTTCCTTTCAGAACTGGTAGTACACTAAAGACGTTTAGTAAGGAGTTGCAATAATTTTAAATTTAAATATATATAATTGTTGTAGGAATTACCAGGTCGCACAATGGACTTCACATTCGACCTGTCCCAAACCCCTGTAATAGGGCGCAAGTACTTGCCCAAGAGCGGCAGTCAGCCCGCCACCGGCCCGAGCTCACTGTCCAATGCCTCCAGTGTAACTCCCGATAAAGGTATACATATATGCACTTTATATATTACTAAAGACTTATCGTTTTCCTCCCTAGGTACGTTTTGAAGATTAGTATGACACAGATCCAGAACGTTCTGGCGTGATTGAGTAATAAACATCCAGCCATCCACACTTTCGCATTTATAATGTTAATGGGATTTTCCTCTAATACTGATAAATATATTAAATGACGCAACACAAAGGCGCTTACTTTTACTTTTATTTCATTGCACATTCTAGCCCTTGATGTCGAGAAATATCCCCTTACATGGCAGAAACTTTTTTTATTCTTATATCAGATAACTCGGAGCTTTACATTATTAAAAGTGACTGTGAGTCATTTTTGACACTAACTTTTGTCACGTGAAAATATAATCGTGCAATGAATTCGTTTATAAAAGGATTCAATTTATTATGTACATACTACAATATTATAACTTGTACTGCTAGTTATGTTTATTGTTGATTTTCCTTAATTTCGTACATTTTTTATTTTGAATTAGTTTTTTTATACATTTAATTTGTATAATGTATAACTAAGATCTACAATTGAAAACAAAGGGGGGAATAATAAGCTTACGTGTAAGCGTATTATGAGGATTTTGCTGTCAAAGCCACCTTGTTCGCACTACTAGGAATTAGAGTAATAAGCGCATGCATGTTAGACTAATAATCCTTTAATATCAAAGGCTATGTTAGTATTATTATTTTAAAAATTTCTTCACTTTATTTAATTTTAGGAGTATTTTAACACAAATCTTAGGTAATGTTTGATTATTTAAACATAACATTCATGTATGCTATTAGGTATCTGGTATATATGTATGTATATGCAAATAGATCTTAGATTTTAATGATTAAATGTGAGTTAAGACTTTTGCTTTCATTAAGACTTATATTAGAAAGACCAATTCAAACATTGTTTCCTTGAAATATAAACAGAACATTCTCGTTTTTTGCATTGAATAATAAGTAGAAAAATCATATATGGTATGATATAGCCAACTGGTATTTGATTGTTTCCACGTCATTCGGATATTTCACGTTTATTTACGAGATTATTTATTTATTTAATACGCTAACAATATACATACATATATGTATATCATAAAATATTACATGATGATGATAAAGATTTATTCCATGTTATGTATATCGATGAAAAGTGTGTATACGAGTATGTTAAACGTTACTAAAGGTACACATGTTAACTTTAAATATACAAAAACACAGGTAATACTTAAAATATTGATTTTTTATTTAATGCTTTCTTAGATTTACGCAAATATTTGACATTTTAAATAAAACTATTCTTTCTCTCTGCCATGGGCACGTGAGAATTTCTCCCGTGACTATAATTGCTGTAAAGCATTCGAAACGTCGGGAACCGAAAATAAAAATAAGACGTGAAAAAAGTCGAAAAGATAGTTTTATTTTATTTATGATATATTTAAAATAGTTACAAAACAGATGTGATTTTGAAAGATATAATGATTTTTAAATATAATAATCTAAGCTTACATGGTCATATGTACGACAGCGGGATCGTCGACGTCGGTGTCTGCGTCGACGGTGGTGGGCGCGGACACGGGCGGCGCGAGCCAGCCGCACAGCGCGGCCTCGCCCCGCCGCTCGCTCTCCCTCTCGCCCGCCGACGCGCTCGCCTCCGGCTGGAAGAGGCCTTGGATGTCACAGGTACATTATATAGTAATAAAAAAAATAAAAATAAATTAAAGAGTGCGTATATGAATGTGTACACGCGCAAGAAGTAAAACTTCTATAGGTTACCGGTATTCTTTATTAAAATCAGTGTATCTTTTAAATAATTAGGATAGGTGAAATACTAAAAATAACGCATATCAGGCATATTACAATCATATATTTATAGAATATCATTTGAGGAAAGAATATAATATTATATATAATGATATACGTGACAAATCTAACAAATGTTATGATGACAAATGACTTAACAAAAATCTGAGAAATGTGTCAGACAATAACAACGGTTACCATGGCAACAAAGTACGTACATTTTTTCGTAACGCATTCACCAGTTTTCCCCCTAAGTCGAGCGTACGTAAAAAAGTTTTACTTCAAAAAAAAAGTAACAGGATTTTTGAAGTTATAGAAGTCTTTTGGCTCATTTTTCTTTACGAATGAAATCTTTAGCTCTTTTTGTTCTGTTACGCAAAGAAGTATAACTTCTTTCGTGCGTACATATACACACACACAATTAACCTTCTTGTTAATTCATGAAGTTTAACATTCCGTTGAAAGATATTTAAAAAACTTTTTTATTATCTTATATATTTACATTAAATGTGTAGTTGTCATCTGTTTGAATGGCGATTTCATAGACCAACGGAGTTTCAGTAAAAATAATATAAAATTAGTTCTAACGAATGAATTATGAAAACGTGAAAACGTGTTATGAAGACATCGTTAGACAATCGTTAAATTACACCTGATGATTATTATTTTACCAAACACTCTTATTACAAGACATATAATTCCAACCAAAATATTTCAACCCGTGGCGTCTTAATTAATTAACACATGACATCAATAAAAAAATATTTATTAGAACGGACACGGACACTGAAGTCAAAACTTTCTTCAATTTAATATCACCATTGCCATTTTTTTATTTTATTTTTTTTTTTTTTTGTATTATACTTAATTTTTTACAGAATTATAGATAAAAACATCTTATTACATATATTTGTAGTAAATTAATAATATATTTTCAACAGAGTCGAGTTCGAGAATGTCTCGTCAATCTTCTAACGACATGTGGACAAAGAGTCGGCTTACCAAAGAGTCCATCTGTAAGAGCCTATTTATAATTACTTTATATAATTAATTTAATTTCTATTAAATTATTACTTAATAGCATCAACTGTACAAAGCATGTGTGTACTTAGTCTGTATACGCCGGGTCTTGTGACTTGTACACTATACATTAACAAAAAACCTCAATAGCTGAACGAAACAAAATCTAAATTCTTCTTATTTAAAGGTTTAACGTTAAGCTATTGTCGTACTTGCTCCAGGCAAAAGCGCTTTAAGCTCTATAGGAGGTTATATAATATATCAGTAATGAAGACATTACTAACGTTAACAACTATGACGATCGGTTTGTTCAGGAAGTAATAATAAAATTTCTATCCATGGCTGACATAGGACGATTTAATTACCACTTTATGTTCCAAGGTAAAGCTACATATATTAAATTATGCTTTCGCACGCTATATTGGAGGCTCAGATAGACATACAGAGTCATACACTCACCATAACCCAAACGCGACGCTTTGGGTAACGAACGTGTTTACATGGCTTTATGCTTTACATCCTAATGGGTGTTGTAACTCGTTCTTCACCCATTACTGGTCGTAGCTTCGGCTAATCATAAATAAAAGTTAAAAAAAAATAATTTAAGTTTTTTTTTTAAATATAAGTAAGGTAAAATCTTTGGCCCTTCGTGCTAGATAATTCGAAGATACGCCCAGTATACATTTACATGTAACATGCTATACATCTGTGTTGACGAGCTTCACCAAAACCTGTGTTGCATAGTCGCTTTGTGTTCAATTCACAGCGTAGCTAACTATTAGCTCCCGAGGTCTAGTAAGTATAGAATATAGATAGATTATTATCATAAACAAAAAACATTTGTTTCATTTATAGAATTGGCTTACATTATAGCATAAAAGATGTGCTTGTGGAAAATAAATTTAAAATAATATGATTATTATTATTTATTTTTTAAATAATTGAGCACAATTTAAGAAATTTTTAACAAAATTCAAGCGTAGAAACGAAAAGTGCTAAACACCATTACGGAAATGGCTATACAGCTCACAAGCGACGCAACTACGCACAGTTCAGTTAATCGGCACATACTATTTAAAAACAATAAACACAGATCTATTTTAAAATATATAATATTCTAGATTAAATTATAATTATAAAAACCGATATCAGTACATGTAGTTGGTAAATAATAAAATAGTAATAATTTCCATTGAAGTAATTTTAATATTAAAAATAAAGACTACGTTAAATATCTTTTAATTTGAGTGGTATCTGATGTCTCTAAATGAAAAGACAAAATTGTCTGTTATCTTTGTGATACTGGTTTCTCAGGTGATCTTCAGTCAGAGTTCGGAGCTATTAGAGCGCGAGTCGTCGATGGCGTCGTCTCTAGAAGAAGTTTCTGGAACTCCGGGCAATGAACCATCGGGCGGCGCACCGCCGACGGACCACTTTGGAGTCTTTAAAGATTTTGATTTCTTGGAATATGAAAGCGAGAGTATTGAGGTTCGTTCATCGATTAAAAATATTTACATATTATGTTTTTTGGTGAGTTACTTAATGTGTTATTTTTGACCAATTGACCGGCTTAACGGTTTATTTTTTAATTAATATTAACCGTGAACGTATACAAAATTCAATTAAAAATATATCTTTAAAAGTGTAACTGTGTAAAAGTGTAGCTTTAAAATGTAGATAGTGATTTTGAAGTGTGCCATTTGGTTACAGTTAAAGTAATAAAAAAACATTTTTTTTTCATTATAGGGGTGATTTAAAATTCGATGTTCCCTTTATTTATCTAGTTAAAGCTCAGGCAACTTCAGTAAATATATTATAATCTTTTTTTTTTATACAGGGAGAAAGTTCAGACAACTTCAACTGGGGCGTCCGGAGACGTCTGCTGAGCGAGGAGCGCGAGGAGGGCGCCCCGGAACGCAGCCCGCCGCCCGCGCGCTCCCGACCACACGACCATCATGACCACCACGACCATCATGATCACCACGACCACGCCGACCACGCCGACCATAGACACACCAAGACTGTGAGGATACTCTTTGTTTGTATTTTTATTTATATCAATGTATTTAATTTTTCTGAGTAATTCAATAACAACCTGGTAAGGTGAAGCCCGCCTATGACATGGAGGACTACCTAGAAACATTTGAAAATCAACCTGCAAAACAGTAAAGTGTAATGCAAAATAAAATTAGATCCATTTAGGTTAAAACTTGAAATTAGTGCTTATTCAGAATCCTAAGGAAAATAAGTCCTAATTTTTAGCGTTGTCAATTACAACATCATACAAGTCTCAAAAGAGTCTACAAAAGTGTCTAATTTAGAGTTTGCCAAATCAAAGCCAAAACGCTATTAAACGGCTAAAAAGATAAATAAACATGCGTATTTTACGCAGGGTGAAGACTCGTCGGACGAGGAAGGCGGGTGGGATGAGGGAGCCCGGGGAGATGGGGGAGACGGGGACGCGGGGTCAGCTAATGAGTTGGCCCTGCGTGCGCGTGCGCACTCACTGTCGAGCGCGTCCAGCGGGGAACCAGATGGTAAGTAGTGGACATTCAAAGTTATAAAATTAATTTTACAATAATATCTACTACTAATATAATAACTAAGCTGAAAAACATGTTTTAATCAATTGAATTCTAAGATAAAATATGTTAAGCGAGTTACGTTACGTTCGCATAATACTCATCAAGCGTTTACTTCTGTCATTGTCGTGAATATTCTACAAGATCTTCTCAGTGAGGCGTTTTAAACAGAGAAGGGCGAAAATTTTAAAAACTGTAGATTTGTATTACATTCCATCGCTAATTCCTCCAAACAATATATATTGAATATATCACTTCAATTTCTTAACAATTTTATGTTTAAAAACGATACCAATGTAGAGTGAACTTTGTTGTACAGAAAATAATAATATTTAGTTTACTTTTTCACTGAAATATAACTACAATAGAATATATTATCAGTTTGAAATAATAATTTAACGTAAAGGAGAACGCGGCGACGTGACGCCAGTGCCGGGCGCGGGCACCGTAGCGCCCGCAGCAGGCCTCGGCGTAGCGCGCGACGCGTGGCGTAGCTCTGTAGCCGCGCTGCTACGCCACGCCGCGCACCAGCCGCCCATCGCGCTTGTGCACACGCTACATACTGTGCTTAAGGTAAGTTATAGCTTACAGCTACGTATAAGCGACCAGTTAACGTGACCCACGGTTTTTATGTGACCAGTATACGTAACCTCTGGTTTGTATGAAGGAGAGATAGAACAGGGAGCTCGTGATATCTTCTCGTAGTTAAGATACGGTACCGATCACGTACACTACTCGATCCGCGCTTTGTATAGGTATCAAAAAATAATCATAATATTTTATATTTAATTAGAGTTTACAAACATTATTGAATTTCCAACTTAATTTAAAGACTCGATATAATTAGCCCATCAAAAATCACCACTTTACCTTTTAGATTAGGCTTGTAGAGGTGCACCCGAGCAGAGCGAGGGTAAGTCGTTAGTATAAAACAAATCACAATTCAACCTTGCTTCACTGACTTTATTTCGGAAATAGCACACTATGTCAAGCTTTATAATGTAAGAAGAAATGTAGTCCTTAAGTCCATTGAGTAAGTTAGTTTTTCGTTTAAACGACAAATTATCTCCAGCCCGGGAATCATACTGATACCTGTACACATATACAGAGTGATTTAAAGCAATGAAACAAAAATGTACATAATTAATCAATTTTATAATTATTAAAATTAATTAAATAAAATTAATAATAAATAAGATTGTTTGTGATGAAATCTTAAGAAACCGGATCTCTTCTTAGCTACAACTTCTTATTTAGCCACAATTATAGTCAAATGCTTTCATTCTATAATTCACTTTTCACTTTTTTTCTCCATACATAATCAAGGCAGTATGACGACACTAAATCAACATTTTATACCATATGTATTTAAATATAAATAACGCCCGCCTCCTACTGACATCTGTTTGAACGAAAGCAATTTTTAAAATATATACATATACACTACATAAAATGACACGATAAGAATCGAGGACAAGTTTTTTAATGAGCCTAGATAACACACATTTAGCTTAATTCGCCAAGTTATTAACGTCTGTATTCAATAGAAACAGTATACATTTTTTAACATCGAGAACCACCTACATACATACAGCAACAAACACGACACGGACATGTCGGGAAGAGAAATATTTTCACCTACAATGTAAATTCATCAGCATATAAATTCACAAGTAATATTAGCAAGCAAATACGTTTCTGGAGTTTGCATAGTATTTTTTTTTAAATATGTTACTTAATAATATGCTTATTTAATAATAATATTTCCCATAATTTGTTAACTGGCAAAAGTAAATTAAGACTTCTGTAGCTTATTTTCTTCTGTCTAAATGTATGTACTGATATTTCATAAACATCAGATACATTTACACAAATATTAAGGAATCGAACACCCGACTTATAGGCTATAGCATAAAGTTATGTTCCGTTGGTACACTGCTCGTTACAATATAACGACAATCAAATACAAATATTTATAAATATAAACGAAATTATTTAACATTTAAAATAAATATGAACGTTTTACGTTTTAATAACACTCTGTATAAAAGCACATCTCTTGCACACTAGCGCGTAAACACGTGTAAGTAATGTACGTGCTCACAAAGCTTTCATCTCCAATAAACGGAATCATGTCTACCGAAAATCCCCTACTAAGAACTTAAATAAAACAAATTATATTATTTCATTTATTTGACTATACTTCTAGTTAGTAATTGTTAAATTTAATTTACATTAAATGGTGAGTCATCTTAGGTTATTTGGTCTGGTGCTATGTATTTTATATTATATTTAACTTAGAAACTTATTAACTTATTCAATATCGTAATCTTTGCAATTATCATGATATAGTTTTGATATAATTGTGATTCGAATTAAAAAGAAACTAGGTAGTATTTTATAAAATTCAGCCCGGTTGCTCGCGCATCAGATACTCGTAATCGAGTTAAAACCTTTACTCTAGACTGGATCAAAGTTCGAATTTAATACAGTTTAGGTACATCTAAATAAAGCAAACTATATTTAAAAATATATAACTTAAACGCATACTACTATGTTCTTGAGTACAACTTGGTCAAGAACTTGTTCTTCTCATAGATAAAATTTGTTAATCTAAGGCAAAGCTATTATTTACGATAGCTATTGTAATACATTATTAGAAACACGTAAACTCAATATTTAAAAGCTATTTTAACTTAGTGTTTGCCGGCCTTTTCTCAACAAAGGTACGTAGCGAGCTGATAACAGCCTCCTCACTGACATAGACGTCATATATATGTACATTGATATCCTAAATGTGGTTGTATTAGTCGTATTCAATAAAGGATATTTTGAATTTAAATATTTAATTTTAATTATTTTAAATTAAAACTCATGGTAGGGGCACTAACTGACACTAATACACTGTTACACGATAACGCCCACGTTTAACATGGGAATGGGGAGAAGCCTGTAAACAAACCTACCACCCGACCGCCCCCCCCCCCCCCCCCCTACCCCCCGTACTAAGATTTTTACTTTTTATTTACGTATTAAAACTAATTAATTTAGCTCTTTAATTCAAATGAAAAGGGATAAATATGTTAATGGCAATTAAATGACAATAATTTATTGCTTTATATCTTTCAGGCTCAATTATATTATTATATAACTGAGTTAAATGTTACTCAAGACTTCTTTTAGTCACTAAACAAGCTTAGTAGATCGACGATACATTAAATGGTAACATAATTTATTAGTATTATTATCTCCTCCACTACATTTTCATGATGTTTTCCTTCCTGCCCAGAGAAAACTATTGTAGTATCATATAAATTGATTTATTTCTATATGATAAGGCGGAAATTATGTAATCAGCGTTCAATGCATCTTTATTATAAAGTACTTAGTTAAAGGTATCTCTGCAATCACGGTTTACTAAGTCTTGAACGATTTTTTTTTCAATGTCTTCTTAAAAGGAATTAATTACCCAAAAACAAAAAAAAATACATTAGCAATTATATTATCACTTACCGTCACTTCGCTTGGGTGCATCTCTAGATGCCTAACAGCGACCTACCTGTGTTACTTCCGGTTACAATATATCTGGTATATTAAATTTCATCAAAATAGCTGCCTTTAGTAAGGACTAAGGAACAAAGAAGAAGAGGTAACAGACATACACACATAAATCACGCACGCAAACTTTCGTATTTACAAAAGCACACCGATGTAGCATTGGCGTACTACTGTAGTTTTAGATAAAACTATCTTTTCGCGGATTTATTTTGATTTTTGGTTCCCGATATTTCCAATGCTTTACAGCAATCCCGGTCACGGATATATCTGAAACGGTTCTTTCACTTAAAATATCAAATATTCGCGTAAATCGTAAGAAAATATTACGTACTCCGGCTGTTTTTTTAGTAGCGACCAACACTAATGAAAATGCAAAACTCGTAATCAGGATTTACTTTGAGAATTATAAATATACGTGGAAATAGAAAGCTTGATAAATTGATTATTGGAACAATAATGACGGAACATACATTCTTGTGGCACTCACCCACGTACGCATACAGGTATGCAGGTAATGCCGTTAATTACGATATTGTGTAATACTCTGCCTGTAGTTTGTATGAAAACGAAATATTTACTAGTGATGTAATAAATTCACAGATAGTCAATCTAGATAATATGAATGAATATTAGGCTTAATCTAAGTCATGCAGTGTGATCCAGTTTATGGAGTCGAGTCGAGTTTGGATATGTTTAAATTATTGAGTGATATAACCATGATTTTCAATTATTTTTTTCTCGAACCAAGGATGGGGATAATTGATCATTTTGATGCCGAGTCCTTCCAAAATACCATACAGTCACATTAACACAGCTTCCTACAATTCTTTTTCTAACAACGCAGCTATAATAGTACCCCTAAATGCTACCTTCAATTCTTCGAAGAAATGCTATCTTATCAAAAGAGAGCAGAGAGGTTGCGAGTAGTAATGTCACTGACAAAGGAGGGGTTTCGATAAGGCCCTTTACCGGCCCCCGTGAATCATATTTTTTAAAGTTTATAATCTAGATCATTCTTATTTTTTTTTATAATGTGCATAATATAAGCCTTTCAAAAATACATATACTTTTTGTGTAACTTGATAGGACCTTTATGAAAGGAACCGCTTAACTTGGCTTGTTTTACAAAAATACGTCATTTCTGTAGTTTTTGCAATCTTTATCTAGTTATTGTATATAGAGCGCAACCAAGTAACAAAGCGATTTTCATATATGTGGTGCACAAATACGTAAGCTATTACATACATATGTATATAAAAATTGTCGTGTTACTACACTGCGCTCATGGTATAAAATAAATAAATTGTATTTAGGATAATAGTTAATAATGTACTGATTGACTGATTTTTCTATATTTTCTTTCCAAAACTTCATCTTAGCCTTCGATTTTCTTTTAGTGCTTATAGACGGGATTTTATTGGAATTTCCGCGTTTAACCATCGAAGAACTGAAACATTTAACCTTAGGAGTTTATCAGTTGGAACAAGCTGATTCGTACACTACTGAACATGTTGATAATCAAGAACTATATAAGTTAATACTTTCTCAGATTTACGCGAATATTTGACATTTAAATAAAACTATCTTTTCGGACTTTTTTGCGGATTTATTTTGATTTTTGGTTCCCTAGGGATATAGGGAACCAAAAATCAAAATAAATCCGCGAAAAAATCCGAAAAGATAGTTTTATTTAAATGACTATATAAGTTATTTTTTCATAAGAATTCTAATACAAAGCCGTCAAGAATCTATAACCTATGGATACAATATCATCCTACTGGAGTTAAATCTTGGTATTACCTGTGCAAGGTTGGAGCACGTGTTGTTGGATGTTGTGCTCACGTAGCTTCAGTATTGTGGTTCCTTAGCTATTACAGGCATTTGGACAAATAAAGTTTTCTTCTCACTACGAATATTGTATTGAAGATGCTGCAGTTAACTGGTCAGATCAAGAAGCGGAGGACTCTACGTAATATATTAATGTCTTTTACACCTTGTTTAAGTTTGATTTCTCAAAATAAAACCGATTAGTATAATATTAATTAGTATATTTTGTCATTTTGTTCTCATCAACTGGTAATCAAACATTTACCTTAAACTCATAAATATAGCGAATATTGGCTGATGCTATATATATTTGTAAATTTTAAGTGTAGTCCTATAAACACAATATTAAAAAAATAAAAAATTCAGGGGGGCCGGAAAAGGGCCTTATCGAAACCCCTCCTTTATATTTAACTGATAATCGTGGTACGTTTCAGTTTTTGGGGTGTCATTGTCAATTAAATTATTGGTATTACCAATAAATATTTATATTTTTTATTATTTTTCTTATAAATGGAGGGATCTAAAAATATTATTTTAAGTAGTTTTTAGCTCAATATTTTTCTCGCTTTCATACGAATAATATCTTTTATGCTGATTAAAAATCTCGGAATAAACAACGAACGTCTTTTATAACTTTAGTCGTATTTAAAGTTGTTTATTAAGTTATCTCTAATACGATTCGTACCATTTCTCACTACTCCGTAATGGTGGTTCCATTGGGACGCACCCAAGCGAAGCGAAGTTAAGTCGTTAGTTCATTATAAAAAATAACAATGTATTCAAAGAAAATAAAATAAAAGGCAGTTTTAAAACAATTTTTACAAGATTTTTGTGTCATGACTCTTAGACACCGGAAAAAGGATGATTTTTCATAGTTTTAAATATAGGTATTTCAAATATAAATGTTTTCTTACATTATTATAGTTCAGAAAAATCTTATAAATTTTCCAAATCGACTCCACGATTTGGATGAATACCGATCTTTGAATTGTTTTGGATTTTTTTATTTTTATTAAATTCAGTTAGAGGTCTTTGTTTCAGGTAAAGAGTTCCTAAGGATGTTAAATATGTATCTTCTTTTTTCTTTTAAATTGTTCTCGAAAATATTGTTTACTAGCAGAACCCGCGGCTTCGTCCGCGATCAAACTTTATTACTTGCAGAAATAAGGAAAACAAATTTCATTTTAGCGATCGTAACTCAAAATATCCAGTATCTTAAAAGATGTTAAGCGTATATTTAGCAAGCTCCACTACCCGTATTTTTTGCACATTTTTCTACTCTCCATCTCTCAAAGTTAAAGGAAGAGAATATAATGATACAATTGCATACAATGTTTACGATTTTAGAGTCATATTACTCGGTTAATATGGGTTTTTTAACTAACATACTGACAGGCTAACATCTACGTTATTTTTAAAGACCCAATGCTATGTACACCTGAAGCTTACAGTCTCCCTCCTTCTCCTTTTTTTTAAGTTACATATATAAATTTCCATTAATATTTTGTTATAGCTGCTGTGGCCAGCCGAAAAGTTGCACATAATTTTCCTTTGGATTCGGAATAATTTCTGTTCTCTACTTTATATCCCACACAGAAAGTGTGCACTTACGGAGGACTTGAGTCATGTTACTCTATTTAAATATATTCAACAACTCCAACTTCAACGTCCAGTTTTACCCACTTAGGAGCTGAATTTAAAAAAAACTACAATCCATGTTTATTTAATTGTATTGAAGAGCATTAATACCAAGTTTCATGTAATTCTGATCATAAACAACTTTTTCCTCATATAAACAGCACAACCACATTTTACCCTTTCAAGGAATGAATTTCGAAAAAAAATGATATTTGTATTGTTTTAGTTGTCATTTTAAAGGTAAATACCATTTTCCGTGCATTAATTATAGAGTTTCATACAAACTTTCATCCCCTATATGACAGCCTTATAGGATGAATTTCAAAATTTTTTCAAATACGTAATTATTTAATTGTCTTGAAGAGCACTAATACCAAGTTTCAAGTAATTCTGATCATAAATAATTGTTTGCCCATATAAACTTTATCACCCCCTTTTACCCTCTTAAGGAAAGAATTCCGAAAAAATCTAATACATATATTTCTAATTTTTCATCTAAAAGCTAAATACCACTTTCTGTGCATTTCGCGTTAAGAATAACAGAGTTTCATACAATCTTATATCACCTATTTTACCCCCTTAGGGGATGAATTTCGAAAAATCCTATCTTAGCGGATGCCTACATTGTATAAGGAATGTGTCCTCTAAATTTCACGTTTCTACGACCAGCGGTTTAGGCTGTGCGATGATCGATCAGTCAGTCAGTCAGGACAAAGCATTTTATGTATATATAGATAACAAAACATAATATTGTTAAAGTATAAAATCATACTTAAAACGTATATAAATAAAAACTAGAAACGCATCACTAGTGGGAGTCGGGTGGCCACGTGGAAGAATGCAATTATCCTCCTACTCTGCTCCTCCTCGCCTGTTACTTGTCCCCTACTACATTTGCGAAAATAATTGGCGTTTTATTTTCTTTATATGCAAACCATTATACACATATATTCTAGCGGACTAGTAACATGAGTTCAATATTTAGCAATACACTAATTTTCTATAGTCGCTGTCCTATTGTCATAGCGCCTTAATGGATCTGTTTGTCAAGAAACAATAACTTTTAATTTGGGTTTATCTACCTCTAAATATTATAAAGAATATAGTGGACTATGGAAATTACATAAAAGATATACCTTTTAGCAAAAAAAATGTAAAGAAAAATAATCTTTAGGATACTCTTTGTACGCATCTTACTATATGTATGTATGTATAAAGTTAATTGTAATCTTCGATTCATCAACGCCCACATTGATCCAATAGCCTATACCTATAATATACTTCTGTATCCGTTAAGAAAGGTTATTTTATATTATTATTATTTTTTAATAAAATCGATATTCTTCGCAATTTAAATTAACAAAAAGGAGCAAACACCGAAGTCGATGATGAATGAGAAGTTGATGATGAATCAAAAAAATAAACTTTAACTCTTTAATACTGTACTCTACAATAAAAAGTTAGTCATCAAAATATCACGCTTTTCTAATACGTACTCGTATATTCTGCTGCTGTTAAAGCTCTACTGCAACATACTCTAGTGAAAGTGTTTTTAAATTATTTTATTTTTAAATGTATGTATATCATAAAGCTATTGGATAAGACTACTAAAAAACTCTTTATAAGAAAAAAAATTGTAAGTAATAAATATTATTGTTTTTAGAGGGTCAGACATTCGTGGTGGTAACTAATTATCTTTTTCATTAAAAAGTATCTATAGTTGGAAACGTTGCGTTACTTTATGTGCTTTGAGTCCTCATTTTAAGACTTTCCTTGTCTTTCCGATAGCTGCCTACGGAATATTGCTGTAACAATATGTAGATACTATAACCACCACACCTCTGTTCCCTAGGAGGTGACATCCAAGACCATCTCAGTTTGTGGCGAAGGAGCCTTGATAGCGGGAGTTGGAGGTGCCGGAGACCTCGCCGCTGTACTAGACAGGCTATCTTCGGAGGAGCCCCCTCTCCTGTGGGTGGGCCCCGCGGCGGCTGACTGCGCGAGAGTGCGCGATGCTGTGAGATACGCAGCGCTGGAGATCAATGAACATCTGGAGACATACTTCGATAGGCGAGAACATGCTTTAGAGGTACAAATTGAATTCATGGTATGATTTTGCCGGTTATTCAAATGTAATGGAGATTCTGGAAATTTGTGTGTAATATTATATGTAGGTATATTGTATTATGTATGTTACTGATTGATTAATTGATAGATCGAAATTGTAGTAGTTACAATATGTACAATGTACATATTACAACGTGCAAGATTAGAAATAATAAGTTCGAGATTGGATGTGTTATTGGATCTTTTTAGGGTCTCAAAGTTGGTCTCGTTTAAATTTAAAAAAAAATAATCATTCTTAGCGGAGAAAATAAGGAATGATTGATTTTTCACTTGCTAAATTTTTTAAATACATTCTTCTTACTATGCTACTACTACGTCTACACTAAAAATGGAAAAATAAAAACTTAAAAACAAATTGAAACCGAGTAAAAAAGCCGATATTTTGGAAGTTGCTGCCAGCCGATACAAATTAAAGCACACCGACACATGTTTCAAATAAAAAAATCCTGAAGCAAATAACAATAGCCTAGAGCAAAATTTTTGGTCACTACCCAACTGGGTCTAAAGTAAATAGAAAGTAAAAAAAATCGAATAGTTATTTTAACATTTTAAATCATAAACATATTTTTTGCATTAATTATTAAAATGCAGAAAATAAATAACTATTACAGTTTATTATATACATAATATATATTATATAAAATATTTACAGACGCTCGAACTATCGCGAAGTGCAGACGAGACCGGGCGATGTCTATACAAGCTCATCTTTCAACTTCTCTTGCTGTTAGAAACTAACAACAAAATGGTCGTCGCCGTATACAGTGCGGCGTTGGATAATAGGGTAAGTTTGTATATTTGTAATAGTTATTGCCCACGGTTTTGCTCACGTGATAGGTACACATCTGTACTAATATTATAAAGCAGAAGAGTTTGTTTCTTTGGTTGAACGCGCTAATCTCAGGAACTACTAATCCGATTTGAAAAAAATCTTTTTTACTGAGGAAGGCTATAGGCTATATGTCATTCAGAAAAAATGTACGTTTCCTGTGGGATCGATTTGTTTATGTTTAGGGACGAACCCGAAACAAAGCGAGGGTGAGTCGCTAGTCCATACATACATATTAATGCAAGATGTTGTAAGTGTATCTCCATGCCGAATTTATTTCAAATCAGCTGATCTGTTACAGCGTGATGAAATTACACTCTCAGAAAAGCTTACGTATATATAATGTAACTGTGAAAAGCGTATAGAGTAATTTAACTAGAAAACTTAGTGGTAGAAGTATAGGATGTATAGGAAAAAAGCATGTAAATAGCCGCGTTCTAGTAGGTCTTAATTATTTATTTAGCAAACGCATTGTTTGTTATATGACATGATGATAATATTGTAAAGCTAAATGTTGATCGAAATTCAGGGCGCATAAATACATCAGATATGTCATGTAGATCAAAAGCTATATCAGTGTACATTTGACGCGTGCATTGAGACTTGAACAATGAAACCCCTTTTAAGCCAGACTGCATGCCCGGTACCTCGGTGTTATATAAAGCTCAAATCAATACGACGTATGTCCTGCAAACACACCCACCACCACCCACCCGCCCCACACTATTTAACAGGTATTGATTGCAATGTTGCACAAGCGCATTGGGAAAGGCCATTAGAGTTATTGCACACTGGCTGGACAAAAACATTTTAAATGTAAAAATAAATATTCAATTTATTCTAAAAAAATGCTATAATATTAGTTATTCTTTGCAAGTGTGGATTTGTAATGTCGCATCGAATTGAGAATATGGCAAAAAGTACTTTGTTATATATGTATATAGAGCAGCAATATGAAAACTATATATCGTCGCTGTGCCTGCAAAAACCGACAAATAAAAATATTCAACTTTTCAGTAGAAACAAAAAAACTATTTTTAATTTCTACCAACGTATGTAGAAAAAAATTGAGTATGTACAAAATTCCTTACGCTAGTCTTACAACATATCTCGTCCTTAAAGCCTACATTTTATTTCTTGTTTTCACAAAATAATTTTTTTAAGTTAAAAATGACACATAGCGTCTTTATTTTGCGCCGCAAATACAGCTATGTGTTATCCTAACACAGCGGGATTAACAAAGCACTAATGCTCGAAAGAATATTGTTTAAAAATACACATAGCGTTTTTATCAAACTAATAAAAGGTGACTTTTATTAAAATACTAGATAATTAATTCGGTCCTAAGGTTTAGCTTGAAGTTAGATAACATAGAACTCAATAAATCTATAAATATAATAAAATTGTAACTAAGCCGAATCTGTACCTACATACATATATATAACATACATACATATTATCGATACGGAGGCCGAATCTATAGTTTTTAAAATTTTTGTCTGCCTGTCTGTCTGTTCCGCATCACGGAAAAACTACTGGAGGGATTTTGATGAAATTCGGTGTCATGATAGCTAGTTATCCAGGTCAACATATAGGATACTTTTTACTGCGGAACAATATCTCATCTTTACAAAATAATAAAAAATAGCGTTCAAATCACATTATGATATGGAGGCAGTAAAAGCCCAGTGGTAACGTGCTCGTTAGGAAGACTGAGTGAAGCGGGTTTAAATCCCGGGTGGCACCTCTGATATTTTTATGTGCAAATCATTTCCATATCGGATAAAAGATACAAGTGCACACTCTATTCTTTTCCCTCTCATACGCCGGTCGGTGGCACGGCAATTCGACACGACCGGTGAGAGATCTGGAGCAGGATCGACGACATTAAAATTAAGGGCTACGTAAAATGCAAAATAATAATGGTGCATAAATGTTTTTGACATTGCTAGTGGTAGAGTTTGCTTGTGTCAAGAGTTTTCGATTGCAAATATAAGTTAGAAATAGGATATTGCAAATTAATTCTGCGCTGCCGCTGTGGAAGTAAATTCAAAGATTCAGAACGTCGTAGTATAATACGTTTCTCCGTCTTTATAATATGTGCGTCTTGTAGGCATGATCCTAGTCGAAGAGAAAAGTTCATTTAAATAGAATTTTGGGATAGAACAACTGATTATAGAACATAGTAGATAGTATACACTCTTCACTTACTTTATATACTCCAACAGATTATATGAGCAGAATCTGGCAGGTAAGATCTATCTCGCAGTAGTAAATGGAGAGTGTACACTGTCTACTGTGTTCTAAAATCAATGGTTCTATATCATACTTCTCTTTAACTGGCACATCACTCGACGCACTTGCCGATAACTTTTTATGATTTACGTCTGTCGGAAATAAGAGTTATTTCCTTTAAACTCTTATTTTTTGCGCTATTATAAAAGCTATAATACAAAAAACAACTTCATTTGCTGTCACTCCCCTAATTTTCTTCGAGCTATGTAAATATGAACACGTCCTTTTTATGGTTTATTTATAGTGTAACTTTTGTTTATAATACTGTGCTGATACCAATAATTTAGGGCAAACAGATCTGCACGTCCAATGTAGCAACGCAATGCTCAGCAGACATTTCAGATGTGCAACGTTTTTTCACTTTGTGAGCTCCGTTTATTCTTGTACTACGATAATGATAAGACTTCATCTTTATTGCCCTCTTATTATGAAACATGTGTCACATTGGTTTTTACGAAACTTAAAAAATGAAATTTTATGTGATTCTAAAATCTCTAAGATCTTATTTCTTTGTGCCAGAAGTAGCAACTTTTTAATGCACCATGTTACGTACACACCTTGCTTTTTAGTCTATACACAGTTGATTGCAAAGTATCGACGATGTAAATTTTAAGAGAAGAAGAGTGACAGTGACTGGGGACTTCAGATAACATTTCTGTAATCATTTTTCAACAGAATCAGTTCAGAATCAGTTTAAAATCAGTTCCAGCTTGGGGTCTAAGCAAGGGCTTTGCAAAGTAGTCATCCTCCGTCGTGGAATATGGATGTTGATTTCTTGATTATCAACCCAATTAGAAAATGGGTCTTTTTTATATCAAGTATGGCTAAAAAGAAATCTTTACATAGTAGACACCCCATTGAAGAGTCATCTTGCCCTCTTCCTTAGACAAGCAATACCACAATCGCGTCTATGTAATGCTTCCTGTAAAATTTCTTTACTTTTATGTTTTTTATTAGCATTTCTAACCTCTACAGGTCCAATAATAGAGGCTTTCTACGATAATATGACCAAAAGTATTTAAGTATTATATAAATTTTATATTAAACAACATTACGCGAAACTTAGCGCGAATAACATTAAACATCTTTAATTTATTTTGAATATTTTGCTATAATAGTTTGTGTATTCGTCTTCATACCCGACTTACAAATTATATATAAACATCAACGCCAAAATACAATACCTATTTAATTCGTTTACTTTTATAGATTATAATATCATCATTAATTATTGAATCCAAAGTTTACATTCTTTGTGTTGAAACTGTGTAATTATGCAGTTCGTATTAAAGTTTAAATAATTGAAACCTTATCTGAGGGCACAGTAGTACCCCCGTCAAGTCGAGCAAAAATAGGCACGGCCGTACCATCCTTTTCTCGCAGCCATTCAGGACATTTTAGACCTACCTGTAACTTCGTTATGGATAAAGCTAGAAGTCTAAATTTTTAGTGAGTAAGAGAACATAATATAACTAGGTACATGCCCAAATTACATTAAATTCAAACCTGCAATTTAGAACTATTGCAGGTCCAAGTTCTTGTCATTTCGTCACTCACTCACCGATCATCAAGACTCTAAGGTACTTCTAGTAGACACTTGAGCTTCAAATTTTGAACTCAATTAGTATTTAGCCTATAAAGCAATTATAAACTAAAACATCCCGTAATTTCATACCCGTTTTCTAGATATGCAACAAACTGCATAAATAACTTTGTAACCCTATATATAAATAGATATGCGATTACAAACTTACTATTACAGTTCATACTATAATTTTTCGTTACTACGTAAACGTTTGGGTAGGTAAATAGTAGATATATTGTACAGTAAGTCACTCCTTTAATAATATATCTATATTGTACTCATGAATAGGCGCAGCGTGGCGAAGGCAAGCTTTAAAGCTAAATTTAGTTGAAATGGCTAAGTCATTCTATTTATTCAAAAAAAGATATCTAACACTGATACGGTATCTATAAAATATTGTTATTTAACGAATTAGGTAACAATTTATGACAAAGTTGTTGGATAGATACTTCCATAAATTACAGGTACAATAAATTAACCGACTTGGTTTTACATTCTATCTCATAACTTTTTGCTGCGTTGCGAGACTTGCATTTTTTTACATGTTATGTTTTTGATCGGATGTTTTACTCTAGTAGGTACTAAATTAATTCGAATTAACAAAAAGAATTATAAACTTATATCGTCAAACACATGATATTGCGTCTAATGTAAAACCAGCTATGTGCTGCTAAAGGCGCGAAATGTATAACTTTCAGCATATTAAAAAATACTCTATGTGCTTATAAGCACATATCGTTATTTTACATCCATTTTTGTATAAAAAATACATAGGCTTGCTATTTTTGGATCCAGTAGACATATCACAAAATCTGTTTTTTTGGAAGATGTGGCTTACTGAGTACTATTAAATTATGTAATAAACTCATGTTCGCAAAAAAAATGTTTGTCGGTTTTTGCAGGCGCAACGACCATATGCTTGATAAGCAGCTAATATTTTTTTTACTAGGTTTTTTTTTTTATTTTAACTTCATAGAACAAAGCGAACCTTGATTCCAATATTTGTAGAGCACGCTTGGCCAAAATGTAGTACCTACCTTCTTAGAAATAAGATTGTTTTGTTTTTTTCAAGACACTTGCTTATTCAAAACTGAAACTGCGGAAATGTAAACTTTTTGATTTTATTGAATTAAGTATATCAAAATGGCTAGTTTAATATATTATTACCACTCTACGTCTTGAAATATTTCATATATTTTAAATTAAAATGTCTTGGTACCAGGAAAAGAAATCATTATTTATTTTGTAATATATTACAAATATTAACAAAAGCAGTACATAAAAGAAAGACATAAATTGTTTGAATAGAGGTTAGAAAAAGTAAAAGTAAAACAAATCCAATTATACTACAAAAATCTAATCATTGTTACTTTAAACAGTACATATAAAATTTCCAATGAAAACGGAATTGATATGCTAGATTTTTGATAAAATCGCGTTTTTTTATATTCCTTGCAGCATGTCTAAATTCAGCGTCCTATAAAGTATTGCCATATACAGTATCTTAATACTGAAAAACAAACAATGGAATCACGCTATTTACAATAACTATAAAATTAACAGTAACTATATTACTTGTAATTATTCTAAATTAAATCAAAAAGGTAAAAAATATTATTCAAACTGAAGGTGAAAATGACTGCTGGTGCCCGGGCCACCCCACGCCTCCACGCCTCCACGCCTCCTCGCCTCCTCGCCACCCCACGCCCGCTCATAATGTAAATAGAGAGATCACAGACAAAGAGTAAACAGATAGAGGAGGATAATAAATAATGTTAAAAAAATATATTAATTTACCATTTTATGTTCATTGGAAACTTTATACTTTCTTTTATCATTTACGTAAATTGAAGAGACAAGAAATCTATTAGAGATAAAGATATTTACTAATTGGAGAAACAACTATTAGAATTAATTCAAATATATCTTTTATAAATATTTTTGTTTAAGAAGGAATCCGTATCTACGTCGCAATTATATATTTATTACATAGATGTTGATAATTTGAACATTGCATAAGAATTAGGTACCTACCGATTAACTAAAAATGTCAAAATGAATGTGAAATTTCTTTACCCAAATTATAGTTTTTTTACTAAATGTTATTTTACTAAAATAGCTAATTTCCTGAACAAGGAGGCAGTGTTTTTACTTTTATTTTGAAATGACATAATTTCCAAATAACAGACATTGACTGATTACAAGTTTTTCACTCTTTTGGGAGAAAAAACAACTCTATCAGCGTAGAGTTTACCTAAATATCATTTTTTGACACCTTGCACAACTTCCTTTGTTGATATTATATTATAATATGTATCTAATTTCTGATATTGCTTTATTTACTTGTTGCTTCCTTCACCGTTTATATTTTTATTAGTGTACTCTATTTATTTTATGTCCATTAGTAAATATTTTTAGTTATTTACATAGAAAAATAAACATTTTATTTTTAACAAAGTTTAAGAACGCTGTTAGTCCCCTCGCTACTCTTCGTAACAGGATAATGGGATACATGTCGCTAATAATGTCGACTGTCGGCTCCTGCGCGACAGGATGATGGCAATTTGTGACTAGCTGGCGTAGATTTTAAATATTTTCTGACTCGTTATAAATTGAAGTAATTGAAGTATATTTCACATCACTTCACTAAACGAACTAACAAGTTCCATGAAATCTTATTTATTGGGAATATTATTGTATAAATATTGCTAGTAGTTTTTAAATATTTTTAGCTTTATATAATATCAAAAAATATTTTAAATTTATTTTTTCTTACTTTACTTTTACTTACTTGATTCGTATACATAAGTATTTTCTGAAGTATTGATAATAGGTAATACCCCTAACCATTTTTAACCCCCGACGCAAAAACAACGGGGTTTTATAAGTTTGACGTGTCTGTGTGTGTGTCTGTCTGTGGCATCGTAGCTCCCGAACGGATGAACCGATTTTGGTTTTGTTTTTTTTTTTGTTTGAAAGGTGAATTAATCGGAAGTGGTCTTAGCTGTTTGATGAAAATCGATTCAAGGTGGTCGATGCCACAAAATGGCGGATTACATTTTTTTTTTTCACAACACCCTAGCAGTGGCGTAGCGTGCACTTATGCCGCCTGGCGCCGAAGTCAAATTCGCCGCCCTCTTCTTTGGCCAATTATATTAAAGCCAATAAAACCGGACTATTTCCGAATAATAACTCTGGCAAGCGATTCGACCAGATCAAGTGAGAATTCAGTTTGTTATGGATTAATTATTTAACAATAAGGCCCAATGCTTTTGCTATTTCAAATCAAGAAGAAATCATTAAATAATGACGCAAAATAGGGTAAAATCTATAATGCTACAGGTTCGGGATCACAAATTGTTTGGTAATTAAATGACAGCGATCAAAGAAGAAACAGTAAATCACATGTGCTTCAAGAAGTTTGTAAAATTATATTATGAGAGTACAATAAGCTTGAATTATGCCATGTTATCTGCAGTCAGATGGAATGGTGAGATGGTTAAACTAGACCTTGGAACGGGCAACGGCAACTAGCAAAGTTTGTGACTTGTGGATAGAAATTAAAGAATTAGGTCGAATATTCTTGAACTTGAATTGAACTTCCGAATAAAATTAAATGAACGAAAGATGATGATGATGTCAAAATTTTAAAGATTTCGTTTGAACCGTTTAGTTATGAGATTCTATAGTATAGTAAGCAAATAATAAAAATAAGTAGTTCTTCTTTGTCAAGTTTTTTTTTTCACACTGTTATATTTCAAAAGTAAAAAGTCTTTGGTAATCTTAGCCCAGTAGCTTAAATAGGAGGCGGAATTGTCAGAATTCCTATTCAACAATGAAAATTACTTCGCGATAACCCGATAGAATGGGTTGGTAGTGATTTTTGTGACAAATTATTAATTGTCTCCATTTCATGTTGGTGCACAATATTTATTGTGAAATTTTGCTGCCATTTAAAAATGCCGCCTGGAGCCATGGTTTCAGTCCCCCCCCCCCCCCCCCCCATACGCTACGCCACTGCACTTTAGTAGAATGTTACGACAAATTTCAAATCCAAGATGGCCGTTATTATTTAGTGTCGGGGGTTTTTTAAATTTTTAATTTAATTTTATGGTAAATGTTTTGTTTACTAAATAAAATTACATTATTAATTCTTAAAGTTTTTAAAATATTGTAATAATTATAATAATAAAAGCTAAAATTAATCAAAAAATATTTAATTATAATACTTATTAAACTTTTTAAATATGTTTAGAATTAAAATCAACAAATATTGTAATGTACTCTGGTGCCATTTTTGAATTTTCAAAATCATTTTTGTAAATTTGTGGGTAGGGACTGTCTGTAACAAGTATATAACGCTTTTGAGATGTCTAACACCTTAATCCGCGAAATAATCCGAAAAGATAGTTTTATTTAAAATACATACATGTACTTGAAACCATGTGTAATGAAGCACGTATCAATTCTATTTTTATTTCCTTACACACTGAATGAGCTCTCCCGCTACACGACTTAGATTCATATTCAAATTAGTATTATAAATGCAAAATTCTTTTTCCATGTCGCGTCACAAAGGATGTGCCCAAATATTTCCATTCGCTTATGTTTTGTATAATACATATTTGCTATTTACTTTGAGAAAATGTTATTCATTTTTGATTTGTTATTTAATTTTTTTATGGTTAAAAAGTAAATGGTCAGATTGTTACTATAAGATTAATATTATAAACGCGATGTACTCGATATTTCTCTGCAACCTGTTATGCAACGGTTCAACAGGTTTCAGTGAAGTTCGGAATGGAAATAACTTGCGAGTATTATGCTAAATATTTTTAACGATATATCTGTCATATAGATGAAGGTACAGACAAAATTAGTTGGATATATTTTATGTACGATTAAAGCTAGGGCTATGTGTGTAGTGGTTGAGGGCTAAATTCTATGCAAACATATTGTAATTATTTAACTGCCTCGTTGGTCTGGTGGCTAGCTTTTACAGCTGCAGATAAAGGGTTCCAATCTCGGGTAAACAATATTTTCTGCGCACATGGATAGATAGGCCGTTCAGCGAGACACTATATAATAATCCTACTAATATTAAAAACGCATGGGCTTGTTAAGATGTGTGGATGTATGCTTATTAACTTTTCACGCAAAAACTACTTAACGAGTTTTGTTGAAATGTTATAAATTACATTGAGAGTAACATATAGCTTAACTAAACTACGTGAGCATGGCCGCGGAAAAACGCGTATTATTTTACACGTTATGTGAACTTCTGCAATTATTTTCGTTAATAGGTATCTATTTTTTTATTTGTGTACAAAAATTTGAATAAAAATTGTTCAAATGTATGAATGATGCGATCGATGCAGGGTGTGGAGATGAGCGCGGCGGTGGCGACGGTGCGCGCGGCGCTGGCGGCGCACGCGGGCGACGCGTGGCCCGAGCACTCGCCTGCGCCGCACGACGACGCGCGCCTGCTGCACCTCATGCACAGGCAGAGGTGAGTGCACTCATTGTGATGGATGAAATTGTTTTTTTAACTTTATTTGTAACGCACACTGCTACAGACGCAATACAATAAAATACATTAAAATGAAAAATTAAAATAAGATATGTATCCCGTAGGACACCCGGGAGGAACGAATTGATAATTGAATTCGTAATAACAATTTCTTAGAAATCTCAATGGTCCTAATTATATAGTTAAGAAGTCGAAAGTTGCATTATGAGTTCGCAGCATTGATTATAGTTAATATCAAATTCGCTAACTCAAACTTGTGAGTTTAAATTCTATTATGTTTTGTTTTACGCAAATATTTGAAATTTTAAATAAAACTATCATTTCGTATTTTTCCACTAATTTATTGTGATTTTTGGCTCCCAACATTTCCAATGCTTTACAGCAAACATAGTCACGGGAAAGAGACGGAAAAATCCGAAAAGGTAGTTTTATCTAAATTCCATTGTTATACTTTAAGATGATATCAATTAGTACGAATAAAATATATGTATATTAAATGATATATATAATATAAGTTTTTAATACACATTAGATGGGGTGCAGCTCTAGCGTCGGTTCGCGAGCGCAACGCAGAACGCATACTAGAGCGCGGGGAACTCCCGGAGGATGACGTCACCAGCCTTTTGCACGTGTACTGCAAAGGACTAGCGCAGTCGCATCCCGGTAAATTTTGTTTTTTATATGTTACATTTATGTATCGATGTATAGTAACTAGAACCACTGAAACCGAAGGAACCGCTAAAAAGAGATTTTTTTTAACCCGGCTTATCTTTAGCGTTAAATAATTGTCATAGGTATAAGAAAATATTTCATACAATCGCATCTCTCACTCCGCAGACATGGTGGCGATCACGCGGCCAGTAAACGAGCTGTCCCAGAACCTGTCTTTCATGATGGAGAGCCTGTACAAGGTGTCCGTGTCGCTCCAGCGCCAGGAGTTTGTCTGATGCCGCGCCCCCGCCGCCCCCGCATCCGCGCCGGCGCCTACCCCTCCCCCCGCCCCTCCCACTCCGCCCGCACCCCCGCCGCCGCCACCGCCGCCTCCCCCCGCGGCGCCCGCGCCCCCGGCACCTTCCCCCGCGCCCCGCCGCCGCCCCTCCCACCCGGTGCGCCCGCGCCACTCGGCGCAGGGCCCGCGCCGCCCCGCGCTACACAGCTGCTTCAACATCGACATATGAATCACACACACACGCCACCACCTACGTTGTACATATATATAATAATATGTACCAAATACATACAATTCGACATTCATTACACATTATTCATATTATGTTGCGTTCTTTTTGTTAACGCATGTGTCATTGATCCACACATTCGCGTCGTCATCGCCGTGGACGTACCTGAGACTAGATTAGTGAAGCGGCTGCAATGACTGCCGACAGCAAGTTGTAATACGCACTTGTTTGTAATATTGGATGATATTCAGTGCCGGACGAACACAATACTCAGCAGACCTCGCCCTGCACATGGGAGGACCGCGGCCTTACCTGCAACCACATGATTTGACATTGAACGTACCCTCGACGTTGATCGCAGAGCTCACGTACTCATTGCACAACGCACAAATAACAAAACGTGCACTACACAGTGATTTGACTCTCGAAAGTCCCACGACTGGGCGTAAGCTAACAGCCAGAGCTTATTAAACCAAAAATAATTTAAAATGAACATAGTATCATATTAATCGTAAATGTATTAAAAAGTAGATGAAATTTCGCCTTAAATGTGTTAAACTTCTAAATGTCAAATTAAATTATACACTAAAATTTATATTTTTGTGGAATCATTTTACGCATATATGTACCTATATGTGTTATAGCTTTAAAATAAGAAATCGGTGTCTATATCAAATAAGCTAACTCTGTGTCTTATCTGGGGGTGGGCGATTGCGAATGATTACTCGATAATAATCGCATGATGTAATCGACGAATCGACGACTTAAAATATTTATTGCTCTATAAAATTTAAAAAATGCACTAAAAGGCTCACAAATTAAACAGGTATAAATAATATAAAATTGTTTAAAAATAAATCGAATGCAAGTATCATTCATGATCAGCCATCTCTAGTGCCTCACACCTGTACCGAGTGCGGACGATGCGTCCTCTGTCGCTTTAACTGTTTTGTGTCTGAAATAGTTACTTGATGTAATGTTATAGTCCGGTGTCTGTTACGCATAGCTAGTGCAACTCTCTAATCCCGCTCTCATACACTGATATTACTACTTTATGTGTATTGATGTCAACTGATAGATTTTTAATTATTAACTCCTATTTAATTTCATATCAAAAGTTTAGTTGGTGTTATTGGTATATGACGCTATACGAATATTGTCAGTATTTAATTGTTTTAATGAAAATAAAATTATTGATAAAGTAATTGGATAATTATATGAATGTTGAAAGATAATCTACTCCCATATCATATGAATTTAGCCGCGGGCCGGCTGTCGGGGGACTCGGGACTCTGCGACTCGGGGCTCTCTGGCGCCGCGGTGTAGCGAATTTAGTGAATAGTTATAATTAGGCCAATTAGTGTACTACCGTACATTGTTATTGAACACTCTCATTTAGTTTCAAACAACTGATCTCAGCTAGGATATCTACACGCACGCGGTGTCTCCGTTGCGACTTGTGATCAAACTATGTTTAAAATCATTTTTCAGCTACTTTTTTTTAAATCTTAAATTGTATGAGATGTCGCAACGTGCGTGTGCGCAACCAAATATTTGTTCTTTATTTCGCTTTTTACTCTACCGCTGTTATGGTGATACGTTCGCACACATCTTGTGATGTTTAAATTATTCTAATATTGAAAAATTGTATTTTTTTAAAACAATACTTAATGTATTTAAAATATAATATTCAAATGTTTCGGCATAACATGCGCTAAACTTCACAGATTATCGCGACCCTCACGCTTATTTTAACTCATTCATGTATCTTCAATGTAATAATTATTTTAATTAAATACTATTTAAGTTATATGTAAGCACATTTGTTACGCTTCGTGTTGCCAGCGTCACGGTTATAAATTACCAACTCTCTAATTGTAAAAAGCAATTTTATTATAAAAAAGTACATCATATTAAAAAAAAGCTCCTATTTATTACTAATGATTTAAAAATAAGAACCTGGCAATACTTCATTAAATACACACTAGCGGTTAATTTATGACACGTTTTTTTTTTATTTTAAATAAAAAATGTACTATTTGAATAAACTATTAGGTAATAATTATATGATACGCATTTGAATCGTTCGCCGCTAGCGTCGTACGACGTGTCACATCCCTTCGAACCAAATGATGCATAATTATAATTTGTTTACTCAACGCTTTTTGTGATATACTATTTTTCATTTAAGTTTTTAAATACTAATTACAATATTTATTATTAGTCTAATTTGACTGTTTCTTGTCCTGTCCGCCGCGCGTAATGAGACTATACGAAATACTAATGTTTGTAACCAGTTGTATATGTATTTTAAATTAATAAATAAATGAAATAATATGTTTTGTTCATTGCGTTCCTTCCTTTGAATATTTTTCTTTTAATTTCAAATAAAATATATTATCTTATTCAATTATAATTAGTTACATTATTTAACAATTTAGTTAAAAGTACATTTTATTCCGGAAAGTAAATAGTTTTCTGGGAAAGGAGAAAATTATTTTGTGAACATTTTATCTTTTATCCCTGATATTGGAGGGCGAATAGGTATTTATTCATATCTGCGTACACACTGCTGGAATTTTGATATCAATTTCACGTGGTTATTAGTCACAATTACAATTCAGTGTAAGTATATATTATTTGGAAAAATGAATGTAAGCGTCGCTAAAAAAAATATATTTTATCAAGTTTTATGACTAATTTTGGCAAAGCTTATATATATATTAAACATTCAAAAAATATTGTGTAACAAGACTTTAAGAAGCTTTTGCGTGCTGTAAATGGTAATTTGTACAGACCGGATTATATGCATTTGCATATTTGCATATGCATTTGCATATTTAAGCCATTCTCAGCGGTAATAGCATTTTTTACTTAAGACCTAGTTATGATACATATTACTATCGGTACATTTACAATATTTTTCCGAGTGCAGTGCACTGACCCTGCGTTCCGAAATGCGCTAAAAGTGATAATATCACGAATCCGATCAAATTTAATAATCACAAGTATGTAATTAACATTCTAAAATATGATTATATTAACAAATATTTAAGCACAACTTCCTTAATCAAATATTTCTAAAATAAACAAACTTTCGCTTCTGTTTTTCCGCATCTGTTAGACTATTTTTGAAAATCGGTACCTATTGTTTTATTTCAATAATACGAAAATTCCTCAGTAGATGTGAAGCGAACCTTTTCCACTTATAAGAATATTTTAAATGATCGAAGACACAATCTTACCACTGAACATTTGTTTACGCTTACAAAAAAATTTAACTAATTTAAATGTCGTCTAATGTTACTGTACCTATATGCGCCTATGAAAGGGTAATTTACTAATTGTGTGCTGATTTTGAAATAAAAAAAATGAAAACTTACATTTTTTCTTTGTTTGGGTCCCTAAAATTTATCATTTAATTTCGCATATTCTGGCATATTTTGCCAATTTTCGTGCATAATTCAAGCATTTTTCATGCATATTTGCATGCATATAACAAGCTTTTTATGTTGCATATAATCCGGTCTCTAGTAATTTGTATAAAAGGTGTGTACGACAATAATTTTTGAATAGGTTCATTAATTTTTGAGATTACAAATAGTTTCCGTGACAGGGAATAGGCAAACATGTACAAGTTATGTACATATGTAAATACAGTCTTATATGACTAAACTATGATGAGACTGAAAGTAATTAGCAAAAGAAAATTTGAGTGTGACCCCAATGTATACCTTATATTAAGATTTTTTGCTAAAAAATATAAATGCGAAAAGTAAGCACGACCGCGGCCCGCGACGCGTTAGTTTGGTCACTAGTTTAAAACAAAACTATCTTTTCGGATTTTGTGGCGGTTTCATTTATGTTTTTGGTTCCCAACGATTCAAATGCTTTACAACAAACACGGCTACAGCAAAGACACAATGATTTAGAAGAAAAAGAGATTTTTTTCTTCAAATTATACATTTTGTGTCATCAGCTTTTGAGAAGTTAAAACTTGCTCCCTCCCACGAACATGTTTGCTGTAAAGAATTCGAAAGTTCTGGAACGAAATATCAAAATAGACCCGAAACAAGATTCCATAAGGTGTTTTAATATCAGTAATTTTGTAAAGTTCATGGAGAGCAATTATAAATAACTATTTTAGTTAAATTTGTTCTACTTCTGCTTAAAGTTATGACAAGCTAACTCATATTATGCATTCTAACCATGTCGTATATAAAACATGTCTCAACAGTTTCGAGTGAACACGCCATATGAGGTCATGTTTGATTTCAACAAATGCAACCTACATTGCAGCTAGTGTTGCCGCTCGATAGGCCACTATTGATGACGTGGCAATAGTCAGAATATCAACGGGATTATCCATCTATAGCTATAATCTGAAAAATCTTTATCATCAATATAAATATTTTTAAAATAAATATGATCTTATTAGATAAAAAATCAGATAAGATTGCTATAACTAATGAAAAGATGAAATTAATATAAAGTTGGAGTAGTCACTGAAAAATTCTGTGTTGCAGTAGTAATTTTGTCTCTCTCTACAAGAGAGTTTCTGTCTTTCTTTTTACGCTCTTCCAGAAGTGTTGCAAGTTTCTATTCAAGAAAATAGATAATAAAACTGTAAGTAGTTAGTGTTAGATAAAATAAACTCAATAACATACTTATACTACTATAAAATATATATGAAACCCTCAAAGAAAAATATTAAAACTTCTACCGAGGCAATAACAAAGCAATAACAAACAATTTATCATACAATTTTTACATAATGAATTCACTATTAATCATATTAAATATAATTCGCTAAAATCAATAAATCATAAATAAAGTTAGGTAAGAAGGTTCTGCAAATAGTATCTACTTGTCACTTTTAAGAAAAGAGGGTTGTAATTGCAATCGTTAGTTTCGAAAACACCGACTAGTCCTTATTTTGAACAAGTAATGGACAGAATTAGAAAGATAGACCTAAAATCCTTTGAATATCATACATTCTCCACCTTAGGTTTCACATCACAGAATTAAAATTGGTTTAGCTTATGGAGAGACAATCAAATATATCGTCAATATTAGTAAGCTCGATTCACACTTTGAAACTTGATTCAATAATAAAAGATTGTAAAAACAAAACCTAAACACCTAAAAACATGGCTACCTCGCAAACGATATCTTATCTTGAATGTACATACATAAATAAAAATGTGTAGTTTAAATTTTTCGTCTTTCAAATTAAAAAAGTATTAGTTTTTATTGAAATTAAAAAAATATTTTTTATTACATTTATTACTAGCGACTCACCATCGCTCCGCTCGGGTTCGTTCCTACTTTCGAGTACGTTTTAACGTTTAGTATAGATTTCTCAGAGATGAGATATTTTTTCGCAGTAAAAAGTATCCTATATGTTGATCCGAATAACCAGCTATCATTATACCAGATTTCAGACAAACAGACAAGAAATCTAAAACTATAAAATCGGCCTCTGTATCGATAATAATGTATATTTCAATAAAATTTTCCAAAAAATATTTAATGTACAGATTCAGCTTAGTTACAATTTTATTAAATGTATATTGTTCATATAGAATTTTTTAAATAAGGTCACTTTCGCACTGGCAGCTTCAAAATAGTCTATGTTTTTAAGTCAATCCATTTGAATTCAATGTTTCAAATAAAATAGTAAACTCGAAAAATGTACTTAAAAATCACTATCTCACAACGAATATTTTATTTATACTTACTATCAATAAACTACTAAAACTTCGCCAAAACAGCCAATTCGCCGTATCGCTGACATGACATTCACGAAAAATTTGTTAAATAAAATTCGCACTTCTTATTGCACACGTGAGCAAAGCATTATTTTAAGAATTTAAATCGTGTATCAACTAATTATTATTACTTAGGAAAAATATATTTAAGCAACTTGTACAAATAGAATACAAAAGAACTCAATTGCCACTATTATCGTAAAAATCGCATATAAAAATGAAAAACAAAATCGCATTGCAGCAAACAGAACGAGATAACAAAAACCTATATCAAAACAATAGAAAGAGTAAAAGTAAACAGCATATTATTTATAAGACTTCCATTTATTATGAATAATAAGATCTAAACATAGAGTCCAGAAGTGTCGCGCCTCAAGGAGACTGTTTGGTCATAAGAGCTGTTCCACTCAGTCGTCGCTATATCTAGAGTGTATAGTGTATATATACATGTCTATACCCCGCTATCAGTCCTTCGAAGCGACGCGAGCCTCGGGGTTCGATAACATTTATACTAAAACTATTCAAAAACATCAACAACTTATTGTTGTTTTTACTTATACAGTTTCATATTTTGTATATTCTTCGCCCTCGCACCACGCGCCGTAGTGCGCACTAGGCGCACCAGGCGACCACGACTATGGCCAACACACGAACGACCACATGGATGAGTACCGAGTATCCCTACAGAGACAAAGTTGGGTGCGACGTTAGGTACTCTACTATGTAAGGGCAATGTGAAGATCTCACTTATTACTACTGCCCGTTGACAAAACCGGCTGTTGACAATCACAATTAGAAAGAAAACGCACACACCGTCTTATGTAGTAGTGTACCTATCGTTACACGACTGTACGAATCTTAGCCTGTATACGTTTTGTTAGTATTACATGGGTCGCGACCACGACTATCACATGTATAGGCCAGTGCGACCATGGTCTCGTCAGTCGCCTAGTGCTTGCAAGCTCTTAATGTCCTCTTCTTAGATCTCCATCCAACTTTTCGTAACTCCTTGTAAAAGGTCTGACAAATCTAGCGTTCAATTTCGAAATATCAACTCCGAGCCCCGGCATACAATACATATGAAAATTACAATGGACAGACAACGAATGCTCGTTTTATATATAGACATTATATGAAAACACAACAGTGAATAATTAATATTCAGTATCTACGATAGATAGTACATTTCTAAGACAGATATAATTTCATGTAGGTATCATGTAATACGGTATTCAATATGCATATTTCGGACCTAGTAATAATGATAAAATTACATTTCAAATATTTACAAATAATATCAGACACACAAGGCCGAAGCTAAAACAGTTCGCTGCAAACAAATCACAAATTGCTCTATACTGAGTGAACATTATGTAGTAAGAAATGAAAAATGGATACACACTATCCTACAATCAAAGGTGTTCCTATACTAACTATACTACTATATATAAATATATTCAAAACAAAATTCAACAGATATGTGCAAATTGTACACACTAGACTACTTATAATGTGAGACTTGACCGTCTCCATATATGTACATACACCTGTGATACATTGAATCATAAAACATCAAACATTGATCTTCTAATGGCTAAAGCGACGCGCGAGCTTGACTTTAATTTGTAGAACTACACTAAAAAATTTAAATCGATTAAATTTCATTAATAACCTTGACAATAAATATTAGTGCCTCTTATCAACTACTTAGCAATAGTAAGAAGTAGTATCTGTTGTACAATGACGCTACTTCTACATTTTATATACATCCATTGAAAACCTAATTTATTGCAACTCAATTCAAACGAACTAGTTAATAAAGATTGACATAAACATAAAATATAATTTATTAAAAAAAAAAACATTAGCATTAGTATACAAAGGACATGAGCTTACCCTAAATTGGTATAATAAAAAATCTAAAATGGAACTCTATATGACTAAAATGTAATTAATATATTGTATACAATGGTGCTATCGAGTAGAGATGGACGATTATATTAAAAACAACTTATCCATGATTAATCGAATGATTCATTATTAATACATATAATAAAAAGATAAAACACTACCAAAGTAAGCTAGTAGATGGTGCATAGCTGCCAGCGTCCCGTTTCCCGCTTAGATGCGTTTATAAGTAAATATGGCTCTTAATTAAATAAGAAAAATCAAAGATTTTTTTTATGTTTGAGACTCGTCAAAGTAACCAAATCTCGAACAAGTAAGCATTAAAAAAATCCAGTGTCCATACATCAGTACATCAACTTGATGGTCAAATTTCAATTAATCACACTGTCATCCGCTTTTAGTCATTTTTAATCGATACAACATTCTGAAGTAAATCAGAAGTAAAATCGATTTCCACAATTTCATTATATAATTACAAATAAAATAAACTTATCATCGTCCATCTCTATCTGAGGGTGTTACATAAAATAATGTAAATCAAAGCTATAAAAAGGGAGGTAAAGAGGTAAAAGTAATACTAATGAAATATAAGTATCACACAGACAGGGACCCTGCACTCAATTAACATTGGAAGAAACTAGCGAGTAATAATTATTAAAAATGTTTGCTTTCAAATGACAAAAGCAAAATATTTGAACATACATAATTCAATATTTTTTGAGACTCAGAACAAGATGAACATCTATGTGATAATTACTGGGAAAAATACGAAAAAACCAGCCTTTTGAAATAGTATTGTAAAAATAAATTATGAAAGCCTTTCAGCTTCTACAGTTTAAGTGAAGAATAAAATACACTCTTATATATTAATTCACATTAATATATTCCTAATACTACGATGACATTTGCTTACAATAATATTACAATATTATACTCTTTTACGTATTACTTAGGACATTAGAACCGTAAGGTAGATTTGGTGCAGGTTTGATTTCCGCCGCGTTTACGGATCTAATGCCACTACAAGTTTGCATTCCATGCCTTAGAAATACGAAGGCCCATAATTGACTTATTCATAACATCCTTAGACACCATTCTCACGTAATTAGTTTATTTGCCTGTCAAATAAAATAAATATATAAGTTATTTACTGACAAATAAACTCTTTAAAAGTAATACAATATAAAGACATAGCGCTTGATACAAAGCTTTCTAGAGTGACTTCAATATGGCCACCACAACAATATCCATATACATTTTATTATATTAATATCCATTTATATTTATAACTGCTTAAAACTTACTCTTAGACACATGTAACTAGATAGATTACATTGTTAAAATTTCATTAAAATCACCATATATTCATAAAATAATAAATAAGTGAATACATCTGATTGACTAATATTATAATAAAAAATAAAATTACACAAAAATGTAAAATACATGGAATACAGACAGCAGAAAGTAAAATGGCCTCTAAATATTAACTATAATAATATAGCATAATGTTTCTAGAAGTTTCCATCGTATCTAATACATAGAGCTACCTACATTACGAGTGAACAAAGTCACAAGATCAATTAGTGTGGTACCAATAATACAAACATTTATTATATATAACATTGAAATATTGATAAAATTCAAATTACATATTCTAAGCCTTTTTTAATCAGCTTTCATATTCCACATCGACATATTATATTGGAATAATCGATTATTTGGACAATCTTTTTAAAATCGATTTGTTCAAATGGCCGAATGAATGTGAAAAGATTTTACAATTTCAATTACGTAAAGATAATCTAATATCAACGTAAAAGTGTCGTCGGTATACATTTAGTTGAACAGTACGGAGTTGGGGTCCTCGTTGTCCATTTGCTTGACATGCCTCAGTACATCCTTTTTCGTGATAACTCCAAGTAAGCGTCTGTGAAGGAAAATAAACACATTATTTGCGTATTATCAACATTGTTAACATTGTAGAACTGTTGTTAACTTTCATCTAGCCGTCTCAGCGTGAAGCAATAACAAAAATATACTTGAATACGATTTCTTGTCTTAGTAAAAAGACTTAACGCCAACCATTTTGGAGTCATTACCGTTATTATTACTATTTCTAATAAGACAAAGAACTAATACTCTATAGTTCACCAAAAGGTAGCACATAATTATATAAAAAAGTAAAACAAACCCATTATGCGTAACAAGGGTCTGCCTCAAGCCCAGTTTCCTGAACATGTCGACCACCGTCTCCATGGGGGTTTGATCTGTCACCGTTATGGGGGCCATGTCCAATATGCGGTTGAGTGGCAGGCAGGGGGGCCCGGGCTGTGGCTGTATGGGGCCCGCGAATATCACCGTCGACTGGCCGGTGATGCCTTCCATTGTGCGACGAGCGTTAGCTGTTCATTAGTTAAAAGGTGCTATTAATATCACTCTAGGATTGTTATTTATTTATTAAGCAAAGTGTCACTGAATGCTATCGAAGTGACAGCTGAGTTTTTATTTTAAAACGAAACGAATATTTGCACTTATACAAAAAAAGAATAACACTATTTTGACTGAGCGAGATCATACAATGAAGATTTCCACAAAACTTAAATTAACTTTATATATAATCATCTACAAACCAATAGCCAAGTTAAGATCCCTGCGGAGAACAAAGCCAACAAGGTACTGGGATTCCTTTGAAACAACCACCGGATAGCCATTATGTTCAGTTTCCTTTAAGAGTGTCTCCACATCGTCTACCGTCATCGAGTCCTGGGTGATCACCGAGAGGGTCTCGTTGCGCCTGAAAGATTTTTTATAATATAGTATATGCTTGTTCAACAGTTGTTTATATATAATACAAGTGGATATATTGTATTAAATAGAGGTTTCAAAATTATATAAAAAAATCGCAATGCTTGCTAAGCAAATCATCAACTTTATACACACATAATACATTTTAATAATAATATTTTTTTCTTAATGTAAGTTTTAATAGTAATTATTCCATCCTCAGGGATGGAACCTTTTCTTAAAATTTAGAACTTGTCATGAAGTCGACCAAAGTCGGAATTACCCACAAAAGTAAATGTACATATTAAGTTCTTAAGTTATAACATAAATATTTAAATTTTATAATTGTTTATATTGTAACATTGCTTCGCCAACGCTTTTAGCTCTACTCTTAATTCTTTTAAACACAGCTTAATTATTTTAAAAATGTAGTGCATTATTTAGTGTCAGACTCACTGTATCTAGCACAGTGTAATGTCAGTAGAAAAAATGTATAGCATATTCATGTATAACAACTGGAGGAGTCGTTTATATAATTTAAACAAATTATATGAGCTTGTTTCGCATAGTGCTTTAAAGTTAGTTATATCGCGAATAGCTTAAATAAATATTCACATATCATCCCATAAATATTATAAATGCGAAAGTTTGGATGGCTAGATGTTTGTTACGCAATCACGCCAGAACGGCTGAACGGATGTAGATGAAATTTGGCACAGAGATAGATTAAAGTTTGGAATAGCACATAGGTTACTTTTTACCCCGGAAAAATGTACGGTTCCCGTGGGATAGTTTTGTTTTTGTTTTCCACAGAGCAAGGGGTTGACTATCTATTCCATACTAACAGTTAAATCATACCTAGGGTAGAACGCGAGCGAAGCGAGGCTGAGTCGGTAGTATTTAAAAGAAACCGAACCCACAATTAATAGAAACTTTCACGTGGAGTGTAATTGAAGCATAAATAACTTATATAAAATGTTAGTAAATAAATTACATATCCACAAATATATCCACAATCGCGCCAGTTGTATGTTTGTTTAAAATTGCAATATGATCATATAAAATTGTATTTGTATGTCATAATACTTAAGTTTCATATTTAAAAGCTTACACTATGATCATTACTCCATTACTATGAGTCGCTTTATCTATCAATGCTCAGATAAAAATTACTTATATCATAAAACATAACATATACATACATACATAAAAAAAATAGTGCGAGTATGAATGTGTACATGCGCAAGAAGTAAAACTTCTGTAGATCACCGGTACTCTTTATGAAATTCAATTTAAGTTTTGAATAATTAGGATAGGTGAGATACTAAAAATAACGCATATTAGGCATATTACAATCATATATTTATAGAATATCATTTAGGGAAGGATATAATATAATAATATCATTTGTCAGACAATAACAACGGTTACCATGGCAACAAACGTACGTACATTTTTTCGTAACGCAGTCACCAGCTTACTCCCCAAGTCAAGCAGGCGTAAAGAAGTTTTACTTCAAAAAATGGTGAATTATTACACATTCATTCCACTCAGCTCGCTATTCATCTAATGAATCATCACAACATAATCAAATTGATAAATCACCCTATCACGTATACACTACAAACACATATACATATAACATAAAGCAAACTTACTTAGGTTGCATAACATCAGCCGCCAGGGAGGTATGCTGGAACTCATCCTTGCTGTCCAGGAAGGGGTATCCATTGAGGGCAATGTGAGCATCATATATCCCCTGTCTCCCCAGAGCATCTCCCACCCACTTGGACGCCATTGCCGCAGCCATTAGAGGCACTATGTAGCGCACTCCACCAGTCAGTTCGAACATTATCACCACGAGGGAAACTGGAATTAATAGTTCAGGTTAGCACAGTTGACGCAATGATATCATACGTAATATATGCAAAAAGCTAATGACAAGTGACAAAAATCTAATAAGTTCGTATATTATAGCGTAGAGGCGTCAATACTTTCATCAACAAACTACTAATCCATACAGTCGTCTAACGAAGGCTTCTAGTAGTGCCAGCGTTTTTGTTGAACAATGAACGATTGCTTATAGTATGGATTTTTATACCGCTTTATTAGTTACTTTGCCACATTAACATACATTAACATATTCGAAATTTCAAACATTATTTTTTTTTTAATTTTGTTTAAGGAGTTATGAATATTGTAGTTTGGTTATTATTTCATAATACATAAACAAAGCCTTAGATTTCTATGGACAGTGCTTATCATTCGGAACACTTATTAGTCTTATTTAATAACTTGAACAAACCAATACAAAATTCAACATAACTAATTTTTAAATTAAAACCACACCAATTTCAAAATCACCTTTTCATCTTGAAATTTATATTCGCATCGCAAACTTCTTTCTATTTAAAGTCGGTCAATTATATAATTCCCCCATACAATAACAACAGGACCCACCAGTCATCCTGGTGACGCCGCCGAGCACGGCCGCCGCGCCCACCATGGCGTACAGGCCGGGGGTGATGCAGTCGTCGCCGGTCGAACACTCGCCTGAGAATAGCCATATCTTCGGGTATTTGTACGCCAGCTGCTCCACACCTAAATGTCCAAATATACAATTCATTTACAATAATAATAATAATAATAAAAATGTCCTCCCGACCGATTTTGGCCACGGCGGCCATTCACACTAAGATTGACCATCTACGCAAGCGATGTTATAGTGCAGCGCGTGTACGCGCAGACACAACATGCACTCTATTCCTGCCACTCTCAAATTCTAATGTGAAAGTGAGATATCAGGCGCTTTTACTAGAACTTTGGTAACAGAAAGGCTCAATAACTAAATGTGGCCCGCCCGGGACTCGAACCCAGTATCTCCGGATGTGAAGCCGTACATGCTAGCCACTACACCTCCGAGGCAATTAATTTACAAGAATAAAACTTTGTTAATTACTGTGTATCGTGTTCGCTTACCTCACGTATTAAATACGCCGTCAATACCCAATTGCAATATAGTGTGGTTGTTTAGAGTAATAGAATATATCAATATTACACCGACATACCTACATCACAATTCTAGTTATTATTACCCAAAACTATTAGGTAAAATATAATTTATTCTTCTGAAATAAATATTTAATAATAATAATATAACCCTATTTAACGTGTCATTGCTAGCTTGGATTACCTCTCAATGTGGGACGGATCAGGCCATAGTCCACCACACTGGCCATGTTTGATTTAATTTTATATTAAATAAAGAAACACAAAAACGAAAATCTTATCAAAATCTAGAATGAACCACAAAAACCACTCACCAATACCAACGATCCTCCCAGCGATGGCTCCCAAGGCCAAGCTCGGTATGAACAGTCCGCAGGGGACCTTGATGCCGAAGGTGAACACCGTCATCACCAACTTCAGCACCAGCGCGAGGAAGAGCAGCCAGATCGCGTGGTATACTTCAGGGCCAGCCGCCGCCTTCTCTATGGCCGAGTTCACGTGGGTGAAGTTACGATTGTAGTCACTGAAAATAATTATTATTTTGTCATTTAAATATGTAACACGCCATTTTATAAACATAAAAACACTGTAAGGTATACGAATACCTTAACGGTCAAAAAAGACATCATAAGGTTATTTAATGTTAAAAAGAGACATGAGCGACACAAAAATATACTGGCTACAGCGCTCCTTGATACCAACAACATTGTAGTTCACTTAAAAAGAAATCAACTAGCCACAACATAAATTGCCGGAGATATAAATACAAATGTCATGTCAGTGGATGTGCAAAATCTGAACCAAGCTATTACATGGAAGAAATCTCTTAAAGAGAAGTTATCCTTTGTCGACATTCCGTTACTTTGTATAACATATATTTTATGATACATAAATAAAAATAAATTAATTAATTAAAATATCTATTATATTATATGAAGGTTTTGGCAAAAAATTGTATGAAAATAAATACATCATGAAAATTGATATTATTTGATAATAATTCTTGCATAGTTATAATTCAAGTTTTAGTAATTATTTGATTAAACAACTGAATAGGACAAATCATAATCTAACATTTTTGTCTATATCATAATTAACTCTATTAACTCTATATAAATAAATGCCTAAAAGCCGGTTAAAAACACAGTTTAGAGCTACATTAAATAATAAAGTACTTTAATGTATTGTATATAGTATATACAATATACATTACGGTGCTGATTCAGTAATTGTTATTTAGTTTCAATCTATAAAAAAGTTAGTTTCATTATGAATGCATTTAAATTATATACATATGTATATTTTGGAGCGGGTAGTGCCGGATGGGGTTGCAAGTGACTGTCCTCTTGAATGCGATGTTAATGTTTGACAGCTTGGACATGGTGTAAGCTTGCAAACCCATATAATCTAAAATGCAATTCCATGAAAACAAAATGTAATTTAATTTGTACGAATTGTAAGCTATTAAATTAAACTGTTTTGAAGTGATGAATTTAAAATAACTCCATTTTAAATTCTTAAGAGTACAAAACACCCAACATGAATCGACATTGAAGATGTATTGGATCATTTAAATATACTCGACAATCCTACATACATATGTAGATATAACAACAAACTCACCACAGAGGATCAGTATTGGAGATGCCGCACTGGTTGAACAGTAGGTATATCAGCTGACTGGTGTTCATACGTGTGTACGGGTTCGGGTAGGCTATGATGGCGGTCACCAGGGTCACCACCAGCACCTCGGTCACCGGGTACTGGCCCAGCTTGGAGTACTTGCGGTATCGGCACCAGTATATGTTTGCTTTAATGAATATTGTTGCTATGCAGCCCTGTTGATGAAAGGTTAGATATAAATATGTTGGGCACACAACACCATCTAGTTCCTCCACCATCTAGTGGTATGCTAGGAGGATTGTGTTATGGATACCAGATAGTTGATACACTACACATATATAACTTTTAAATTCATATATATTATAAATATAAACACCCATGACTGGAGTACAAACATTCGTGCTCATCACACAAATGAATGCACCCAGAGGGCCTCGAACCCGCGACCGCTGGCACAGCAAGTAGGGTCACTACAAACTGAGCCAAACGTGTCCGACATATATAAGTAACACTAGTTTACGCTCGAGGTTTTACTATAGTATGAAAATAAAACGTAGCATGATATATGAATAGGCCTGACGAGCTGTAACAGCATGAAGAAAAAACAAACATACATCATTGGCAAAAATACTAATTTTGTCAACTAATTTTTTAAATCATTTTTATTATGATGATAATACATCCCCTCTCAGAATATAGAAATATTCTACAGCTAAAGGTTGCTTGGAAAAAAATTGCCGTTTTTTTTTTTATTAAGGCCTCTTATATACATATTTTATAACTATACATGTTTGTATAACCTTAATTCTTTATTTTATTTTTGTATACAATAAAGACTTTAATGTCATTATAATAACATAATACTTACACCAATTATACCCAATCCCAAGAAAGGTATCAGCTCAAAGAAGATCCAAGGCTTATTGTACTCCACGAAGAACAGTACCGAGTGCTCGTTACCGAAGGGATTGATCGAGCGGAGGATGAAAGCCGCGATTAAGGCGCAAAAGAAAGAACGCCATAGTGTCTTCAATGGAAAGTAGTAGGAGACCTGGAAGAGATTAAATATTCTACAATATCTCATAATATTAAATGATCAATTCTTGTATGTCTGTATTAATTTCTATATTAATATTATAAATGTCAAAATTTGTGAGTATGGATGTTTGTTACTCTTTCACGCCAGAACGGCTGAAAGGATCTGGATAAAAGGAGGGGTTTCGATAAGGCCCTTTACCGGCCCCCCTGAATTTTTTATTATTTTAATATTGTGTTTATAGGACTACACTTAAAATTTACAAATATATATAGCATCAGCCAATATTCGCTATATTTATGTGCTTAAGGTAAATGTTTGATTACCAGTTGATGAGAACAAAATGACAAAATATACTAATTAATATTATAATTATCGGTTTTATTTTGAGAAATCAAACTTAAACAAGGTGTAAAAGACATTAACACTATCCCTGTCCGATGTATCACATATGATTCACGGGACAGTTCTCGTACCAACTTTACTACGTTCATGTATCATATTTGAGCAAAGATATACTTCAATTCAAGGCCCATTTTTTATTGGACGTAGCAGATCAAAATCAATTTTTAGTATATGGGCGTAGTAAGAACATTATCTCGTTTAAAAAAAAAACAAAAAACCATCGTGATTTTTTGTCGTAAGTATGTTTTTTTCTCTGTCAAAATCTATTACTAAAATAGATATTCAAGTAAAACAAAAACATGGCATTTATATTGTTTATTTAGTAAAATAAAACTGAGAAAAGGAAGAAATCTTTTATTTATTGATAAACTCTTTGTGCACCTCATTGTAACACGCCAAACAGTAAGCTTTACCACATTCTAAGCACTCCGTGTGTACTTTTGCTTTGCCTTGTAGGGTTGCCCTTCCTCCTTTCTTTGTGCGTAACATCGTACACATCGACGTCTAATAATCTTTCCGTCTCGCCGTGGTATCTCTGATAGGTTATGTCTCCTTGGGTTTCCTGTGGATAATCTAACAGTCTGTTTTTTCTGGACAACATCGCCAAGCCAATGAAGAATCATCGCCTCTTGGATTTTCAATATACCAACGGAACATCCAGTTGCCTCAAGAAAAACTACTCTTGTATTGACGAGTACGGCCAGAAATAGTAAATCAATCGCAATTTTCTTGTACCACGTGAGGTTTTATCGCAGCGGCGAGTAGTAGCTACATAGCTGATCAGCTACGTCAATGCCCTTTTTGGCGTCGTTATAATCGATAACCATGTTTGGTTTCGAAGACTCTCCTGTCCAAGAAGACACATTTGTCATTCCATCATCGTGGCACGTCGATACCATCAGGACGTCTCTCTTGTCATGCCACTTCAAAACTGTTACATAACTATCCATTTGCCTTGCCATGACGTCGCCACGTTTGAGCTTCTTTTTTGTGACTACCCAGTCACAAAAAAGAAGCTCAAACGTGGAGACTCAAGCAAGAAGACACCTTTTGTTTTTTCTATAAGCACTAAAATTTCCCGTCTATAAGTACTAAAAGAAAATCGAAGACTAAGATGAAGTTTTGGAAAGAAAATATAGTAAAATCAGTCAATCAGTACATTATTAACTATAATCCTAAATACAATTTATTTATTTTATACCATCAGCGCAGTGTAGTAACACGACAATTTTTATATATGTAATAGCTTACGTATTTGTGTACCACATATATGAAAATCGCTTTGTTACTTGGTTGCGCTCTATATACAATAACTAGATAAAGATTGCAAAAACTACAGAAATGACGTATTTTTGTAAAACAAGCCAAGTTAAGCGGTTCCTTTCATAAAGGTCCTATCAAGTTACACAAAAATTATATGTATTTTTGAAAGCCTTATATTATGCACATTATAAAAAAAAATAAGAATGATCTAGATTATAAACTTTAAAAAATATGATTCACGGGGGCCGGTAAAGGGCCTTATCGAAACCCCTCCTTTGGCACAGAGATATATTATAATCTGGAATAACAAATAGGTTACTTTTTATCCCGGAAAAATGTACGGTTCACGTGGGATAATTTGTTTGTGTTTTCTTAGAGGTGAACCCGAGCGAAGCGAGGGTGAGCCGCTAGTTATATATAAATTTATTTCTTGTATTTCAGAAACGGGTTTAACGATTAGTATAGATATACCTCTTCAAGGCTGAAGAGCACCCCACCGATGGGCGCTCCGAAGGCGACGGACACGCCCGCGGCCGCGGCGGCCGACAGTATCTCACGCTTCTTCGCCTCGTTGCGCCCGTACTTGGGGAATAGGTAGGATAGGATGTTACCTGCAATGGAACAATTATTTTATTATGTACCTTTCTAATATATTACAGTACAAACACTCAGTGAGAATTGTCAAAAATACAAGTTTTCATTACAAACGGTTTCGAAGTCAAAGCACACAAATGAATAAATTCACTGTGCTAATATTATATTCAAATGTGTGTGTGTGTGTATTTGTTACTTCTTCACACTAAAATGACTCAAAGGAATTGAAAGCAATTCAAAATATATAAAGCAAATATCATGTGTTAATATAGGTTATAGCTATAAAAGAAAGAGAGAGAGAGAGAATAAGAATAAAGAAGTCATACTATGTATATTATGAAAATATTTCTAAACTTACCCAAGCAACTAGCAATGTGGACCATAGGGCCTTCCTTCCCAAGGGACAGTCCAGACGAGACCGACAATATCAGACCAACGACCTTGATGATTAGCGTCCACTTTCCCAAGTAGCCTCTGATAATGAAACCGCTGAGAATGGTCTTAATCTCGGGAATACCTAAAAAATTGCAAAAGTTTGAGAAAATCCACATTGAAATATGTACATTGTACATCATATCGCACACCTAGATCTAAACAGAGCTAATTCAAAAATATCATCTTTTTAGTTACGCATACCATCGAATTCCTTAAGTTACTAGCTAGCGATCAATAAAACAGATACAAAAATAAGTACATTTCTCAACGCTATGTGACACTAAAACCCCTTTTTGTTTGAGAAAATCCACATTGAAATATGTACATTGTACATCATAATATTTGAGTAAAACGTATATAGGTACGACATTTTAAAACTATAGGCATTTAACTAAGCACGTATTTAAATATTGATAAGTTGTTAGCGCTCTACTCACTAATGCCAATGTTTTAGTACATATTTATGTTTTAGTACATATTTATTATTATCTTTTAGTGTTGTCAAAATAAAACTAATCAAAATAAAATCAGAAAAAATAAAGATTGTCAAGTGCGAGTCGAATTCTCGAGGCAGTGACCATCATACATTTTCTTCTATAAAACATTTAAAATGTCACATAACACTAGATAATATTTTTTTGTAATTATTCAAAATTAACATTGATTTCTTACACCCAACCCAATACTTATATACAAACAAAAACTTTATATATCCAGTACATTAAAAAAAATAAACATACAGACAAACAGACATATACACTACTAATCATTTGACACATATTATACAACTATAATAAGTGAACGAAACAAGAACCCAATCTCACCTGATCCACACGCGTAGGGCGCGAACATTCTCACGAGTGAAGCGGAAAGGGCGGCGAAGAGCAGGGCCCATATGATATAGAAAAGGTAGCTGATTATATACGCGCCGGGACCGTCTCGCGACTCGCCGAATAATTGTGGCCAGGTCATCCACTACAACAGACAACGTGGCAAACTTAAAAAAACGCTGGCTTGAAAGCCATTAAACAATAAAATGGAATTGAACAATATTTTACAACACTAGAGTTATTGATGCTGTTGGATATCAACAAGATCTTCCAGTTAAACATGCCCGTGTATGAAACTGGGATTTTACTTTGGATAGCATTTCATTAAATTTGCTTTATAAATACACATGCAGGTGAATAAATAGTACGTGCATAGTGACTAACGGATCCTATATTAATTTGATTTACCGTAAATGTGACAATGGATTGGAAATAGAAAAATACACTTAAATGATTTTTACCACTGTAACAAAAATTCACATTATTTTTATCATAAAGATATACATATAGGCACTCACTTGCGAGCAATTCCCATGGTCGAAAGTGATCTCGTCGTTTGACCAGCAGCACTGTTCCCTGTTGAACCAGAACGCTTGGGGACAGATCCCGAACTTCAAATCCGTCATCCAGGAGGCTCCAATGTCTATTACACCGGCGACGACACCGGTACAGACACCGACAAGGAGGACACACACCCATCCCGACCACGCGTCGTGTGCACCCTGTATACAATACCATCGTTTGTATTATTTTTGTATTAGATATTTAATTATTTAAATTATTTTCAAACTTTATTTATTCCTAAGACGCACAGCTCTGATAGTCTAACTCCATGATATAAGATACTATTGTTTTTATTGAAAGATCACATTCATAACGCAATGTCAAATATGTATAGAAATTGAGTAATTGACAGTTGACACCACCAATTAATGTGCATACTTATTATGAGCAATCATAACGCGACTGCCCCCTACATATTGTATATCAATAGAAAAAATCTATGTGTGACGTCACTTAATTGACTATATTGATTTCAGAGCAACTAAAAATTTAATTTTACAATTAATTGACAATGAATTGGGTTTTCAATATACATATTTATTCAAAATTTAAAAATATTATAAATTATTACTTATTTAAAAGATATCAAAAGAAAAATAATACTTTCACATTAAAATAGTGAAAGGAACAGGAAATAATATGAATGTTTTAACTTTTAAACTCTTCTTATAGTTATTAAGGATATTAAGCTAGTCAGCAAATTCTCTAACCCACTGAAATCTTATGGAAGCAACAGGTAGGACAGCAATAATAACAAAACCAATAAACCTACGAATATTTTATGAAAGTGAACTTTCATCGATTTATAATTTGAGACATATATTTAATGATAATTACTTTTATGAGATCCCAGATAGAATCTTGGCGTTTTTTCACTATGTGCCTATGGCGCATCCGATCGCGCGCTATATCCCGTTGCCAATCGATCGTGTGGAAGTCGTCATATTGCCCGATCCCGGGGATGTCGTCTGTGTCGCCTGCAACAAGTTTACATTTATGCAACATATGCAATTCATTCTACTACGTCTAATGTTAAATCTATACTAATATTATAAAGAGACAGAGTTTTTTTGTTTGAACGCGCTAATCTCAGGAACTACTAATCCAATCTGAAAAAATCTTTTTGCATTATATAGCCTGTTTATTGAGGAAGGCTATGCGGTATAGATCCTCATACTACTACCCAAGGGAGCAGAGCAGTAATTATAAATGTCAACAAATCGGCCAGACTTCCATACATTATTGTAAAACTGATTTTTATAACAGAAGATTGAACGCAGGCGAAGCCGTGGGGTACTGTTGGTAATTAATATACGTTATATAAATAATTGAACTATGATATATGTAACTGATATTAATTGTCATAAAATTTAATGAAAACGTTTCAGTCTCAAAACTAAAGTAAACAAAGCAGCTTTCCTTCCAAATATTCAATTTTATTTAAGTAACTAGCGACTCACGCTCGCTTCGCTCGCGTTCGTCCCTAGGTACGATTTCACGGTTAGCTATGTTTATACATAAATAGTAGCTTGCTACTCATAAGATATTCATTTAAATTATATAGAGATTTACCCTCGTTTCGCTCGGGTGCGTATGCCGGACGCGGATTTTGTTTACAATTTCATGGGTTTTAATTTTTTTTCGCGAAACCCTGATTCTTTTTCTAAAATAAAAGTAGCCTAAGTTACTCCTTATAACATTAGCTATCTGCCAGTGAAAGTCCCTTCAAAATAGGTTCAGCCGTTTCGGAGATTAGCCGAAACAAACAGACAGACAGACAGACAGACAAAAATTGTAAAAAATGTTATTTTGGTATGAGTACCGTGTATACGTCCATATGCATTTAGTAAAATTTTTAATATTACAAACAGACACTCCAATTTTATTTATCTGTATAGATTTTCGAAGTATACATATTCTGTTAAAAAAGCCCCAGCTCCGATCTTAGCCTAACTTTATAATAAAAAATGTAATTGCACTGCGCACAATTGAGAAAATTAGAAATCACAAAATTGCATGAAATTATTGTTGTGAATGGGAGATAAACAATTGTTAGCGTTTTACGGCGGTACGTTGCAATCTGTGGGTCGATGCAATTGCGCATGACTCGCATTCTGAAACACACTGTTACACGAGATATTTTATTCTTATTTCTAGGATTGATTTGCAAATGTGAAATGTATTCTTGAAACTGGATTAAGAGGCCTATCACAAAATGTATGTACTCATTTCTACGGTATTGAGTTCGAGAAGCCGACGAATCGCATTTTGAAGCATTTCGTGCAGTTGTAATTACTTTTATGTAAAGTTTTATAATAAATTGTTTAAAAAAAATATGCAATTACGTTTTTTTTTGAACTGACGTATATTCTGGTATAAATTTTACTTAATAATATTTATGTTGTAAGGATATATTTAAAGCTAATTCTGAACATTTTTTATAGTTTTTAAGATTTTGAATAGGATTTTTTTTTGTAGAAATCCAATACATATTTTAAAATTCCGAAGCCGCTGTAAACTCAACCACTATATATGAGATATTATCATATATTTTTCATTTTGTTTGCTTAGTATAGTTGAAACAATCCATGAGCTTGATAAATTGCCGTCGCGCATTTTATTATAAACTTGTTTCGGAATTTTGTCTTTATTTCAATTAATAATAAAAATTTGTGAAAAGCGAGGCCGCTATGAATTATATTATTAACTATTCTCCACCATACAATAAGTCAAAATTGTCGAAGAGTTTCAGTTTCTCTTCTCTCTTATATAACACTAGCGACTCACGCTCGCTTCGCTCGCGTTCGTCCCTAGGTGCGTTTTCACGGTTAGCTATGTTCATACATAATTAGTAGCTTGCTTCTCCTAAGACATTTATTTAAATTATATAGCGATTTACCCTCGCTTTGCTCGGGTGCGTACGCCGTACGAGGATTTTGTTCACAATTTCATGGGTTTTAATTTTTTTTCGCCGAATCCTGATTCTTTTTCTAAAATAAAAGTAGCCTAAGTTACTCCTTATAATATCAGCTATCTGCCAGTGAAAGTTCCGTCAAAATTAGCCGTTTCGAAGATTAGCCGGAATAAACAGACAGAAAGACAGACAGACAGACAGACAAAAATTGTAAAAAATGTTGTTTTGGTATATGTACCGTGTATACATCCATATGCATTTAGTAAAAAGCGGTTATTTTAATATTACAAACAGACACTCCAATTTTATTTATCTGTATAGATAAAGTTGTGTTATTTTTATTGTTCGTAGGGATTCTCTCAGTGTTTTCTTGTTAAACTATCCTTTATGTTTATTTATATTTAGTTACTAGTTATAATACTGTTATGCAAACATTCTGACAACTGCCTACTATAATAATAAAATTCTTGTCTTACTACTAGCGGCTCACGCTATCTACAACAACCCAACAAATCTGTCCCACGGGAACTGTACATTTGTCCGGAATAAAAAGTAGCCTATGTGCTATTCCAGGCTATAATCTATCGCTGTGCCAAATTTCATCCAGATCCGTTCAGCCGTTCTGGCGTGATTGAGTAACAAACGTCCATCCAAACATCTAAATTTTAACATTCATAATAATTTTCATCTATTCTTACATGTACATTAATATTACTCTTAGTTTATACATGGGGTCTCATCACAAAGGAAAATTTGATTAATTCAAATAAATGTCAATAGATGACGTTAAATGTATCGATTTGTTTTAAAAGTTGTGCTAAATTAACAAATGATAAAAAAATACATCCCAGAAAGGTATGATGTGGTTTTAAAAAAAATAAGTGACGTAACGAAATAATATAAATTGAAGCGTAATTTTACTGATTATAGAAATATCAGCAATCAGGTGATGGTTTTGTAGCTCATTCACGGATGGCACTTTAACTTTTTATGAGTTTTTTATCATGGATAAAATTGTTAAAATCACCGAATTTTAATTACTGAATGCAGGATGAATTTTACAATATTTACCATAAGTTAATTTGCACATATTTATAATATGTAACAGTTCAACTATTCGTGGATCAACGACATCTATTATCTATTCAAGCAAACAAAAATAGCCCAAGGAATAGCCCCAATTATTCCTGTCCAATTTCTTCATATGGGATGAGGCATCTGTATTCTGTACTAATAATATTATGTGATCTGTAATTTATACTACTGGTGTACAAGTTATACTAGGAGAACTCACGGCTTTGCTAGCGCTAGAACTACAGAAAAACTCTAAGAAGGTAAGTTTCATGTAAACTTTGTAACATATGTTACCCCCTTATAGGATGAATTTTGAAAAATGCTAAAACACGTATTCATTTAATTATTTTGAAGAGCATTAATACCAAGTATCAAGTAATTCTAATGAGATAATCTCCCGTGGTAAAAATTAACCTATGTCACTCTATAGCCCTTCAACTATCTCCACACAAAAAATCATGTTAATCCATCACACTGGACGTGAAAGAAAAACAGACAAACACACTTTTAAATTTATAGTATTATTAATTAATATATTAGTATGGATGGAGAACACAAACAACACACATACACTTATAATTCTTGTAAGGAATGAACTGTTTGAAATTTTTTTGTTGTCAAATTAAGAGTATTGTTTTGTCCACAATTTTGACTGACACATTTGTGTGTCTCTTTCTAGAAAAGTTAGTTTTCTAAAACTAATATCAACACCATAACTTCACATTTACTCAAAATGAAATTTATAGTCAAAAGCAAAGAATGCATTCTTGGTATTTTATATTGCCTATTTATATACTTGGTCTTGAAAATAAGTTATGTGACGCTGAGGAACCATAAACTTAGTTGTTATATTTAAATGCCATAATTTAAATTAAAGGAAATATGAAGACATTATGCCAATCAATCTTTCAAATTTTTTTACAAAAAAATGTACCAGGTTGAAATTTACTTCCATGATTATTTTATTTATGTAGAATAATTAAAAATAAATATAATGATGTTATTATCTGACAACATTTATTCTGAAACTTCCCATTATATTGTATGACATTAGGTTAAATAAGCAATTTTCTAAGCATCAAAAACACTTCAAACTTATTATTATTACAAATTACATGTACCTTATTATTTTTTCCTGTAAAATAATGACATTGCTAGTGAGCACTATTCAGCAATTAATTGCAATCACCCCAAACTTGCTATGTTAATTACTAGTTTATGATTCAAAATTACTTACAATCTTATTAAAAAATCATTAACATTTAATTTATTGCAGCTACAGTTACTTGTACAATTTATGCATGAAACACATTTTTATATACTATCTACCATTATCAAACAGTAATAAGTGAGTAAATTAGGTACAATCTAGTATTTTCCTCCATTAAAGACAGTCATGTGACTGATCTTGTTATAATTGCAATAAGGTTTTATACAATTCATAATATATGAAAAAATAGTGCTCCTAAATATAAAATCTGAACTAGTTCAAGACGAAAAATAAAATTAATATTAATATTTAATGTCACAATGGCTAAATGTTATGTATACAAAAAAAAACTATCTACTTTTAGGAAATATTCTACGATATTTAGAGATAGGTAGAGGTATGAGTGCAGTGGTATACAAATATATAAAAAAGCAAATAATATTTAAACATACCTTGCATTCCTGAGAATATAACTGCGTCCCCTGTAAATATATTGTAACTATTTAATTTTAAACACAGCGAAAGGCACTTGCATTATCACAGTCAGCAGATTATTGTTTTTTTTTATAAACTGCAAAAAGTTTTTTATGTTAAAATAATGATGAAGGATGTAATGGAAAGAAATAATTCTTTGTCAATAAAACGTAGTCTAAAAGAAAAGGAACGAAATCGTAAAAAGACTTGGTGACAAGTAAGCAAGCAATGAAACGTCAATTTGTGTCTTGTCAAAAACATTTCGAGGTTGCCATGCTTAAATATAAAACTACCATTCAGAGGACACCTTAATATTATAAACATGCAATGGTATCATTTTATGGATAAAATATGATTATTATCTATGATATGATAATTTTCTAACGTACTATACTAATATATTAGGGAATAATTAAGAATATTGCAGCTATGTCGTTTAGACTTACATAATAAAAAATATATTTTCGTTTTTTTATTCATTTAGATCATGGTTTTTTGTTTTAATACTGTCATCGATTTTTAAATTTAATTCTAAGCATTATTTAATATAACCAATAATATAAGTTAATATATAATAATAATTGACTTTACCTACATCGCCAACAAGAGGCTCAGTATCGTCATTTTCGAAATCCCCTGTAAATTCCATAATCACACACGACTAATACCAACAAATTGTATCACGGATACTTCATTGTAAATCGTATATATTATCTTATCCATCCTCTACTATGTAAAAATTGACATTTCCTTATCTACAATCTATACAGATAAATAAAATTGAAGTGTTTGTTTGTAATGTTCAAATAACAGCTTTTTACTAAATGCATATAAAATTATACGCGGTACTTATAAGAAAAACACAATCTATACAGATAAATAAAATTAGAGTGTCTGTTTGTAATATTAAAATAACCGCTTTTTACTAATTTTTTTTTTTCTCGCGGAACCCTGATTCTTTTTCTAAAATAAAAGTAGCCTAAGTTACTCCTTATAGCATCAGCTATCTGCCAGTGAAAGTCCCGTCAAAATCAGTCCAGCCGTTTCGGAGATTAGCCGGAACAAACAGACAGACAGACAGACAAAAATTGTAAAAAATGTTGATTTGGTTTATGTACCGTGTATACATTCATATGCATTTAGAAAAAAGCGGTTATTTTAATATTACAAACACACTCCAATTTTATTTATCTGTATAGATGTATAGATAGATACAGGTAATGTAATGAGGGTTGTACGTACGTGTAAGTTCTTACATATATAAAAAGCAATTAGAATTTGTTGTTTGTTATAAACTATTAGTAAAAGTTAGTATAACCTTAATATTTTATGCAATTAAATTTTATTAGATTACATTTATTCATTCCATAACAATATAAGGAGCCATGCAAATGAAATCTTTAATAATATTAGTCAATACTCAATAACATCCCAATAAATAAATTACTTTATCTATATTTTTGAAGCTATACTTCTTTTGGCGCATTAGGGGTAAAATGATGAGTGATTTTTTATGATGCGACAGAATTAGACAACAGTATGAAGTTAGTCGTTAATTCTCTCTTTAGTATAGTGTAAAGTGTTCTATATACACAACACGTGTTTTATATCGATACAAAAAAAATGTGTTTTTTACTATTACAGGCGGGGGTGATTAATATCAAATAGCTGTGAATATCTTAAAAAACCTACCAATATTATAAATGCGAAAGTTTGTGAGGATGTTTGGATACCTGGATGTATAAGATGTATGGATGTTTGTAACTCTTACACGCAAAAACTACTGAATGGATTTTAATGAAACTTTATTATAATATAGCTTACATAAGAATAACGGCTACTTTTTATCCTGGAAAACTGTACGGTTCCCGTGGGATAGATTTGTTTTTGTTTTTCTAGAGGCGAACCCAAGCGAAATTGTAAATATAAGTAATGAAAGTCGTTTTTATAATTTTTTCAAAGTATTTTTTTTTTTTATCATTGAGGTTAACTGAGGTACGTATTATTTTTTTATATTATTTATAAATTATTACTCTATTACTTAAAAAAAAAATCATTTATAAATTTTCTATATATTGATGTAAGTAGCATAAGTTCTTTTTGCTTGTCGGTAGCCATTCTCATTTATTAAATAATTATATTTTTTAATTAAACCTTTATCAATTGCATTTAATAGCTTTATTTTATTATTTTATCGACGTTTCTACAAATGTTATGTTAGTTATTTTCGTTTTGTTGTACCAAAGAAGTATAACAGCTTCTTACGTGCGCACATAAGTAGATACACACTAACTTTTTTTTATATTTTAGATTATTTTTTATTTAATAATTTAGCACACTTTTCAAATAACTAATTTGATCTGACATATTATACTACTAGCGACTCATCCTCACTTCGCTCGGGTTCGTCCCTAGGTGGTTCTTTAAATTGAAGTAACTTTTTTATTTATTGAAATTAAACAAATTAAATATTAGTTGAAGCTTACCACAATACATTAGTAAAAACCGCACCCAAATCAATTAAGCCGTTTGAGATTAGCGCGCACAAACGCACAGACAAACAGAAAAAAAAAATAAAATTCATTGTTTTGGTTTCTATTGCGTTAATAAATACCCCGAAATAATAGCTTTTCTTTTACAATACCTTCCATGGACAGAAAGCAATCAGTTACAATTTTATTATATGTATAGATTTAAGTAAAGACCGCCAGATACAATTTTCAGATGGAACCAGGATCTTATAAAAAAGTTAAGAAATGTAAGTTAATAATAATAATACGCATTCCGTCTACTCTATGTGCCTAACTAGCATGTGTTTGTGATTTGTGAATGTAATTTGTATCATATCAGATAATCAAACTATGTATTATTTTATTATTATCTATCATTCTATATTATACTCAAAAACTTACAAACATAAAATATTTACTGCAGCTTTTGTTAAACCAAAAAGCAAAGAGTTTAATAAGCTACTGATTATATATATTTGCAGTAAGTATGCAGAACTAACACATTTCCGGCGAGTCTCTTACCGGCTGATGAGCTGAAGTACTGAGCGATGTACGCTTAAAAGTAAAAAATACATTTTTAATTTACTTCCTATACAAACTATCGATATTAGAATAATTAAGAATGTTTATAAAGCATCCACTCTATTGCAGTCTAATAATATCGGATAATTAAAGTGTTGACTGTTTTTAGTTTATAAACTGTATCAGGCTGAAATTTAGTTTGCTAATTGAGTCAAATATTATAATCATAAAATAATATAATAACTAGTCTATCTATTGTAAGTAAAGAGTTTTGTTTGTAAAAATTATGTATTCTAAATAATTAAGTTAAAACTATATTAATTTTGAAACACGATAAATAAAAAAGATGTAATTATATAAATATAACTAATTAAACACTGGCATACACTTATAAAATATATTTTTTACTTACAATTAGCGCTGGCGTTGCTATTTCTGCCGCTGTGTTCGTAGAGCTGAAAAGTGCCGTGATTTGTAGGCGTGGATGTTTCAGCCGCTCGGTGCGGCCCCGGCGTAATGTCTACCATGTCATCCTCTGTTGAAGTGTGACCACCGCGTCCGTTGCTTGTATTTGCACCCTAAACACACAAATATATACTTATTGAAAATTGTAGACATCACAAAAAATTATATAAAAACATATACCACCCTTAGCTAGGGATTTAAAAAAAAACTATTTAATCAGGTCATCAAATGTATATTTAAAAAAATGTACTGATTTTCATATACGTACAAGAGTTTCAGTTAGTAATTTTATTATTTTATCAAATAATAAATATTTAATATATTTCAAAATTTGTTAGAATTATAATCTAACAATTGTAAGAATAAGCGAATCTACCAAAATGGTAGATTTTATCATATGTATAAAATTAAGTTGTAATTTTAACCAGGGCTCGGAAACCCGTTCAATTTTTAAACCGGTTTTGTTCATTGACCCTAAACCGAAATGCTTTTCGGTTTAAGGTTTCGGTTACGTACATTAACCGGTTAAATCTGCGAGAACGGTTTTTGATGAATTTAGGTTCCATGAACAAAATTAACCGGTTAAAATGAGTTTTTGTGTGTTTACATTTGGCGCGTCTTTGCTAATGGTGAATGGCTTAGTAGAGGGATGTATACACGTTTCTTACTGATGAATGAATTAACCGGTTTATTTCGGTATCAAATCCGAAATCCAACCTTTCTCTGAGAAGATCCATTAACCAATATTATTTCGGATTACTAAACCGTTCGTTTTCAATAACCGGTTAAAAAACGAGCGATGAATTAACCATTACATTACCGAAATAAACCATTTTTTAAACTAGTTCCGAGCCCTGACTTTAACAATAAATATATTTTATACTTCTAAACCAGCAAAAAGTAATATAACTAAAATATAAGATTGACTAAATTGTAATAAATAGACATCTACATTGTGGTGTTGGTATTGACTCCAATAACATTATCCTCCTTTTGTGGTAGTCAGGTCAGACAATCTATTTTCATCAATAAATATATGACACAATATATATTTATTTGAATTAAAAATATAAAAATCTAAATCATTAGATTCTGTTGACTTTCGATTTGTGGCGATTTAATAAAAAAATGTTACGTTTTATTACAAATTGCTTAAATAGTACAAGTTACTATAATCTATACAGATAAATAAAATTGGAGTGTCTGTTTGTAATATTAAAATAACCGCTTTTTACTAAATGCATATGTATGTATACACGGTACATATACCAAAACAAAATTTTTTACAATTTTTGTCTCTCTGTCTGTCTGTTTATTCCGGCTAATCTCTGAAATCGTTGGACCGATTTTGATGGGACTTTCACTGGCAGATAGCTGATGTAATTAGTAGTAACATAGGCTACATTTATTTTAGAAAAAAATAGGGTCCCACGAAAAAAAATAGAAAGCAAATTAATTAATTTTGTTTTGGGAAGGAACCTAGGGATGAACCGAACCGAAGCGAGGGTGAGTCTAGCGACTCACATTTATTATATACATTTTATGTATTTTTAGGAAACTATTATGTCCATAAATACTCGTAGTATGAATTATGATATTATAGTATGAATTTCCACGACATTTTGGTAACAAACGGTTATTTTACTAAAGGCTCGATATTTCAGGGGATACGAAATTTCCACATGATACTAAATAGAAATTTAAAGTGTAAATTATCCATGTGACATCTTATTTTATTTACGTTTTAAAAATTATGGCACCAATTTCGAAAATATCTGATTAGATATCTATAGTAAATGTAAGCCCCCGTTTAGTTATTTTCTACTGTTTAATATCCAGAAGTCGATTTCATTTTTTTCTGTCTCTCATTTATAATATCTGGAGATAATATGTACTATAGGTACTATCTTACTCCATTATCGTTAAGGTACATAAATGAAGATACAACCTGATATGATGCCTATTACTCAATTCATCGCACGGATGGGCTAGTGATTAATACAACGGTAGATACCTAATTGCATAACGAACATATGATTTGATCTATATTCATGCTAATTTTAATTAGTTTAATTGATAATAAGACCTTGTTTTGTCCGTTAACTGTATTTGCTTGAAATACACGATACATTTATGCACCAATATAATATTCATGTATAGATGGTAGATATTATAATTTTGAAGGTCGTTCTTTTTATATTACACCTACCATACAAGTGCTTTAGACATCATTTGAACCTCTTTAATCTCTACACTCGTAAAATCTACATTGTAAATGTAACAATAGTTGTACTATAAATATAAAAACTCGACTGCGTAAAAAGTAAAGTAAAAAGAAGGCAACAATTTAACGAAGGAAAATATGTAGTATTATGCACTATGCGGTCGGAAGCATAATATGTACATACACGTAGCAAAATTAAACAAGTACCTATGTCTCCGACTCCATAGTATTTTCCTTCGTTAACTTGTTCCCCTTCTTTTTAGTTCGCTTTTTACGCAGCCAGGATTTTATTTTATAATTTATTTTTTTATTTACAGTTCTTTAGTTTCGGCCAGTTAGGCATTTGAAGTTTTATTGAACAATTTCAAATCCCAAATGACCTTTAAGCATTTAAGTTGTGTATATTTTTGTGACCACCTCTTAAAAACCTTCATTTTGATACCCCACTCGATATGTTTGTCGTTAAGATTCATTAAGATCAAGAACAGTCATTAAGATTCTAAATATAGTCAGTAGACAAAAGCTTTTCTCGGGTAAACCTTTTTAATCTTTTCACAAAATTATGATGATCGATCAAGAATCAAATTTATTAATAATATAATCATTTTAAGTGTTTTCAATTTGTAATTTTAAAAATATTTTGCAGTGAAATTTTTAACAAATATTCGCTTTTTTGTAAGTAGTACAAGTGTATTTATATCAGATAAAATAAAATTAATTTATAACTTTTAATTTACTATACGGAGCAATTTCGTGACTGCACTTGACGGCAAACATCCTATTATTAATTATCAACTTGTAGTCGTAACATTTTTCAAACTTTCAGTTCCAAACTTTTATGAAGTTGTAATAATAGATATTTTTGAACTTCTCTATTTTTACAAAGATTAGTAAGTGAAGGTTAGAAACTTAGGTAATAGGGACTTTTATTTAGAAGTTTTTACCAAATACTTTTTTTTTTACTAATGAATGCTTTTCGTATTGAAGTCGTTCAATTCTTTAATAAACTTGTAAAAACAAGAATATTTTGATTTTCAATAATACACAAATGAAACATTTCATTTAAGAAGTTCATCATCAACAAGACTCAGGAAAATCCTTTGCAATTTTGATATTTACAGCTCCTTATGTTAGCTTTACATTTAATGTGTATAGTTGATTTATCACCTGTTACTTCATTCAGTATTGCAATTTAGATATAAATAAAAACATGAAAAAATAATAAAAATCGACTTACAGGCACTGAAAAGTAAAAAATAACTAAACAGGGGTTTTTATTTAGAATAGATACCTAATCAGATATTTTGGAAGTCGGTGCCAGCCAATACAAATAAAAGCACACCGACTTCGAAAATATCTGATTAGGTATCTATTCTAAATAAAAACCCCTATTTAGTTATTTTTTACTATTCAGTGCCTGGAAGTCGGTATTTTTTTTTTTAAGTTTTTATTTTACCATTTTTAGTGTAGACGTAATAAGCAGGTAATTTGTAAGAAGAAAGATTTTTAAAAACATATTCGATTAAGCCATTTATTTAAAAACCGTTTGACCAATTTCGATAAAATTTAAATGGGACCACCTAGGAAGAATACCCTTTGAAACAAAAAAAGAATTTTCCAAATCGGTTCAGGCGTCTTCAAGTAATCGGTGAACATACATAAAAAAAAGGTTCCGACGAATTGAGAACCTCCTCCTTTTTCGGTTAAAAATAGAAATTGCAATTAATGTACGTTATCATTTCTGACATGTTTTATTTTAAAATCGATATTTATAATATTTCTGTATTTGTGTTCTATTTCGTGCAAACTCATTAAATCCATAACGTTAGAAAATTACATAATCGCTATGTATTTTTATAGAAAAAGGTACACCAACTATTGCACAACATCTATTTTTACTTACTTCTCATTTATATCCACATATTGTTTACACAAAGACAAATCGCGGACTGGATACAATATTTATATTTTACAATATTGCAACGAAAACTCAAAGAATATTTTTACCGAGTAATAGAAATAAAATTTCCAACGGTAAAACCAAGTAAGTTAACCGTGCACAGTGTTCGCTCGACCTGTGGTACTGGCTGGGAGCGAGAAAATCAATAAAACAAGGTTCTATCTTTCGCCACAGGCCGAGTAGTGATGTGCACGAAACATATCGAATGCATGCTAGTGATGTACTTGAAAACGCACTTTGATAAATAAAAAGATACAATATTTAAGCATTATTTCTATCATCCGTTCAAATACATAAAATTATAATTTTTATGCAAGAAATTTAATAAGGATATTAATAAGCTTTAAAACTATTACAGATATATAAAACAAATAAATTATTAATTATATCAAACATTACTATTAGATAAATCGACTCGATCGATAAAGTATTAATCATATTTTTTGTATTATTAACAACGTGAATGGAACAAGAATTCAAGAGTCACATTTATTATTCAGTCACAACAAAATAGACATACATTTAATCTGGTGACACTACCGAATATACGAGTACTTTCGAAATCCGAGAGGACGCAATTGTTTATCGCCGCACCCGCTTGTTTTGAGTCGTTAACCCTTCTTTTACTCTTTATTATTATTCATAGCTTCTTAACTCCCGTCAACTACAAAGTGATGTAAACAGTAATACTTCATCACCGTATGAGGTGAATTCAGTTTTGCGTTATTTTAAACTATATATACATAAAATGCTTTGTCCTGACTGACTGATCGATCAACGCACAGCCTAAACCGCTGGTCGTAGAAACGTGAAATTTGGAGGACCTATTCTTTATACAATGTAGGCATCCGCTAAGAAAGGATTTTTCGAAATTCATCCCCTAAGGGGGTAAAATAGGGGATAAAAGATTGTATGAAACTCTGTCATTCTTAACGCGAAATGCATGGAAAGTGGTATTTAGCTTTAAGATAAAAAATAAGAAACATATGTATAAGATTTTTTTCGAAATTCATCCCTTAAAAGGGTAAAAGGGGGTGATAAAGTTTATATGGGCAAACAATTATTTATGATCAGAATTACTTGAAACTTGGTATTAATGCTCTTCAATACAATTAAATAAATACTTATTTTAATATTTTTTTAAATTCATTCCATAAGACTGTCAAATAGGGGATGAAAGTTTGTATGAAACTCTGTAATTGATGCACGTAAAATAGTATTTACATTATTGTTATTAATACAAATATCATATTTTTTTTCGAAATACACCCCTTAAAAGGGTAAAAGGGGGTTATGCTATTTATATGAGGAAAAAATTGTTTATGATCAGAATTACTTGAAACTTGGTATTAATGCTCTTTAGTACAATTAAACAAATACGTATTGTAGATTTTTTTTAATTCAGCCTCTAAGTGGGTAAAACTGGGCGTTGAACTTTAAGTTGTTCAATATATTTAAATAGAGTAACATGACTCAAGTTCTCCGTAAGTGTACACTTATTGTGTGGGACATAAAGTAGATAACGGAAATTATTCTGAATCCAAAGGAAAATTATGTATGACTTTTCGGCTGGCCACAGCAGCGACAACTATAACAGACTTAGAGCGCGAGAGAGAACCTAGCTAGAGAATATCCTGCTATCTATATAGTCCTTCTGAAGGATGGCACATCTGCAATAAAAAAGTCGCCTAAGCTATGTAACAGGATTAGACTACGAGTAACTCATTAAACATTATAGTGGTCACTGTGTTTGCTGGATATGCTCGGGGGGAATCATAATTCATACCTCGAATACCATTGATAACTTATGACTACGCTTTTGAATTTAATCTATTGTAATTCCTTCTTAAAGTTTGCATTGAAATGACCAATAATATATGTATCTCAGTCAGTCGTTAAAAATAGCAGGCGTAGACTTAAGAGATGATAGCTTCTCACAGAAACATTTTAGCAAAACCCAGAACTGGACAAAACATTCATCAGTGTGGTATGTTTGTGGTTAGTTTTTTAGCGTATACTAAGCTAAGTGAATCTAGATATAATATTAAAAATTCGATATGACAACATATAAACTGAATGGAAATTAAAACTGAGCAAATTTTTCAGTCAACACAAGCATAGCCGCGGGAAAAAAGCTACATTAAAATAAGAATGACAATTTATATGGGTAACTTATAAAAGAAGGAGAAGGAGGGAGACTATAAGCTTCAGGTGTACACAGCACTGGGTCTTTAAAAATAACGTAGATGTTAACCTGTTAGTATGTTAGTTAAAAACCCCATATTAGCCGAGTTACATGATTCTAAAGTCGTGAAAATTGTATGCGATTGTATCATTGTACACTCTCCTTCTAACTTTGGAAAGATAGAGTAGAAAAATGTGCAAAGAACACAGGTAGTGGAGCTTTCTAAATACCTAAAGTGTATATTTATTTACGGAATATACGCTTAACATCTTTAAGATACTGGATATTTTGAGTTACGATCGCTAAAATTTAATTTGTTTTCCATATATCTTTAAGAAACAATAAAACTTACACCAACTTAATTTTGCAAGTAATATAGTATGCGAAAAATCTATTTTTTTCGTAGTTTGATCGCGGGCGAAGCCGCGGGTTCTGCTAGTAGATTATAATCAAGAATTATTTGTGCGAGTGTTTCTGGCACTTGTGTAAATGTTAAATGAATGAATCCCATAAATATTATTAATGCGAAAGTTTGGATGGATGAATGTTTGTTACTCAATCACGCCAGATCGGCTGAATGGATCTGGATGAAATTTGGCAGAGAGTAAGATTATAGTTTGGAATAGCACATATGTTACTTTTTATCCCATAAAAATGTACGGTTTCCAGGGGATAGATTTGTTTTTGTTTTTCACAGAGAGGCTATCTATTCCATACTAACTGTTAAACCGAAACTAAAGGCGCTAGTATTAATATAAAATAGTCACGATATTTATCCACTTTCCCGAATCAATATTAATGTAAGTACTTGTTATAGGTGTTGAAAATAATAGTCCGGTCAATTTAGACATAAAAATAGTGGTCAAATAACAAAAATTCCCGGAAAGCCAAATATTGGTGGAGAGCTAGGGTTCACCATTATGAATAAAGTTTTAAAAATCCCCATCGATCCTATGTGTGCTACAAAAGTTATTCGGGGTCAAAGGTCAAAGTTTAAGGTTTTTTGAATTTTTCTCAAAAACGGTAAGTGTTATCAAAAAAAACCTCAAACCAAAGTTGTAGATCTTAAAATTTTCTATAAAAATGGTCCCTATAATTTTTTTCCTAAGAGTTACCATTCGTAAGATATCGCGATTCTAAGAGTCAAATCATACATGATATGCACATATAAAGATTTGACTGACTGCGCTAAAGTATTTACAGAAATTGATTCCACACCTCAAACAATAATTACGGAAGGAATTCGCTTTCTTCTTGTGGTTTATGGAGCTTCAAAAAAATTACTTGCATTGATAAATACTGATACTTAACTTTTGTAAAAAATACGCGAAATCAGAAACAAGTACAACTATCATGTCTTTCTTCAACATCGGCAATCAGCATCTGCTATTCAACACTTGTATCGAGTATATTCAAGTTCAAATCAACTGAACCCAGAAGACTGGGGTTGGAAATTGATAGATAATACTCTGTAACCGATTAAAACTTTACTCCCACCTGCTCTAAAAAAACTCCTCAACACTATTTTTACCACGGTAAAAAAAACGCGCCGAGTACACTACCTCACAGGTGGCGTGGAAATGTGTGCATATCATGTATAATGTGACTCTTAGAATCGAGATATCTCACGAATGGTAATTTTTAGGAAAAAAATGATAAGAACCATTTTTGTAAAGAATTTTAAGATTTACAACTTTGATTTGAGGTTTTTTTTGATAAAACTTACCGTTTTCGAGATGAATCCAAAAAAACCTCAAATTTTGACCTTTAACCCCGAATAACTTTTGTAGCATACAAAGGATCGATGGGGATTTTTAAAACTTTAATTATAATGGTGAACCCTAGCTCTCCACCAATATTTGACTTTCCGGGAATTTTTGTTATATTAAATGTCTATATTGACCGGACTATAAGCTTTTTAATTTAATTTAATATGTATGAATGTTTTACCCCTTAGTAGGTACCTTAGATCAAGGAAAAATGTACAAAATAAAAAAAAAATTGTATATTTGCAATTTGTAGTTGCATATAATCTGCAGAATTATCGGCCATTCAGATCAACTAGGTCAGAACTTCCTTGTCATTTCACACTTAGCAGCAATCAATTTGAAATACATGTATATGTACAGAACCAATCAGTCAAAGGACTAACAGGCTGGATGCAGAAGTATACACTTATTATAGTATAGTCTACTTAATATTTGAGCTTTATAAGGTGTTATAAATAATAGCGAGTCGGGCCACACACAATGTAGGGTTCCGTAGTTGCCCATCACAATCATCCGGACTAAGAAGTCTTTTTATTATTTTATATAGTACATTTTATAAGTTGGTCGACTATTACACGTAAATTTATAAAGCGTACTTAGGTGTGATAGTTTTCCTTTTAACTTTTATGTACTACTATCGTGAATTTTTTCACAAATCCAAAAACAACCATTTAGCAGGCGGAGGGCGAGGAGAGGGGGCATTAGGAGGGGGAATTGGTGGGGGGGACACTTGACTCTACCAAAAATTTGCACTTTAAAGCTTAATATTTCACAAATTCATCCCTTAATCGAAAAATTGTTTTCACAAACCTACAATATTTTTTAAACACACACTCAGCAGACACAAACAGACAACAGACACTCCACATCCACTCTAAAAAAAATATTTTTTTCAAGATTTTATTTTACCACTTTGTCGGCGTGACTAATGTGGACATGCCAAATTACAGCTTTCTAGTACTGTCTCTGAGATTAGCTGCGGACGCCAGACATGGCGAAAATATAATGAATTTTAGTTGACTACGGAACCCTAAGAAACGATGGCAATTGTCTAAAATTAAAGACTGCATAATACTATATTCCTTCGTGAACCTGTTTTCGTCTATTTAGTTAGCTTTTATGCAGTCGGGTTTTTTTAATTATATATTATAATATAGGTTACCTTTCAAGAGCAAGATTCGATTCTAAAAGATCTTTCAACCATATTTTCCACTATCCATATTTCGACAGATATTTTGTAAATAAATCTGCACGTATAAAGGATTCATAAAAGCAAGTATGCCAACGCTGGAATATGCAATGTTTCACTGCATTACAATAATCACCCCTACGCGATAAGTACATTTAGTAGTGATTGTGCGAACTTAGTGAGTTTCATGCGTTTACAAATAACCGATTAAATAGGACGTTACACCATCATAGAGATGGCGATACTCTACATTGTCTCTACAAAAATAAAAGATAACGCGATTAGTACTTCCTAAAAAGTAACTGATTGTGAGTCGCTTTTCCTATTTACATAAACTAGTGATCACCCAGTGGTAGAAATTCGACCATAATCATTATTGAAAATTTGAGCAATAAATATATTATATGAGTAAAATTTATCTATCTATATAATAAACAAACTGTTTCCATAATTTTTTTATTGTAAACACTACTTGTCGATGTGGTCACCGAGTATATAGTGATAAGTAATAGATATAACTTATAACACCGTTTACTATATTCTGCCGTCATAAGAAGGCCGTAACTAACAATTTGGTTAAAAATTATTTATATGCCGATTCGGAATCAGCAAAAATTTCTACTTGATAATCTTACTCATAAAGCTCTAAGTCTTATGAATCCGAAGATACCATAACCAGTAGTAGTGAGACAAAATTTCAAATATCTCAAAATCAATTTTGACGAAGTTGTGGCCTTCTTTCTTATGACGGCAGTATTCTAACTCGCTACATTAAAAAGCAGTTATGCAAATCTATTTGACATTAATAGAAATGCATCTTCGAATACTGTTTTAAGATTACTTTTAGCGTTAATGGAACAATTGTTTAATAACACTCACTCGTCGCATTAGTACAAGGAGCATGTTAATTAGAAATTTAAAAAATAACGAGTGAATCACCTAGACTCTATTATAAAGTTTTTAGAAGTATATTCGCGTACGTATTATGAAAATGTGAGAGCAAGTATTTTCTTCGCATTCTTTTATATTACACTAGCGACTCACGCTCGCTTCGCTCGCGTTCGTCCCTAGGTACGTTTTCACGGTTAGCTATGTTTATACATAAATAGTAGCTTGCTACTCCTAAGATATTCATTTAAATTATATAGCGATTTACCCTCGCTTTGCTCGGGTGCGTACGCCGTACGCGGATTTTGTTCACAATTTCATGGGTTTTAATTTTTTTTCGCGGAACCCTGATTCTTTTTCTAAAATAAAAGTAGCCTAAGTTACTCCTTGTAACATCAGCTATCTGCCAGTGAAACTCCCGTTAAAATCGGTCCAGCCGTTTCGGAGATTAGCCGGAACAAACAGACAGACAGACAGACAGACAAAAATTGTAAAACATGTTATTTTGGTATATGTACCGTGTATACATCCACATGCATTGAGTAAAAAGCGGTTATTTTAATATTACAAAGAGACATTCCAATTTTATTTATCTGTATAGATAGAATAATATTTTTGCTTTTATGAAACCGTTGTCACGATATTCACTTAACTAGCTAGAGATGCTCATTTAGATACGTAATAATTTTCAAAGTAATTCCAAAAAACACACAAACCAAAAAATATTTCAGATCCTATTTCTAGACTTTATTTTAAAGTTTGAAACGTTAATAACATTTATACATATAAAACGTAGATAAATACACCATATATTATTTAAACAATCTATGAAATGTTTCAGACAGCTATTTATATAACTTGATATGCAAATGTGGTGGGTCTTGCATAGTAATGGACTTGACAACGGATGGAGATGAATGCGACCAATTACTTGTTTATTGACTTGAAGATCGAGAATATTTAACAATACGAGCTATATTTTAGACTGCAAGGAACCTATCGATATGTGCCAGACTCTAGATAGTGCAACAATGAATCTTATGCACGACGTCGTTGCGTGTCATACATTGGCTTTACAGAAGTTTAATGGTTATATCTAATCGTAGCGTATTTTATTAACACGTTTTATTACTATACTTGTAAATATATTACATACTAGCGACTCACCCTCCCTTCGCTCGGGTTCGTCCCTAGGTGGCTTCCCAAACTAATGTGTTTTTTTTTTTGGTTTTATTTTTTTTTACGTGGGGCCCTATTTTTTTTTCTAAAATAAAAGTAGCCTAAGTTACTTCTTATTACATCAGTTATCTGCTAGTGAAAGTCCCATCAAAATCGATCCAGCAGTTTCAGAGAATAGCCGGAACAAACAGACAGACAGACAAAAATTGTAAAAAATGTTGTTTTAGTATATGTACGGTGTATACATCCATATGCATTTAGTAAAAAGCGGTTATTTTAATATTACAAACAGACACTCCAATTTTATTTATCTGTATAGATGAAAACTGCGAAACCGATTTTACGTTTCTAATTGTCGTTATGTACATACATATGTGAATAATATGAAATATGAATGACAATACAATTATATTTTAATTCCATCGAGTTGATATGTTAATCGAACCAGGAGGTGCATAGTGGAGTTTCATCAATGGCTACTAGCAAAAGCTTTTTATTTGATTCATATTGACAAGTCCCTTAGATTCTAGTTGCTAAAACGTTTGTATATTTTTTAGTTTACAAAAACTAAGCATGTCCGTTCTCCCGACCGATTCAGGCCACGGCGGCCAATCTCACTGAGACTAGCCTAATGCGCTGAAGATATTAAACACAAGTGTACGCGCAGGCCCAAGTGCACTCTCTATTTTTGTTACTCTCAAACTCCGATTGTACCATAATTTGACACGACCGGTGAGATCAGGCGCAGAACCGACGAATTTAAGTGCTCTCCGAAGCACGAGAATGAAACACCGCCATCTTCCCAAGTAAGGGCTAATACTGAAGAACTCAATAACTAAACTTGGCCCGGAACATATGTCAGTCCTATATACTACCTACTTCATTGCCGAGGTAGTAATACTGAAGTGGCACCACTTCCGGCGTTACCGTCAAACCCCGCTGGTATAGGCATAACTTCACCCACTACACTTTTATCACTTTTTACACGACGACATTAGTTCATTTTGTGCTAAATGAATGATACACGCAAACTTTAGAAGATTTAACAAATACATAATAAAATAAATTTTGAAGTAAATGCAGGCAACGTTAAAAACAAACTCGCCAAAAATTGTGTAAACAAGTGAACGTATTACGAAACGTGCCGCGAGTGCTATGTTTTAAATTTGATTGTAACTAACAAATAATATAAATAAATCAAGAATTGCTTTTGTGTGATTAGGTACGTGTTTATTCATAAAGTAATGTTTCAAATTAAGTGTAAATATATAGGTACCGTAGTATTGTCAGAAATCAATATAATACAACAACTATTACATTTTCAGCTAACACTGATATAAGTATTATCAGCTTATTTATAATTCATCAATATATAATTTGAAGTGTATTTTATATAGGTATTATTGTCATAAATGCTCGTATTTTTTAAAAGCCCAAAACAGCTTACATATTTTAAATGCTTGCTTGCTTGGCACTTTAAAATCGAAATTATGAGTGTTTTTTTTTGTAATCATTGTATCGGGGAAAACTGACGCACGGGCTTAGCGTTTATTGGGTGTTGCATGTCATAAAGTGCGGGGTTCTAGTGATTAACTTTAGTTAGCTATATCTGATTACTTATTAGTCTGCTTAATACACCTAAAGACAAGAGTCATAAATTGGGTTGGGGGAATCACACGGATTAATTATATATCATTGTATTTAATTTGAATACTTAAAATTCATTATTTTTGAGGGTATTTTTGAGCTACACTACGCTACGCTATTAATGGACGTATTTCTTATCGTGCGAAATTAAAATTATATGAATTTTCTCACACAATCCTATTTAAAATGAAACCGTCAGTGTTTAAGTTGAGTTAAGGCGTTTTGGATCCTTGAGCACGACAACACTGCTAACTGCTGTCTTGTTTTTTCATTATTTTATTACATTAATATAAGTAATGAAATATTTGGCTTAATTTGTTTACTATTTTTGCCTCTGAGCCATTACCTTAGCCATACATGGGCTATGTACTGATGACTGTAAGCTTCACATCAATGACTACTATAACATTATAAATGTGAAAGTGCTTGTTTGTTCATTTGTCCTTCTTTCACGTCGAAACAGAGTGACGGATTGGTGTGACTTTTGTATGGAGATAGCTGGAGGGCTGCAGAGTGCCATAGACTACTTTCTACCACGGAAGATTATCTCATTCTCACAGGAGTGCATGTTATAATACAACCCAGAATAACTCATCTGACCTATTTATACATATATAATATATACTCTATCTATTTCATACTAACTGTTAAAACATACCTGGGGACAAACCTGAGTGACATGAGGGTGACCTGCCAGTTTTTATAAATATAGACAATAATAAGATTAAGAAGAAAGTAGTAACATCTACGTTTTAGAGGTGTTTGTTCCTCAATATATATGTAAGTGCCCTACTGAATATAAGCAACAGTATCTTTTAAGAGGGTTATAATTAAATTTTATAATAATTTATAACTTATTCATAACATGATCTTTATAATTTATTTTTTATTCCTGCTTTGTGCTGCAAAAGAACAAACTCTATTCTAATTATATAATTGCTATAGAAAAAATAAATAATGGTACATATATCAGATGGAGATAATTTATAATATAAATGTATATTCACATTTATAACAATTTTTTTTTACAGAATTTATTATGTAATGGTTTTTGCCCATGGATTTTGTGTAAAGTATTTTTTTTAAGTATATTTTATCCAGGAAGTAAAATACCTTAATTTCAATAACTCTCAAATTTTTTGAGCCATTATAGTTTTTAAATTCATATATCAAATTCATCACTCAAAACCTTTTACTTACATTGATAATAATTAATATTAATATTTTAAATGTAAACAATGTCTTTATTCATGTATATAAGTTCAATTGTAACTAATTAATAACCAATCTATATTTTACACAATTGTATAAATGTATATTATACCTTTTTGTAGACAGACTGATATGTTGTGCCCATTTTTGGTACTGATGATTTGAGTGGAAACCGCTCCATTCTATTCTGCAAGCACATTAATTTGATGATTAGTAGCATTTTTATTATTATAGTTTATAATAAATTACACCAAGTGTCAACCAAAAGTATGTGATTTACTCAATGTTATATAAAAAAAGTAATTTACTTATAACAAAAATAGCATGAGTAATTTAGATTTTTTTGTTTTTCTTGGAGACAATAATTTTCATAAGAGTATAGTTTTCTTGCCGCAACGCCCCCATTGTAACTTGAGATTACATATTTAATTACATACTTGTGTAAAAGAAATCTAACCATTTTATATACATTTCAAAACTTAACGACCCATAACTTAGGATTGTGTAAAAGTTATTTATAATACTAAAATTTCATATACTAATATGAAATTAGCAAGTCTAGAAATAGAATTAAGTAAGTTTAATAAAACAAATACTAACCTAGTTATTCATGGACATGTTTGGTTAACTTCAACCTAATGGAAAATACACGCACTGCAAAGGAACTGGAAAACAGCGGAAAATATTGCGACGTAGATTACTATTCACGGAAAAAAAGTTAAACAAGTTTTTGATCGAGGTGGAAAGCTGTGGCTATATGTCACGAATCTCTGTCAGTAAGTTTCATAAATGTCAGGGATGATGATTGATGACAGCCGCCATGTTTCAGAGTTTAGACGTCGTAGATTTTTTTTTTATTGTAGGTAACTTCGAGTAGTGCAAAAGTGTAATCTTGTTCCTGGTCTGTGGTATAGATAGTGATTTTTATATTTAGCTATGTTAACCACTTGAACCCCGCTGGTGCCTATGGGCACCACCTCGCCCTTGACTCCGATCGACTTCCATACAGGCGCATATTCATAAAACGGTAGGCGTAGGCGAATATGATGAAGCGGGGGCCGGGGGGGTCAAGATAGTCAAAGAAAGATTTTTCCCGACTTAGCCATTTTAAATTAATAATAGCTACATGGGATATGTCAATTATTATTTTATTATATTATAAAATATACATAAAATAAATGTGCTTAAAATGTTTTTTTTATAAAATATATGTCCTATATATTGATGTATATAATAATATCCTAAATGATTTTAACTATTATAGGATAATGTTATATTTTAATTATATTTCATATCAAACATAAAATATCTATTAACATAAGTTCTTACGTTATAAAAATTAATTTATATTTTAGAGCTGTCATGATATTTCCCATAATTTAGGGACAATCAAGGCATACATGGCAAGTCAAAATATGCTGTCACTTTCACGGCTATAGTATTTCTTTTGAGTCGCCACGCATCCCTTTCTAAAGGTATGACGTCATATGCAAATCTGGGAGAATTTAGTTCGTAGTGATGTGAAATCGGTATTAATTACGATTAAGTAGGGATGTATTTTATCGTAAAATTATCGGTATTCAACAACTGTTGTCGGTTTTATAGGAAGGTTTTCATTTTTATGATACTAATTATAATTAGAAATAAAATACAAAGGTAGGTTTCAAAATTTTTTTATTTTACTATTTTAATGCTACCACTAGTTCGAAAAAAATGCCTCATACCCGAAAAAACTAGCAAGAAACTCAGCAGGATACCCTTTTTTTTACATTTATTATACATTGTTTATTATTACACAGAAAGGACATTTTTTAAGGATTTTGTCAATAGAATACAAATAACAAAAAATACAAATTAGTATAACAATTTGGTATAGACAAAAATTAACTACCTCAAAAAATTCTGATTGCAAAACAAATTTCTCATTTCTTAACAACTGTAAATGAAAATATTTTATAATATTACAATGCACTAAAATTAGAAGTAACATAGAACAATAGTTTTTGTTAATAACATTATCATTATTAAGTGAGTAGTAGCTATGTCATTTATGTAGTTGGTTTTAATTATAAGTATATATTAAGCTTTGAACCGTTATTTGAAGCCTAAATTAAATATTTGAGAGAGGCTTAACTTGATTTCCGGTAACGCGTCAGTCTTTTCTCGAATTCTCATTGGTCATCCCCCACCATTTTAGTTCCCTCATTGTACACCAGGTAGCGCTGCGCTCAGAAGATGGCAAGTGTCAGCGCCTTGCCTCATTGGCGATTTGTTTTCCGTAACAGTCAGTCGTGTTTAAAATCTCCAAGTGAGTTTCAAATATTTACTTTTTTAATATTATAAATTATTATAATTATAATATATAATATACTACAATTTTTAAACGATTTTATCGTTCGTTATTTTTAATATTTTTTCATTTTTCTTTAAGTATGAGTGAAGATTCCTCTGAATTATCTGATTCCTCCTCTTCTTGCTCGAGTTCCCATAACGTAGAAACGGTGGCAGTGGAGGTTCACGAGCAGGAGCCGCAACGGGCCACGTCAAGTGCCCTGCCAACCGCGCCTGCTCCTTGCCAAACACAGCGAAAACGGAAACGTTCATACTCAAAGGAGCGCAGTGGAAAAAGGTGAAAACGTCTCGAAGAAACCATACATTATTTGGCTCAACAAGTAAGTGGTATACAAAATTATATTGCGAACAGTAGCGTTGCTATTCAACCTACATGTCACTCTAGTGCTTATGTGCCTGACCAAGGACAAAACATAGATATTGATTCAGATATTAGTGCAGATGTTAGTGGTGAGCTATATTCCCGTGAAAATTGTGCGGAGGAGCCAGTGTAAACTTCTGAATTGCCCGTTAGTTTCAATTTTTTTCTTAATACTGTGTTAAAAGAACCAACAATACAGAAGTCTTCCCAGGCTCGCGTAAAGTTAATTAATTCAATACAACATTTTGATACCGAAGATTGGAACAATGTACGCTATGCAGAGGTGCAAAAGCAGTACTGTTCTGCTCCGGGTTTTACATATTTAGAGACTAATGAAGAAATCAAATCATATGATAAATATTCATCTCTTGCGCTTATTGAGCGCAGTTTCGCTGCCATTACAGTCTCTTATTATGCAAAATGAAGCCGCTCAGAGCGCTTTTACAGCTTTAATTGAGTGAGCAAGTTTCTCGGGCAATAATATCACTGCCAAATCACTGCATGAAAAAGTGAATGAATTATTTATTAAAGGAAATTTTCAAAAAATTAGTAGCGATGTTTTACAGTTAGCTTGTGGTCACAGAGCTGAATTAGAACAACAGAGGCGTGATAGTATTTTGCATTCAGTAAAAGATAGTTTTGTAAAGTCAAGTTTGCGTAAAATCCCTCCCTAATGCCTAGTGTAGTTAATTATCACTATCCTCAATTTGATTATATACATAGGCCACCTTTCCAAGGAATAATTTTAATGTTAATGGCCAAGGCCCAAGGATGCGAATACGCTCGTCCTACCTTTAGATCAAATCAACCGCAACAATTAAGGCCTTTTCGTCAAAGACCAGGATCACAAAATTTTCAAAATTCAGAGATGTACTCAAACACAGGTAGGGGATCAAGTAAACAATCTGTACAGTCAGGATCACGTCGATCAAAAAGAAAATATTGACGCTGCCCCATTCCGTGCAGGTCGATTACAGGAGTTCCTGGAACATTGGAATTACCTACAAGCACCTCTAGGTCTAATAAAAATTATACGGAATTTTCGCATCCCATTTTTAGCCAGGCCACCATTAATAATACCAGACCTAGTCTCCCACCGTTTTCAAACTCCAGTATCGAAAGGCATGGACGTAATTATAGACCAATTAGTGAATATGGGGGTCATAGAGCCGGCTCCGCTCAGCCCCAGTTTCGTGTCACAAATATTTCTAATACTGAAGGGCGACAGGTCCATGCGTCCAATATTCAATTTAAAAAGCCTAAACAATTATGTGTTTGTAGGCAAATTCAGACTCATAAATGTACACAAAGTAGTGAACTTTTTGCAACCAGGGGATTGGTTAGCCAAGATAGATTTATCCAATGCCTACTTCCACCTACCTGTGTACAAAGCACATCGATGCTTTCTCAGAGTCATTTACAAAGGTCATCTATGGCAAATGACGTGTCTACCTTTCGGCCTAGCATGTGCACCAAAAATTTTCGCATCTCTAACGAATTGGGTGGCACATGTTCTTCGGGGGAAAGGAATTCGAACTGTGGTGTACTTAGACGACTATCTATTAGCTTGCCAAGATCCTCTGCTCCTAAAGCAACAGGTTCCGGATGCTCTAAGCATTCTACAGAAACTAGGTTGGCAAATAAACTTTCAAAAGTCGGTCCTAGTACCACAAACCAATGTACAATATCTGGGAATCGTTTGGGATACTCATGCAAATCTAAAAAGTCTACCGATAAAGAAGTGCAGGGATCTTCAAAGAAAAGATTTTGACATTGTTGGAAAGAAAAAGGGCCAATCTAAAAGAAATTCAAAGCTTAGTGGGGTCAATAAATTTTGCCAGGTTTCCAGTGTACAGAGGACGTTTACATCATCGAGCCCTCCTGAAACATTGCCAGCAGTTACTGCGTTGCGATCCTCGTCTGCAATTTCCAATACCAACCGCTGTCTTGAAGGAGTTGAATTGGTGGAAAGTCAACCTGACTCGGCCCTCGCTCCTCCATTTTCCTCCCATTTCGCATTACCTGGTTACAAACGCCTCAGAAGTAGGATGGGGAGCTCAGCTGAACAATCTGAGGCTGTCGGGTCAATGGACGCTAGAGGAAGGGCGTTTACATTCCAATCAAAGAGAAATGCGAGCTGTATGGTACGCATTAAAAGATCATTGTCCGCACCTAGTGGGATCTTCGATGCTAATACAAAGCGACAACCGAACAGTAGTGGCGTACTTACGAAACGAAGGGGGTACGAAGTCGGGGCCTTTGATGAAAATTACTTACAAAATTTTCAGTTTATTGGATCGGTTCAATATTCACTTAGAAGCCCATTACATTCCAGGCCGCTACAACGGAGAAGCCGATCGGTTGTCACGTTCAATTCGTCCACCAGAATGGCACCTTCTACCCAAAGTTACGTCCATAATTTTTGCGAGATGGGGCCTTCCAGTAATAGACCTGTTTGCCTCAGCGACAGCTCACGTTGTCCCAGTTTACGGTGCGCTGAACGTAAGAGATCGACAAGCACATCTTTACGACGCATTCAGTCAGGAATGGCACTTCCCCCTGGCATGGGTATTCCCGCCTCCATTTCTAATTCCCCGGGTATTACAGCACCTCAACTCGGCAACGGGAATATATTTGGTTGTAGCACCGAGATGGGCCAAGGTATTTTGGAGGCCAGACTTGAAGAGTCGCGCTATGAATCCTCCTTTCACAATACGGAACTTGGGCCAAGTTCTGATCGACACGGTAACGAATCAACCACCTCCACTGACACCACAAATGTATTTAGAGGTATGGAGATGTGGGGGTGGATGGAATGTCTAATAGGATGGTCGGATAGGCAGAAACAATTTTTACAAAAGAGTTGGCGAGATTCTACTTTAACTACCTATAAAGTAGCATGGCAAAAATGGTGCGCGTGGGCGAAGGCAAACTTTGTCTCCATCAATCATCCCACTAGAGCTGACTTTGCTAGGTATCTTATAGACCTACACCAAATACAAGGACTAGCGTATAAAACAAGTTTAGTCTATAAATCTGCTGCTTCAGTTTTATGCAACCCGAATGCAGAATCTCGTTTGAGTTCACATGTGTTGGTAAAACAAGCCTTAAAAGCTATTTGTAATAGTCAATACGTTAATAATAATAAAACGAAAGCTCCAATATGGGATACAGATGTACTGACAGATTGGTTACAAAATAACTTGCCAAACACGAATAATTTATTTGAATGTTCTGCGCGTGCAGCTGTGTTATTGTTATTATGCTCTAGCCGTCGTGTACATGATCTTACATTACTGGATATTAAAGACAATAATTGCTTTATAAAGGACGAATCAATAATTTTCTGGCCTAAATTTGGGTCCAAAACTGACACAGTATGTAATAGACAGTCAGGATGGCGTATTTTGAGAAACAAAGATAATCAATCCCTAGATCGATATTTTTGGACACAGAAAGTTATTGAGTTGTCTCAGTCTAGGCGTGCAATCTGCAAAAAGACTAGCTTATTCTTAACAATATGTGGTCAACCAAAAGAAGCTTCCAGTACTAACATTGGTAATTGGATTAAAAAGATTTTATATGAAGCAGGTATCAAGGCTAGCCCAGGTAGTTGTCGACCCGCAGTTGCTTCAAAGAATTGGATCCAAAATTGTGCGTTAGATGACATACTTGCACGAGGGAATTGGAGATCAGGAAATACTTTTCTAAAATATTACTGCAGAGAAATTCAAAGTTCTTCATTACCATCTAGCTCTAAAACTGTATTACAATTATTTGCCCCTATGCCTGATTGATTTTAGACATTGTTTAAAATTTGATTTTATTTATTATTAGTAATTTGATTAGTTTAATATATCTATTGCTACACATGAAATAAAATGTTTCATTTGAAAAATTCATGTTAAATTATCGTTATTAAATTGTGATTATAAGGATAATAAGTATTACATAGTAATAATTATACTATAAAGTATGTGGTGATTAAAGTTCATTTATTTATATTAAATTGATAAAAATACATGGTTGTTCCTCATTAACCTATGTCACCTTTCACTTCACTTAGTACTTACATATTTAGCTACTGTTGGTAATTTTAAAATTATCCTAGTTTGTTTAACATAGTATCATCACATTGGCTTTTAATGTACACCAGGCGATAACAGACAGATCTCAAATATTTAATTTAGGCTTCAAATAACGGTTCAAAGCTTAATATCAGCGTTTTACCTACCAATAAAACGCTTATTAAGCGTTAACCTTATTTGAAGCCTATTATATCAATTCTGCCTGGTGAAAAAAGTTTGTATAAGCTACAGTTACACATGCTCATTACTAGCACGAAAGCATGCTTTTATTGAGCAAATGCTCATTAGCAGCATGTGTATTGATACATTGCTAATAATGAGCATGCTCATTTCGAGTTTGCTCAAAAATCGACGGTCAAGCGATTTTAAGGCATGCTACCTGCAGCGCGGGTGTAGGGGGGCGTGCTTTAAGCGCGTGTGAACAGGTTTGCTTTTTGAGCATGCTAGTATCAATTGAAAAGTCTAATTGATGCGGTAGCATCCGCAAATAGTGTTTATAACCCGCAGCATCTTCTACTCGCATTTCCGTAAGCAATCGAGCACTTGCACCTAAGTCCGTTCTTCTAGATATCCAATCACGGACCCAAATCTTTCTCTTTCTCTCCTTTTTTTGCCGAGCTGATATAAGCTTCTGGATGCATTGCATCGCCAGCAAAAGGATGATCTTATTCAGCTCCATACGGATAGCTGTTTGATTGTTCATGGCTTTGTTTGAACTGAGACAAAAGCACGCTATAAAATGGCATGTGTAATGGAGTGTTTGCTTTGAGCATGCTTATACAGGAGCATACTCAAAACCAGCATGCTTATTGCTAGCAAATGTAAACAGCTCATAAGCATGCTCATATTAGCATACTTAATAGCACACTTTTTAGCATGCTATTTTGGAGCATGTGTAACAGTAGCTATATTATATTTGAGATCCAATGAGGCAAGGCGCTGACACTTGCCATCTTCTGAGCGCAGCGCTACCTGGTGTACAATGAGGGAACTAAAATGGTGGGGGATGACCAATGAGAATTCGAGAAAAGACTGACGCGTTACCGGAAATCAAGTTAAGCCTCTCTCAAATATTTAATTTAGGCTTCAAATAAGGTTAACGCTTAATAAGCGTTTTATTGGTAGGTAAAAGGCTGATATTAAAATCTAGCTTTTGCGTTTGTTTGAAGTTTGTTAGCTCTAGAACCACCTTCATCTTTAGTTTATAAAAAGCAAAAGATTTGAGATTAGTGCGTTGGAACAAACATTTTAGTCTTATAGAAATTTAAAAAATACAAATTTTAGTAAAAAATTAATAATAAAACTTAATTTTAAGCATTATGTAAACTGGTACCTTTCATAGCCACAGCAATTTAAACTATCAAATAAATCATTAATGAATAAAATCATCACAGCTGTGAATAAGCCATTCTCAATATTTACATTTAATGTATTACAATAATTGTATTCTTCCTGGAAATTAAAAGCCTTCATCAGGCGACATAAAGATGCAAAAACACTTCGACTAAATACCTGCACAGCATACTTCACCTGCAAATATATTATTACAATAAATTAATGTATTATAATAACAAATGAAATAGTCAATTAAACTATAACTATAGTATAATTATTAGTAACTACTATAGATGAACAGTAATATAATAATAGTTTATTATTATTAGGGTCTAGGTAGATAAGCCAATTAAGCCTTTAAATAGCTTTTAACATTACTGAGGAAGCTGAGAATTTTTTTTAATGGACTGAGCATTACATGGATGAGTGCAATCAATTAATAAACAAACTCTTCAACTTTATATATTAGTATAGAATAGTATATTATATAAGGGCATATCAATAGCTTCAAGAAGTTTCTTTCTTAAAAACAATTTTATATTAAAGATAAGATAATATTTAAAATCTAAAGTAATATATACCCCAATTTATTAAACTACAATATTAATTACCTTCAATCTTCATCTTATCCAAAGAGTTTGGATAAATATGCTTGTTAGTAAGTTTTGTTAGCTTTGCAGCACCTTTACGTTCATCTACATTATACAACATATGAACATAAATTGACCATTGAGCACGCTTACTACCAAAGAGCAAATTCTTTTTCTGAAAATGATTACAGAAACATTTCAGTAAATGAGGTACATCATACAAATAGTAGATTTTGTTCCCATTAACTTCATAATGGATAACACTTAATGCATCATTGTCACTACGAAGTATTTAGTTTATTATCAGAAATTAATGAATTTATTGCAGTTATATTGGCAGAACCAGGGTCACATATAGTTACTCTAGGAATAAACCCTATTTTGAAAATAGCTTTAAGAAATTCTTTACGTATACGTTTGTGAACCTTTATAAGGCATCCTATGGCATGAAAAACTTCCCTGACAACTTGGAATATTGCAATGCTTTCCCATCCCTGACAACTTGGAATATTGCAATGCTTTCCCATGTTTACACAACACTAATAGAAAAAACAAACTAACGAAGAGAAAAACTAATTAAGAAATCACATCGTTTATATTCAAGCACAAATCAGCACTAATCTACAAATTGATCAAATGTAAATTAATATAAAAACGGCAAATCCGGGGATGAGTATAATAATAATAACAACAGTTAAAACTTGAAAATTTCAAAACTGACAAAATATCGCAGTGACGTCACAGTAGTGACGTATGTGACAACTGCGACAGAAATATATTGTTGTCCCACTCGTTGTCGCCAAATATAGAAATAGCATGTTAATAATCAAACAAATGAAAGGGATAGATAGATCCACCAAAAGCTCGTATGGAGCTAATTCATCTATTTTATTTGTCATCCATGGTTTAGACGTCGTAGTTTTTTTTTTATTGTAGGTAACTTCGAGTAGTCCAAAAGTGTATATCTTGTTCCTGGTCTGTGGTGTAGATAGTGATTTTTATATTTAGCTATGTTAACCACTTGAACCCCGCAGGTGCCTATGGGCACCACCTCGCCCTCGAAATTAGTTTATTTTATGCCGAATGAGTGATACACGCAAACTTTAGAAGTTTTATCAATTATATAATAAAATAAAATTTTAATTAAATGCTGACAACGTTAAAAACAAACGCGTCAAAAATTGTTTAAATTTCAAGTGAAGCGCGCGCGGTGCACAATAGTTTTTGTGTAATTTAAAATATTTAAACTAGTGAATTTGTGCCGTAAACGTATAAATATTTATTGTTAGTATTCTTTGCCACTATTGAGATACTAATAAGTTTATAATCACGTTATAAAATTAGTTTTTTGGTCCAACGAATTTTGATGTATAAAATTCGTAAATAAGTCGCCATTTTATAACGAATTTTGACTATTAGTCATTGATTTGGTGCCTGATAAAGGTAAATCACTAAAGAAAAACTAATACCAGTTCATATTTACAGTTGTTTGTAGCATATTTCAATATTTTTATTATATAAAATATGCTTATTTACAAATAATACCTAGAAGCTGTCAAATTTGACATTTAAACTCATCAAAGATCAGTTAGACATTGACACATGTCGATATGTGCCATTGATAATATCGATATTTTAATATAAATATAATGTAACAGTGGGGAATAAAATGCAGAATAAAATACTCTTATGTATTAAAAAATATAATAGGTATATTTAAGAGCCTAAATACAAAGGCAAACATAATAAACTGCACTATGATGGGAATACAAAGACGTTCATCCATATTTTATATATAAATAAAAATGAATGGCTAAATCTGTTGCTAAGCGCAAAACTAGAGGACGGCTAGACCAATTAGTGCATTTTTTTTTTCAAATATTCATTGAAATCCGAGGAAGGTTCTTATGAAGAGAAAAATTAGAAAAAAATTTCGGAAAAACGTAAAAATCACATGTTTCTTTTTCCTTATTACTATATTATTATAAACGCAACCTTAAAATTAATATATACTACTTGAATGCATTTGTAAATTTCACACGTTCTCTTTCTACGATATACAGTTTGACGTTGACTTTATTTGTTTGTTTGTTTGTATTTCTTTCACGTCGAAACAAAGTGCTGAATATTTGTGATTTTTTTGTGTGAAGATAGATAGAAGGAATATCTTGTTCCCCCTGGAAAACAAGTTATATCTATTTCATACTAACCGTTAAAACGTACTTAGCGACGAACCTGAGCGAAGCGAGGGTGAGTCGCTAGTCTGACGTTCCCTGACTGCCTCGTCGGTCTAATAGTACTGTAAAAAGCTTTAGTAGTAGGGTATATTATTGAGTTGATCTACTGGGAAATACTCAGTAATAATAGCTTAGAAAAGGGCTAAGTAATTTGCGAAACGCCCGCTTCATGTTACGTGGCACTTCAAAAACATAGATGGAAAAAATATGAGTGTATAATATATATTAAACTTGTGTCTATTATTTAAGTAACGTAACTATTCATGGTTACTTCGAATATTCGCGAGGTATTACACAGGCATTTAGAGTAAATTAAAGTCTTCTTTGACTATCTAAATGATTCCCTAGATTAGAGGAAAAGATAATAAAAGGGTTGGAAATCCTCGAAAACAGCAAATTTCTTAAAAAAAATCTTTGAATCAATAAATATTATGTTCATCTAAATATTGTACTTATTGCCTCTTTCACATTGATTAACACACGAATAAACTGAAACTAAAAGAGCTATATTATTGAAATTCTCATTCTCAAATTGTTATTTTAAAAATAACAAGATAGGAGTACCAGTATATGGAACTAGTGAAAAATAAATTGTTTAGTACCATATAAGTGGTATAAAATTTTAAATTGAGATAGACATTTCTCTTATTATTAATTAATATATTATGTTACTTTATCGTAATATATTAATTTACATAAATTAAATTTTTCATGATACGAAAGCTTGCGGGCCAGATTTATTAAATTTTTTATAATAATTTTATTTGTTGTATTTTTAAATAAAACTATCTTTTCGGATTATTTCGCGGATTTATTTTGATTTTTGGTTCCCGACGTTTCGAATGCTTTACAGCAATCGTCTTTATATTTTATTTGCCTAATTTTATATATAGTCTAGTCAATAAGTGCCATTACAAGTGTGATAATTGTTAAACTATAAATTTAAGTTTTTTTTTTCTTTCTTAGAGCTATTCTTCAAAAGCTTTAGAATAGATCCCCGTTGGAAAAATTAAAATATTGTCATTTTTCACTTTGTTACCAACAATTTAAAAAAGATATGTTTTTATTTAAATTTTCATTGTTTATTTAATAAAGAATTTGTTGTATACAACAAAATTTTTTCTGTATATTTTTCTTCTTTTTCTACATAATGAAACAAAAATAACCATGCGTTATTTTTTGAGAAAATTAATTTATTCATATTTTTATCGAATTTTAAAACCTAAGTAAGTTTAATTTTTTTAATCTAAGTAAATTGTTTATAAAATTATTAGTTTCATAAATGATAAAGTATTTAATATCCTATAATGATGTTGCCTGTTGGTTCCGAAAAAGAACGTTAGTCAAATCGAATCAGTGTACCTCAGTCCATGCACGTATCAATCTATTAATTATATATCTCAAACTTCAAAGTTGTTTACAAGTTGAGAGTTAATAATGAGAAACTTGTAATCAGTAGAATGCGTAGAATGATTTATTGCAAAAATTTGACTCCTTGAATATAGAAAACACCATAAAAATTTGCAAATTAGAAAATAAAAATGCTTACATAATAATATTTAAAGTTAAAAATACTTTAAGAAATAAAGATCTTAGTTTTATTTAATATGCGATTGGTCGTAAATATGAAAGAGAGGAAAATATCGCGAATCTTTTGCTCTTTTGGATTCTGAGAAACAGCGCGCTCGCTTAATCTTGCGCGGAGACGCTGAAGTTATAAATATAGGCCGCAAATGCACGCGAACGGCGAAACGCTATTTTCTTCGCAACGCTTGCGCCGGATGGACCTGCAATCTTGCTACGCGTAGTAATAGACTCGTACAAACAGTTCTCTTCAGAATTATATCCTGTTTTATGCAACTTTTGTCTTTTCTTTTTTAGCTTAGCTTTTTTGTCTTTTCTTTTTTAGCTCTTTTCAGAGCTGATTTTTATTGTTTCATAAGACACAAAGAGCTCTTTTCAGGGCTAACTTTTCTGTTCATGAGACGTCGAGTGTAGCTACCATAGAGTTATAAGAATAGAGTGCGCAACTGCTATGCTTTCTTACAAGTGGCAGCGTAAGCGGATTAGAAAGAAAACGCATTCTAAGCCACCGTTCTATTTCACTCTAACCGAACTGTCATTAGTTATTCCCCTGTGTTGTCTACACAACAAATAATATACACTGTTCTTTCCTAACTAGAGTATTCGTATAAATCGTACGATTTATTTTATTATTTGTGGTTGAATATCGTACCTTACCACTAAATGACGCAATCAAAGCCACTAGATAATCCACTAGCCACTAAAACCAATATTTAGCCGCTAAAGGGGAAGTCTAAACCACCAGATCTAGTGGAAAATCCACTGAGTTGGCAGCACTAGTAGTGCGGGTTAGACGGAAGTATAACCAATCGCGACTAGAGAGAGAAAGAAAGGTGGTTTGGAATCAGCGTTATCTCTCTAATGCGTTAACGCTATTTTAGCTATGTCGCACACTCTATTCTTATAACTCTATGGTAGCTACAGTTGCTTGGTTGCTTATATTTATCATATATATCATTTTTTCAATTACACAAACATGAGCAACGTGAAAAAACATTTCTTATATTTTCTGCTATTGAGTTGATATCCGTTGCACGTTACTGTAGTTGAAAAATTCGAAGTTGAACATTATGCCGCATAATGCGCTTCAGTGCTGTAATTGGAAAACTACCATATTTTACAGGGTCAGTGTACACAATATGATGAGTACCTACTAAAATAAGTGATAGAAACAGACAATTGCCTCCCCCTGTGGAAGGTAACAATATACTAAAAATATATAATGAAAATTGTTTCAAAAATAAAACTATTGCGAATAAAGTATGTGTATTTATTTTGCTCATATAAGATATAACTAAATATTTAATACAATCAATAGCTAAAAACTATTAAAATAATTATTACATTATTAAAGTAGAGATCAATTTTATCCTTTTTAATTTATTATTACATTCTTATTCGTAATGTATTTATTATTTAAATTATAGAGATTCAAAATGATTACAACCATAAAATGACATCAAAATAATGTGAATAAAATAAATATTACTGAGATTTTTGTCTATGGTCAAATGAATTGATCCATGTAGACAAGTTCTTATAAATATTATATAACATGTATTATTATTAGCACTTATAAAATTAAATAGAATTTAATATAGACATTTTTAATGAAATTGTTTGTCAAATAGTTGAATAATAAGTAAAATCGGTTTTTAGGGATTGGTACATCACTAGCTACATCCGCTGATCCGTATAAAATGGCGTCAGCCGAGTTTTTAGAACAAGCTTTGTCTACAGACGTTGATGAGAATGTTGTAAACGCGATCGTGGGTTCCCTTGAAAATCATTTAGTGACGTCCGTCCCGTCAATATCGTCACAGAACAATTTAGTAAATGTTATTCCAAATCAAATTAGCTTTACAACAAGTGAAAATACCATTATTGGACAAAAATATAATAAGGACCAAAGTGATGGTGAAATAGCTGTTGGGAATTTTCAGTCATCTGTTGTTTCCAGTGCATCTTTTAGTGTACCGTCATCATTTGTAACACAAACAAATTCATCTCAAAGTGTTTCTAATTGTGGACCGTTAAAAATAATTAGTTCCCAGCCACAAACTTTATCAGAAAATAGTTTAAAGTTTTCAACTCAGTCTCTCGCGAACGGTTGTGTCAGTTTATCTTCATCACAAGCTCAAATTGTACACACAGTGCAAGGAAACAGTATTGGTCCTCAATCAGGGATTAAAACAATTACTATGCAACCTCCCTTGGTTATCAAACAAGGAACGTCATCAAGTCAAGTGGGCATGCAACCTGGTATGGTTACAGTTCCTATGACAGTGAATTCTAGCATGTCTGGTTCTATACCGAATGTTATGACGATAAATAAGCCCGGTGGCCAAAATGTTGTAGTTACAACACAGAATTTAGGATCAGCGCAACCTGCTATCTTGCCTAATGTTCAGATTTTGAACATGCGTCCGGGGACACCGAATGTTGCAGCACAAAAGTCCGTAGCAACAGTATCGCCTCGAGTTGTGATTGGAACTCCACAGGTGGTTGGGACGAGAGCTGCTGCTCCTGGAGTAAGTTGCAAATTTATTGATGTTGTACAAAAAGCACCTCATGCTGTGGTTAAACATCTAATGTATATAATTCTGTGAGACTCATAACTAAACAAATATATTACTTCAGTTGTGGTCATATTTTCCAAATGTTTACAACAATTTTCTAACAATCTTACTAATCATAGTATATATAAAAATCATATGGTTCTTTGTACATAACTGTCTGTTTGCTTGCGAAATTACAATTAGTTTTTATAGGTAAATAAAAATGTTAAAAATTCTATACTTTTAAAGAATTAGCTATGATATAAATCTCGGAAATTAAATGATATCAGATTACTTTATAATTTAATATTTTAGTATTTCTAAATTAAAGTTTATTATGATATGTCATTTATTATTGTTTATATATTGCTATTATATGTATAGAAAAAATCAAATTGAGAAGTTAATATTTTGATGCATGTAATGCTTTATTTTTGCATACATAGCATTGATCGGTTATTGCGATTTTGTCATTGTTTTTTCATCTCTAATATGTGTACTTTTTTTTCACTCATCATACATATTACATAAAATTTCTTGAATTTTATATTTTACAAAAATAAAAATTAAATACATTTTAAAATTTATTGTCTAATTAACTGCTTAGATAAAAATGCAGTTTCATTCAACTAAAGTATATATTTAAAAGAATCAAGAATCATAATATTATGTGGAATTAATTACATAAATAAAAAAATCAATATCATTTAATAACTATTTATTCATTGTTGGCTTAAGTGGTATCTAAATAAATGTTGATAAATATAACCTTTTTACTATCTAACCTACAATGATTATTTAAGTCCAATTATAGCTTGCAACTTACCATAATATTTAAATAATTGAATTTAACTATCGTTTGGCAGCTTGCTGACTGATGAATGCAATGCATTTCCAATACATACTCATTGGTATTGATTTTTATTTCTTTACATATTGTACATCCCTAGGACTTTCATAGACTAGCATAGGTTTGACAAGCTTGTCACATTTCTATTATTTTGAGAATTTACTTTAAATATATTATTGTTATTTTTAAATAAATTATGTGTAATTAATGCTTTGATGAAAGTATAGTGACTTTTTAATATGAAAAGGGGGGGTATATTTGATTAATGTAAGTATTAGACCCAAAGTTACAGTATATACAAACATAATATATCTAGTTGACTTTACCATGAAATCTTTCTTAACTGCAGTGCAGTGTGTTATATTTAAAGTAGTCTAATTCTGGATTCACTTAATGCTGCTATATATTGTATTATTTACTAGAAATTCTAATTTTGATGATCATAAATAGTTCTACTGCATATTATTACTTTTATTTGAAGCTTTATGAATTCAGTAAAAACCATAGGAGACATCATAATAGAAGAGAATGCTGTTTATTTCCTTATTGATATGTTTATTGGATCAGCTTACGTGAAAAGTTCAATTTTAGGTTTACTGCAGCATTCAGTCACTTATATTTGTAATGTGTAATAATTAGTAAAGTATTAATGATTAGTAGCAGATGACAATAACAAAATACTAATAAACTCTGATCTTGCATTTTTAATATTCATATGAGAGAATTATCAATTTGATAATGAATACAACTTTTGTGATTTTAATAAGCAATGACAGTTTATGTATGAGTCTCACAAAGTCTATTGCACAAAATACATAAGGCTTGTATTTAATATGACATGTCATACATATTATAATATTTTTCTATGACATAATATGATATAATTAATCTAAACTAACAAGCAATTAATAATAATTAATATTAAATATTGTGCAATATACAATTGCCACTTGTATTGCTTTTGTGAGCTGCATTATTCAATGACCCTGATGCTTTCAAAGCAATGTTAGACTAATCATTCCATTACAAAAAGGTGTTAGTAAATACTTGTTCTATAATAAACTTGTGCATGTGTGGTGCATCTATTTTCATGTATCATTTTAACATTCCTTTAATAATTTTAATTTTACATGGGTTTCTTTCATTCTTATAACTATTATAATTTTAGATAAGTCAGCATCAACTGATAAAATTATTATTATAATTAATAACATGTATAATTGGATCTGCTTTCAGTTAAATATTTAAGATAATCTATGTTGAGAATTCATTAACTTGCATATATTAAGTATTTGGCTGCAGTTTAGTATATGGAATGCAGCCCCTGGAGGAGGGAGTGGTATTTTTGGATAGTGGAGGTAATAAGGAGTCCAAATATAAAAATTTATTTTGAGGAAAAGAAAGAGTCAAAAGTTATTGAGACTTAAAAGTTACAACATTTCCATACATTATTATGACATTACTGCCATTTTGATACTTGGAAATGTCAAAATATCACTTCCAAGTGCCACTTTCAAATAATGAGTCGGATCTATCAACCAAATTTTAAATTAACATAAAGTACTAATGATAACAGGGGTTCTGGGTTTGAAATAAAAAAAAAGACCTAACGACAAGGCTAAGGCGGGAGCGAAGCGTAGCGTAGCTCAACCTAAATTATCCATGTCGGACTGTCACTGAATTGAAAATAAATAATACATTTAGATTAAAAAACAACATACATAAATAAATAATACATTTAGATTAAAAAACAACATACATAAATAAATAATACATTTAGATTAACAAAAACTAATAACTACTGGAAAATAATATAAGAAAAATAACTATGAAAAGAGCAAAAAAATATGAAAACCTGAACACGTTTAATGAGTACAGATTGTATTCACATAAACTATTAAACTTCATGGTATTTTGTGACTACCCCCCAAAAATACTGAAAAGTATTCACAGATAATAAAATCAAATAATGGTTTAAAATTTTTTGCTAAATATAAATTAATTATATAAGTCAATATTTTACATAAATCAAATAAAAACTCGTAAATGCATGCATAAATTGAAAATAACATGTTTATATCTTAGTAATCTGATGACAATTTTCGCTTTTAATAATATGTATAACTCTTAACTAATTATTGCGCGATAATTTGTTATCCTGAAAGAGGTATATAAAACAGAAATTGACAGTTTTGTAAAAAATTAAGGTTCATTTGTTTAGATTATTATATATAGGATTTTACATGAGAAAGGATATTTACTACTTGTTAAAGGTATGTTAATCTTTTGTAATGACGTATTTAGGTATTGAAATGTATGGAAATGTTCTAACTTTCTCCATAACTTTTCACTCCTTCGTTTCCTCAAAATATTTTTTATATACTTGGACTGCCTATCATCTCCCCTATCCAAAAAAACCACCCACTTCTCCAGGGGTCGCGTCCCATATACTAAATTTGTGCCAAGTAATTTCATATATTTTCTTTACAATAGTTGAAGTACAACAAAATTATAGAGAATTCTAAAGCTTAAATTTGTTTAGATTTTATGAATAGGGGCCGTTCAAATATTATGTAAGCAGATTTATTACAATTAATTACCCCCCCCCCCCCCCCCCCCCCATCCTCCTTGTCAGCAAAAGTAAGCAAAGCTCTTACCCCCTCCCCCCATGCTTACGTAAACATTTTTCAATTTTAAATGTATTTTTTTTATATTATTATGATTATAATAGAATTAGAAAATAGATTTAGAAAGCCCTATGGCTTTAAATAATCTTTAAAGCCGGGAATCGAACCCATCACATACAGAAAACTAACACCTGTATTTTGTGACCAATTGATGGAGTCAATCTTAAGAAATAAATCTATATAATGAATATTACCTCTATACTTTGAGATAGGCCATAATATTTTCTAATCATAAAACGTCTAAATTATTGTTACAAAATGTAAAAAGAAATTGTACATTTTGTACTTTCGTACTCGTATGAGATTTTTTAAAACTTTCAAACAATTTTTGGTATAACTTGGATTTGTCTATTTGAAACGACATCTTATTTAAACGTTAAACTTTGGCTTTTGCTTTGCTATGCTTACAATACGTCTACTCGCTATAGTATCCATTCGACAATACACTGACAGATGAAATTTAGACAAGTGATAGCGCGCCGTAATTCCCCTAATCGGTTCTAAAGCGAGTGCCTAAACGTATGCATTATTTGCGGATATCCCCGAAAATGCGTTTCGTTTTCAAGCATACACAATGTGAGGGTTGCCATTCGTGTAAAAAAGTAAATAACTACCGATGACGTAATCATCATCTAGACTCCCCTACCCCCCATGTCATCCAAAATAAGCAAAACAAAGATATGGTGCTTACGTAATACTTGAACGGCCCCATACCAGAATACTAGCGACTCAACCCCGCTTCACTTCGGGTTCGTCGTTGGACAAAAACGGGAACCGTACATTTTTCAGGAATTTTTCAAATCGGATTAGTAGTTCCTGAGATTAGCGCGTTCAATCAAACAAATAAATAAACTTTTCAGCTTTATAATACTAGTATAGATATGTTATGTTAATCTATACTAATATTGTAAAGAGGTAAAGTTTGTGAGTTTGTGACATTGCAGGAGGTAATCTCTGGATCTAATGAACCAACTTAGATGAAATTTGGTAAGAAGATTGTTTCAGACCCTGGAAAGAACATAGGATACTTTTTATCCCAGAAATCTTCCCTTAAGGAGGTGAAAATGGGGATGAAAGTTTGTATTGGGAAGCAAGCTAGGGACGAATCTGAGTGAAGCGAGGGATAGTCGCTGGTTAAATATAATATTAGTCTAATGACTGAGTGCATTATATTATTTTATAATTTGTTTATAATTATCGTATATAATGCTATTTATTTATAAAATATATAAGTGTTTTAATTAAACATTAGCTGTTCTTTGCAACTTATTTTGTACAATAATAATAATAATATTCCATCAAGAATTCCTAATCTGTAACTAAATAAGTATAGATTGTTTATTATCTGAAATTAATGTTTGCTGTAATTGTTAGGTTATTAAATACATAGCTTGTTTTATATCAATGTATGAGAAAAAAGTTCAGTGTTGGAACTTTTTCCTTTTATGTTCTTTAATTTTTTGTAAGTATTATTTTTACCAATGATTTGATTGAAAAGATTTTAGTATAAAACTAGATAGATAAGTTGGATAAAGGGCGTGTTTCGAAATTAATTGCAATTTATTTCTTAGTCAATGTACTCTACAAGGCAAAGTATGTGTGTGAAAATGAAATCTGTATTATAGAAATATGTGGTTGTCCATTTTAATATAATAGGTTTAGTTTATTATTGAATTTGATCATTTAGACTATTGGCTATTTAGACTATTCAAACAACAGTGTTATGTGCAGTCTGAGGAACAATACAATTTTCATGTATATTATATCGGCATAACGTCTAATAGTTCTCCTCATTAATAAAAAGTAGCTTCAACTTAAAAAGTGAATCTAGACATAATTTATACTTATCTTTTGTTGTATACATTCTATAATTTTTAACATTTCTATAGTTGAAAATGTAATTTAATTAGTATTAAAACTTTTAGTGATCCTGCTGTACTTCTAGCTATTCAATTTTTTATTAAGTCTGTAATTATTGTCTAATATCATGAATGAAAATTTAATTTGGGATGGCTACGCACTATATATGCTTAAGAACTTACTCAATAATTTGATAGTCTTTGCAGTTTAAAAGCGACTTAGAACATTGCGAAGTACAATGTTTTAAACGGAGTATTATATTGTAGATATTGTGCTTATTGTAAAAATAACAAGTTCCATATAACACCGACACGCTTCGACACATAACATACCCACATAACAGCTAACCCACCATTCACCGCCATAACCTTAACACTCGCTTCATCTACACATCGGTCGTAGAGTCATATAGTAAAAATTGAAACGTCGCGTTCATTTTTAGATAACGCTGCAAACACTGCAAAGTCTACAACAAGGGCAGCAAGGTCATTTGTTGTTAAAGACTGAGAATGGTCAGTACCAGCTGTTGAGGGTTGGGCCGGCGCCCGCCAGCACCCTCACGGCGCCCCAGCAGACGCTCCGGCTCTCGACTGTGCCGGCTGTAAGTTCATCGACACTTGTCCAACGAGAGGTCCCTCGCGATGGCTTTTACTATTTGTTCGATTTATATTTCGTGCATGTACAATAGGGTGGCGGTGCATGTTAAGGTAATTAACAAGGTAAGAACGAAACTCGTTCCTCTCATTGGTAATTTACTAATATATTAGTGTTTTAATAATTACGCGAATATCGAGCTTTAAGCGAATTAAATTTGTCAGTTTTCTTTTTTAAATAAAAGAGATTTTTTCGCAATCGATCTTGATGTTCGTTGTCCTCGTTTCGGCAAAAATCATAGATTAACATACACCTTCTCGGAGGACGGTTAACGGACCAAGAATCATATCCCGAAATCACAGCTTCGCATAGACCGCTTGGTTATAGGGGAGTCGGCTCGCACGCATGTTAAATAAGCACTACGCTAAAATTTAAAGCGAAAATGTAACAAAACTACATATTATATTTAATATAATTGTTTCATGAAAAACAATTGATTTGCGAAGGTAGCTTATAATGTGTGAATGTGAGGCTTTGAAACCAGATAAAGGTGTAATTCGACCAAATCACTAAGTAATCATTTTTATTCCTGCATACTGTTTCCTCAATCATTTCAACTGAATCTTATAACAAGCTTTATTAAATGGTTTTATGGAAGTTTTAAACTTTGTGTGTAACATTCTTGATGTAAAATACTAAGTGATAAAAGTACTTCGAAAATTGGTGCGTTACAATGCGTACCATTTTCCCACGTTTTTTTACAATTTTGTAGGAGTTCATTTAGAACATAGGGAGGTTAAAATATAAAAACAGTTTATAGATATTATTATTAAAGCGTTATAATATCAATAATTATATAACCTGTAATATAAAACGTACGTTTATTTAGAGTTCTTTATTTTAAAATGTATCCTTATTTTAATATATTAGATTAGTGATATTCGACTGTCTGCTGTCGCTTGTTTTGTGCACGTGTGTATGCATTACTGCATGTAGTGTTTTAAATCTTTGGTATGTAATTTTTTAATACGTCGTAGTTGATTTCATAAGTATTTGTTTGTCCTTTTAAAAAATTTTTTAAAATGTAAAAACAACATATAGAAAATAAATGCGTAAGTTAAAATGTCACAAAATAGTCAAGTTTTACTTTAGTGAAATAGTTTAGGCTTGGTTACCAAAAAACTTTAATTTAGTAAAGATCTTCAGTGATGTAAAGCATTTCGTACTGGCATTACATCCATCGTATACAAGGTAAAATAAGTGATCAGGTAGAGCAAATGTTCGAGCTTTATTCAATTGGCATTTTAGTGTTTTTATTTCATTCTTAATTATAGTTTAAAATTTCAATCTACAATAGATTAGTTTTTACATATTATACTATATCAAATGCATGCAGTAATTTTGGATTGGCATAATAGAGACACAAAAATTTCATATTCCAAATTATTTTCGAGAATGTTCTACTATCGACGATACGTGCATATAAAGCACCTACACTTTTTAGCCTTATAGTAATATAGATTTAGGACAACAGATATGTTTATATCAGTTTTCTAACGTATTTTTTAGTATTTATAGACCAGTGTCGATAATTTTTGAAACAAATATTATAGCAGGATGAAACCCATTGGAAAAGGAAGAAAATATAACAAAAATTATAGGAAAAATAATTTACGGGTGATCTGAGGTCGGGAAGTGGAAAGGGGGAGGGGGGGGGGGGGTTAAGGGGAAAAAACGGTTTATCTCGATTTCCGGCAAAACTACATGTCCTATGGAAAAAAGTTAAATGGCAAAGATGAAGGTAATATAAATATCCACAACTTTTGCATTTACACTTTTTTTACATAACCTCAAAATTTATGTGAAAAATTCAAATAACCAAGTTTTTGGTTTTTTATTTTTATCTTTTACAAAAAATATATTTTATTCATGAAATTTGGTGCAAACTTACCTTTTTATGTCCCAAACACATTGTATTTTTTTTTTTTATTTAAAATATATTTTTTTTTCATCTTATTTCGACTTAATATCGAAAAAACAACCTAATTTTCAATCGAAAATTCTCGCGTCAAAATATTTGCTTTTTTATAAAATTCGGTGGGCATTTTGTTCGTTGAAATCTCTACTTTCTGATGGTGTAAAAAAATTTATACATTACCATGGTAAATTTCCTCAGAAATGCAATTAATAATGTTAATATTTAATAAGACATCTACAATATTTTGAGAAAGTTGTAGAATGTTCTTTAAATTATATGCGTAGATGCCTATTTATTGCTATTTTAAGATAACTTATATACCTGAGTGACCTACGAAAAATTTTAGCCCATCAAACGGTATTTCATAGAAGAGTGAGGAAGGGGCTAGGAGGGTCTGGGCCTTACTACCTGTTATTTCGTAGCAGCTATAAAAACCGTTTTGAGAAAATTTACCATAGTAAAATATATTTTTTTACACCATCAGAAAGTAGAGAAGAAAGTAGAGAGAGGTTATGTGAAAAAAATGTAAATACAAAAGTTGTAGATATTTATATTACCTACAATTTTGCCATTTAACTTTTTTCCATAGGACATGTAGTTTTGCCGGAAATCGAGATAAACCGTTTTTTCCCTTAAGGCCCCCCCCCCCCCCCCCTTTCCACTTCCCGACCTCATATCGCCCGTAAATTATTTTTCCTATAATTTTTGTTATATTTTTTTTTCACTTTTTACTATTTTCAAAGGCATCGGTCCTGGTCTATTAGCATTTTATACTTTTTATCAATAATAATTGATGATTATTATAAGCGTAGATGGTGAAAATGATTGCAACTTATTCATAGGGTTCTTTCTAAAGATTTATGCACGGATTTTTCGATTAGTTGCCCCCAAAGTGATTCATACTATAAGACTGTGTTTGATAATCTGTTAATATGAATTAAGTTCGATAAATTCTTACAAAATATGTCACTCAGTTTACAAGTTTCAAAAGAAGGTATCAAACCGGTTTCATAGTGTGAATCAAGTATAGAGTACCCTACATTAAGATGTGTCGTTTCTTCTGATCAGCACCCGGGCGTGGCGACTGTTTCGACAAGTGTTGCTACACCAGGCCAAATGGCAGGGCAGATGCCGGCCGGGCCGGTGGCTACGCCGGTACCAGCCGCCTCTGTGGCTTCCGTCCCTTCACCGGCTCTCTCCCAGCCAACTGTTACCACTCAGGTTAGTCGGTGATTAAATTACTTAGCTATAAGTACAAAGTTAAAGCTCCATTCAAGTCACTATCAGAAAGATAAGTTAGAAAGTCATAGTCTTCACTTAGATGTCTTTATATGTTGTATTTTTTGGACGCATTCGTTGACTGCCTTTGCGTCGCGTCAGCGCGGCGAAGCGTTTTAAATGTCTCCGCATATTATGTTAAAGCGTGCATTACGTGCGATTGCGTGATATTTTTGACATAAATGTCTATAGGGATTCTTCTAAAGCTATTAATAAACATTATACTTGTTATCCATTAACATTTATTAAGTTTTAAAATAAAATTTATTTCCATTACAAATATTCCTTTTAAACGTTACCTTTTATCAAATAATTATGATGAATTTGAGAAATATATTTTTAATTTTTATATATATTTTTTTTAAATTAATTTTATATTTTTAATTTTTATTTGAATAGTTTCAACTAATTGCGATTGAATATAGAAATATAGAGAAGTTCTAATAAGGTAGCATATATTTTCTTTTAACATAAAAATAATAAAAAAAAATTTGTGTCATATTCACCTACAAAAAAGTTACTTAAAAATATATTATTTCGGTATATTAGTACTAATAGCCAAATTTCATCTACGTGTTTGAGTAACAAACTTCCATCCCAACTATAAATGGTATTGCGAGTGTCCTTAGGAGTCACATTAGGAGATAGACATATTCTACATTTTTAGATGATGTACTACATTTTTATACCATACCTATTAATAATGCACCTGATTGCTACATCAACGTAAAAAGCGACCTTGCCGCCAACTAAGTTGGCATTTAGTATGGAATTTTTCATAACTCATCAGATAAATATTGAGTAATTATTCATTTTATGGGTTATTTAATTATTTTATACTTTTATATACATAAGTTAATTAAAATAAAGTTCGTCTTTCGTCAAACTCTGCAATTTAGTTTCAGTGTTAATTTGTGCATATGTTGCTTTTCAACTTAATTATTAGCTGTGTTTGTTTTGGGAACAGACCTCCCAATTATTATTTGAACCTAAAATATTAAATGTTTACTGCCACTTTTAAATGTTGTGTCATGGAGACTCCGCCACATGCACTATTTGGTTTCGAGCTGCTACTATTGTTTCCCTGTGAGAGAGTAGGTATATTCCAAAATACTATAAAGATATGCTTTTCAACTGACTTCTTCAAAAAACGTAAATAAAAACCGACTTCTAAAAGAAACGATAAAAAGTAAAAAATAACTTAATTATTAGCTGTGTTTGTTTTGGGAACAGACCTCCCAATTATTATTTGAACCTAAAATATTAAATGTTTACTGCCACTTTTAAATGTTGTCATGGAGACTCCGCCAAATGCACTATTTGGTTTCGAGCTGCTACTATTGTTTCCCTGTGAGAGAGTAGGTATATTCCAAAATACTATAAAGATATGCTTTTCAACTGACTTCTTCAAAAAACGTAAATAAAAACCGACTTCTAAAAGAAACGATAAAAAGTAAAAAATAACTGATTATGATGAAATAGTCGGTGGTCGGTGTTTGTATCGGCTGGCACCGACTTCGAAAATATCTGACTAGATAAACTACCATTCAGTTGTTTTTTACTTTTTAGTGGTTTTTTTTGAAGTCAAATTTTTTTTAGTAATTTCACAATTTCGTGTTTTATTTAGTTTTTAAAAATATGACATCTTAACGTTCGAGTTGTTTGAAGCGAGATATTCACGACATTAATACCTTAAGATCATTAGATACTTGGTTTATTACTAACACAAAAGAAGTAAAGAAGTTTGTTTGATTACATAATTCTCTTTTACATTTACGCGAATATTTGACATTTTAAATAAGACGATTTTTTATGATTTTTTCGGTTCGGATTATCTTATCATGCAGAAACACCTTATATACGAGGGGAGGTCAAAAAGTTCGCGGAATGACAGGGAAGAAGGGTGAAATTAAATATGAAACTATTTTTCCTTTTCAATGTATTCTCCCTTAACTCTAATACATTTATTGGATCTGTCAAATAACTTATTTATACCGTCGAAAAAAAATTGTTTATCTTGTGCATCAAAATAAGCCGAAATCGCTGACTTTACCTCATCATCGTCGTTAAATTTCCTCTTTTTTCATCTTTGGAAATAAATAATAGTCGCTAGGGGCCAGGTCTGGACTTTAGGGTGGATGGCGCAGTTATTCAAAACCGCATCGGTGAATGGCAGCGGTCGCTACATGACTGGTGTGCACGGGCGCGTTGTCATGCAAAAGCAGCACTCCTTTGGTGAGTTTTCCTCTTCTTTTTTCTTTAATGGCTTCCTTCAATCGGTCTAGCAAGGAAGCGTAGTACTCTCCCGTTATGGAAAAGCCACGTTCCTTGTAATCCACCAAAAGGACACCTTCAAAATTGAGAATCCCAAAAAATTGTCGCCATGATCTTTCCGGCCGATTGAGACACCTTAAACTTCTTGGGAGGGGTAGTGCCTTTTTTCTGCCATTGCATCGACTCTTGCTTTGACTCAGGTTCATAATGATGAACCCAAGTTTCATCCCCAGTTACAATACGGGCCATAATTTCTTCCTTTTGCTCTCCAGAGCGGTCCAAAAACTCGCGGCAACAGGAGACGCGGTCTCGTTTTTGAAGTGGCGTGAGCATTCTCGGTACCCATATCGCGCAGGCTTTACTCATGCCAGAATGTTGATGAAGTATTTCAAAATGGTAGTTTCTGATACACTAACTAATGCTGCAAGCTGTTTCTTCTTCAAACGGCCATCTTCCAATACAAGTTTCTCAACTTTATCGATGATTTCCGGCGTGGTGGCTTCCATCGGCCGCCCAGGTCGAGGGTCATCTTGAATTGACTCCCTTCCTTGCTTGAAAAGACTATACCACTTGTAAATCATAGTTTTTCCAGGAGCAGAGTCCCCGTAAACAGCTAACATCTCTTGAAGAACAGTTTGAGGTGTTTTTCCCTGTTTGGTGAGGAACTTTATGACGGCGCGATGTTCAATTTTTTCCATACTGGTGATTTTATTCCCGATTCACTTGTTTAATCGTTGATAACTCGAAGACTAATGACCCAATTAGGCTGAAACTTGGTATTTATAGCAAAAATGAGTTACTCAATTAGCGAGTACCTGGACAAGCATCCCTACCCCCGCCAACCCCTCCATTCCTCGAACTTTTTGACCTTCCCTCGTACACTATCGAGTTCTGTGAAGTGTTCCTTTGATTCTTTATCATGATATTTTTCATTGATTATATATACACGCGGTTCGTATTTAGATTGTTTTAGTTAGACTGAGGGCAATGCGCTCGCTTGGGAAACTGAGTGAAGCTGTTTCAGATTTCGGGTATCGCACCTGTGATATTTTCATGTGCGAAACATGTCCAATATGATTACCGCTTGTCTTACGGTGAAGGAAAACATCGTGAGGAAACCTGCATGTTTGAGAGAACCTAGCAAGTTTTTGAAAGAATGTGAAGTTCGGCAACTCGCACCTGGTGGTAAACTAGTGTGGTGTGTGACCAGTGTGGTGGACTAGGGCCTGATGCCTGGGCCCTCGTGTTAAAGGGAGGCGCTTGCCCAGCAAGTGGGACCGTTATAAAAGGGCTGAATACATAGTTAGACAAACGTGGGCGGGATAGTATAATAAAGAAAAATAATATAGTTATAATATTGGCTTTAGTAAAATAACGAAAAAAAATATTATAGAAAAAAATTACAATACTAAAAGTTAATTAATAATAATGCACGAGCGAATAGCTTTTTAGAAAGATCATACACATAATCCAATGATTCATGATAAACTTCTATTACCCAGAAACCCCTAGACAATACGAAGGAGAAATGCAGAAACTTCCTTGCGAATCTACTGGACCTTTCTAGTAAAGAACCCAAATCTGTGGAAGAAAGCGTGAGAAATCTAATACAGGAGTTGATAGATGCTCAGGTGGAGCCTGAAGAGTTCTGCGATAGGCTCGAGCGTTTGCTCAATGCAAGTCCGCAGCCGTGTCTCATCGGATTCCTTAAGGTAGGTTAAAAACTTGGCATATCTGAGGTGGCGGTGACTTATGAAAAGTGGCACAATTAGGAAAACTGCACGAAACCACTAATATACGAAGTGTAGTTGGATATGAATCCAATAGCATCCTAATGTGTCCTTCTTTAGAACATTTTGAGTAGTTGCTACAATCCCATAATATGGCGATGGACTGACAGACCAACAGACTAGGTGCGATCTTTTAATAATATTTTGTCGAGTCAATTAATGAATTATACTTTAAAATGCATAATATATCTTAACGAATGTCCTCCTTGTCCTTTGGTCCACTGTGCGTATCCTCAAAAGGATATGTCCTAATGTAAGTGTGTAGTAGTGAGTACAGATTTGCTAAACTTAGACTTTATTCATTAGCATTTTTACATTTTTAGACAGACTATTACGTAAATAATTATTTTGATAGCTTCTGATGAAGATGGATTTTTTTGTTCAAATTTTTATAATAATGTCTGCTGAATGAAATATTGAATACTTATCCAACTGTATTTCTAAAGGTAAGTAGTCTGCCTCTCTGGAACCTGAAGAGGTATGTATATATGTATGTGCATGTGTTCCTACAAATGCTTAAGGTAAGTCTATGTTAAACGAAGCTGAAATGCAGATGATTTTGCGAGAATAATTTCGTCAAATCGTGTGAAATTTCCTTTGAGTTATTAAGTGATAAGTATGAAGTTATTTTGCAAGCCCTGAAAAAAGCGCAACTATACAGTATTCCATACAGAAAATTGTTTGTTGAACACTTAGCGTAAGTTTCAAAGCGAAAACTCTACTAAATATCGCGGACTAGCTATTTGTATACAAATATTTATATTATTTTAATTTATTTTTTCCTAATATTATTATTATATAATATTTATTATATTCTTTAAGAAAATAAGGTTTCGAAGTTTAAAAAAGTTATATATGTTATTAAATAATTCATATTTCATCATACTTTAGACGGAATTTAAAATGTTGACTCCGAAATCATTTTTTTTTCTGTCACATCTTTACTAACATTGTATTCAGTCCACTTAGTTTGAATATTGAAAAGGAAATTTTTATTACAGAAAAGTTTGCCCCTACTGAGACAATCTCTCGTCACCAAGGAACTGGTGATCGAGGGTATAAACCCACCATCGCCCCACGTCGCTTTTTCAACACTCCCCGCACCGTCTGCTCAAATCGTCACAGGCACTAACAATATACAACTGGTAAGTTGATCCTTTCCACAGAATATTCTTTAACTACCTTAATTCAACACTATAATCGATTATTATTAATACACTAACTTATCGATAATCTGGCTGTTATCAAATATATCGAAAGATTTTGCAGTTTTTAATACGTTTATAACAGCGTAGTGAAAGCTTGCATTGCTTCAATATCATAACTAAATCAGGTCACGTAATCCGATCATCAATGGTCCGCTAATTCCGTTACGCTAATTGGCACTAGTAGTGCTGTATGATAGGTTATTTTTTATTAGGAAATGTAATAGATTTTTTAGTTTTACTAGAAATGGACTTCACGTGAACATTTAATCGGTTTTTGTAAAGAAGACAAATTTATTTTTGGATATTAAATAACTCGACGAGGAATATGAGATGTTCTTATTTTCTAAATAAAGTAGTAAATATTGGCGGTGACCAGATTTCCTGCTGGCTTGTGGATAATGATTACAAACATACGATATTTATACTGTAAACTAAAAAAATTGAATCTCCAGCAAAAATTGATTCTCTCATCTCATCGTAATACCAAAGTTACATAATTCTAATGAATTTGGTGCCATATTTTGAATTTGTAAACTTGCTCGTATCTGTCTAAAATAAAGCTGGGTTTATTGATGTTATCTGTATAACTTAATATTGACATCGTCCATACTCTTGTGTAAACAAATGTGGTTTCGTTTCAGATATTCTACCATTGTACCTTATTTTTGTACTTTGTTCTAATAACAGTATAGGGTACATGACAATTGCTTAGTTTTGCATTTCCATAATATTGAAATACTTTCAAAACACTGATAGGATCGCAAAAGTTCAATTTGCTGGACCGTCTGCACTAATTTTACGTTGAGTCTTTTAATTATTGTACTGTCTCGTTTATTCTATTAGAATTTAGAATTTGTTTAACTAAGACAAGGCTATTTGATCTTATATTTGTATAAACATAAACTTAAAATCATCTTCGTTTTTTAAAGGACAATGGGCGTTCCGTCCCCAGAGTGTATCAAGTTGAGACATATGTAATTTTAAAGATCAGAAGAATAGCTTCATTTAATTGTATGTCACCAACACTGAGACTCATGCAGGGAAAGAACTATGAATCATTTAATTTTATCAAATCCGTGAAAGTCTAAAACAGTATGAAGTATGTACATCACTTTAAAAGTCATAATAATAGCTTTATTTTATTGTATGTCACCAAAAGTGAGACAGTTGCGGCGAAGAACTATGAATTATTTTATTTTTTAATGAAGAGAAAATTACTTTTAGGTTATTCACACTTTTTCATACATTTCCTTTTATTTACAGAATTTGACGAAACACTCAAAAGACTTGATTTTTTTACTTTGTGGCTAGTTTGTAACGTTGTTCCAGTCAAAATACATCCTCCCCCAAAGATTTTCATGAATGCCGGTCTTATGCCATACGCATTCAGTGGGTTCCAGCGTTTTTGACCATCTCGTCGGTCCGCCTTGAGGGAATACCGCGTGCCCATGTTTCGTTTTCCGGCACGTGGCAGCCACTCAAGAACTCTTCGTCCCCAACGACTATCCGTTTTTTGAGCGATGTGTCCCGCCCACTACCACTTGAGCTTAGAGTTTTGGCAAGCTATATTGGTGATCTGGGTCTTTCTGCGTATATTCTCATTTCTGGTTCGATCTCGCAGGGAAACTCAAAGAATAGTCCTCTCCATTGCTCTCTGGGTGACCTTGAGCTTTCTCATTAGTTTATATCTTATTATTAGATTGCCTTATGTCATCACTGGCAACATAAATTGGTCAAAGACGATTTTGAGATACTGCGGTATTTGAGACGAGAACATATTCCGTAGTTTCCCGAATGCTGCCCATATTTCATCATACTTCGAGCTATCACCTATAAAAACTGGAGTGGTTGCAACATGGTTATTTAAAATAATTTTCGTCTTATCCGTGTTTTATTTTAGACAGTTTCGTTAGGAGATTCTATTAAGGTCATTGAGCAGTGTACTAAGATCCTCCATGGTCTCAGCCATGACCACTTTATCGCCGGCAAATCAAAAGTGAGTGATGTACTCGCCGTTAATGTTGATTCCCAGTCCGTTCTAGTACAGAACCTTAAAAACGTCTTCCAATGCAGCGGTAAACAGTTTCGGCGAAATGATAGTACCCTGTTGTACTCCTCGCTGCAATTGGACGGGTCTTGAGTTTCCCGGCCCTAAAGTCGGACGGGTCGATATACCATGGTCAACTTGACACTGCTGGAGCGACTGCAGCTTTATCGTAGTCCACAAACGCCAAGTAAAGAGGCAAGTTATACTCCTCCGTCTTCTTTATAACCTATCACAGCATATGAATATGGTCTAACGGTACTAAAACCTTTATGGAAACCAACTTGTTCGGGAGACTGGAACTTATTAAACTTGTATTCGAGACGGTTCGTAACACGAATTCCCGGAACAACTTGTATACATGGATCAGAAGTGAGAGGAGTCTAAAATTATTTAGCAAGGCATTATCGCTCTTTTTACAGAACAGTACAACTACACTTCTACTCCATAATTGTGGGGTTTTTCCTTCGAGTATCATGAAATTATGTAACACCTTCAGAAATAGTGACGTCCGGAATTTCTTCGGTATAGTGTCGGATTAGCCTGACCCTTAATCACTGTCCGAACTGATGGGTTGTCATATAAATAACTATCCATAAAATCTCTCGATCTTTTCCATAAATAAGCTCGGGAGTAGATGATATAATCCTACTGTCGTCGGTTTTGAACTTTACTAGCCGGCTTTGCCCAATAAATAAATCAAAAAACCTCGAAAACCTTTGGAGCGTTACGCCTTTGGATGACTGTAAGATCATCTCTCTCCTTTCTGCCATGAGCTCGAGAATAAGATCGGAAATCTTTTTAGGTCTATTTTTAGAGTTTGTTTAGTTACTTTGACCCAACTGATTGGACAGCTTTGAGGAACCCATCGTTAAAAGTAGCCACATAGCTGTCGCAATCAAAGCGGTTTTGGAATTCCAGCTGAAAGCTCTCGGGGTTTTGGATTTGGTGTGGCACTGGTGGGAACGTAGACTTTGTCAGTCGGAATCAGTCGAAGTCGTTAAAGCTTTAAATAGTGACCATGCTGTTCACAAGAGACTTGTGGACGATAAACCCGACACCACCTTAGGACTGTTGGTCACCCAGAAATAGGACAGGTAACCAGATTTGAGCGTTATCGAGTTGTCCCCCTCTCTTCGAACTTCCAATAACCTTACAATGTCCCATCGTATCCTGCTCAATTCTTCCTCATTTATTCATTCAGCTATTCTGTACAGGGCCGCAAAAGTCACAATAGATGAGAAGGTGTGTAAACCCAGATGGCACGGTACGCAACACAAAATAATATGTATGAAAATATTGTACATCTGAATTATACTGTTTTACTTTCGCGAATTTTATAAAATTAAATGATTCATAGTTCTTTCCCTGCACGAGTCTCATGTAAGTCTCGAGTGTTGGTAGCATACAATTAAATGAAGCTATTCTTTTGATCTTTAAAATGACATATGTCTCAACTTGATGCACTCTGGGGACGGATCCCATACAAAGCTGCCCATTCTCCTTTTACCGATTTTTGAGCTATCTCAGCAATGTTCAACAATTTTACCCCTTCCGTCATGTACCCTATTGTATATTTTTGAGCTTTCGTAAAGCTGTGAGTTGTGGCAGTCAGAGGACGAGGGTAGTTCGAGTCCTACCCTCACGACCCTCCTGCCCCCCGTGATGCCGATCCTCCCGCGACCGCCCTCACCGATACCGGTCGCATTGTCCATGCAAAACATCTCTCAGGTTTGTCTCGGAATATTGATGTTAAGGGCTGCCATCCATTGACATGATTGCTATTAGCAAGTAAATTATATAAAATACGAAAAATGGCAAAAAATACAACTGGAAAAATGTAATCGATTTGCTAGTTTACACAAAGCGATATCTTTGGAAATGTAAAGACAGTACTGATTAGTTAATTATTCAAGTTTATATTGGTTCCGACGGATGGCAGCTCTGCAATTGACATTTAGACGCCTGTTACCCCATTTCTATCGTATCAGGGTAGTTTGAGTTCTCGGAATCATTCAAGAATAATATGTTTTGCTATTTTTTAATTTTGACAATGTACACATCACTTAAAAGTTTAAATAAAAAGTTTTTTTTAAATAAATCAAAATTAAAAAAAGAAACCGACTTAATATTGAAATAGAGTGAAAAACACAGTAAAATCAAAGCAAAACAAAATAGTCTTTTACTAAAAGGAGAGTTTTTAAAAGAGTATTGTATTGAGCTTTAAAGCTATGAGTTGTGGCAGTCGGAGGACGAGGGTAGTACGAGTCCTGTCCTGACAACCCTCCTGCCTCCCGTGATGCCGGTCCTCCCTCGACCGCCCTCACCGAAACCGATCACGATGACCGTGCAGGTTTGTCTCGGTACATTGATGTTAAGGACTGCCACCCATTGACTTGTCTGATATTAATCAATTTTATATCCAATGATAAAGTAGACAGTAGTAGAATTCTCATAAGGTTTCTTATTACCAGAAATTCTTACTATCTTCTATCATTTAGATAATAAATAACAAATGTCGGATGGCAGTCCTACATTGACACTTAGACGCCTGTTAACCCCTTCCTACTGCGTTTGAAGATTGTAAGGAGTTCTCGGAATCATTCAAAGAAATCTGAAAGGTTTTTTAATATCATCTTTAAAGGTTTATTTATTAAAAGTTATTATTTAGTCTTAAGTGTAATAATTAAAATAAAATTTGCAAACACATAACAAAGTTGTGAAAAGGATCTCTGTTAAACTTTTCGTGTTCTTTCTGTTGCGGGATGTTAGTTGGATTTCGTAGAATACCTACTAAAAACAATGTCATTACATTGTTTTTAATTTATATTGTTTAATCCGCAGAGAATATGGATTTTTAATGTTATAATAATAAAAAATAAGTAAAAGTAAAAAAAATAAATCTTGCTAAGTTTGAAACTTGCGATTTATAGCTATGTAACAAAGTATTTATGTCAAATGAGGCATAATTGGATTTTATTCATTGATTGTTATCACTTGAACGCTTGTAAGAATTCCATCTATTCATAGACTAGTATTATCGAATAAAAAGAAGTTAGTTAGGAAATGTGGACGCTATAGGAATGATTCCGAAGAACTATGCAAATCGTCATCTTTTTTTAATATTTTTTTTTATTTAATTGTAAAAGTGGCTTTCTAGTTTATAATGAGCAAATAGCAAATAACCTCTTGATGGTTTCAATTTTGAAACATGAATTTTGTCATGAAACATTAATGTATTTACCTGAGGCTAGCTTTTCCAAGTAGTGAATAGTGTGACTGAACCTAACGTACACAACTTAATGGAATAGAAAAAAGTTTTTATTATTGTATTCATGCTAAAATATCCGAGCTAAAATGTATTTAAAAGATAAGTAAAATTAGACAAAGTAAATGTCCGTATATATATTAAGCATTTTGAGTGTAAACGAATTTATTCAAGTACGAATCGATCGATTATGTGATGAAAAGTCATTGGTAAAAATATAACAGCCATTTCGCTTGTGACCAGTGATAATATCTGCTCATTATCTGCTAGGCTGTAGCTAAGCGCTGAAATCCTGTAGAAGTTTGGCTCGAAACTAGTGCAATTATGTTGGCTCCACATCTATTATACATTATTATACTTAGCTTCTTCAGTCTAAGATGTTTTATGAAATCACTGTCATTTATTTTTTATTTTTTATTTTGCGCTTGTTACTGTTTGGTCATGTCGTATTTTGTGTCGAACGATGTTACAAATACAACTTCACATAACAAATCAATAAGCTTTTCTACATTTTACTGCTAATAAACGGGTTAATGGCGAAATTATCGCACAATTTTAACGCTTTGGGGCATAAAACTTAGTGACCTGCACTTATCGTAAAAATGTTATCTGAATTATTGCTGTAAACAAATTTTATTATATTTTTAAACTACGATATTTAAAAATCAAATACTATATAAGAGAGGGTCGTATTATAATTGATATTATTACGTATATGTATAAAGAACTACGGCGGAATCCTTACCTATAATGTGCAGGGTCAATTATACCATAATTAAATACATGAAATTATTTAGTGTAAAGTACAGAAAAAATATATTAAAATAACATAAAACTACTACTAATATACTTTATGACAACAAATAGCTTTGCATGTGTAGAACAGTCCTTACACGTCAATTTACACTACTTACACTTATATAATAATTTTCAGCATCTGTCAGATCCATGTGTAATAATATGTATAGTGGCAGGCTTTGATCACTTGTATCGTGGCTGTTTGTTTCGTTTAAATAATAATTCGTATTAATTTGATGAACATGTTAAATGTTGTTATTTACTTTTCTTAATGACGAGCTGCATGTACCGTAGTTACTTTTAACATGAACACGTAAATACTCACTCATATCATTTTACTCAACATACAGTTCAGGACATTCACTTGGAGTATTTCACATACATATACATACACCATCATGTACCGATAAAACCTTAACATGCGAGCCACTTCCAGCAAAAGCCCCCACCAAAGGCGGGTAGTACGATCGCAGTTCTCCAGAACATTCCAGTTCACACGAAGATAAATGTGACCAAAGTGGGCAAGACAATGCCGGTCAATAGCAAGACATTCACAAGACCGGCGACTGCATCATCAGCTCTCTCAACTGTTCTGACTGCGGGGAAATCCCTGTTAAAAGAGAAAGAGAAGAAGTCTGGGATGCAGTTCGCCTCACAGCCCTTCGCTGATGATAAGATGGCTGGCGATGACGATATCAACGACGTGGCTGCTATGGGAGGCGTCAACTTGGCGGAAGAAACGCAAAGGATTCTCGGTTCCACTGACATGATTGGCACACAGATAAGGTGAATCTATATTGTAATATAATTTCTTAGGGGTAAAATAATCGATAATTTGATGGCTTTATTGTTTAATTCAATCTAATTTTTAAGTTTAAAATTGTAACAGAGTTTGAACATTGAATAGTTTGCGGTTCGTTTTGAAAAATAGAATCCAAGTCAACAGGTAAACAGGACAGAACCGAACTGAACTGATTATATTTGGACTATTTATTAAAAACAATGGGCGTATATTCCTTTTGAAGAGCTCGTTAAAATCTAAAGATTGTATCACGAACAGAAGAAATCTAAAGAAGCAAGTTGTCTAATAATTCAGTACAAATTTTCGTCTTACTATTTACAGGTCATGCAAAGACGAGTACCTAATCCCCATGACACTAATGCAATCTCGGCTAAAGGCAATTGCGGCGAAGCACGGCCTAGAAGAGCCCTCGGCGGAGGTGGCCGGCATTATCAGTCACGCGGTCCACGAGAGGCTGAAGAATCTAGTGGAGAAACTGGCCGTCATAGCTCAGCATAGGATCGACATGCTAATTAAGGTACTGTCTCCCAAGTTTATTGTAAGCTAACTAAACTATACTGTTTTCACTATTTCCCAAGACCCTTATGTCATGTGTATAATCATACTGAGAAGAATGAGGAGAACATTTTGGCTTGTTGGATTCAGTGGGTTGATCTAAACGTTAATGAATTAGTTAAGATATATTATATCTATTATTTTAAATATATAGAGTTACACAATATATGCACATTACACATATATTACCGTTATATCACGAGTAGGCAGCCGAAACGAATAGTATCAGTCGATAAGTTTTACTAGTTTAAAGTTTTCCATTTGATTTTAATTAACATTGCAATTTAAACCCATTAGTACCGCAGCGAATTATCTTTAAAACGTTATAATTTTTATGTTTTATTTAAAACTTATACACAAGGTGTATATTCTGTAATATCTTTTTAATACTAACAACCTGTATGGCAATTGCGAATAAAAACGTTGATCCAAATGTCTTTTAACATGAAAAATGCTGCTGTAGAATGAATTATTTATTATTGTATAATGAACATGTCATCTGTTTGTCTATCTTAATAATATATTTCTGCATTAGTTTATTTCCTAATGTAGTATTTATTAGGGGAAATTAAATTCTTTTTTTTAATAAACTGATTTTTTTCTGTTCATCAACACAAAATTGCATGGTACACATACAAATAAAAAAAACACAGGCAAAGCGAATATTACTTACTACTCGCTCACCCTCGCTTCGCTCGGGTTCGTCCCTAGGTACGTTTTAAATAGATAGATATAAATAGTTATTAGCCAGCGTTAGCCATATAAATTTTAATGTTTTTTTTCGTTAATTTTTTCATTTTTTCTCTTTCTTAAAACCTTCCGTGGACCTTAAGGAATATACGAAATAAAAATTAACTTTATGGTATGGTATTAAAGTTCAAATTGACTTTTAAGTATTATTACAATTCTTTTGTATGGGAATATAGTAAAGTGTTGTTTTAAGACTTTTTTCAGGCATTTTTTTTTAAATTTTCTCTCCGTAAGAACCATCCTCGTACTTCAAGGAAGATTGTAAAAAAAGAATTAGCAAAATCGGTTCATCTGCTCTCGAGATTTGCGCTTAGCAACACATTCAGCGATTCATTTTTATATTATGGATAATAATGATCTTTTAGCCCATTTTGTTAATAGTAAAACAGCCAATAGAATTAAGGGTATCCAACTCAATTAAAACATAGCGAATGGATTTGTTAGCTTTGGCTTAGCATAACGTGCAATAAAATTGTATCATATAATTATTGATTTATGTATGACTTGCAAGTGAAGCAAATGCTTATGTTAATGATAATATCTAATATCATTTTAAAATAATTAAGCGAATCGAGATAATTGACTATATACAATATTTAAAACAATTCTTTTACTTCGAGGCAACCGTTTATATTTTAATTTTTGTTACGCACTTGTTAATAAAAAACTTTTCTTCAGACGGACTCTCGGTACGAAGTAACACAAGATGTGAAAGGTCAGCTCAAGTTCTTAGAAGAATTGGACAGAATGGACAAGAAAAGGAGAGAGGACTCGGAAAGAGAAATGCTTTTGAGAGCTGCAAAGTCGCGGTCGAAGAATGAGGACCCAGAACAAGCCAAGTTGAAAGCCAAGGTTAGTATAACGTCAATAAACTTTTAAAGGTAATCTTTTAAGAGAACTCATTATTATTTTTGTCTCCTCGTATTGAAATGCTACGTGTTGGAAGATACGCAACTTCGCTTTACCTCATATGGTAATCGAACTCGTAACCCAGAAATAATAATTATTAAGTATCATTACCACATAAACCAACAACCACTTTTTTGTGTGCAACTTCTACAATCTTTTTAATTAGCTAAATTTTGAACTTTTAAAATAAAAAATACCATAAACACTAAAAGTACACAACAATTTTTTTGGTTAAACCAAAAAAATACAGATGAACAAGTGTATGTCCGCGGTGCCGCTCGCATGATAATTATAATGTCGAGTGAACAAACACGCACAGTCAAGTAAACTGTGATTTTTTGTACTTACACGTAATATTACCTGTAGATTATATCAATATTAATAAATATTTCTAACTAATAAATAGGCCAAAGAAATGCAACGCGCGGAACTAGAAGAGCTAAGGCAGAGGGAAGCCAACTTAACAGCCCTACAAGCTATCGGGCCGCGCAAGAAGCCCCGTCTGGACGGGCCCGGTGGGGGAGGGGACTCCGTCCCCGGCTCAGGCAACCATGGAACTGGATTTGTAAGTACTTACTGACAATTATTCACAATCAATGTGAATTCATTGAACTGAAGTTAGAAAGAGGGTAGATAGATAGATATATCTGAAAATAAATAAATTTTACATCCATTCGCAAGGTCTTCAGTCAACAGTGAAAAAAATGGTTAATATCCCATTTTACAGCATAAAAATTGTCAGTGACGATGAAATCTTAAAAACTTAGTTTCATATCACCTTCCCCCTGATGTAAGGAGTGCGATATGAGTTAATTGGACTGAAGTTAGATTCATATAAACTTTCCTTCTGATCTGTGTTCACGTTGTTGTGTCGGAGAGACCATTCAGTAGGGAGATGGTGAGTTGCTTCTGGTACTATCAGAGGATAGCGGAGTGGACTGTGGGAACAGTCCACTGGTTGTTGTGGTCTGCTTCGATAGGCAGTCGGGGGTCATGGTTGAGTGCGTATGATCCTACGACGCACCAAACCTCAGTCTTTATTCTGGCTATCTACTAGCGTGAAACACGTGATATAAGAGAGGAGTGGAAAAGATAAAGTGGATGACTAAGATAACTATAGCTAAACATATTTAATTTGTTATTTTTTAAGCTACGCTGTGTTTAAGATTGTTATGTAAATATCATGAACAGGTATAACAATATGTTTGTATAATTGGTACTCAAGATAGAATGATAAACGCTTTTAATAGTTAACTTTATTCATAAATTAGCCACTTACCCTCGCTACGCTCGGGTGCGTCCCTAGGAATGTTTTAATTTATTTTGAGCGGAACCCTAATTCTTTTTCTAAAATAAAAGTAGCCTATGTTACAATATCAGCTGGCTGCCAGTGAAAGTCACGTCAAAATCAGTCAAGCCGTGATTAGCCAGAACAAACAAACACAGGCAAAAATTTAAAAATTGTGTTTTTCTTATAAGTACCGTATATAATTTCATATGCATTTAGTAAAAGCTGTTACACTACTTTGACATTACAAACAGACACTTAGTTTTTTTTTAATCTGTATAAACGACTTATTGTTATATAATAATAAATTCTTCATACTTTACCCCAAAGCTTCCTTAACTGATTAACATGTACTGTCTACATTCTACAGTCTGGGCGAAGTCAACTCGCGCTAAGAACTCGGCTCAAGCGCATCAATCACAGAGACATGATCTACCTCCTGGAACAAGAGAAAGAGACGGCGCACTCGCTCATGCTGTATCGTAGTTATTTAAAATAAATACATTTTATACAATTTATACACACAGTACATACTCTTATTACATCTGTGTCGCTCTGAAGTTTGCTGCAAGTGAAGGCGCAATGACTTTACTTTAAAGGAAATAGTAATGTGTGTGCAAAAGATTAGCGCTAAGTTCAGAGTGAATAAACTATATTGCAAGTATTGTACTGAGGATATATATTACAGTGAAAATGTTTGTGACTGTGTATTTGTTATTGTTATCGTATCAAGTCAATAATAGTTTAGAGGATGTTTTGTTTTTGTTAGAAACTGCGTGAGAGTTTAATGAAGAAACATTGCCCCTAATTAGGCGATAGACTCCATGTTGGATGAAATAGCTAATATTGTTAGGTGTGTTGCGTTTCAGAACCGATTACCTTTTGTCTTTTATATAAAATAAGTATTTGCTAAGGTTAGAAATAATATCCTCAATGTAGGATAATAGGATGTTTCAAATGAACTGATTATTTTATTTATTATTCGTTTTTAACATGTAATCTAATAGTTTTCCCTACATTGATACAAGCTTAGTATATTAGCAGATAGACCAATATAACTTGCTTTAATAAGGTGTAAGTTAATTACACCTTATTAAATATGCTATATTCTAGTATTTGAGTGAAGTATCGTTGACTAGAAAAAAGTAAAATAGGAATAAAAGCTTTGTAGTAGATGTTTATGCACTTGTTATATATTAATGCAATTAGTAATTTGATAATAATGTGGGGTTTTTTCATATTGGCAAGAATACCAAATTAAATACTTCACATATAACCCTTTTTTTATTTTTTATTTAAAACACTTTATTGCACAAAAAAATGGTACATTAACAAAAAAAAATACAATTAATGAGATGTGCAAAGGCGGCCTTATCACTAAAAGTGATCTCTTACAGGCAACCGATAGACAAGGATACAAGAAAATACGTGAGAAGAGTGGAAAGGTGCATAACGTGCAAGACATTAAAACTTAATATAAATAAACATACCTACTAGTACACAAAAAATTACATATATAAAATACTAATTTTACCATATATATTTTATTATACATACATAGACATACTTATACGTAATAATATAATAATATCCATATACTTAAGTACATACATATATGCGTAAACAAATTACATAGTACTAATTACAACGGCACTAATTACAGAATAACCTACTGTGATAAATAGTGTCTTTTGAGACGTTTTTTAAATATACTTACCTATTTCGACATTCTTATTTCAATTGGAAGCTCATTCCAAAGTTTCACTGTTTTGACGGTGAAAGACTCACTATAGGATTTGGAATGGCTTAATTTCAAGTAACCTTTTACTGCGGGAGCGAAATTGTTGAGAGAGCTGGGAACTAGCCCCTAGGAACGCAAAGCGTTCTTTGAGGTAGGCAGGAGTATCAGGATGGAAGAGGACAGTATATAGAAGAGAAAGTGAGTGTAAGTTACGTCGATTGTGCACAGTTAGCCGTTTCATTTGTATCCGATACTGTATGATGTGATCATACTTTAGTACAAAAATAAATCTTATTATGAGATTTTGTAGGCGCTCGAGGTTATTGAGTAATTGCTGAGATAGATCTAAGTAACAGGAGTCAGCATAATCGAGTATCGGTAACAGAAGGGCGTAAGCTAAAGAAATTTTAGTTTTAACTGGCAGCAGGTTTTTCCACCTTCTTAAAGTGCCGATAGCAAAGAATATCTTACGTCTAAGTTGAGCAATTTGAGGTGTCTACGAGAAGGTGCTATCCATTATAATTCCTAGATTTTTCACACTGCTACTGTATTTCAAACGAACATTATTAAATAAAATTGGAGGGAGGAGAGGAAAGTGTATTTTAGATATTTGTTTAGAATTGCCAAACACTGCTACTCGACTTACTTGGATTTATACACAAACCAAATGACTTACTCTAGGTACTAATTATGTCGAGATTGGAATTAATATTTTCAATAGCCTTAGCAATGTCATTTACAGTTGTAGTCGTATAAATCTGCAAGTCATCAGCATAAAGATGATAAGATAACGTAAGATGCTTAGTGAGAGTGTTAATGAAAATGGAGAAGAGCAGAGGAGACAGCACTCCACCCTGAGGGACTCCAGCACTGATACGAGAGCAAGAAGTACGCTTGCCATCAAGCCTAATGCATTGTTCACGATTATTTAGGTAGGAGTAAAACCATTTAAGGAGTAAAAGCATTCGAGGAGATATTTATAGACTTGAGAATGGCAAGTAAGATATCGAAGTCTACAGTATTAAATGCATTAGAGAAATCTAGCAGGGCGAGGATGGTAATTTGCTGATTGTCGAATCCGTGTCGAATATCATCACAGACCTTATTAAGTACAGTAACAGTGCTGTGCCCAGGACGGAAGCCGGACCGGAAAGGAGATATGATGTTATTATTATACAAGTGAAGATATAATTGCTCATGGACTATACGTTCGAGGACTTTAGATAATAAAGGAAGTATGGAAATTGGTCGATAGTGTGAAAACGATGTAGGGTTGGATGTTTTCGGTATAGGGATCAGTGTTCGCAACCGTACGATAATTATCGTACATGTACGATAATTTCATGACTGCGTACGATGTACGATAATACATTGCAAATGTACGATAATTTGTGAAGATGGGATGGGTTAAAATTTTTGTCAGGATTAGGTAATGTTTTATAAAGAAAAGTGTTTGATTATGCATTTTAAGTATTTAGAATTTGTAATAAGGGAAAAAATGAAAATAGTCCCTTTTTATTTTTTTTTTGCTCTCCCGTATGCAGTGTTCGTAACCATAGGATTAGAATTTGTAATGTGTGTTGTTTTTTTTTTGCTCTTTCGTTTGCAGAGTTCGCAACCGAATAGTCCTTTTTTTTTTGCTCTTCCGCTCGTACTAGGTACAAACACTTTCAGGTTGCTGACCGTTCAGTTGACCTGAGAGAATCGGTTATTAAAAATTGGTTATAAGGGAAAAATATCGATTTGTATAAAACTCGACTATTTTTGCACATCCCTAATATGTACGATAATTTTGGTCCATGTACGATAATTTTACGGCCCTAGGTACGATAATTGCCTGACTTCAGGTTGTGAACACTGATAGGGATCACTAGTGAAAGTCGCTAGACATCAGGGAATTCATTATAGGTTAAAGAATGGTTAAAGATATGACACACGATAGGAAGAACAGTATTAAGACTTAATAAAATCATTTTTCTGGTGATGTTATCATTACCAATAGCATCAGATTTAATGGCTATCACTTGTTTGTGTACTTCTGCAGGTGTAATATTTGTGAAGTAGAAGGGAGTAATAGAAGGGTCGTGATAGTGACAAGGATTGTAGGGTACTCAATTTAATGCTACTGGGTAATACATCAACGGTTGTAAAATATTTATTTAAGGAATCTAAATCGGTACAGCTGCTCAAGAGTGATGCATATTTGGCACGCCTATCTCCAATCCCCATAGCATCTAGAAATTTCCACGTGTAAGCAGAATTGTTACTGTCAATTGATGAGCAAATATATGCACGCCTGGCATCTCTGCAAATCTTATTGCATCGGTTCCGCAGTGTTTTGTACCGTTGGAGGTTTTTCTGAGTGGGATTTATTTTGTATTTAGACTTTGCAGCGTTGCGCTTAGCCATGAGCAGCTTTATATCTTGTGTTAGCCACGATGCTGGGAGATGTTTAAGTTTTATTGGTCGGAGTGGTGCGTGAATGTCAAAGAGTCCAGTAATGATTGAGTTGAAAATACTGATCTTGTCGTTTAGTGTTGAAGCATTAAATATGCATTCCCAGTCAATATGACTAAGATCCTGCATAAATTTATCGTCGTCGAAATTATTAAAACACCTTCTCATCACTACTGTAGGCTTGATTCTAAGTGGTCGGATTTTGTAAGACAAATAAATGGTCATGATACGAAAATGCCTCAGCAGACATTTGACCATAAGTGGCAACGCGTTCAGTTGACGAAACTATCATGAGATCCAATAGGGATGGAGAGAGCAGTTAGGAAACAGGTAGGTAGCATTCGTGGAGAGAAAGTTGAGGTTCGTACTATCGACAATAGCTTTTAGACGATTTGCGCGCGAGTCGTTCTTAATTAAACATGTGTTGAAATCGCCTATAATGATAATATGATGATGGTGTGATCAACACTTGAAACATATTTTTCCAAAAGAGCTTCAAAAGACTCAAAATAATTTACATGTAAGTTAAGACTATAGAAAATACCGAGGAGAACCTTGAGTGTACCAAACAAAACCTCTATAAAAATATGCTCAGCAGAATTCGAGTACACAGATGGTGATTTATCTAGAATTGAAAAAGGAATATGACTACGAAGGTAAATAGCAACTCCGCCTCCCCCCTTCTCAGTTCTGTATAATTTATTATTAAATAATAATAAAAAGACAAAATTAATAAAATTCTCAACACCCAATGTTAAACTTGTTGATAATGGTGTAATATTAAATGGAGAAGTGTTGAAACCGGTAGAGTCAACTAAATTCCTAGGTATTATCATAGATTCCAAACTGCAGTGGGGCCCCCATATTGAGGGACTAGCGAATAGACTCAGCTCTGCAGCGTTCGCGGTAAAAAAAATAAGACTTCTTACTGATGTAGATACAGCTCGCATAGTATATTTCAGTTATTTTCATAGTATTATGTCCTACGGTATCTTATTATGGGGAAATGCAGCAACTATTAATACGGTCTTTGTCCTGCAGAAAAGAGCTATTCGTGCAATTTATAGTTTAGGTCCTAGAGTGTCATTAAGAGATAAGTTTAAAGAAATAAAAATATTGACTGTTGCTTCTCAGTACGTGTACGAAAATGTTATGTATGTTCGTAAAAATATACACGAATTTCCCAAGAATTGTGACATGCATAACATTAATACTAGGAGCAAACACAAACTTGTAATGCCTGTGACTCGTCTACAGAGAGTCAGTAATTCTTTTTATGGACAATGTATACGCTTGTACAACAGGATCCCAGAAAATGTTCAAAAAGCTTCCATCGCTAAATTCAAAAAAATTGTTAAAGAACGTTTGTGTGCTAAAGGCTATTATACAATAAATGATTTTATAGAAGATAGCACGCCTTGGGAATGAAGTGATCGCCTCCAGGCTACTTCAACTTTATAGTAATATTGTAAACTATAATTTATTAAAAAAAAAAAAAAAATAGTCCCGCTGAGTTTCTTTCGCCAGTTCTTCTCAGGTCTGAGGCTTCTTCTTTCCGAACTGGTAGTAGACTCATGACGTTCAGTAAAAAATTGTAATAATTTAATGCTGAATAAAATATTTTGAATTTGAATTTGAATTTGTCATTCCGTATTAGGTGAAAACCTGGCAAAGCATACGCATTGAGGGTAGACAAGGCTTAAGAAAAGTTTCCGAAACTAGAACCGCATGGACATTCCTTACATCAAAAGAATCTAATAAGTCTGTGTAGTGTGCGAGTATACTTTGCGCGTTCAAATGAACAACGTTAAAATTTTTTGACAAGTCACCAAAAGTGCTCTCAAGAGAGGTGTTAAGAGGCATAGAAACGCTATGAAAACTGCCGTCAGATGATGTTGTATCGCATTGATAAAATATATCACTATATGAACTGCCGTTACTAATACTGTCATCGTAATTCATTTAAAAAATAAATAAATAAATAAGCTAATTAAGTACAATATACAATAATAATATAACTATAAATGTAACTATATAACTATAATAAGTAACTTATAAATATATATAGTTTATAGATATATGAATAAAAGATATTAATCTATAAAAGATAATAATATTATATAGCAATTAATTTTACGCTTTATTAACCTTTCAGCAGCGCATATAACAGAAACAGAGTAACAATTATAAAAATTTTATAATGTTGAACGAAACGTCATGTTTGAGTTCACACTTCACTGTCATCTGTCAGATGTCATTTTAATCTGTAACTATGTGTTGAACTTGAATGTTGATTTACATTATTACAAAACTGTGACTGTATAAAAACTAAACTCTGTGGGTAACTAATCTCAAAATAACGTTAAAAAGTTAAAATTAAAATACCTACTAGTAAAACTAAAGACGTTAATTTGAATAACGAATGATCTCTAAGTACAAGCATATAAATTAACAAAGTAAAAAGAGGAGAAAACAACATAACAATGGAAGCAGATATTACTTTTTGATGATTCTTTTTGCCCGGACATTGCGATACATAATATACCTGAGTATAATAGAGGACAAACTTATAATCAAAATCAAGGTCGATGCAAATTTTAGACGCATTTCTGTGTCAATGACGTTGTTGTTGACGTGTGTATATGACGCTTACCGTCTGGGCAGAGACAAGGAACCAACCGTCTGGGCCAGTTACGATTACGAATCCATCTTTGGTCCAGCACTTAGATATTTCGAAGCGTTGCCTAGCAGCCATGAAAGTTTCGTGCCTGGATTTGGTTAAGAATTCAGATAGAGTAATTCCGGTGTTTTTGAAATTGGCCTTTGAGTACCAAATTTGATTTCTTAGCGACTGTACCCTGAACTTAATTAATATGGGCCTCGACTTCTCTGACGATGGAGTTATAATGCGCTGGCATCTGCTTATATTATCCACAGAGAGATCTAGCATTTTAAGATGTTGTGATAATACTTTTATTGCTACAGAAGCTGTATCTTCTTTTTTTTTTTCATCTTGAACACCATGCACTATTTTACACTATTTTACTAGGATTTTCCTTCTACTCCGCATTTCAATGCTGTCATATTGCTTAGTTAGAAGCTGAACTTGTAGTTGGGAGTCCCACAAGTGCAGTTAATACAAATGAGCGAAATGTACTGAACTATGTTGCAATAGCTGTAGTAGGACTTGTCGCAGACACTGAAGAGTTTAGATTTTCTTGGAATTCAGCCATTTTAGTATTAAAATGTTGTGTCAGTTCCTGTATTGAGTGTTTGATGGACTCCATAATAGTGCACAATGTATAAAGAAGATGTTGTACTCACAGAAGTTTTAAAAACTTAAGTTCACATTTTGTTTAACTGTTACTTAAATAAAGGACACTTTTATGGATAATGCTGGCAGGTTAGAAGCTTTTAGCACATAATCATTACTTTTAATACAAAATACTTGTAAATACTATTTTTAATAAATTTATTTTATCAGAGCTTAACAAAGTGATGTTTATACTTTGGCACCTACCGCCAAAAAAAAACCCTTATTTGAAATCATTTATTAATTTAAACAAATCTATCATCATGTCTCTTATTGAGTGTAAATCCGACAAAACTATTGGCTGGTATAAGATCTATAGCGTGCAAAACCTTAAGCATTGTAGCATTATTATAATTTTGGAATTCATGGCCCTTTTAATATTACCTCTAGAAACAAATGGCATTACTAATTGAACAAACATTTACAAACGTTATTTCACTCATAACAAAATTAAATCTAACAGTTCATTTAAGTATATTATGAAATAAATATAATTGTGCTTGAGTCCACAAAAGTAAAGTAAAGAAGTTCAATTTTGAGTCTAAATAGTTTTACTTAGGTAATTTATAATGGTAATAGTTACAATTATTTATGTTCGTGTAGTGCATATTAATATTTGTGAGAATGTTACGTTTGTTATGCGGATGACTGATTAGTGATTAGTATTATTTACATATGCTGGGATATCAGTTAGCCATACACATTGGGGTGTACCTAAAACTCTACACTTTAACTGCAGGTAAAACGAAAATTGTTATGTGACAGTTAATTGTACAGTTTGTATAGATTTTTTGCCCATTGGTTAATAACTTAGTCTAATTATTCGTGTGTGGCGTTTATTACTAGTAATCTAAACTATTATAGTCAAACTAACTTCTTTGACTAAAACTGAATGTATGCGACGCTCTTATTGAAAACGCTACACTGCTACATTATACTAGCTAGCTACACTTCAACCAATGTCATCATATATTTTTGTAACAAACTTTTGATATCTTCCCTTCCAAAAGTAAACTAAACAGGTTTACTTGATATAATTCTAAAATAAAAGTCTTCAGGCCTTTTTTATTTTAATTCAATTACATTAGAAAAGCATAAGTATGTTTTTTTTACATACACCCTAATTTTTTTTACAATATTTCCATCTTGACATTTTGAGTGTTTTTCATGGCCCCTGGGAATGTATAGTGATAGTTGATCAAATGATTACTTCCACCTTTTTGTAAGTTGTCTGTGATATTAACATGGATTATAGAATGAAATGTTGCTTGGAAAAGTTTTGTTATATAGCATTTAGAAATTACGTCCATCCTGTATCCGTCACGACTTGAGAGCTATTCTGCTCATCACGCCGAAGATCCTCATAATAAGATCTTCACCAAATTTTTATAAGGCCAACTTGAGTCACAGGTAGTAACTTTTAAATAAAAAAAGAACATCGAAATCGGATTTCATGAGGTGGAAATATCCAGTAGCCCTCTTTTTGCCCCTTTTTGGAGGAAGTATCGCTCCAATCAAAAATCCACGATAACAAAAAAATCTATAAAGTCGTAAAACCTGTACACCAAGTTACGTCCAGATCAGTTGTAAAATACAACCTGTAGAGGAGTACCAACAAACTGTCAGAGGAAAGCAAATTTTGCCAGTCCTTAAGCAGAAAGTATAAGCAATATGTATAAAAAAATATATACTTTACTGCTTTTATTCTAAACGTATTTTTTGAAGGTTCAGGAAGCGCTAATATAATAATAGGTGAAAAATAATCTACATTTACTTTGTATAATAGAGCAACGAAGCAAAATGACTTAGAGAATGCTTATCTAATAATATTCTATCTTCCAAATGCTTACAATCAATAAATAATACTTTAGGATCTATTGTACGTGGATCAAGTCACGGAGAAAGGTCAAATTAAATATTAAATATCCACCACATGTTAGGCAGTGTTCCAAGATACGGCTCAACTTTATAATGAGGAATTCGTAGTAGACTCTTGATTTTCTTTTTGTGCAAAGTACTTATTATTTTAAGTAAACCCACAAAAATTCAACTTAATAGGGTAAATACTTTCGGAAATAAAAAATATCAAAGTTTGATAAATATAACCTCAATCTGCATTATTTTATTGCTTTTGACGTAATTTTGACAGTAGTGTTGCTATTTTAGGGAATTTTAATTATGCGTTTTGATTTTTAAGACAGAAATGTTGCCATTTTAGGAACTTAATTATGCGTTTTAATTTTGTAAATAATAAGTTGACGCACTTTTTAATTTTTATTTGAAGATTCTTAATGTTTTATTTGGTTTAATAAGTCATTAATTTTGACTAGTTAGGTAAGAAGTTTGTGGTTAGGTTAGGTTACAACTTAGGTAATTATCATCAGATTTTGGTTAGGTTAGGTTAGAACAGTTTTCATAACACACGAGCCGAGCGAGCGAAGCGAGCGTGCCGCGGTAGCGGCCGGCGAGTGTCATAAACTCTAAATGTTATAAAACTAGAACACTAGAATGATCAAATTTCACGCAAAATCGAAGTACACACTTAACAAAACATAACCTCAAAATAAGATTTTTAAAAATTCATAAAAAAAAAACATTTGCAACCTATTAACTTGTATTTTTTGGGGGGTGATTTACACCCCCTACCGACCCCCCCTACCCCAAAAATATATAGATTTTATGAATTCCTCTTTCAAAAGTCCTTCCCAAGATACTGATATATTATAAACAGCAACTTGTTATATTGGCCATTGACCATTTCCATGAAATTCCATAATTTTTCTATCATTTCTGTATTTGTGAATACAGTCATATTATAGAATATCATTTATTGAAATAGTTTTGTTAAAATATCACCATATCTAAAATACATATTTGTTACGTTTACATATACATAATTACATTAAGTCGTCCATGTTTTGATGTCACTATTGGATATAATACTTAAAATATTTTTCGCATTAGCCTTGACTAGAATAATTATAACAATGAGTGAGAAAATAGTAGTATAGTGTTTCACATTTTTCAGTTTAGAATCCAGTTATGCCAAAAGGTATGGACACAATGTGTTGGATACATTCATAATACGAATTAAGTTAATATAAAGTGACAACAATAATTACATAATTATCTTAACTATTGTAATATTTGTTGGCACTAAAACATGGCACAACTGGGACCATTTTGAAATGTTTGAAACTCAATTTATACACTAATATGTACAAAAATGTTTATACATAGTGAGACACCATTCTTGTAGAATTATCTTTAGGTGAGGGTTAAATATGTAAATATTAGGTTGTTATTTAAACCATTGTTATTGTTTTATTAACTTATCACGTAATTTTTTATAAGAAAAAAAAAAAAACATTTATCTTCAGTAATGTTATGGCTATGAACCAAAGCTTTTATAGCATTTACATTCCAATGGCTTTGATCCCTGCATTGAAATATTTTAAACAAATTCATTGAAGTCATACAATAATAGTGACCTTCCTGCAGATAATAATAGAATAAAAAATTACTAAAATATATAAAGTGTTCAGTAGAATATGGCATTTGTAACTCGTAAATTATAGAGTAGAAGTCAGTTTAATATGATATTTTTTTTATATTGACCCCGCATCATATATTTTTGTATGTTTGAAATATAAGATGCATGCATTACCCTATTGATTGATTACTTGAATTATGTAGTTGTTAATATATTCGAAGTGAATATTCGCCCGACGCGACGTACGGGAAACTTTCCCGTAGCTAACCTGTTGATCGATTTTTAGTTCAAGCTTTAAGATCCACGGGAACATCTCCCGTACTTTTCAGAATTTTAACGTTTACCTATAAATGAGTTCTCATAAACAAATTACGTGAGGTTTATTATAATATACATTGATATTAAATAAAAAAGAAATATTTTTTTTTATTTTAAGATGTCAATGTTGTTAGTAATTTACATTCTTGAATTAATTCTCTGTTATCTTGCGTTCACTAAGAAAATATTGAAATATCGTTCGGTTATAACTAATTCGTTTCGATCCGATTTTTCTATATTGATATTTTATAAATGCCTGAATCAATTATAACCTTTTTAGAGTAACTCCATGTATTTATATATTCATAGTGGAATATGGTTAGTGGCTGAGTTCTATAATTTGATACTATACAAAAATAATGAACGCAAAATAAAAGAGAAGTACCTGGGCGACCGAGCTTCGCTCGGGGTTTTTTTATGTTATATCGTATTTTTTAGATAAAAAAATAAAAACTTGAATAAATACAAAAAAAAAAGAACAACAGTAAAGTATCTGACCGGGATTAGAACCCGGACATATATGATTGTTGACCACATGCTTACGCCAGAGCATAAGAAATTATCGACCATAATTTGCGTGGTATAATGCGAAAGATAACCGCATGAAAATTCGAAAACACGCATTTTCATAGACATAAGACTAATCTAGATCGAAAAATCGATCGATCGATAGCTCCTTAAAACCCCCCACATACCAAATTTCAGCGAAATCGTTAGAGCCGTTTCCAAAATCGCCGGTATAAATAAATAAATTATAAATTAGTTTAAATATATTAGACTTACGAAAATCGGTAAATTACTGACAACATTGACACGCCAAAAATTAATAAAATCCCCAAATTAAAACCAAATATCATCTAATTTGTTTTTTATAACCTATTTATAGTTAAACGTAAAAATCTGAAAACTACGGGAAATATTCCCGTGGATCAGACGAATAGTCGCAGCCTAATATATATTATATATAAACACTAGACAATGAATGTCTAGTGTAGTCTATTAAACCATAATAAAAGAACATTAGTGAGATGAAAATGTTTGATTGTATTAGGCTTTAAAATTATAATGATTGTAAGTAAATATAGTTATCTAAATTAGTTTTGAAAAAATAATAATAATAAGTATATTAAAATTAAAACAACAAGATTTTATGAACTCCATTTTGGGCAATGCAACTACAGTAGAAACTCTATTAACCGGACTAATGTTGTCCGTAGGCATTCGGATAATCGAAAATCCGGATAATCGAATGTATGAAGAAAAGCAGGTTTTTCCTGAAACAATTGCTAACTAACTAAAACTACTTTTTATCTCGGAAAAATGTACGATTCGCGTGGGATAGATTTGTTTTTGTTTGTTTAGAGGCGAACCCGAGCGAAGCTAGGATGAGCCGCTAGTGCTTTACTGCTTGCATAACTTCGACTTGTAGGTCGCGGTTCGTAGTACGGATAATCGCGAATCCGTATAACTGAGGGCTGGATAATCGAGTTTCTACTGTATTCAAGAACTTGAAATTTGTAATTTTAAATGAGGGTAACAGCCATAGAGATTAGAGAATTGGGGAACGTCCTGCAAAATTGCCTTTTTTTTCTTCATTTTCGACCAGCATTACTGGCGTCAATAAACGAAAAAAAGTGTCATAGCGTAGCATTTATCAAAGTTTGACAAGTAAGTAGGTAGTATTTTTAGCGCGTGACATTAGTTATTACAAAATTTGTGGATACATTGTTGCAGGGGTATTTCTCCTATTCTTTAATTTACATGGTAATAATAAGGAACGCAGAAAAAATTTATTCTTTAGAATAGATCTTATAGAAATAATGTGATACAATGAGCAATACTATAACTTATATTATACAGTCAACTCTCGATAATTTGACATTCGTTATTTTGAATCTCTCGATAATTTGAATTTTTTCTCCGGTCCCTTGAAAAAAACTCGATAAATTGAATAAAATCAACATTCAATTATTTGAAGTCCAGGGATGAGTTCCGGACACGCTTCAATTTATAGAGAGTAGTAGGCTACTCTCTATAATTTGAAGCGTTTTTCATGCACAAACCTGTCGATTCACGATTGTTTACATGAATGAGATATGAGTGAGTCGTAGTCTTCTTTCAAACGTTTAAGTACATAGGTTCTATTAATGTTTGATTTTCCATAAGCGAAAAGAAACGTGTGATTCAAGCTGTGGAGGATAGACCCCCCCCCCTCCCCTCCCTCTTGGTTATTTAAACTTGTTATTTTGAAATCTCGGTAATTTGAAATTTTTCTTTGGTCCCTTGAGTTTCAAATTATCGGGAGTCGACTGTAAATGCTTTACAAATATATACAAAACCACTGTAGAATTAATTGTACTGGAATGTAGTAAATTAGAGAACCTCTATATACTTGCATTTTGTTAAAGACAATGTTGTCAGTAAGCATTAGTCCTGTTTGTTGTCTATATAGTTATGCTGTTATGAAGAAACTACCATCAAAAGTGCTATCAATTTTTATATCAATATGATTATTTACATTTAACTTTTAAGTAAATAGATAAAATTCAGATGAAACTTTGATTTTGCCAAATTCCAAGTCTGAATTTTCGGAAACGATAAACCAAAAAATATTATTATATTACTGATTATATCAAAGAAATATTTGGAATTTTCCATACACTTCAAACAGAAAGTTCGAGCTTTTAGTATAACTACTATATTATTGTCTGCGGCATATTCCACTTACCGAAATAGTTTACAGTAATATTATTGAATTTGTACTTAACTTCGTAGTAAAATGTCACTAGTAAATATATTGCTTAAAAAATAATAGTATGGGAGTCCAAGAGGGGATTTTGGGATTAACTCTAGCTCGGCAGATTAACATAAGGGGCTCCCCCCATATGCCTACTATAAATAGAATGAGTTTGTCTTGTACCTACCTAATGATATTTAGAATAATATTATTTAATAGTAATTAAGTATTCTTTAACAAGTACATCTTATGTATAATATGTATTATAGTTTTTACATTAAAAATAATAATAATAATAACGTGAGTTTTATTTGGTACAAAAATTTGTTATACCGATGTTCCTTGCAGCGTAGTCTATGGTAGTTTTGGTAGGCACGTTTAATTACATTTTATTAAATCTTAAATTATAAATACATCTAAGTAGGATTAATAAATAATTACGAGATTTTAGTGGCTAGTTGATGAAATCAAAATTATTATTCATTAGAAACTAGCAATATCCCACTAGAAACTACACAATTGATAATACAATAATCGCTATAGTTATTAGGACTTCACACTTAATTGACTAACTCGAATCTATCTAGCACTTAAGTAATTATATGTAATAGGTATTATTATTTGTTTATTATAAATAGGGTATTGTCTTTTGTATCTGGATTTGGAACCCTAAAATTAAACAACTTGACATGACCTACCATTTTAGCATGCTGTTATAGACAAAAAAAAATAGTAACCAAATCTTTAAGTATTGATATCATTCTAAGCTATATCACAAAACGGTACACTCAAAGATTGAATACGATACAATAAATAGATAATTTTCAATATTAATTACATTTATGTAATTTTTTTAAAGAATAATAAATCGTTAAAAATATCTATATAATTTTTTTATATTATAAACACGTAGCAATAGTGAACATAATTTTATTGTCTGTATTCTCTATTAAGTCTGTGGAAAGTACACAGTTTTATATTTGATTGAATCAATTTGGACGCGTATCCGAGTAGTTTGGCATCAGAAAAAAAATAAAGTGACACGTCCACCCACCCTGTCAAACTTCCACGGTTTCACGAATTCTGCATGACAATTTTTCATGTTTTAAGTATTAAAAATGGTAAGAACAGCTCTGTATTTCTTATGAGAAGTGCGATAAATTCTAAGTTTTTATATTTTTGTTCTGATAATGTTTCGGCCACGTAGTTAGTGAAATGTTGAGAGTATGTCATCATTCGTATGTCGGCTTACCACTATTATATTAATCATGTAAATTGAAGTTTCTTTTACTTTATTTATCGTATTTTAATTCGGTCTACAATGTTTCCGAAGCCACTGAGATTGGATATCAAGAGGAAGCTGACGGCTCGGTCGGACCGCGTCAAGTGTGTAGATCAGCATCCTACAGAACCCTGGCTGTTATGCTCACTCTACAGCGGCGACGTCAATATCTGGAATTATGAAACTCATACACAAATCAAGAGATTTGAGGTATGAAGAAATTTTCAAATATTATTTAGGAATACTTTTACTCAATTCATGTTTTCACATTGTGATAAGTGACATCATTATAAAAAATATACATCATTATAAGTATTCTTATAAGAAAAGCTATTTCGTAACAATTACAGTTTGCTGCAGTTCTATTAAATTCAATACTTTTCTTCTTATTCTTTATGTATATACAATTACAATTTTTTGGACATGGTTAATATTATGTATGAACAAATTCGTTGTTAAGTTATGAATGTTTTAAGAAAAATAAAAAAATGATATCTTTCAATTTTTTATACCAGAATATTAATTTTTACTCCTAAATAAAGTAACACCTGTACTAAGAATCATATTTTTTTTCTTCACAGGTTTGTGACTTGCCTGTGAGAGCTGCAAAATTTGTGCCTCGAAAAAATTGGGTTGTCACTGGTTCAGATGATTATCAAATAAGAATATTTAATTATAATACATTGGAAAGAATTCATAATTTTGAGGCCCATTCTGACTATGTCAGATGCATCATCATTCATCCTACACAACCTTACATTTTGACAAGCAGTGGTAAGTCAATTATTATTAATAAATTTGCCTTTCAAGAAAATATTAAATTATTTCATTAAACCACTAAGAAAAATGTTTTTGTTAAATATGACTTTAAAATATGTTTGCATATTGAAAATATGCCTTACATGTGTTGTTCTAAAATGATTGTGAAGATTAAACTATGAAAGTATATTATTAAAACAAATATTTTGAAATCTTCATATAAAATAATTGAGTTTTATCTTAGTAATAAAAGAAATATTTTAGATGACCTACTAATTAAGCTGTGGAACTGGGATCGCAATTGGGCCTGTCAGCAGGTGTTTGAAGGCCATACCCATTATGTGATGCAAATTGTTATCAATCCAAAAGACAATAATACATTTGCTAGTGCCAGTCTTGACACTACAGTAAAGGTGAGTGATTAAATTAGATTTCAGTGAAAGATGTGATAGTAAACAATCATTAATTTAATGTAGGGACATATAAAAATAATAAATATATATCAGTTGTATAAGGTCCTGTTAATTACTATCAATATGAAACTCCATTATCAAATTCTTTGACAATATATATCCTGTTTCTGAGAATATTCTTGTTGTATGTTATGGTTATACCATCAACCAATTTCATGAACGAGTATAACAATGATACAGATAAGGAATTTCATATAATTATGTAGATGCTTAATGTTAATTGGTCCTCAATTATGGCAAAATCAAGACTTATTATTGTTTGTTTAAAGTAATGTGTTTTTCTAAACTGACTTATGTAATATATGTGATTCATTATATTAATATGAATATTTTTTGTCATCTACACAAGGTATGGCAACTAGGTTCTTCTATCTCGAATTTCACATTAGAAGGACATGAGAAGGGAGTAAATTGTGTGGATTACTATCATGGAGGTGACAAACCTTACCTTATCAGTGGAGCTGATGATCGTCTTGTAAAAATTTGGGATTATCAAAACAAAACTTGTGTGCAGACACTTGAAAGTATGTGATATATTTTTTCTCCTACTCTTTACTTCTTACTGTTGTAATTTTTCAATTTTGTTTTATGCTGAATATAACCAAGCCTGGGTATAACAAACCTTATAAAAACATTCTAATGTTATGATTCTCCATAGGTCATGTCCAGAATGTATCAGCGGTTTCTTTCCACCCGGAATTACCAGTATTGCTGACAGGGTCAGAGGATGGTACAGTAAGAATATGGCACGCTGGCACCTATAGATTGGAATCCTCTCTCAATTATGGGTTTGAACGTGTCTGGACCATATCATCTATGCATGGCTCTAATAATGTTGCTATTGGGTAAGAAAATTGTATTGTATAATTTTTTTTTTTTTATTTATATGTTAAGATTTTTCATGCTAAAAATAGTGTATGTTTTATTTCTAAAATAGTGCTATTAATACTATAATGTATGTAATTCAAATTAATGTATATTTATTTCGACAGTTATGATGAAGGTACAATAATGATAAAAGTGGGCAGAGAGGAGCCAGCTATATCGATGGATGTTAATGGTGGCAAGATCATATGGGCCAAGCATTCTGAAATGCAGCAGGTCAACCTGAAAGCTTTGCCGGAAGGTATGTTATTCATACAATATGATAAACAAATAATTAGAAAGGTGGTCAAACAAGTTGGTCTTAATGTTATCAATAGCATTCCTTTATTTTGATTGTGTTGTATTTTTTTTTCTTTTCCAAGTGGTCGTAATTTATTTTAAAAGCATTTCTAGCAAGGAAAGCAACTCATATAAAGGATCGGCTTGATTATCAATAATGAGAGCATTGAAAAAATTGCACAAATGAAAATAAATTCTGTGGTTGAATTAATATTGAAATTTTTCTTACTTTTGTGTTGATGCACTAATTATTTGTGTTTATAGTGTACATATTATATTCCTTTAAAATATATTAGTTAATTATTAATATATGATTTATGTCAATATTTATAGCATAACAAGCAATTTAATTTTTATTTATTTTTTTCTTATTTTCAAACAGGCACAGAGATAAAGGATGGCGAGCGTGTACCAGTTGTGGCAAAGGATATGGGTTCCTGTGAAATTTACCCCCAAACAATAGCACACAACCCCAATGGACGCTTTGTAGTGGTCTGTGGCGATGGAGAATATATTATTTACACTGCCATGGCTCTCAGGAACAAGGCTTTTGGAACAGCCCAGGAGTTTGTATGGGCTTTGGATAGCACTGAGTATGCGACATTGGAGAATTCCAGTACTGTTAAAGTGTTCAAGAACTTCAAAGAGAGGAAAAGCTTCAAGCCGGAGTATGGAGCTGAAGGTAAGTTAAATCTAAACATCTATTCAGTTATATTTTTGATTGAGTTAGATTTTTGTAAGTGAAAATTTGTAAGGACTTTTGTTATAGTAATATTGAAACACTATGATTTTTTTTGTTTTAAAAATGCAACAAAAAAATGACAGTATTGTTGTACATCTATAATATGTTATGTAAGTTTTTTTATACACATAATAAATATTGTTTTAGGTATATTTGGCGGTTTCATGCTGGGGGTCAAATCTATTAGTGGCATGGCGTTCTCTTTCTATGACTGGGAGCAGCTAGAACTTATTAGAAGGTAAGATACTAAGTACTTTATTTTGATAACCATCCAATTTTCTACTTTGATTATATTTAAACTTGTGTTCGAGTTTGTAGATGACGTGCATTTGCATTGCGAATCTTCGCATTTTTAAAACTAATAAAAAATAATCGCTATTTTTTACTGTACTTACTGTATTTCAGTTTTTTGCTTGCGAATTGTTATTTATTACATATTACAATACTAGCTACTTATTATATAAGATCCTGAATCTTTATTTTGTTGAGGATTTAATATATGGCTCATATACTGCTCATGCTCACGTTGATGGGTTGCTGTGTGAAGGAAAAAGAATAAACGAATATACAATATCGCTTTACAATACTGGTGACCGTGTGGCTTACAATCGGCGTGAAGTCTTTGAAATCGCTTGCGGTTTTTCGCATTAAAAAATGATATAATATATATAAGAGATGTCCAAAAATTCTTGTTTTCGTAAATTGACATAATATAAATAGAAATAATAGAATATTTCAAGTCAACATATTTTTAATTTGAGTTTCATTGGCACATATTTTATATCGTGACTGTGTTATATGTACTTATGATAAAATTGTAATAATAAAATACAAATAATACTTTTTTTATTTTATATGTAAGTATGTCTATATTATATGCATATAATAAAAGTGTAACTGATCACTGTTTGTACATGGGAGATATTTGAGAAAAACTATTATTGGGGGTCTTTATTAACAAAACAACGATTTCTAGAATTTTCGTCTGTTTGTCTGTGCGTTTGTGCATGCTAATCTCAAAAACGGCTTAACCGATTTGGGTGCGGTTATCACTGACGTATTGTGATAAGCTTCACTTAACATTTACTATTTATTTCAATCGGTTCATAAATAAAAAAGTTATGTTAATTAAAAGAATCAGAAATCAGAATTTTTAACTTTTTTACCCTGATGCTAATTGTTTGTGTATTTTCATTGTATATGATTTTTTTCTTCATTTTAAATATTTCATAATTGCGACTGTTATAATCTTACAAAGTTATAGTGTTTGAAGCATAAGCGAAGCGAATTTGCTGATATTACAGTACAATGAAGTGTAATGTAAAAGTGAATTGAACTTAAAACTGCCCGATTTAAATAAAGTAAATACTTGATTGCTCTAAAGTTTAATTTATTGGGGTTGTGCGATTTTTATGTTTTATACTAGCTATTTAATTTCTATTTATTGGTATTTCATTACAATTGATTTTTTCCGACATCTATAGTATTTAGTATCTAGATAGCTTCGTTTACATAGCACCTAGTTTATCTAATCTAAGAGCGGGCCGCGTGGGATCGATTCCCATATATGGCTGAATTTAAAAAAGGAGCCAGCTGGGGTTTAATGTTAAAAAATGTCTGAAAGGGAGAGACGGTGTTGCTAAACAGTGCCTAGTTTGGAGATCACATTTTGCATCGCCCAGCACTCGAATTCTACGCATGATTAACGCGTCATTAAAACGTAGCCTTTAGAATTAGAGAACACAGAGCGTACTGTGTACACATACATATCTCTATGTGACATGTCCGAAAAAGAGCAATAGAAACATAACTAGTAGTGATTGCAATCCGGCGTCATTTTCAGTCCGGCCGGATCCGACCGGATTTCCATCGATCCGGCCGGATCCGGTCGGATCCGGTCGGATTGATCAAATCAGGATGATTTTCGCTTTTCGGTTCAAAATGAACTGTTAGTAAGTTAATCAATTGTGATTGTACTTAATATAGGTAGTTTATAAAAAATAAAACATAGGTATATAAAAACAACTTTGACGTCTTGGTGACTTTGGATGGCCACGACAAACGCCTTTGCCGCGCCCACCACATTTCGATAGCTCTTATAAAAGTATTTCACTATAGATTATCTTGAATTGATTATAGAAGAGGAAGAAGATGATGACCTTTCAATTCGATACTATCTCAGTGTAGAAAAGGCCTCCACTCATCCAATTTTCATCAAAAAGTCGAAACAATGAAGGTTTCTACAATGTTATTAATTATAAAACAATATAAAAAATAAATTATAAAGCAATGGATGCCGAGACACCAGTGTAATTAAAATTTCATCATCTTCTTCAGTAAACGCCTCAACAGATGCCATTTTATGATTTTTTATTGAAAATACCTCAAAATACACGTGTGCGGCGGCGACACTGCGAACATGAGCGCTGCAGTAACGCTAGGGTCTAACGTCACAGTCGCAGCGACACTGACACGGCTCAGTGACGCTGCGCTCGAATGTCGTTCCCTACATTTACATAGTGCATTAATCTGTCGCCCTGTCGCGACCTCACTGACGCTACTGACGCTTGCACTGTGTAAATGTAGGGAACGACATTCGAGCGCAGCGGCACTGACGGAAATACTTTTAAAAGAGCTGTCGAGATGTGGTGGGCGCGGCAAACGCGATACGATGATGGACGTCTGTCATGGCCATCCAAAGTCACCAAGGCGTCACTGATACCAGTCAACTTACGCGGCGTCGGTAACGCTATAAACGCCGCATTATTGACGCTTGTTTCGAAAGTCTACCTTTAACAAGGTCGAATTTCTTCTGTACAGGGCCTCTACATGCAACATCTCTATTATTTTGCCAAAAATTGCGAGCACCGGATCCGATCGCCGGATCCGGTATATTGGTACCGGATCCGGTGAACGTTTAATGATGCCGGATCCGCCGGATTACCGGATCCGGTTTTCCGGATTGCAATCCCTAATAACTAGGTATTGTTATATTGTCTAGCTAGCGACTTACCCTCGCTTCGTTCTGGTGCGTCCTAGGTACGTTTTAATTTTTTTGAGCGAAACTAATTCTTTTTCTAAAATAAAAGTAGCCTAAGTTACTCCTTATAATATTAGCTATCTGTCAGTGAAAATCCCGTTGAAATTGGTCCAGCCGTTTCGATTAGCCGGAACAGACAGACAGACAAAATAATTGCAAATTGTGTTTTTTATAAGTACCGTATATAATTCCATATGCATTTAGTATAAAGCTGTTATTTTGACATTATAAACAGACACTTCAATTTTGTTTATTTGTATAGATAAAGAATATAGAGTTATCGTAAACTTATGCGTATTTAAACTTATTTATTGTAAAAGCGATCGTCCACACCAACTATAACTTCATGCGAATTCCTCAGCGATATTTAAATTTACACGGAAACTATATAACACAAACACTATATATAACTATATTGGGAGATTTATTAATTAAATATACTATGTAAAATATATAATAATCTTTCAGAATTGAGATTCAACCACGTCATGTGTTTTGGTCGGAAAGCGGTAACCTGGTCTGTCTGGCCACAGACGAATCGTACTATGTACTGAAGTACAACCCGGCGATAGTGACACGCGCGAGAGAAACCAACTCTAATATAACTGAGGATGGTATCGAAGACGCATTTGAAGTGAGTACATTATAAGATTATATCAATACATCAATCAAGAGAAATGAAACAATTTTTTTATATATGAGTATACCCAACCACTGCTATAAATCTTCGTAATAATTCTCATGGCGTCTTCAATCTGTTGGTACTTTAAATAAATCGTGAATTCTATGTATAAATATATGTACTTGGTATTTTTAAAAAAAATATTGATCCATTACAATATTTTTATAATTTCTTCATTATTACTTCAAACAGCACTGTAACATTAACTCATTAGACGTGTTTATACTTAAAATATGTGTTGATCGATAAAAAATGATTACAATCTAGTCACCATTAACTCGTCATACGCAATTTGTAGCGGAAAGTTAAAAGCGTACCGATAAAAATGATAATGCATATGACGCATATCGTGTAACTTCTTATACTGGATTTAGATCTCGCGCGAGTAGCGAGACGAGTCGCGAGGTGATCTATGCGACGGGCGTGTAAACGGTGCGCTTGTAACTCGCCTCGCGCCTCGTCTCGTCACTCGCAGCGCTCGCGTCGCGAGCGGTTTTTTGGGCGCGAGTCAAAGGATCTCGCGAGCGACGCGAGCGTAGCGTTTACATTCGCGCTCTCACTTCACTCGTTTACTAGCGTTTAGCCGTGCAGGTAGTGTTATAATGTGTTGCTTTACTTGAATTATTTCACAAGAAACCGATAATTTGGGATCCTAAACATAAATGTCATAAAAAAAAATCAAAAAGATATCATCCACCATCTCCTAGTGCGTTAATATTTCGACGTCCGACATGGTTGCCGACTTAAAGACAACTAAACGCACCGCGAGAGTCTAAACAGAAACTCGTTTTTAAGTCGGGTTACGCGAGCTGCGAGCCGAACACGATACAAGGTACGAGGCGAGATACGAAGCGAGAGTCTAAATCCAGTATTATAAATATGTTTAAAAAATATTATTGTGATTAAATAAAATTCAATGAATAAATAAAAACATACACATTAACTTGACGAGGAGCTAGAGCGAGAATGGTGATCTTACTACGACATTTATTTGTTTGAAAAAGGTGCTTAGGAAAGACGAAAAAGATTTTCCGGAAAATCAGGTTACTCGGGAATAACTGAAAGTGATTTTATTTATCTATACGATTTTCGCACGAACTCAGAGAACGCACATAAATTTATTGAAATTTTGACAGAACGAGTGTTGGGTTATTAGTAAAGACATTGAGATTGGCCCGAGAATAAAGTGACATGTGCATATATGCCTCTTACTTATTTATAGCAGCTCCCGATAACCTCCCTTTCCGTGGTTTTCCTTACTATTAAATTGTGTGTAGTGACAACATTCAATTCTCTCTCGACGAAAAATATTTTAAAATTATCGTTTATACCAACCCCATGTTTTAAAATAAAACATTTAAACATAGGTCTCTCTCGAAAACCAGTATGTGAAAAAACAAAATATGGCTTCATCGGTGACGCAGAACGCTATTCAATGATTGCTCTTAAATTGTTATTTAAAAACAAACATTTAAATAACGTATAAAACTACTTCCCTTGTAGTGAATATCGATAATCCATCATAACAATATTCACAATTCACGAAGACGTTACGTTACATTTAGAATAGATACCTAATCAGATATTTCCGAAGTCGGTGCCAGCCAATACAAATCAAAGCACACCGACTTCGAAAATATCTGATTGGGTATCTATTCTAAATGAAAACCCCTGGTTAGTTATTTTTTACTTTTCAGTGCCTGGAAGTCGGTTTTTATTTTTTTTTTTTTAAGTTTTTATTTTTCCATTTTTAGTGTAGACGTAATAAGCAAGTAATTTGTAAAAAGAAATAGATTTTTAATAAATAAAATCATATTCGATTAAGCCATTTATTTAAAAACCGCTTGACCGATTTCGATAAAATTTATATGGGACCACCGGGGAAGAATACCCTTTGAAACAAAAAAAGAATTTTCCAAATCGGTTCAGCCTTCTTCGAGTAATCCGTGAACATACATAAAAAAAAGATTCCGACGAATTGAGTACCTCCTTCTTTTTGGAAGTCGGTTAAAAAAAGTACTTATGTTAGTGCAGAAATATTGCACCATGTTAGTTAATCATAGGAACATTCATAAGTGAAAAGAAACGGTTTGACTAATGTTACCCTACAATGTCAAGCTACAATGTTAGTGTATTGAATAATGTACTTAATGTTTTTAACCTTTCGCGATATTTCTCACATCTTTCGCCTTTTTCCTTATGCACATTTTTAAACATATCACAATAGAGTAGAGTTAACGTTACAAATTGTCATTTGACTCTTTTTAAAAACATCGTTTAGATTTCCTTGGTTTCCTAATTACATACATGAATACATAAATATGGAATATGCGTGTGATTTAAATAAAGATGAAATATATTTTTTATATCAATATTTTTTAATGTAATTTCTTTTTGATTAAGTTAATTATTATTATAAAGTGCAAATAAAGGTGGAAAATTCAAAGTAGTCAAAACGCACGCCATTGGTCAGATCGAATATGACGTCAAAGTATTATCACAACAGAGCGATTAGCGGTTTTGTCGCTATGTATGATAGTTTAACGTCACGCCAAGCGCACGAAATGGCGGGCGTTTAAAGTATCCGTATTGGTTTGATATTTTTAAAAAACATTTTATACTACATTTTAGTTTTTAGGAGCTGGATATTTTTTTTACAATTATACAACGATGTTAGTTATTGTATAAAAAATAAAAAAATGACGCCATATTCTCTATTGGTCAAATAATAAAAGCGGAGTATATTTTAGATAAAACTTTTTTTTTCTTATTGTTTTCGCCGTTTCAGTTTGATTTTCCTGACGTTTCGAATGCTTTTCATCAATGATGGTCACAGTCCACAGGGACTATGTACCAAGGTCCTTACTAAGTGTACAGTTTATACTGCATTTAAATGAGTTACTTGAACTACTTAATTACTTTTGGCCGACTTCGAGAAAAGAAAACATATTTATTTCAAAAAGAACCCAAAGGTTGTGAAAAATAGTTTGAACGTGACTTTGAGGCCGCTGCTGAAAACCTAATCAAAAATATATTATTAGAATCCAAAAACTAAATTTTCTTTTTACAATCCATTAGGTTGTAGGAGAAGTAAATGAAACGGTGAAGACTGGTCTATGGGTGGGTGACTGCTTCATATACACCAACTCTGTGAACAGGATAAACTACTACGTCGGTGGCGAGATTGTGACCATATCACATCTCGATCACACTATGTATATTCTAGGTTATGTTGCTAAGGAAAATAGGTAAGAAATGTTTGTTTTTCTTTTTTTTTTTATTTCTCTGGAGTTAAATATTATGCCAACTATGTAAATAAATCTTAGAATTCGAATTTTTCTACTTCGACATGTATTTATTTGATACCTTGTAAGTAAAATTTTGATAATAAAACAATAGTGAAACCTGCAGTGGCTACTAGTAAAATTTTCGTTTTTATGAGTCCCACACATTACAGTCATTCATAAGCATATCTTTTTTTTAATATTTTGAAACTATAATTTATTTAGACTAAAAATGCAGTATTTTAGTAAATAAATTCCATTTTAAAAATGATGAAGATAATTGCGAAGTAGGCATTTTTTAAATCAAATATTTTTGTTACCTTTATACATTATAAATTCAACTTAAATTCAATTAGTACCCGTATAAAAAATAGAAAATGTCTGAATACCATTTAGATAATTTATTGGTTAGACTGAAGTGTGACGCAGCAATACGTAGTAAACGTATATAAAATGGTATAATCATTTAATGCTACTTGGATATTTTTACGTCAACGACGGTAAATTGAGTGTTGTTACAGTATATTTTATTAAATGATATGTAAACTCGTTATTGAAAATGACTATAAGTAGACTCGGTTGGAGTCTAGTTAGGTCACTGTATCAATGGTAACTTTTTGGAAAGCTTACCTTATATATTTTTTTTTAAATTTCAAAGTATCGGTGAAACATGTATTTTATATTGATGTGTATAATGATTTTGTTTTAAATTGTTTTTATTTTACTAAATATGAACTGTAATATTTTTTTTTCGTGTTTATTTATCTTCTATATAGAATGTTGTGTTCAGATATGATATAAATGCACAGATTTTTTTTTTTTGGTATTTTAAAACCCAATATCCACAGGTTATACCTAAACGACAAAGAGCTGAACATAGTGTCGTACTCCCTCCTGCTCCCCGTACTGGAGTACCAGACGGCGGTGATGCGAGGCGACTTCGAGACGGCAGACAGGGTGCTGCCCACCGTGCCGCACGACCACAGGACTAGAGTGGCGCATTTCCTTGAGAAACAGGTGAATATTACTATTATTATGAACGTTAATGTTTGCGAGGATCTATGGATGTTTGTTACTCTTTCAGGCAAAATATACTGAATGGATTTTGATGAAACTTGACAGAAGTATAGCTTAAACTCAGAGTAACATAACTATGTTAGTTATTTAGGCATACTTATATATAAGGGTAACATATAGGCCTAATTGTATAAATATATAAATAATTCTATATACACGAGTAGCTTTTATTTTGATATTTCTTAATATATGGTATTTTGTTTTGTTAAATTCGTTGAAAAGTAATAGTATTAAATTCAAAAATTAGTTCTTAAAAACTTAGCCAGTACTAATGTTATATTTAACTATTATGATATTATTTTCCTCCTGGCCCAACAAAAGACTTTGTCACGTTAATATACTAATTAAATTTCAGTTCTTTGGTATTGTATGGTTAAATTATTACCATGACTTATATTTATTAGTTACATTTTTGTTTGCGTACATTTTAATTGTAACTAATTAATCACAATATTTCTATGAATAATAAAAAAATAATATTGAACATATATTAAAATCGATATATTTATCGATCAGGGATTCAAACAACAAGCCCTGGCGGTGTCAACGGAGCCAGAACACCAGTTCGAGTTGGCTTTGTCCCTCGGTGAGCTGAACAGGGCTAAGCAGTTGGCTGAGGAGGCAGCCCTGGCAGAGGGAGTGGAGGGTGTCTCCAGGTCTTCAGCAGCGAGGTGGTCAAGACTAGGAGCAGCAGCAGCCATCGCAGCAGACACAGATCTAACCAAAATATGCTATCAGAATGCTAGGGATTTCAGTGCATTACTACTGTTTGCTGTTAGCACAGGTATGTTTGTAGGGAGATTGGTTTATATGGTTTTTTATTGTCGGTGGTAATAGTTGGATGCATATTACAATTTTTTTTTTATATTTTATACTTTGTTTAGTAATTAAGTAGACTTTAAGTATTGAATCTAATAGTGTAAATTTCATTAGCTATATTTTTAAGAGTAATCTAAAGAGTGACTGAAGTAATAAGGATGAAGAATGTTGTTTTGTTAAAAGATGGTCAAATCAAACTATTGCTATCTCTGTCTAGGTGACAAAGCGCTGCTAGAAGAAGTAGCCCGCACGTCTGCGGCCGAGGGAGAAGACAATATAGCGTTTGCCTCGTACTTCACACTGAACAATCTTAACGAGTGTCTAGAACTACTTATCAAACGTAATAAACTGCCTGAAGCCGCCTTCTTTGCCAGGTATGAGAGTTAATTATATATTATATAGTCGAGTTCAATTAGGTTTATACCTCGGAACCTAGCTATAGTGAATGGATTTGGCTAATTTTGGATTTTTTGAATTTCTTATACTAAAAACTAAACAGTTTACCTTTTGAAATCTTCCGCTAATGTTTTTTTTTAAGGTATGACCTATGATAATGATGCTACTTGAAGTATAGTACATTCCTTTTACAGCTAAATTTATTTTTTCTTTCGAGAATAACTGTTTCTATATAAAATATAACTGACTTACCCTCGCTTCGCTCTGGTGCGTTCCTAGGTTCATTATAGATATGAATAGTTATTGCGAGTGTACCTTAGGAGAAAGAATTATGATATTGCAGATTTTTCTGTAGGCCTTCTTAAGACCTACAATTTTCTAGTACATTATTTTGATGTATCTCAGAAAATTTAGCCAGCGTTAGACATTTAAATTTCTAAGAACGACTCGATAGAACCAGTTATTTTGTTTTCCCGTGCGAATGAAAAATTTTCCACTAGTAAAAGGTATTTTAAGTGTTGACTAAGGTTTTAGAGAGACTAATGGCTTCGAGACGTCTAAAACTTTAGTCTCTCCCGTGACCATGATTGCTGTAAAGCATTAGAAACGTCGGGAACCAAACATCCAAATAAATCCGTGAAATAATCCGAAAAGATAGTTTTATTTAAAAAGATATTTTCCTCCTTTCATCGCAAGGCAAATTGTAAATCAGGTTGAAAATGATTACCTTATGAAAATATCAAAAGTGTGACTTGAGCTTCACTTGGTTTCCCAAGCGTGAACTTTGTATGCTTTATTTTCCATTTATTACATCAGCACATGAAACATTATTTGTACTAATATAACTGACTGACTGATGTCCCTTTCTAAAAAGTATAATTTTATATGAGAAAGGCCAGACAACTGAGCTTAATTATTCTAAAGTACCTAAAGTTATAATAAAACATATAATAACGTTAGGCAATTGATCTAAATTATCTTAAAGTATAACATAAATAAAATATGACATAATGTATCTGCCAGATCGTACATTCCGTCTAAAATGAGTGAAGTGGTGAAGCAGTGGCGGGAGGCGGTCGGTGCCACCAACAAGAAGTCCGGCCAATCGCTCGCTGACCCTCAGCAGTATGAGAATTTGTTCCCGGAGTTTGCAGTGAGTTATGTTTTATGATATATGATAAATGAAATTCAAATCCTCATACTAAAGAATTATATCTATACAGATAAATAAAATTGGACTGTCTGTTTGTAATATTAAAATAACCGCTTTTTACTAAATGCATATGGATGTATACACCGTACATATACCAAAACAACATTTTTTACAATTTTTGTTTGTCTGTCTGTCTATCTGTCTGTCTGTCTGTTTGTTTCGGCTAATCTCTGAAACGGCTGGATCGATTTTGACGGGATTTCCACTGGCAGATAGCTGATGTAATAAGGAGTAACTTAGGCTACTTTTATCTTAGAAAAAAAAGTAGGATCCCAAAAAGCCGCTAGTTGAAAATAAATGTCAAAAATAGTAATAAATTTTGCCATACAACATATCGTCTTCAAAGAATAAGGACAATATTATATAGGTATTAGTCGTTAGTTTACAGTTGTTGAGAAGAAAATATGAATAATTAAAATATTGTTATGTTATTTTGTATTTTTAAGCATTAGTCCTCTTTAATTAGCATATTTATAAAAAAAATATGTACACAAAATCCGTAACATTTATTTGCATATTACTCAGTATAAAAATTGACATTTTTATACTACTTTTAAGCATTATATTTATATATTATTTTAAAACGTTAAAATTTCGCATCATGTTTTGTTGTATGACACTCTGTCTATACTATTCCTTAGTCTGAGTTGACTGTCTTTCAACTGTTGAATGTTGTTGATTGGGAGCTGTTGATTTTAATTAATTATGTTCACAATATATGTGTATATATATAAATAAAAACATGCTATTGAAATATTTTATACTATTTTGTGACAAAACTTCTGACCAAAATTAATAATTCACAGGAGTCCTTAGTATTAGAGAGATTCCAGCGCGAATTCGGCTTCTCATATCACTCCAAGCTGGAGAACCTTCCAGAAAACTCCAAGATATGCAACATCGAAAGAGACCTGGCCCAAGAGAAAGCGGACATAGAGAGCAGAGGCCTGTGGGAAATTCCACAAGTCCAAAGGTAATTTAACCCGTATAAATAGAGAAAGGATTACAAATCACGGATTTCTATTTGAAGTTAAGTCTATGAGGTACGATTAATATTGTTTTGTGTATTAAATTGTCTTCTAAGTTAATACTTCTCCATTCGAGCCGGCCTACTTATTCCCAAATGTATGTATCTTCAAATCTAGAGGTCTTGGATTCGGGTCTCGGGTCGGGCCAAGTTTAGTTATTAAGATTTTCTGTCAAGAAATGCTCATTAACAGATCACGTAAAGCCGTCTGATCTCTTCAGACTATAGTGACAGGAGTAGAGATTGCACTTGTGTTTGCACTATAATATCTCAGTGAGTTTCTCAGCCGTGACGGCAATCGGTCAGGAGAACATTACTTGTATTCATAACATTTGATTTTCAGTGCATCAACAACACACGCGATACCAGATAGTAACGGCCCCCCGGAGCCTAAGCGCAAGGACTCGCTCGACATAATGGACGAGTTGGAACGTGAAATAGACGACATTGTGTTGGAAGAAAACATTAACGACCTGGTGGGTTTAGACTTTAATTATATCCTTATATTTATTTATTTACGTTGCGTTTTAACGTTTAGTATAGATTTCTCAGAGATGAGATATTTTCCCGCAGTAAAAAGTAAAAATAAGTGTCGCGGAAGTGAGAGTCAAATTTATTAATAACTAGTGAGTCACTCTCGCTTCGCTCGGGTTCGTCCCTAGGTTGCTTCCCAAAACAAAATTTGGGTATAAAAATTAATTTGGTTTTATTTGTTTTTCGTGAGATCCTATTTTTTTATGAAAGTAGCCTAAGTTACTCCTTATTACATCAGCTATCTGCTAGTGAAAGTCCCGTCAAAATCGGTCCAGCCATTTCGGAGATTATATATATAATGGTTATTTATAAAAATATATATTTATTAATAATTTTACAAAAAAAAAAATTGTTTTAATTTAACCGCGCGGAAAGGTTACACGCATTCATTTTTTTTATAGAGCGATAACATTTTTATTTGCATGAACTACATATGTGTGTGATGGTATATTAGAAGTCATTATAATCATCTTTTTTCCAGGACTTGTCGGACGATGCGGATTTAATCGACTAATGTTTATTGTCTAAGTGTAATTTAGTTTTTTTATTTTATATTACTATTACGATCATAAAGTGTGTATTTCCTAAAGTGCTAATACATTTAAGATATAGTATTATACACATTCTTTGGAAATTTCGTTTTTATTTAATACACCGGTCTAGCCTCGTCCTAATTGTCATTCGTGCGAAGCGATGGTTTGTGCGGCATTTATCTACTTGGACACTGTGTACAGCCAACAGAATTATATTATATGCATTATTGATACTGTAGCTATGTATAGTAATCTGTCAGGGCAAAAGTGGCCTAACTCACATCTTTGATTGTATTTAAAAATGGCATAATTTCTGTTTTATTGTATTTTTTGTGGTAAATAATGTTTTTTCCACATAAATAAAGATATAAACGAATACCTTGTTAAATGTCAACTTTTACTTGTCTTTCTGTACGTTAGTCCACTTTTGTGTTGAACCCTACATTATGTCATGAGTATGTCAAATTAATACATTTATCTACGAAAATCGACGGTTCACATCGTGTGATGTGGATGTGTTTTACTTACATACGATAGTCGTCTCCCGTTACTTAACTTAGTTTACCTTTAATATGGCATATTCTATGGCGTTGTATACAATTTAGTCCCATCGTTTAGTAAAGGCAGGTCCTTGCCTAGTGCTTGGAAACTCGCATGACGTCACAACGATGTACAGTAACATTAAATAGTAAATTAGAATAATCCTTAAAGCAGCTAGCGAATTGTAACAGTACTTAATATGTAAAGAACAATCCTTAGCACGTACTTTGAATCTCGCACAATAATGCCGTATTCGCCTGCAAAAATAGGATGTAAAGTATAAAGATTGTCGATTTTGTGCTCATTACGATGGGGTTTGAAGTAGTGGAAATGCTAGTTGAGTGAATATTATTGTACCTTAATGCCGATATTATACGAGTCTATTGTGTTTTTAGTAAACTTCACTAAAACAATGATCTTAATATGGATTATTTGTAAAGGATTTAATGATGTTGTGTCTTATAATAGTTATTAGATATGGAGAGTAGCGATTAGTGTTTATTAAATAGATTTAAACAAATATGGCGCTTCCAGAGATTAGGTATTCTTTTGGAATACATAATCTTATTTTCAATTTAGCTTATAATATAAGATTAAAATACATATTTATCAGAGATCTATGATATATCCACTCTCCATAGTTTTATATGTCTACTTATTAAATTAAATATTTTAAAAGTTTTATCATTATTTATTTAATCGAAAAGACCGTTTAATATCGGCAACAGTCCCTTTTAACTCCACGCCTTTTGTAAACACCAAGTTTTGCCTAGGATATGATCGATAGAACAAATCGTTGAAGCAATAACATAGTGAGATACCTGTTGTAACGGCAAATATTTATGAAGTGAAAAATTATATTTTTATAAATTCACACCAATTTTGATAGGATAATAGTGTGGTTTGGAGTTTGGAGTGGAGTTAACCTTGTCAGAGTCAGTAGTAGCTGCGCAGTCATGTCCGTATGGGCTGGCAATTAGGTCGGATGGTTTTGTACAAAAGGTATTCGTAATTGTACTTTAATATAGATTGTATGGCGTCTTTATGCTAGAGTAAATGTATGCCGTGGCCCATTGCAATGTTCACATGTTGTTGTAGGATGTGTTTTGACGGTTCGTCTTATTTATCAATAAAACTTTTAAACACAAATGTCTTTTTGTATGTGCCTTCCATTTTCACGGCGATTCATCAATAATTAAAGGTTAACTAAGGTTTAGTTCGTTTAACTGATGGTTAAAACTAGGTTTTAACAAAGGTTTAACAGCTGAGGTTAAATTTTGACACGAATAAATACGACATGGATAACTTATTTCCAATTTACTTGATAAGTCTACGTTTTTCCATACAAGCGGAATGTATAATTGCTTTATTCATACAGCGATTGGTTACGTATCGTGTTTAAGCAGCGTAACGATAGTATCCAAACTTATTCGTTCATAATAAAATTGTATTTAATATATTTTATCTCGTTTTAATCAACTATTTTCAACTTAATTTTAAACATTCAATTCGTTCGTATATTGACATAATGTTCTAACATGAAGACAAAGACACTTGCCTAGCTAATATTACAATGTATATTATTTAAAATTTCAAACTTAAATAGTAAAAATCCTTGGCAATTAAAATACAAAAATGATAACTAAAATGTAATACTTGCATTATTACCAAATAAGGTAATAGAAAATTAAAAAGAAAATTACAATATTTAATGAGGCACTCATGAATTCTTAATTTTTTTATATGTCATGAATATGTTTAGTAAACGTTAAATGATAGTGTAAGTACTGTTTTATCTTTGTTAAGTTCTTAACACATAAATGAAATTAAGCATTTTGTTCAAGATTTATTATTTATATCTATTGTGTTTTATTTCTAATACATAGATAATTAATTGTGTTAAAATGCAATTTGAGAACACTCCCGCTTGCCTCTTTCAAATTTATGAGTATGTCAAATTTTTAAGTCACATTTTTCAGTGTAACCCACTCAGATACTACTCGCCTTACGATATAATAAATGTACCTAAAGTAAAAAAAATATTTTATTGTTGGTAACTGAGTGCGATACAGTTGCTAGTTTTAGTTGAAATTGTTGCGAATATGAAGTATGCTATATCGTACATGTAGAATGTGGACGGCAAAATTATTGTAATATTATAATATTAATAATAAATAATTTAAAAAATAATTACTATTGTCGTTTTTATGATTTCCTGAGTTTGAAGTGTGTTGTTGAAAGTGACATGATCGAATTACACAAATTCGAAAATATTTGAGAATGTTCATAATTATACATCGTTCTCGCATTCCACTTTTCTCTTTCTCTCTCTCTCTCTCTCTCTCTCTCTTTCTCTCTCTCTCTTGGGCTGAAGTATGATGTTAATTTAATAAAATATAATTATCTTATTTAACCATGGCAGTGCCCGGCACTCCAGCCGAGCGCGAAGCCAAGAAACGCATTAATTAGGAGGCGGCCCAGCTTGGTGGGCGGTGTGCCATGCGAGTTGCTCTTAGTACTTCTCTGATAGCACAGGGGGTCGTTGGAGCAATCCCATGGCTGTTGTGGTCTTCCTCGGCAGACCTGCCTTCGGGGCGTCGTCGTTGAGTGTGTAAGCGATCCTGCGACACCCCATTAAGACGGGGGAAGTTCCGTTGGGTTTTAGATAGTAGTACTGGCTTTGCCGGTGTGTCCCACACCTCGTGCCTAAATGCATTTCCCAACGTTAAAAAAGGAACATAGTATTGTCATGGGGTCTCATCACGGGCAAAAAAAAAATAGTTCATATCTATACTATTATTACAAAGAGGTAGTTTGTTTGTTTGTATTGTTGAAAGCAGTTGAACTACTAATCCGATTTGATTTTTTTTTGCATTAGATAATCCGCTTATTGAGTATTAATCTACGATTCTACGGGAAGCTTTCCCGTAGCTGATCCGTGGATCGATTTTTAGTTCAAGCTTTCAGATCAATGGGGACATTTCCCGTACATTTTAGAATTTTTACATTAACCTATAAATAAGTTCTCAAAAGCAAATTATGTGAAGTTAGTTATAATATATATTGATACAAAATAATATAAATAAAAAAATCATTAGGTGTATTTTTTTTTAGTTTGGGGTGTTAATGATATTAGTAATTTACTTTGTTTAAAATTAATTATTATCATCTGTACTTTTGTAACTATGTACTATCAACTCAACTGCTCGAAGTGGCTTATCCTCGCTTCGCTCGGGTCTCTAGGTACGTTTTTAACGGTTAGTATTGAATAGAAAAACTATATCTATACAGATAAATAAAATTGGAGTGTCTGTTTGTAATATTAAAATAACCGCTTTTTACTAAATGCATATGGATGTATACTTGGTACATATACCAAACCAACATTTATTTACAATTTTTGTCTGTCTGTCTGTCTGTTTGTTTGTTCCGGCTAATCTCCGAAACGGCTGAACTGATTTTGACGGGACTTTCACTGGCAGATAGCTGATGCTATAAGGAGTAACTTAGGCTACTTTTATTTTAGAAAAAGAATCAGGGTTCCGCGAGAAAAAATTAAAACCCATGAAATTGTAAACAAAATCCGCGTACGGCGTACGCACCTGAGCAAAGCGAGGGTAAATCGCTATATAATTTAAATGAATATCTTAGGAGTAGCAAGCTACTATTTATGTATAAACATAGCTAACCGTGAAATCGTACCTAGGGACGAACGCGAGCGAAGCGAGCGTGAGTCGCTAGTATTATATATATATGCTATATACATAGGTATGATACACATAGGTAAGATTTACATAGGTATGATGAGTTGTTCTATGTTGTATTTTAACGTGTTTTCTTGTGGGCATGAGATAATCTCCCGCGGTAAAAAAATCACGCCAATCTGTTTCGATGTGAAAAAAGGACAAACAAATAAACAAACACACTTTCACATTTATAATATTTTATTATCTATGTAGTAGGTATTAAGTAGGAGCAAATTCTACTATATATGCACTTAAGATGTAATCTAAATAATTATAGTCACTTATTGTGAGTTATGAAATTGAATATTCATTTAAGTATTTATCACAGCTTTTCTAGGCCAAACCGTAGGATGATGTGCGACATTGTTTGTAGTTAGAACACTTGAAAGATTAGATGTCCCGTTAAAAGTATTATTTTAAATCTAATCTCTATTCAATACTAGTTTCGGTCCGTATTTCCACTCGCGTAGTTTATTTTTGTATGATTTTTAAGCCCAGCTTTTAAGAGTTGTAGGAAGATGTTGGTTAGCGATAACCGTACCCTAATATAACGTTCATAAAAAAAAATATATTTAAATCAGACTGGTAGTTCAAAAATACGAAAAAAATACACAATCTCATCTTTCTCTCAACTTTATAACCCTATTACAGTAGGTATAGATTTGTACGTTGTGTGGATATTTAGTACCTATTTCTTGAAAACACCGAAGATATAAGTAACAAATATAATTTACCTAAGTGTAGGTACATAATTTATAATGTGTTAATATATATCATTGGCATAACAAAATCCACAAAACACACAAAAAGAAAAACATTCAATCACAAAAAGGTTTAGTAACACAAATGACGAAGTATCTCAAGTCTACTAATATTATAAACGCAAAAGTTTGTAAACACATATGAATATAAAAGCTTTAAAATAAAACTAGGTATCTTTTCGGATTTTTTCGCGGATTTATTTTGATTATTGGTTCCCGACGTTTCGAATGCTTTATAGCAATCATGGCCTTCATCATCATCTGCCGCGCTTGAGTAAATCCCAAAATCCCCTCTTGGGCTCCCCTAGTATTCAGACTATGGAGGAAAAAATTTAAGAGCAATAGTGTCAAATTAAAAAGCCAAAGTAAGTCGGGGCAGGTTCCGAGTAGACATCCATATCCATACTAATATTATAAATGTGAACGTGTGTCTGTCTGTCTATCAGTCCGTCCGTCCGTCCGTCTGTCTGTATATTTGTTTGTTTGTCCTTCTTTCACAGCGAAACAGAGTAACGGATTGGCATGATTTTGTGTTGTTCGGAGATAGTTGGAGGGTTAGGTAATATAATGCATATTAATGGCATGTTGCAAATCAGCAACATTCATTGCTATGTGGATAATAGCACTGTGGATGCCCTGTACACTGGCCGCGTTAATATTTCTCGGGATACGTCGATGAGAGCCGGAACAAATTTGTGTCTGAAGTCGAATCTTTGTTAACCAAAGTCTCGGATTGGGGTCGACTAAACTTAGTCCAATTCAAAACCAAAAAGACACAAGTCAGTGCGTTAACCGCTAAAAAGTCACCGTTTGTCGTAACTCCTCAATTTGAGGATACTCCCCTGTCTGCCACAGCCAGTATCGGAATACTTGGCGTCGACATTTCGAGCAACGTCCAGTTCCGTGGTCAATTGGAAGGTAAGGCCAAATTGGCCTCAAAGAAGCTTGGTGTGCTCAGTAAAGCAAGGTAGCACTTCACGTCGCGTCAGTGTCTTATCTTTATACGGCGCAGATTCGGCCCCACATGCAGTACTGTTCTCATCTCTGGGCGGGAGCTCCCCAGTACCAGATACTCCCAATTGACCGCATTCACCGTCGGACGGCTCGAGTTATCGACGATCAAGCTCTCTCCGATCGGCTTGATCCTTTAGCCCTGCGTAGAGATGTTGGATCACTCTGCATCTTCTACCGCATTTATCACGGAGAATGTTCCGAGGAATTGTTCGGACTGATCCCGGCCGCTGAATTTCACCATCGGACATCGCGCCAAAATAGTAAATTCCATCCACACCACCTCGATGTCCAGCGTTCCACAACAGTGCGATTTCTAAGATATTTTCTGCTCCGCACAACCACTCTGTGGAACCAGCTGTCGCCAGCAGTCTTTCCGAACCGTTACGACCTGGCAACCTTCAAAAAGAGAGCGTATTCATTCCTGAAATGCCGGTAACGCATTCGCGCAGATATCCATGGGCGGCGGTGATCACTTTTCATCAGGGGAGCCTCCTGCTCGTTTGCCGCCTTGGTTCTATAAAAAAAAAATATATAGTCTACCTATTCCATACTAACCGTTAAAACGTACCAAGGGATGAACCCGAGCGAAGCGAGGGTGAGTCGGTAGTATATATTTATTGTAGTGTATTTATACTTATACGGTTGTATTTATATAGTTTTTGGCATATACCTACCTATTTATGTACCATATTATTTAATAACCAATAAACGATATAGTCAGAAGCGTAGCTAGGTAACCATGGGCCCTGGTGCAAAAAAAAAACTGGGACCCTAACTAAACTGTTCAGGTTTCATCAAGTCAAAATCCATACTTAATATGATAAATGCGAAAGTGTGTTTGTTTGTTTGTCCTTCTTTCACGTTGAAACAGAGCAACGGATTGGCGTAATTTTTTGTGTGGCGATAGTCGGAGGGCTGGAGGTTGACGTAGGCTACTTTTTACCGCGGGAGATTATCTCATTCCTTCATCACTATGCTTCTGCTTCTGATTATCGATTTCGAAACGGGGAAGAAATATTTAAAATTACTATTTTCAATAATGTACTAGGTAGATAAAACAATAGTTCAATTAAATGTACGTTTGGCTGGTATGAGTGCAGTCACTCAAATATTTAATTTTCTAACACCAGCATTTTTACTGGATGTAGATGAAACAACTTTATTAAAAAAGTGTGACCAATTCCAAAGTAAATATTCTGATATAATAGACCCCAACTATTTCCTTCAATTTCTTAATATTTACCACCTATTTCGTCCTGAATTAACTAAGGCATGGAGTATTACTTATATATATTCATCATATTACTTAATACCTATTAGTATGTATTCAGCCCTTTTTAACGTCCCACTGCTGGGGGTGGGCCTCCCTTCATACGAAGGGGGTCAGGCCATAGTCCACCACGCTGGCCAAGTGCGGGTTGGCGGACTTCACATGTCTTTAGAAAACTTGCTATGTTCTCTCAGACATGCAGGTTTCCTCACGATGTTTTCCTTCACCGTAAGGCAAGTGGTAATCATGTTAGAAATAATTCGCACATGAAAATATAAGAGGTGCGAGACCCTGGATTTGAACCCGCTTCACTCGGTTTTCCAAGCGAGCGCGTTACCACTGGGCTACCACTGCCTTAATACCGATAGGCAATATGTATATTAATCCAAGTATACAGAACACCGAACAGAACTCGAAACTTGTTATAAATTCTCCTGTATTCTAAATTCTTTCAAATGAGTTGCCATGATTAAAGTCGTATTGCAACTTATTTTATTTACGTTCCGAAGGTGAGAGATTTTTTAACTAGTTCAATACGAGGTTTGTTGGTCAGGGTCAGAGGGCCCCCTGAGCTTGAGGGCCCCGGTGCACGGCACCGTCTAGCCCTTCGGTAGCTACGCCACTGGATATAGTGAAATTAAAAAATCTATTATAATATTAATGAGTAAAATATACTTAACAATTAGCAGTGTGAGTCATTCTTATGGGTTTTTTTATGCAAATTCGTGATGGTTTCGAATATTGTATCATTAACGGTGATAAATGAGTACCAGCTGTATGTATACAGCTGGTATGGGTAAATACATACATTTCCCAACATAAAAAAAAAAAACATGAGGGCTGTCGACAGAAGTGAAAACTTAAAATTAAACTTAAAACAGTCGTATTTTTGGTTATTCAAATTAATAGTTTGATTTTAAATTAAAATTTGTAAATTAAAATTGTTTACATTTATCTGGTTTTGACATCTACTGGCACTCTTGAGTGTTAGAGTTAACACATCACGTGACCATGTCGATAACGACTTATATGAATTTACTCACCGTCCAAACCTGTGACAGTTGTGTCTATAACACTTGGGAATCGGCTTAGGGAAAACGGGTTTAACTGTAACTTGAGACCATATCATAATTGGTATGTTTTGAGAATCCTTGCATTGACAGCATTTCCGTTAAGCAGGTATATGCATACATATACATAATATATTATGTATCTAATAACTAGCGACTCGGTTCGGTCCCTATGTACGTTTTAATGGTAAGTATGGAATAGATACTCTATACATATATATTATATTCATATATACATATGTAGGTATGATGAATTGTTATGGGTTGTATTATAACACGTTTTCCCGTGCGAATGAGATGATCTCCCGCGATAAAAAATAACCTATGTCACTCTCCAACCCTCTAACTCTTTCTCCAAATTCATGCCAATCCATGACTCTGTTCCACATAAAAGAAGGACAAACAAACACACTTTCACATTTATAATATTAGTATGGATTTACATATTCTATATACATAAATATGTATTTATGTCAATTGTCACCTTGTATCTGCGCGGAATTAGCCTCGGGAATAATTAAGATAGAGGAAAAAAGGTTAGGTATAGTTAGTTTTCACTGGAGTAGAACTACAAAAATACAATAGGTTTTTAATAAAACAAATTAATTTTAATACTAACTTACGTTTATTGTCAAATCATAAAAAAAGTATTTACTGAATACTGAATACTTTTTTATTGTAATCATTTATCATTAAAGTATGTAATTTCTATACAACCATAGATATTTATGTATATTGTCAGCCTAGTTACAAAAAACCTCAAAGAGGTTACTCTGTAAGAACATTTCATTTTGAACTTCTAATTATACTCGTACTACACCGAAAAAAACAAGTAAAATCTGTGGATACTGAAAATTGTTGCTTAATACTGGTCTTTTTAAATGCAAGTTTGCATTATTCTTGTTCGATAATGAAGTATTTTTTTGAATAAAAACTAGCAGAAGTTCTTATCGAAGTTGAAGTGTATCTCACATGTATGAGTGAACGAAAATCTGAGCATTATTGCAGTCGACTCCCAGCGCGCTCGCAACGCGCTTGTGAAGGATCGGCCTGAGCTCATAACATAAAGGTAAATATGAATCTGATTTATAAACAACGCGGACATACTCGTAACTTGTACATTTTTAAAAATGTTTTTTAATCTGTGCTATTTATTTATTTCACATTCATTGTTGGCGCCATTTTCAATCGTTTTTTTTTAAGTTATTACAGAGGTAGGTAAATTATTATTTTTTAAATAAATAATTAAATTGTTCAGTGCCTAAAAGTGCCAGTGAAATATTTTAAGACTTATAATAAGGTTATTTCTTTAATTTATTATAGGCACATCCATGTGTTATTATTCTATTGCATGCAGATCTTGAGTATGAAAAATTGTTTATTATTATTGTTTATTAGATGCTAAGAATAAGTCATTGACCGCAGTGCAATTATTAATTTTGACGTAGTGTAGTTAGTGTTTGACGTAGTGCAGTATTAGTATATAATAAAATACAGCTAATAATAAAAATGATAGATGCATCAATTTGCTTAAAAAAAGTATGCGAAATAAATATTAACTGCGATTGTTGAAAACAAGCCTTATGTCGCGAATGAATATTTTTTGTTTTAGATACTTAATTTTTTTGAACTTAGTTAATCTAATAAATACCTCTTGTCCCTTTCACTACAGCTAGTATGTACTTGGTAGATAATACGTGATTGTTTAATATAAAATGCAATAGTTTATAATAAATAATAGTTGATTTATTCACATTGTCCCATTCAATCTAAAATGATTTTAATCGGATAGACACTTCTTATTAACGTTATAAACGCTAATGAATGTACTTCTGTTACTTATTTTAATTTCTAGTAGCAATAGAACGACCTACTTAAAAAACTAGTGTTATCATAACATATGTATATATCATATGTATGTATGTGCATATAAAATAGTATATAGATTTTAACATAAGAAGCAGTAATAGTAATAGTCGGTAATTGCAGTTAAGACTTAAGGTCTTATGGAGACTAGATTTTTTTTAAATTGGAAAAGACTTACAGTATATTTTCATATGGCTTTTATTCTGACGTGACCAGTGATAAAATAAGATTAATCGTTTAAAATGGTGCATGGAAAATAAAAAGTATGTAACGCATATTTTTTGATTATAATAAGTATTTATAATATAATCTTAATTTATTTCTATCTCATGTATGTTTCATAAAATACTATAATTATTATAACACTTAGTACAGTAATAAGGTATTTTTATAAAAACTACTTTAAGACTCTACTCTAAATTATTAGTTTACATACGATTATATTATTTTTATTTACGACAGTAGGTAGCAGCTCTACATCTATACTAATATTATAAAGAGGCAGAGTTTGTTTGTTTTGTTTGAAAGCGCTTATTTCAGGAACTACTAATCCGATTATTGAGGAAGGCTATATAGGTATCATCCCGGAAAAATGTACGGTTCCCGTGAAATAGATTTTTTTTTGTTTACGGACGAACTCGCTAGTTACTCGCTAGTTTTAAATAAAACTATGTATTCGCGGTATTGTTTAGATTTTTCTGTTCCCGTTTCGAATCCTTTATACAAACGTTGTCCTGTTTCGAATGCTTTATACAAACGTTGACTACGTTAGAGACTAAAGTTTAGACGTCTCAAAAGTCATATAATAGTTATTACCATAGTTTCAATAAAAAATGTCGAATATTCGCTTAAATAGCGAAAAATATATAAATCAAAGTTAAACTTGTTTGTTACAGTTAAATAAATTACTACATCAATAACGATGGCTAATGTGTAAACTATAAACGAAAAGAAACCGCAGATTTCTGCTTTCAAACAGAAGGTAATAGCTGGGATAGTGAATAAATGGACTATGAAAAGATATAGGATATATGCCTGCCTGAAAACTGAACTGTGTATTTCTATACACAGTATTCCGTCCGGGTCAGCGTATTAGGTTAGAGCCTAATTACATTGCAACCCGGACGATACTCCCAGACACACTTTTAACCGGGTCAATATGAAGTGTTTTACCGCTACATTTAAAAGCCTTTTAGTTGCAATAACGGGATTTATGAAACACTAGCAGTAACCGCGGCTTCGCCCGCGTTCAAACTACTAAAAAACAAACTCTTTGGCTTTATGTTATAACTAATAATAATCTGATGGGTGTAATGATTTTCAAATGTGTGACTATGATTTTGACTCTTGCATCGAGAGTTCCGTACCGCTGAATTATGTGTTGTTTTTAGTAATATCTTTATGGTAAAATATTTTTTTTACGTTTTCACAATACATACATACTTTATTACTTGCAGAAATAAGCTCGTGTTTCTTAAATATATTACGGAAAACAATAGTTAGAAATAATTAATATTATATTTTAATAACGTAACACGCTATATTATCACTTATACGTTTATAATAAAATAACTGTAACTAAGCCGAATCTGTACATTAAATATTTTTTGGAAAATCTGATTGAAATAGACATTATTATCGATACAGAGGCTGAATATATACCTATTATTCAAGATTCTTGGCTTTCTGTCTGTCTGTCTGCGACCGCATCACAAGAAAACCACTGGAAGATTTTGATGACATTTGGTATGATGATAGCTGGTTATCCGGGTCAACACATAGGATACTTTTTACTGCAAGAAAATATCTCATCTCTGAGAAATCTCTACTAAGCGTTAAAACGTAACAAGGGACGAACCGGAGCGAAATAGATGTATTTTTAAAATATAATTATAAGTAGTGAGGTAAATGGCTAGATTAAATGTTTAGAATTTCTGCCTGACGGCAATAGTCACTAATATTCTGTAGAATCACACTCACACACAGGATATCCTTACGAATACCTCCTACATCGAAATACTTATGAATAGTTCATACTCTTTTTGTCTATATAATATGTATGCATTTATAAGAAAATTTAATTCTTTTTTTTAATAAAAAGTGGGTTAAACATCAAAACAACATTTTTTTATAGACAATAAGTCACGTTAAGGCCAATAAAACATTCGTATGCAGGCAGTTGAACGGTTGGAGGCTAACCACTATTTGCTGACACCATCACTTAACGATTGTAGGTAACACAGCTTAGGAAAATGTCTCGTGTAATATTTTATAATTTGTATAACCATGTTATTATATTGACAATATAATATACATATTATATTTTCAACTACCGACTCACCCTCGTTTCGCTCGGGTTCGTCCCTAGTTACGTTTTTACTTTTAGTATAGATTTTTTCTCGATTTTTTTTTATTTTCCCGCATTAAAAAGTATCTTATATGTTGACCCGGATAACCAGCTATCATCATACCAAATTTCATCAAAATCTGTCCAGTTGTTTTCTCGTGATACAATCACAGACAGACAGACAAAAATTCTAAAAACTATAAATATGGCCTCTGTGTCGATAATAATGATTATTTAAATAACATTTTCCAAAAAAATATTTAATGTATAGATTTGGCTCGTTTAGAATTTTATTACACGTATAGATTTAGGAATATTGCAGATCAACAAAATATTTACATTTTAATTTAAGAATTAGCCATAATAATAGTAAATATAGTACTTTGTATTATTTTCTCTAAAATTTATTTATGTTAATAATAAGCTCTGGTACAAAGTGAGATCAATTGTTATTTAAATTACCCGCTCTAGCACAATATAGAAAAGTCTTTTTTTATTTTATGCATACATACATTAGTATGTCCTTGGCTACGACTGCCGGTGTGCAAAAAAAAAATAAAGTTTTCCTGTTGCTAATGAATATTCTATTAAATTAAAATGTAAATCGATGTTTGAGAACGTTTATAAATATTTGAATACAACTTTGTGTCGTAATACTTGTTATGTTTTCAAATAATATGTTAATCTTACTAACATACAAATTGTTTGCCAAATGAGAAAATTACATTTATATTAATACAGTCTGATAAGAGGCATTAGTTACTATTCACTACACGCAAGTAGCCCTGCTATTAAACTTGGAATGATTAGTTGAGTTATATAGCATTACGTACATTTAAAATTAGTCGATTAAGTGCTTATGACATGGACGTATTAAAGCCATTTTGTGGTTTTCCTTTCATATTGGAAATATTCCAAAGATGATTGCTGTTAGGTAAGTTTGAGAGGAGACTGGAAACATAGTTAACGTCACGGATCACAAGTGTGTATATTGTAACAGTGTTTTCTCGAAAATCGCCACAAAACAAACAACACTACGGGCATGAAAATAAAGATTAAATGATCCAAATGAAAATTAAATGCATTTGCAAAAAAATATCTAACACTAACATCCAAATATTGTTACTTGAAAAACTCGAAAAACTGAGAAACACCAATTCATTGTCGCAAGAAAAGAAGAACGACACATATACGCACTCAACATCTAATCTCATCAAATAAGATAATATGTGAAAATTGAAATGATAAGACGCGCTTCGTTCACATATTTTTTAAACTTTTAAAAAGCAACTAATAATTAAAATGTCTCTTCAATCTTTTAAGAAGTAAAATTTTTGCAAATTAATGATAAAGGAACTTAGCTTATTTACAATAATATTATAAACCTATATCTAATAGTAATAAGCTTATATTATCAAAATTTACGAGTGCTTTTTAAGTTATCCACCTGAGAATATCAATAAAAATCATTACATTGAAAAAAAAAACAGTTTATCATTGAAATAAGTCACGTTCAATGCTCACGGTACAGTGGCTAAGCAATGACATCATGAATTTTTAATTACCGTGAAAAACATAACGTACCTCTGTGTATAAAAATAAAGTATTAAAAGCCAAGACAATTAAAATTTTCTTTACTTATAAAACAAATATTTAATGTACATGCTACCGTAAAATTGTAAACACCGCTAGATTACAATCTATCTAGCGAGATTGTAAACTGTCGATTCGACAGTTTACAATCTCCTGAGATAAATTATAATCTAGCGGCACTTACAATTTTACATTATATAATACGTAATGGTAAAGATTCTATATCTAAGAATAATAATATAAGTACTTTTACTTCAATACTTTAGAATATCAACTTGATTTTTTAAAGTTATGTTGCTGATCTTAAGTTTTATTGATGTGTTAATTTTTTAAGTATAGTTGAAGTGGCTTATCTATAAAAATTAAGATTGCCATATCAGATTAGCTATATACTCGTACAAGACAATGACCATGCAGATTATGTTTTTAACTTTTTATGCAGTTTTTTTTTATTTAAGCAAATTATAAAGTCAATTTGTTGACGTTTTAGACACTATTTAATTTTTATTAAAAATATTGTGGTTTAAGAGTGCGTCATGAGACCGCTAAGATTTGGAGGAGCGGGGTGACAAGATAATGTTCTTATTGTTAGCTGTATCGTTAGCGAGAAGTACTCGCTAACGATACAGCTAGAGCGATAAATGCTCAACGTATTTAAGCGCCAAAACAGTTTTTAATCTATATAATATACATAAAAAGTAGACTTGCAACGAATAGTATATTCGGCCATACGCCGAATACCGAATATTCGGTAGGCTTTCTAGCCGAATAGCCGAATATTAGGCAAAAGTATTCGGCCAGCACGTGGCGGGAAAACTTGTATCTACGTGGTTGTTTCTTGTTTGGCGCCAGGAAGTAGTATTTATTCAGAGCGTCTTTTGTCTAAAACTGGGATTGTTTAGGAGTAAAATACTGCCTGAAAATGTAGAAAAATTAGTCTTTTTGCATCATAACCTTCCACTTCTAAATTTGAATTATGATAATGCAAGTGCATAGTTTTTTTTTTGTTAATTTTTGTAATAAAGCAGGTGATTATGTATCTATGACTACTTTAATGATTATAAGAAAAATATATTATTATAAAATAATTCAATATTTTCATTTTACCATTAGGAATGTGCATGATTTTTTATTAGTTTTTTATATAATAGCTCACATCGTTATTTAATTCTAAAAAAAACAATATTTTTTTTTAAATATCATATCGTTACGGATACTTTAAACGCTCGCCATTTCGCGCACTTGGCGTGACGTCACAGTATGATATATACAGAAATGACGACACAATTTGTAAGCGACAAAATCGCTAATCGCTCTGTTATGATAATACTTTGATGGCATATTCGGCCTGACCAATGGCGTTGCGTTTTAACTACTTTGAATTTCCCACCTGTTTTTGCACTTTTTAATAATTATTTTCTTAATCACAAAAATCTTAGGCTAATCTAATCTAATCTAAGGCTTAAATCAAAAGCAATAAAGATTATAAAAAAAATATTTCACCTTTCTTTTAATCACACGCATATTTCCTCTAATTACAGAAACCTAATTAAACACAAAAACATTACAGAATAACAATAATCTAGTTACAGAAAAACATATTACTGAAGTATTCGGTATTCGGCCGAATAGTATCTAGATATTCGGTATTCGGCCGAATAGCAAAAAAGTAGCCGAATAGGCCGAATACCGAATAGTAGCCGAATATTCGTTGCAAGTCTAATAAAAAGCTTTGTCCTGACTGACTGACTGATCCATCAACGCACAGCCTAAACCGCTGGTCGTAGAAACGTGAAATTTGGAAGACATATTCCTTATACAATGTAGACATCCGCTAAGAAAGGATTTTTCAAAATTCATCCCCTAAAGGGATAAAATAGGGGATAAAAGATTGTATGAAACTTTGTCGTTCTTAATGCGAAATGCACGAAAATTAGTATTTAGCTTTAAGATAAAAAATAAGAAATATACGAATCACATTTTTCTTGAAATTCATCCATCAACAGGGTAAAAGGGGGTGATTAAGTTTATATGGGCAAACAATTATTTATGATCAGAATTACTTGAAACTTGGTATTAATGGTCTTCAATACAATTAAATAAATACATATTTTAGCATTTTTTGAAATTCATCCCATAAGGCTGTCAAATAGGGGATGAAAGTTTGTATGAAACTCTGTAATTGATGCACGGAAAATGGTATTTACTTTTAAAATGAAAACTAAAACAATACAAATATGGGTCGTTCTTCTTTTCTTGCGACAATGAATTGGTGTTTCTCAGTTTTTCGAGATTTTCAAGTAACAATATTTTGATTTCAGTTGTTAGATATTTTTTTGCAAATGTATTTAATTTTCATTTGGATCATTTAATCTTTATTTTCATGCCCGTAATGTTGTTTGTTTTGTGGCGATTTTCGAGAAAACACTGTGACAGAGTGGTTCTTTTTCGGTAGGACATCATTATGAATTACTGCTTTGTCACGGTATTTAATGAAAAATAAACACATGCAAAAAACTATTGGCTACAGAAAGTTAAAGATTATTTAGTATTAAAAGGTATAAAGCGATGAGGATGTAAATTCCAACAACGCATACATAATATTAATAATAATCTATACTCTAATATGACACAAAATGAGGTGAGGGACAGATCATTGTCGCTAGTAAAGAAGAACGACCCATATATATTTTTTTCGAAGTTCATCCCTTAAAAGGGCAAAAGGGGGCTGTGCTGTTTATATCAGAAAAAAATTGTTTATGATCAGAATTACTTGAAACTTTGTATTAATGCTCTTCAATACAACTAAATAAACATGTATTGTAGATTTTTTTTTAATTCAGCTCCTAAGTGGGTAAAAGTGGGCGATGAAGTTTGAGTTTTTGAATATATTTAAATAGAGTAACATTGCTCAAGTTGTCTGTAAGTGCACACATAATGTGTGGGGTATAAAGAAGAGAACGGAAATTATTCCGAATCCAAAGGAAAATTATGTATAACTTTTCGGCTAACCACAGCAGCGACAATTATAACAGATCTAGAGCGCTAGAGTGAGAACCTAGCTAGAGAGTATCCTGCTCTCTATATCCTCCTTCTGAAGGTTGGCACATCTGCAATAAAAAAGTCGCCTAAGCTATGTAACGGGATTAGACTGTGAGTAATTCATTAAACATTATAGTGGCTACTGTGTTTGCTGGATGTGGGGGGAATATACCACGAATACTACTGATAACTTCTGACTACGCCTTTGAATTTAATCTATTGTAATTTCTTCTTAAAGTTTGCTTTGCAATGACATTTATATAAAAAGTTTGATCGCGAGCGAAGCCGCGGCTTCTGCTAGTTAACTATAAATTAATTAAACAAACAATCGATAAACGAAGTTCGGTAACTGAAGAAATACTTCTAGGCTTTCTGACAAAACAAAACCCTACAAAAATAGTGAGCTGTTTCTGAGATAAATAGAAGTACCTATGTGTGCAAAACATGTATTTTTCTAAAAAATATATTATCGCGAAAGTTTTCACCAACCGTGCTTTCAAATTTGGCTCTTCAAGATAAAAGTCCAAAGTATCATTTCTCTAAATATCAAAGTGGTAACTTTCACAGATCCTGAGATAAATAACGATGTGTAGATACAAAATTGTCATATGCACACTGTTAATGTTAAGTTACTGTGAAGTAGAAGTTTTACGTAAATGTGTCTCTTTATAATGACAATTTCACTACGTTAACATGTACAATGTGCATGCAATAACAATTAATAATTTTGCCCGCTGCACATTTTATTCAAATCTAAACATCGGGTTGACGTTATAATTTTTCATACAAGTAACATCTTTTAAGCAAAGCAATTGCAAAAATTGAAAAATAAAATCCGCAAAATCGAAAATCATTTATTTTATTTAGTCCTCTGTTATTTCCAATTGAATTACTGAACAATCTAAAATTATGTACTTAACTAAAATCATGGACAGCATGATTGGTATGCCTGCGTTAGCAATCTCTGAAATAATTTTTCTTTTTGAAAATCCGGCATTGCGATTTTTCTTTATTAAGAAACTAGAAAACTGCTACAAGGATCATTTGGCACTTAGGTGAGATTGACATGAGGGCGTGATTGTGAAATTAGGGTTTTATTTTTATAAAAAATCCACAGATCTCGTGTCTGCCACGACCTTCGGGGACATTGAAAATGAATCTGCCAAATGATTTGAATTAAATAATTTTTAACATATTAATTACTAGGAGAACCCGAAGAATTAAAATTTGATGAAGAGTTTCTTTGTATCCCACATTGGTGGATGTTCCATCTGGTTCTGGGTTCTGTTAAAATGTCCATGTGAGAAGCAAATCTCTAAAGTCCATACCTGCTACTTTTAACAGCTGGCCCTGACAGTTATTAATACTAATTGCAATACAAATTTTAAGGAGGAATTGTGATAGATTTGAATTCAAAGCCATAGTCAGAGGTTATTAGTGGTATTATTCGAGGTATGAATACTGATTTCCCTCGAGTACTTCCAGCAAACACAGTGACCACAATATTTTTTTATAGATTACTAGCAGTCTTATCCGATTGCACAGCTTCGGTGGCTTATTTATAACAGGTGTGCCAACCTTCAGAAGGATAGAATACTGTTAAGGAATTCTACAGGATGAACTGCTTCATCCATTTGCATCACTGAAACGACAGACCTATATTCTATTTCTGACTCTTCAAAGGACTTAAGTTATTGAAATCAAAATCACTTTTGTTATTAAAATCAGTAGTATTGTTGTCTTTGGGCGTCAGTGTAGCACGTTCACAAAGCCAAGTTCATTAATATCAAGTTTCAGATATCCATATAAACCTTACCGTCCCCTTTTACTCCTTAAGGGATAAATTTCAAAAAAAATCTATTATATACATATCGATACCTCGGGGCTCAAAGGGCGTTACCGCCATTTTGGCAAAATTGACTTTTTAATGCAGTCCTACTAAGTTTTTTCTCCTCTATCGATCTGTGTATTTAAAGTCTTCCAATTCGCCAAAAAATGGTGTTTACGACCCTATTTTTTGTAGAAAATAAAACAGATATTTTTAGTTTTTGTGTCGTAACAGCAACCACTGTTAATGATCATAAACGCGAGGGTAGTAAGCGACACCGTAGATGATACAAATGTTTTTACGCCTAACAATTTACATCGATATATTTGTAGTTTTGGGGCGTAAGAGCAATCACTCATATTAATCAATAAATGTAAGGGTAGTAAACAACATTTCTATGATTTTATTTAGGTGATTTTTATAATGAATACGATGAGTAATCGAATAGTTTTTAGGTTAGTTAGTTCAAACCTTTTTTTTCGAATGTTTAAGTAGTTTTTCTGAAGCCATTTGGCATTCTGGCTCTAAAATGAAAGTCGTTTTCATCCATCAGCTTTGGTTTTTCAAATATGGCTTATGTGTATTTTTATAAAAAACTCAAAGAAATTATTACAAAAATAAATTTAATTTGCGAAAGCAGCCAAAAATGATCTTTTTAATGAATTTAACACTTCTTGTAGGTCTCGTTCAAAAGTTAAGCAGTAATCTGCCCTGCAGTAGTAGTAATGTGTATCGTTCCTCCATGGTTTGAAATTATTGGTAGAATATTTCTTCTTGTTTATCACTTAAGTGGACGTGATTTTCAGAAAATCGGTCCTGATGAGAGTGTAAATAGTGAAGTTCTACGGTGATGTTGCAACAAAAAAAATTCAAGCATATTTTGGACAAAATGTTGATAGTACCAAACTTTAGTATTATTAAGAAAGTTTTTGATTACCAAGACAAATGATTTCCATGCATTAGACTGTTTCATTTATTGTTTTCACTTAATTTAGCTAACAGTTGTAATTGTGACCTATTAAATGTTTCAGCTTTTAATTTTTCCGTACTTAGTCAAAGGAGTTTCTGTGCAATAGACTCAAAACAGTCTACATTTGTAATAAGCGCCTTAACAAATTGCTTATGTTGATGGTAAAAGGTGGTATAGACTCTTGAGCTGCACTAGATAGCAAAGCGGGTCCTTTAGCTTTAGATAGTAAATTAGGATAAATCCATTTACGGTTATTTTAGTTAATACTATTTAGATTAACAAAGTCAAAATAACAATCATGATGGTAGTTTATAGGTTCTCGCCAGACGTAGGGGGTTTGAAGTTTAGCGAACTTCTTTTTCCACTTGACCACTGTCCCAAATTCAACAGCACAATTTTGACAATGATTTTTGGGCACCCATGGCTTGTAAATACATAATTGTACTTTGAAGTCCGACTATAAAGTTATAAGTAGTTGTACTCATTGGTTTTCTATAATTTTTAAAAACATAGTCTCCACAAATAAAGCATATACACTGCGGATTGTGTAGAACACGTATCCTTGAAGAAGATATCACAATAATTTTATCCTTCTGATATCAACAGTGTGCTAAAATCGTAAATGCATATCTAATTTATAGTAAAGTATCAAGAAGCTGTATACGAAAAATAAAAGCTGTTAGATGGAAACGGGTGGTAAATTTAAATTTATTGTAACTTAATTTAAAGGAAAAGTAAAAAAAAAAATACCATAAAAGTTTAGAAAGTAATATTTTGTAGCATGTGTAATTTTTTCTATAATTAGTTATCTGAGTTGAATTTAGGTAAGCTAAGTTAATAAAGTCCATATAAAATTGCAATTAAATGTCAAAGAAAACAAAATAGCTGTCTATAAACTGATAGAATTAGTAGGCAAATTGACGGTTACAACCATCACTCATCACACATCCATTGATTTTTGGGGTGTAAACTCCCCAAATATGCAATTTTCCGGGGCGTATAGGAAAGCTATTTTTGTTACTTTCAAATCTATTCGAAATATAATTTTATAGTGTTCTGCACCCAAAAAAAAAAATTAAACTTTTGGTCTTAGAATGGTTTATTTAGGCCAAAAATCAAAAAAGATATGTCGAGAATAATATTATTTTTTTTGTTTTTTTGCTCTCCTGTAAAATCGAGTGGTTTAGGCTGTGCGTTGATCGATCAGTCAGTCAGTCAGGACAAAGCATTTTATGTATATATAGATTATAGATATTAGTTAGTTATTAGTTTAAATACATATTTATTTATGCATAAAGAATCACTTCGTTAAAACACATAATCATGTTCCAAAATATTTATTCACCATCAATATTGCGCTCACGCGCTCTTCGGGCGTAAACTCTGCGTCACAAAGGTACAACTTCTGAATAACCCAGCCATGATACGCACCTCCAATGATTTTTTAAATTTAGCCCAAAATCGTATCTCTAGGGGTTTTTTTCATTTTTTCGATATCTCATTTCGTTTTCGATGTATGAATTATTTTCTGAGCGAAACCGAGCGGAAACGACCGCATTTTTCACACTATTTCGATTTAAAAAAAAGGTAATTGAGTTTATTCAACATTTTTTTTGCATTTTGTAGCTCTTGTCATGACGCGTCTTTTGACATCCCAATCAGCCACGTAGTCTCAAAAGCCACGACACCAGGGCGATGTCGCACTTTCGCTGAAAATCGGGCCTAAACCGAAGCGACAAAAAAACATTTTCAATGTTAAAAAAACCTCTTAACCTTTCTAACACCACTTCATGTTTTGAGATATTTTTATTGAAATAAAAGCATGAAATATCCACAACAAACACCAACTCCAACTTTTCTCATAAGTGACGCTTTACAAGATGGCAGTGTTAGTTGTGATTTCCGCCACGCGCCAAATGATCCTTGTAGCACTGTATTTTTGCGACCCGCGACTTGACGTTGTATGCATATAAGAATATCTAATTCCTAAAATACCCGTATGTATAGATTTGTTGAAATTTATAATCATAGGATTCGAGGTAGAAGTAATATGAGATGATCCTATGAATTTACTGAAACTGAAATGCTATAGATGCATGCGATCGCAGATTAGAGTTATTTTGCTAATACCTCTAACGAAGTAGTCATTATGAACTATTAGATATATCACATTTTTGTAGAAACCGCGAATATTAATAATATGTAGAATGTAGATACAGTAGAAGTGAAGGAATATAAATAAATATTGATATTGTTCTAGCAATTGCAAACAATAATTATTGTTCATAACAATGTTAGAGATATTGCAAACAAATAAATGTTTATTATTACCATTGATGCGTTACAATATTTTTATGAAGATGCACATATCTAGATATCACTATATGACTTTATTTTAATGCTTGTTTTCTATTCAGGTCCTGGGCGTCTTGGGGCCTAAGCTTCCTTCGACTCGATAGTTCCCGACCCGGCTACATATTTTGGAGCCTAGCATTAAACTAAACGTAAGTTCTGCATATTTCTAGATGCCATTGTTAGTCTTAATATAAACGTTCTTTTAAGTTTATAGTTTACAAGTTTTAAACTTCAGCAAAATTGTAACGTCTAAATATATCATATTATATAGGCCAATAAAAAATATTATTAAATCAGTGATTTATAATTTCATAAAGTCAGTGTACCTATTACTCTATCAAAAATTAATATGGACTATAAAGTCTATAGACGGTGGAAGCTAAGTGGTAACGCTGGCTTGGGAAATCGAGAGAAGCGAGTTCAAATCCCTGGTCTTGCACCTCTGATATTTTCATGTGCGAATCATTTCCAACATGATTACCACTTCTTACGGTGAAGTAAAACATCGTTAGGAAACCTGCATGTCTGAGAAAACCTAGCAAATTTACAGTCGAAAGTCATGGGCAGTTAACCGTCAACCAAACTTGTCCAGCGTGATGGACAATGCCTATACGGGGGATTAGGAATCGTGGGATATTGAAAAGGGCTGAACGTAGGTTAAAAACGTATATAAATAAAATTAAATTATAATATTAAAATTGAGTATGTTTTCTTTAGTTTTTAATACAGGCATATTGCAACAGCTACTAAATATAAAAGCATCGCCTCAAAAGAATTCCTTAAATAATACTTAAATAGAAATTTGAGGATAATCTTCATTACTTTCAAAAATACTTAAAAAATATTTCCTATGTTAGGCAAAGAATAAGGTAGGTTACTTTGTGCATTCAATATTTTTAAACGTAGTGGTAAATTCAAAGTTTCTTAGATTTTTCGTTCCTCAGAACTAGAATTCTCAATCAAGACCCCTAAACAGAATTAGATGGCACTATTTTAATTTAATTCATTTAATTATAATTTTAATCAATTCAATATATAAACTAACTTCAATAGGCAGATGATTTAGTACACCAAATATATAGCTTAATACACCTGTTCTGCTTGCTTCTACGTATAAATAAATAATTAATCGATCCATATAATATTTAGTGCTTGCGGCAATTTGTATTGTAATATTAAAGGATGCACGTATTATGTATAGGTACATAGATATAAACGAAAAAAAAAAATTAAAGACAGCTCAAATAAATAGTATACAAAGATACACTATGATTCTATTCTAAATGCGCTTTCCTAAACAGGATACAGTTGCATTTATAAAGGATGCGATTGATTTGCTGACACTAGCAAGTGCACGACCTTGACAATGATCTTGTTTATTTATATTTGTCAACGGACCAGCTCATATTACATACAGTATTTACAAAACACACTACTGTAATTTAAAGAAAACTGAAAGATCTGAATGAAACCTAAATTTATGCTTCATTTTTTAGTAATATAAAGTCAAAACCACACAAGTTCCATATTCTTCCATCTAGTAGATTCCCATACTATGAAAAAAGTCTAAAAAGGGAAGGATAATTTTCATAATTATAATTAATTATATAATTATTACTGGCTATGCCAGTGAAAGCTGTAGTGAAAAAATGACTGGTATTTTGGTGCACATTATAGTTTGACATGAAATTGATACTGTTTTACATATTTAACGAAATTAACTCTAAATTGGAATGAGAAATAAATTGGAATGCCCAATGGAAAAGAGAAACTTGTGCTTGATAGAACTAGTTAGAATTAATTACTATAATAATTAATACGAAATTATAGTAATTAACTCTAGACCTAGACCTAATAAGGTAATGTATTCAAATGAATGTAAATGGCAAATCGTTAAATTAAAGTTTTTATAAAATAAAGACAAATAGAAATAATAATTATACTAATAATTATTTCTATTTGTCTTTCTGTGAAAGGGCTTTACAGGGATGGGATTGTCCAAGTGATAAGTTGACAGTTGAGCCAGCTTTGCAAAAACAAGAATTGAAAATATTAGAAAAGTACTACAATTTGTTTTTAACACTGGCATATCTTCGCGGCGTCGCCCTCCTTTAACTTTGTAGAATTACGCTACTCTCGTAGGTTGTAGTCTGATGTAAAAAAACCCTATAATCTTCTTCAATAAATAGGCTATAAAAAAGAAATTTTGTCCCACTGCTGGGCATACTATGATGCGCCGAGGATGTATATTCTATATAGAATTAAATAGTTGTTTCTGTTTGGGAGGAATTCTTTCTTCATTTTTAATTTAAAGAAGACTTTGACGGCGGCATCACTCGCGAAATACGTACCTCTATAAAAAATAGCCTGCTTGATATTCCAGGATTATACATATACATATATCGTGCTGCCATCTCCGTTCCAAATTTCATTTAAATACGTCGAGATATTCCATCGTACAAGTAACAAACACACACAAACTTTTTTAATTTGCTTTTGATTTTTTATTTTAGATACTTTTAAGATATATAAACTTATATTTAGTAGTGTTATGTTATAATCATTTATGTTATTATAGAGAGAAAAAAATGTTTAGTATTATGATAGCAAAAACACCTACGGTGCTTTCGGTGTTCTTTTAAATACGGTGTTTCATAAAACACCTACTAACCTAACTAACCACGATGCTTATGCCCGAGGGTAAGAAATTATCGAACATATTTTGCGGGGAATAATGCGAAAGAAAACCGCATGAAAAGACGAAAACACGCGTTTTCCCAGACATAAGACTAGTCTAGATCGATTTCTCACCCCCGAAAACCCGACATACCAAATTTCAGCGAAATCGTTAGAGTGCTTTCGGAGATCGCCGGTATAAATAAATAAATAAATGTACAAGAATTGCTCGTTTAAATATATTAGATAAATGAAATGATAATTTGATTTATACATTATAGGTTAAGAAAAAAAAAACAATTGCGCATTGGACTCGAGCATCGAGGTATCCATATTGTCATACCTAATATAGTCGTATAGTACCTACTTATTTTTTATTATGACGAGTTTGTCAGTTTTTTTTACTTGAGAATACTTCTGTTATAGCACGTTGGTAAACACTTGGATCACAATAAGTATGACGTTATATTATTTTTACGTTGTAATTTGGCATGGATATATATATATATATATATATATATATATATATATATATATATATATATATATATATATATATATATATATGTATATATTAGTCACGTAGACAAGGTGTTAAATAAAATTTTGAAAAAAAATATTTTGCGTACCTCTTCTACACGTAAAGTGGGAATGTTTTTTTTCTACCCCATGGCGTGTAAAAATGTACTTGTTACTATGAGGCGCCGAGACCGCTAACGTTAAATATTCATAGTATGAAACAACAAAAAGCTCTCTTTTTAGTCCGCTTTATTGTGGTGGGCAACAACGGAACCCTACATTGCGTGTGGTCCGACAAGCACTTAGCCGGATTTTTTAATTTAAAATGTGAATTAAGATAATTCTTAAGCCGCGTAAGGTTCGCACGTACCTTGCAGGAAAAACCTTTTAATTTTCCTTATATTCATTAATGGTAAGGTTAGGTTAGGTTACTTTGTTTTTTTAGGTTCATTCGGTTTGCTTCATTTGTATATTTGTCTTTCTCATTCAGAACTTATGAACCAATTCTGTAATTGTTGCGATCCGAATAAGCAGAAATTTTTCATATCAATTTAACTTTGATGATACTGTAATAGTACGGTGTACAGGTCACCTTCCATGAAAATGTCATTTCAACTACAAACTTGCTGAAACTTTCCTACTCGGTAGTTTATTCCACCATGTGAAAGATATGAATTTTTATATTTTTAAATAAATAAATATCGTTGTTTATAGGAATGTGTATGAAAAATATAATAATATATTTATTTACTTCGATTTAATTTATATTAAAAAATTTGTTCTTAGCGTGTTGAGACCCGCATGGGCCAATCGCCTGAGGTGACAAATCAATTAGGTCAAGAGTCTGTTATTCCAGAACTCTTGGTGGCAGTAGTTTGCGTCAAGTAAAACATCTCAAGATGTTTCGACACGATCGTTTTATAGGTATCTGGAAAATGGAAATCGAAATAAAAAAATAGTGCAAACGTATTTACTATGTCTAACTAATAGTTACACGATATAAGCACATGAACAAAATATTTGTTTCTCATAGAACGTAGAAGCATACTTTGCACCTTCAAGCCTATTTAACATAATTAAAGTATATACATAATATGCTATGTTTTTTGCTTTTGTTTTTATCCCAAGATGGTTGCAATCCCACTTTCCATAATATAAGCTTAATATTTAAATACAAATAGTCTTTAACTTCAAGTTCCATGGAAACTTTTGCGGATATTATTTTCGAAACCTGTTTAAACTCCTCGGAAGAAAGGTCACGATTGTTTTTTCGGCTGTTGTAGGTACGTTTAATATCTGTAATAGTCATTTTTTGATTGAATTAAAAAAAAAAATGAATGTTTTTTTTTTTGGTATATTTTACGCGATTTGGTCGTCAGTTGTGATCTGATATTCATATTTTTAATGTCAAATGTTTGTAATTAATATCACATTAAACATTTTAATTACTTGCCTCGTTATCAAATTAAAATCAACAAATTAATATTTTTGGGGATCAATGCAAAAACTAACTGTTTGTTTATTATAAATTTATGGTTTGCGATTTATGTTCAATATCATGGCTGAGAAATTTAATAGCGCCATTAAAATGTAATATGCATGATGTTGTTGGAATGCGGTAAGTGTAGTTTCTTCACATTGAGACGACATATTTTTATTAAAAAAAATCTCAATACTCTACACTAAAAACTTCGGATTTTAAGGTAAAAAGGATTATTTTGTGTTGATATTTTGTAATAGTCCTTTGTCTTGAATTTTTAAATATCTATCCTTGACTATCGATGTAATCCGGGTACGTCTCTGAGGCGGAGTGGACCATTGGAGCAACCCCATGGTTGTTGTGGTCTGCTTCGGCAGACCTGCCGGCGAGTCGTCGTGGTTGAGTACGTAAGCGATGCTGTGACACCTCATTAAGACGGAGGAGGTTTTGTTGGGTTTTAGTGGGTAGTACCACAGACAGGCGCAGATCTAGAGTTAAATTTTGGGGGAGAAGGGAGGGGGGGGGGGCTCAGAGGCTGAAATATACATATAAAAAAACAGTTACTGAACAAAATCTGTATTTTAAATATTTTTTAATAACAATTACTGTAACCGTGTAACGTATAGTGTACAGAATATTGAATCCAAAACAAAAAAAGTCTGTAAGTCTGTTTGTCTATTTGTGTGTGCGGTTTCACGCAAAAAGTACTGAACCGATTTTAACCAAATTTTGTGTAGTGATAACTTATTACTCGGGTCAACATTAGGGATGGCTTTTACTATAGGAAAACCTTTATTCCCGCGAGAAAACACAATAATGGGTTCTATCGAGTCGTCCTTAGAAATTTCCATGGCTAACGCTAGCTAAACCTTAAGAGATACGAGTACATCAAAAGAATGTACTAGAAAATTGTATGTCTTAAAAAGGCCTATAGAAAAATCTGCAATAGTATAAAATTTTCTTCTAAGGTACACTCGCAATAACTGTATATATCTATTCAAAACGTACTTACTACCTAGAGGGACGCACCCGAGCGAAGCGAGGGCAGGCTGCTAGTTATAAATGATAGAAAGAACAATAATTTTAAGCTTTTAGACCAATCGCCATCAGTATAATTTTAAGAGATTTTTTTTTTATTAAAACCTGAAGTTTTTTACTGCCTGTATGTTTATACTTACTATTAAGATGTATTTTGTTTTCTCAGATACTTAAGTAAATTGTATTCTTTTTTTGAGAAATAAATTCTTAAACCGTAAGTTTTTTAGCTTTAAAACGTTAGCAGGTATATAAGGAAAAGAAATCCGTAAAATTCACCCGCTGTCCAGCTACCCCCGAGAAATGGAAGGATGCAAACCGTGAAAAAATCGTTTTTTTTTTCAATTTTCAGCTTACTATGACATCCTATCGAAAAATGCTCTGTAGAAAAATTGTAGGTCTAGTAAAAATCTACAACTTTTAATGATGACACTTTTTACAATAACCTCAAAGTTTTCGAGATATTTCGAAAAAAACCGTTTTTCAATTATTCTTGATTTTTTAATTTTTATTTCTGCAATAATTTTTTGATTTTCATGAAACTAGAGGTATATAATCTTCGAAATATATACAATAATCATTTTTTTTGATACTAAAATGTTTAGCCGTTTCCTATTGTACATATATAGAAATTTAACTGCCTCGGTGGTGTAGTGGCTAGCATGTACGGCTGCACATCCTGAGGTCCTGGGTTCGAGTCCCGGGTCGGGCCAAGTTTAGTTATTGAGTCTTTCTGTATAGTAAGCCTCAGTAACAGCCCGGAGTTGGGAAGTTGGCGGTGTTTCACCCCCGTGCCTCGGAGAGCACGTAAAGCCGTCGGTCCTGCGCCTTAACTCTCACCGGTCGTGTCGAATAGTCGTCCCACCGGAGTATGAGAGTGACAGGAATAGAGAGTGCACTTGTGTCTGCGCGTACACTTGTGCACTATAATATCTCCTGCGCAGTTGGCTAATCTCAATGAGATTGGCCGCCGTGGCCGAAATCGGTCAGGAGAACATTATCATTGTTATATAGAAATTTATGTTTTATGGTCTCCGGAGGCTTTAAATAACCTCAACTTCAAGTGGACGTTTACATTTAAAAAAAATCGTTCAATTTTGAGATAAGGCTCATTTTTTTGTCTTGCACTCTACTTTTTGAAGAAATAAAAACATTGTATGGTCGTCCTGTGAAAACACCCTTAAATCTTGAAAAAACTGGAGAAATTGATAATTTTTACTTTGTAAACTACATTGTTTTTAATATGTAATCATCGAAAAAGTGTACTATATATAATAAAAAACGGCTAAACATTTCAATTTAAAAAAAAATGATTATTGTATGTATTTCGAAGATTATATTCCCCTAGTTTTATGAAAATTAAAAAATTATTGCTGAAATTAAAAATAAAAAACGAAGAAAAAATTAAAAAATCGGTGTTTTTCGAAATATCTCGAAAACTTTGAGGCTATTGTAAAAGTGTCATCAATAAAAGTTGTAGATTTTTACTAGCTTTTGTTAAGAATATTTTTCGATAGGATGTCACAGCAAGCCAGAAATTGAATAAAAAAAGTATTTTTCAACGTTTTACATCTCCCCCATTTCTCGGGGGTAGCTGGACAGTGGGAGCATTGTACGAATTTTTGTTTCTTATATACTTGCTAACGTTTTATTGATTTGTATTGGCTGGCACCGACTTCGAAAATATCTCATTAGGTATCTATTTTAAATGAAAACCTCTGTTTAGTTATTTTTTACTTTTCAGTGCCAGGAAGTCGGTTTTTATTTTTTTTTAAAAAGTTTTTATTTTTCCATTTTTAGTGTAGACGTAATAAGCAAGTAATTTGTAAGAAGAAAGATTTTTAATAAAAACATAATATTCGATTAAGCCATTTATTTAAAAATCGCTTGACCGATTTCGATAAAATTTATATGGGACCACCGGGGAAGAATACTCTTTGAAACAAAAAAAATTTTCCAAATCGGTTCAGCCGTCTTCGAGAAATCCGTGAACATACATAAAAAAAAAAAAAAAAAGATTCCGACGAATTGAGAACCTCCTCCTTTTTGGAAGTCGGTTAAAAAGTGACTTATATTATCTGATTTTTGCAATTTTGGCAATTTTGAGATTTAAGAAATGGAAACTGCAGCAAGTATGTGTAATATAAATTTAGAAAAGTACTTAATATAATAAAATTTTATATTTTGATACAAGTATTTACTGTTTTAATACGTTTAATATTATTTGAGTGTTAATTATTTACTATTTATATACATTTAAGTTTTCCGTGTCTCTAAGGGTTCCCTTACTAAAGTAGGTATTATATCCGTGGAGTGTGCCAATAGACACTTTATATGAAGTTACATGCGGAACTGAAGAAAAGGCGCGAGGAACTTCGTTCCTGACGGGGGTCCTCCGACCGCTTTTTATTATTATTTTTTGTTTTGTATTTTTTAGGCATGCTAGTTGGGCACAGTTTATGATGAGTTTTAAACTTTTTTAAATTATCATTTGCGTAAATTTTGTGTGTGTAGAATCGTTAAGAGGCTGGAGCCGAAATTTTCAACAGTTTACATGATAACATTACCGGAGAGTTAAATGAAGGAAACATCCACTTACAACATCCAGTGGCGTGCGTAATAAGGTAATGCGCTCGTTTACCAGATATTGTATAGTCATTAACAATCGAATTACGCGCTGTCTGGAACTAAATTAACCTTCAATGGCTTTGTGAATGCTTATTATGAACAAATAAGTTTACTATGAATATAATAATAATAATAATGTTCTCCTGACCGATTCCGGCCACGGCGGCTAATCTCATTGAGACTAGCCAACTGCGTAGGAGATATTATAGTGCACAAGTGTACGCGCAGACACAAGAGCACTCTCTATTCCTGTCACTCTCATACTCCGGTGGGACGACTATTCGGCACGACCGGTGAGAGTTAAGGCGCAGGACCGACGGCTTTACGTGCTCTCCGAGGCACGGGGGTGAAACACGGCCAACTTCCCAACTCCGGGCTGTTACTGAGGCTTACTATACAGAAAGACTCAATAACTAAACTTGGCCCGACCCGGGACTCGAACCCAGGACCTCAGGATGTGCAGCCGTACATGCTAGTCACTACACCACCGAGGCAGTTGAATATAATAACAATAATAATCAAACGGCCTGTATTTTTTGATAAGTTGGTTCTGTATAATTTGGATGGTTGTGTGGAACTTGTGTATTTTATCCGCTATTTTTGTTTATTGTAAATACATTTTATTCATATATCATAAGATAAAATTCATATGAATTTCTTAAAAGATATTTTTTATTACATACTAACGACTCACTCGGCTCGGATTCGTCTCTAGGTATATTATATATAGTTTATAGTTCAAATAGAAGAAATATGGTAAGTTCGGGAGAGTTGCCTATAGTTTTAAAAAACGATCAATATTAATTATATGTGTAAGATACTACACAAAATAAGCATAGTTTATTTTAATTCAATAATTACTTATGCCATTCAGATTATATTTGGAACTTTTGTGCAACATATTCTAGATTAAAAAATGTTTTTTAAAAATAATAGAAAATAGGCATCTCACCGAGACATGTGGGTGAGTTGCCTATAGATGTCAGGGATAGGTATAGGACGAGTAATTAGTGCATAATCAGACGTACTTTGCGTAGTGACGCAAATATCCTTTTTCTATGCATTTATACATACTACCTGTAGATGTACAGGTGGTTATGTGGGACTCACCGGCTAGAAGAGCCAGTAATACCCACTAAAACCCAACAAAACCTCCCCCGTCTTAATGGAGCACCCCGACGGCAGGTCTACCGAAGCAGACTACAACAACCGTGAGGTTGCTCCCACGGTTCACTCTGCTGTCAGAGAAGTACCAAGAGCAACAATATGAATAAGGCCATCATCCACCACGCTGGCCAAGTACGGGTTAGCGGACTTCATAATATCTTTCGAAAACTTGCTAGGTTCTCTCAGATATGCAGGTTTCCTCGCGATGTTTTCCTTCACCGTAAGGCAAGTGGTAATCATGTTTGAAATAATTCGCACATGAAAATATCACAAGTGCGAGATCCGGGATCTCTCTTCACTCGCTTTCCCAAGCGAGCGCGTTACCCACTGGGCTACCACTGCCTTAATTAGCGTCCGGATGAACTGCCGAACGCTAATGAGCTCCCACACTACGACAAGGTGAACTCACGTTGGGGGGGAACCAATTAATATACTGGGCATCTAACCCCAAAATATCATTGGGCATCTCTCCCGATCATTAGGGAGAGATGCCTATCGACTCTGAACACACCGTAAAGCATTTACAATAGAAAATGGTGGATTGTTAACAAAACAAGATCACAATGTTACATTATGAAACGATTTAATACTATTTAACTAAAAAAAATTGGGAAAGAAATTACTGCAAACTATCTCAAAGATTATATTCTAACGTAAAAGTTAAGTACACTTATCTTATTTTACAAACTAACACCAAAAAATTAATTATAAGTAATATGTCTTTGTGTAAAAACTTCCACACTGACATTGACTGTCGACTGACGTATTATGGACGCGTTCCGAATCACGCAACATTAATTAATTTAATTTTTAAATTTATTAGGCGTCTCTCCCTTATGGGCATCTCTCCCAGACATACCCTATAGAAAAAATATAATGTATGTATACAACTTCCCTATTTGAATCGGATATTATTCAATTTTTCATTGATTTTAATTTTTTTTCGTGGGTCCCTACAACCATACAATCGTGGTCACATACAAACAGGGGAAAACCAAAGTCATATGAAAATCAAACTTTTGAAAAAATGAAACAGCCTAATATTCACATATAGTTAACTACACTAGGCGTATCTGGGTACATTTTACGTAATAAAAATTAAACGAAAGGTTTCGAATAATTTAAAGAAGAATTTACATAATAGTAGTAGTAGTACTCGTAGTAGGCCTAGTTAGGTTTTAGACGTCTTAACTTAGCGAAATCTGTACATGAAATATTTTTTAAAACGAATGACTGTAATGTATTGTGTACAGAATATTGACCCCAAAACAGTAGTTATTAAAATTTTTGTCTGTTTGTCTATTTGTTTGTTCGCGTTTCACGCAAAAAGTACTGGACCGATTTTAACTAAAATTTGATTGATTTGATTAAAATTTGATTTTAATTAAAAAAACTAAATTAAACTTATTTTTTACAATAGGAAAATCCTTCATTCCCACGGGAAGACACAATAACTGGTTCCATCGAATATATAGAAAAATCTGCAATAGCTTAAGTCTCTCTCCTATGGTACACTCACAATAATTGTTCATATCTATTTAAAACGTACCTACCCATAGACGCACCTGAGCGAAGCGAGGGTAAGCCACTGGTTATAAATATTACAATTTTTAAGAACTTTATCAATTAGTAATGTTATTTAGTGTTGCTAATTTTATATTTATAAACATAAAGAAATCTAATAATATTAAGTAAGCAATATTATTGTTCTATATGTAATTTAAAAATTAAAGAAAATAAGAATATTAATTTTGATTTAGTTTGCAATTATTTAAAATCAAAATATTAAGTAACACTATTGCTATATTTATGAATAAAAAATATTAATTTGAATTACTGTTTTTTAGATCTACAGAGTAAGAACTAACTTCATCTATCTATCTGTTACATAATAAATTCTAATAACAAAAGTGTACATGTACTTTTGTTATGAGATATTGTTATGTTAATTACAGGATCCCACGACTAATAAAGTTTGGATGTTTTTTTAATTTCAATAGCTTCGCGGATCATCTTGGGGCGATAACGCATTTCTTTCGCGAGTGCCTTGGGCGATCCTGCCTATGTTCAGAGACCACAGGCTTTGTATTGCGACGGTGCTTCTCATCAGTTCTGTATCCTTCGACCCGAGCTCTAATAGATCTCTTTGTTTGTTCGATGTAGGGGAGACTACAAGCTTGCATAAGAGTTAACATGTACATAAATAATAATTAACCTTGATTATGAAACTATTTAGTTGGATAAGGATACGTATGTCATTATCTTTCGATTCTAACGGTGTTTTGATTGACTAATCTATCTATATATACATAAAATGCTTTGTCCTGAATGACTGACTGATCGATCAACGCACAGCCTAAACCGCTGGTCGTAGAAACGTGAAATTTGGAAGACATATTCCTTATACAATGTAGGCATCCGCTAAGAAAGGATTTTTCAAAATTCATCCTCTAAGGGGGTAAAATAGGGGATAAAAGATTGTATGAAACTCTGTCATTCTTAATGCGGAATGCACGGAAATTAGTATTTAGCTTTAAGATAAAAAATGAAAATGTATGTATTACATTTTTTTCGAAATTAATGCATTAAAAGGGTAAAAAGGGGTGATGAAGTTTATATGGGCAAACAATTGTTTATAATCAGAATTACTTGAAACTTGGTATTAATACTCTCCGATACAATTAAATAAATACGTATTTTAGCATTTTTTGAAATTCATCCCATAAGGCTGTCAAATAGGGGATGAAAGTTTGTATGAAACTCTGTAATTGATGCATGGAAAATGGTATTTACTTTTAAAATGAAAATTAAAACAATACAAATATCTTTTTTTTTCGAAGTTCATCCCTTAAAAGGGTAAAAGGGGGTTGTGCTGCTTATATCACGAAAAAATTGTTTATGATCAGAATTACTTGAAACTTTGTAATAATGCTCTTCAATACAACTATTTAAATAAACATGTATTGTAGATTTTTTTTAATTCAGCCCCCAAGTGGGTAAAAGTGGGCGATGAAGTTTGAGTTTTTGAATATATTTAAATAGACTAACATTGCTCAAGTTGTCTGTAAGTGCACATTTAATGTGTGGGGTATAAAGAAGAGAACGGAAATTATTCCGAATCCAAAGGAAAATTATGTATACCTTTTCGGCTAGCCGCAGCAGCGACAATTATAACAGACCTAGAGCGCGAGAGTAAGATCCTAGCTAGAGAGTATCCTGCTATCTATATCCTCCTTTTGAAGGTTGGCACATCTGCAGTAAAAAAGTTGCCTAAGCTATGTAACGGGATTAGACTGTGAGTAATTCATTAATTATTACTATAGTGGCCACTGTGCTTGCTGGATGTGGGGGGAATATACCTCGAATACCAATGATAACTTCTGACTACGCCTTTGAATTTAATCTATTGTAATTTCTTCTTAAAGTTTACTTTACAATGACCTTTTATATAAAAAGGTCATTTATATAAAAAGTTTGATCGGCATTACTGTGGATAATGATGATTATATTACAAACAAACATACAAAAAATTAAATCTTAGTTTAGATTATGTCGAAGAGCAAAAAAAGAGTTTGTTTGATTTGTTGATTAGATATCTCGTGTCCACTTCGTGCCTTACGTATTTATTTAATTAGATAAACTTAGTTTGAAATATTATACATACATACATGAAGTGTTTTATAAATGGGTGTTTCTCTGTAAACTGGACAACTCGCTGTCTCATACTTATAGGCGATACCTTTACTATAACAATAATCACATACAACGTTATAATAACAATAATAATGTTAGGTATATACTTCGTAATGAATTATAAAAGAGGATTTCCTAAACTATCTGTGCCCAGTTCACAATGTCCATATAAATTATTTTTATCATATTAAAAAGGTTGCTGAAGTGCTTAAAATCCACTTCCCTTATATATCACAAATGCAAAATTTTTATCTTAAGATCGATTAATTAATATAAATAAAGATTAATAAATAAAATTATATGTTTATATGTAAAATGTTGGACGCGTTTTTAAAACATAAAGAAGTAAATTGAATTCGATCTCAGCATTTTGAGAACTCTCCACCTGATCATATTTTGAAATAAACGGCAAATAATCTATGGCTTAACCATCCACGATAAGTGAAATACAACGTTAAACGACTTTAAGTTGTCACCCACGGTAACTACCAGAAGCACCCGATGTCCAGTTTGTTTAGTGCTATATGACCGTCGCTTATACCTGTGACGAATTATAGCCAACCGTCCCCTGTGACGAATTATTTTTATTTAAATGTTGTGTATATAGGGTAAGTCCGGGAGAGACGCCTATAAGGGAGAGACGCCTAATAAATTTAAAAATTAAATTAATTAATTTTGCGTTATTTGGAACGCGTCCATAATACGTCAGTCGACAGTCAATGTTTGTGTGGAACTTTTTACACAAAGACATATTACTTATCTATACAGATAAATAAAATTGGAGTGTCTGTTTGTAATACTAAAATAACCGCTTTTTACTAAATGTATATGGATGTATACACGGTACATATACCAAAACAACATTTTTTACAATTTTTGTCTATCTGTCTGTCTGTCTGTCTGTTTGTTCCGGCTAATCTCCGAAACGGCTGGACCGATTTTGACGGGACTTTCACTGGCAGATAGCTGATGTTATAAGGAGTAACTTAGGCTACTTTTATTTTAGAAAAAGAATCAGGGTTCCGCGAAAAAAAATTAAAACCCATATAAAATTGAGAACAAAATCCGCGTACGGCGTACGCACCCGACCAAAGCGAGAGTAAATCGCTATATAATTTAAATGAATATCTTAGAAGTAGCAAGCTACTATTTATGTATAAACATAACTAACCGTAAAAACGTAGGTACCTAGGACGAACGCGAGCGAAGCGAGCGTGAGTCGCTAGTAATTAATATTTTTGGTGTTAATTTGTAAAATAAGTTAAGTGTAGTTAACTTTTACGTTAGAATATAATCTTTGAGATAGTTTGCAGTAATTTTTTTCCCTAAATTCTTTAGTTAAATAGTATAAAATTATTTCATAATGTAACATTGTGATCTTGTTTTGTTAACAATCCACCATTTAGTATTGTAAATGCTTTAGGGTATGTTCAAAGTCGATGGGCATCTCTCCCTAATGATCGGGAGAGATGCCCAAAAAATTTTTAGGGTTAGATGCCCAGTATATTAATTGGTTCTCCCCCCCCCCCCAACGTGCGTTCACCTTGATGTGGTGCGAGAGCTCATTAGCGTTCGGCAGTTCATCCGGACGCTAATTAAGGCAGTGGTAGCCCAGTGGTAACGCGCTCGCTTGGGAAACCGAATGAGGCGGCGGAGATCCCGGGTCTCGCACTTCTGATATTTTCATGTGCGAATCATTTCTAACATGATTACCACTTGCCTTACAGTGAAGGAAAACATCGTGAGGAAACTTGCATATCTGAGAGAACCTAGCAAGTTTTCGAATGACATATTATGAAGTCCGCCAACCATACAGTTCCGCCGGGCGCGACGTCAAGAAACGCATTGAGAAATGGCCCACTTTGGTGGGCGCTGTACCATGCGGGTTGCTCCTAGTACTTCTCTGACGGCAGAGTGGACCGTGAGAGCAACCTCACGGTTGTTGTAGTCTGCTTCGGCAGACCTGCCGTCGGGGTGCTCCATTAAGACGGGGGAGGTTTTGTTGGGTTTTAGTGGATAGTACTGGCTTTTCTAGTTGGTGAGTCCCACATAACCACCTGTACGTCTACAAGTAGTATATATAAATGCAAAAAAAAGGATATTTGCGTCACTACGCAAAGTACCAATATAAACTGCCCTCAGACTTGTGGAGAGTACTATAACGCCACTAAGAAGAAAAGCGACTAATTATAGTGTGTTTACAATAAACATGAAAACTGCAGTGAAGATTCAGCGGAATGCCTCTGATTATGCACTAATTACTCGTGGGCATCTATCCCTGACATCTATAGGCAACTAACCCACATGTCTGGGTGAGATGCCTATTTTCTATTATTTTTAAAAAACATTTTTTAATCTAGAATGTATTGCACAATAGTTCCAAATTTAATCTGAATGGCATAAATAAATATTGAATTAAAATAAACTATGCTTATTTTATGTAGTATCTTACACATATAATTAATATTGATCGTTTTTTAAAACTATAGGCAACTCTCCCGGACTTGCCATATTAAAATAATAACATTTTACCCTCGATGTGCTACTTGCAACTTTTAATATATCTGATATTTAAAAAATGAATTTATGAATATGTTTGTTGTTTTAAAGTTTTCAATGCTGTTTAAATTTTCTTTTTACCTTAGCACCTGCCCAGTGTACAATTCGAGTCTGATATGATAAAAAACAACCTTTTAAACGGCTAACGTCTTAAAGTCACATTAGAAAGCTTAAATATCACAAATCCTACTGAGATGTGTTAAGTTTTTTTATGACCTGAGTACAAACATAAAAAACTAAAAAAAAATAAAATAAAAACCGACTTCCAGGCACTGAAAAATAAAAAATAACTAAACAGGGGTTTTCATTTAGAATAGATACTTAATCAGATATTTTCGAAGTCGGTGTGCTTTGATTTGTATTGGCTGGCACCGACTTCGAAAATATCTGATTAAGTATCTATTCTAAATGAAAACCCCTGTTTAGTTATTTTTTATTTTTCAGTGCCTGGAAGTCGGTTTTTATTTTTTTTTTAAGTTTTTATTTTTCCATTTTTAGTGTAGACGTAATAAGCAGGTAATTTGTAATTTATAAGAAGAAATATTTTTATTAATAAAATCATATTTGATTTAGCCATTTATATAAAAACCGCTTGACCGATTTCGATAAAATTTATATGGGACTACCGGGGAAGAATACCCTTTGAAACAAAAAAAGAATTTTCCAAATCGGTTCAGCCTTCTTCGAGTAATCCGTGAACATACATAAAAAAAAGGAAGAAAAAAGATTCCGACGAATTGAGAACCTCCTCCTTTTTGGAAGTCGGTTAAAAAATACCATTCAACATAGATAAAAATTATTGTAATGTAAATTTGTTTTCATTAAAAGAAATAGTATTTAAGAGGACGATCCTGTGAACAAAGCGAGTCTAGATGTTGAAGCTGTAATTTACGGAATTTCGTGCAATAGTATTAGATTATTATAGTACTTAATAGAATGTATTGAATAGTTATGTATAGACAGTAGTTAATTATCACACGTCACACAATCACAGATTGTGAGAAAATGTAAAACCCACCTTTTGTTATAGTGTCTGATAATGTCTTTACGCCCGAGGTCTTGATTTCGAATTCAATCCAATATTTACTACATATAAAGCGAATATTGGTCGTAAATTAATATTTGTCGAATATCTTGTTTTATGTGTACGTGCTACAGTGGCCATTCACGCTAGAGAGAGTTTGTACAGTTAAAATGTCCATGCAAATACACTGAAACTATACAGGTGAGCTCGATTTCTAAGGATACTTTATCACCTTAGAAATCGAGCTTATCTGTGCCGTTTCACTAGAGAAGAACTACGTTAACCTGTATAGCCACCCTTACGAACCAAGACACACGACAGCCTTAGTTATTACGATTTATGATAATTGTATAAGAATAATAAATAATAGCAACACATTATTATTACTATTGTTAGTTATTTTGCATTTTAAAAGCATTTTTTTTAAACTGGCGGATAAAAATATTAAATAATTTTCTAATTTTGTTACGTATTTATTTAATGCATGCTAATTAAAGTTCGTATTTTTGTTTCAGATAACCATGAAAACTAAAGAAAAAGTGAAAGTTAGCCACATCAGTGGGAATAGCGTCCTTAATGACAGGTAAGTTAGAATTTAGCCATATACCTATTCGTAGTTAACTCGTAGTTAAAGTTAAAAAAAAATAGTTAAGTAATATTTAATGTAGTTTTTAATTAGTTTATATATAGTCATTCGTTGTACTCGTAGTTGGTTTAATAACAGATAACTATTAACTAATATATACTTAATTATAAACGATTTTTTTCTTTTCTGTACTTAAGAATTTGTATCGGTTAGATACTGCTATTTATATTTACGTAGCTAAAGTTTAGCTGATAAATATTTTAATAAATGAAATTGTTCTGTAGAATACATTTGTGTACTATGCCAATGATAGTTATTTTGAACAAGACTCTGTGAACATCACGTGAAGTTATCTTAAAGCATTCGCCATTTACCCTCGTTTTATACGGGTGTATGATGTACCCCTAGTCGTATAACAGCCTATGTATTCCAGGTTATATTCCATCTGTGTACTAAATAAAAATAAATTTCATACAAATTTATCCAGCCATTTTAACGTTAAGTAGTACCATACATATACACACATACAAACTTTTGCATTTATAATAATAGTCCGATTATTCTCTAAAGAATTTTTCAATAAGTATCTATATTGTAGTTTACTTGAATGCAGATAGTTATAATGTTAACTAAATTGTCGTCATTATAAAAACAAGGTCACAACTTACAATGTTTACCTTTAATGCTAAATGAGAATTCCTATGTAAACTATAAAGATCTAGAGCCTTCACATCGCTCGTGTTTCATCTCTATATGCTGGTAGTTTCCAATTTGTAATCTTTTCAATGGGAACTACCTACCATCTTTTCGTAACAAATGATTATTTTAATAGCTAAAAAGGTTTTAAAATCCATTTATAACTATACTGCGCTAATAATTTTCGTTTTTTTTGAAGGTGTTAGCTATTAAGCTTAAAAAAATGTTTACAAAAATAAAAAAACTTTTAAAAAGAGACATAAGAAGATGAAAACAAGTTGACGAAATAACATAGTAATAAGCAGTCTTCTATTGCAAAATTGGGACGCCTTTTTGTCGAAATTATATGATTCGTGTATGGAGTATTAAATAAACAATTTTGAGCGAAAATAGAAGCCACGGCCCGCGAGTTATACCAAAATGGGTTAAGCTAACCACTGTGTCACATCATGGTTAACTATTGTTATAGTTAACCTTAAAATGACAATTGACTGGCAGATGGCTATTATTCTCAATTTAACATAGGTATAGTGAGTAAGTGAAGCATGCAATGTTTTTGTGAAAATAAATATTTATTGTTTTTCTTTTAGGTAATAGCGTGATTTAAGTGACAAATCGAGCTACCATTTGCTTATTATACACATAACATTAATTTGTTTCCTAATGTAGGGTAGGTACTTTGTTGAAGTGAAATTTCTTTAGGCGCGCCATGAGAGGGAAAAAAAGGATTTGCGTTACAATTTTTGTAACGGAAACGGTTTCGCTGGGCCGTTACGTTACGGAAGTGAAACTACGTTTTTAAACTATTATATGAATATTTTAAAGAATAAATTAAATAAAAATAGATATTTATAAAAAAATACTTCTTTCATTTATTTTTAAATTATGGAATCATATCAAATTAATAAATTGTTAAAAAAAATTTTACTTTAAATATTTTTTTATACATTCAATACATTTCATACATTCAAACAGATCAGATATTTTGTAAGTTATGGCGCAATAGCCACTCCCAGCCATGACGGCCGTTTAAGCAAATCCTTTAAGACATGGTAGGTACCACTTTCTATAATACATACATACATAGTTATGACCTAAATCCTAGTACTATAATATTACTAGTTGATTACAATAATACTCGTACTATAAATCGTAAAGGCTCGCCGTTTTAATTTTTTATATTAGTAGTTCGCATTTGCACCTAACACTGCGCGTCTTTAAAAACGCTAGTCATTTTCATTCGGACATAAACTCAAAACTTTTTTAGTAAATACTAAGAAAATTAGGTAGAAATAAACCAAATAATGATAGCATTTTATGTCAATTTTAAAACAAAAGACATTAACGCTATCAAGGTTGACGAGCAGTATGTATACTGCTACGGACTCCATATTGTCGATTTCAAAACCTCCATATTATTGAAATCATAATATTAGGAAATTTTGGGTTTTCCTTTTGATGCAATTACATTCTCATTAAGAGTATACACATACTGGAAAAACCGATGATATTCACTTTACTATAATAAATTTGCAAATAGTGTTAATTGAAGTTTAATACCAAAAAAAGACAAGGAGAGAAGAGTTCTTACTAATATTATGATTAATGGTTATATATATGTCTGGTGATTTGTTTATTTGTTAATAAAGTTCTATTATATTCCTTTATAATCTCCATTGTATGTATAGGAGTACAATTAATTATTACTCCTTAGCTATATTCATAAATTAGATATTATATTTTACTATTAGATCTTATAAAGATCGATCCCATAGGACGCTTTTTAATAGATTTACACAATCTTTCGGTGTTTTAGTGGGGGTGTGATGTACTAACGTGACACCCCCACCAAAACATTTTTGGCTAAGCTCGAGAATTGCTTAATAGATACCTTATGTTTTCGTAAAGAGTTGCGTTATTCATATTGTAACGTAGTAACCTTTCACTTTCAACAACAGTATCCCAAAATTAAATAGTGGCGTCAGTCAATTTTGAACCGGCGAGCTGGCCAGCTAGAGAGCTGGGGTAAAGATGGTAAGATATTTGGATATTTATATCTTTTCTATTAGTTTTTATTTATAATTGCTAATTGCGACTGTTTTCATTCAATTTGTATTATTATGTAAGCATTATTTTTGCGGCACAGCAGAGACTTGTATGACTGTAAAAGATTTTCGTTTTAAAGTAAATGATAAGCCGCTTAAAAAATTATTAATATTTCTTAGAGATGAGATATTTTCTCGCAGTAAAAAGTATCCTACATGTTAACCCGTATAACTAGGTATCATCATACCAAATTTCATCAAAATCCCTCCTGTGGATTTTCCGTGATGTGGTCACAGACAGACAAACAAGAATTCTAAAAACTATAGATTCAGCCTCTGTATCGATAATAATGACTATTTCAATAAGATTTTCCAAAAAATATTTAATGTACAGGTTCGACTCAGTTAAAATTTTATTAGGTATATGTATAGATTAATTCAGATGTTCATGCGCCTTTGTTTATTTACACAGGCAAATAAAAATAACCTATACAACATATTTCATACACAACGTTAGCTTTAACTATTTGTTATTAGTGCTTTAACTGCAACATTTCGTACAAAACTAAATGAATGAAATCAAGTTCCAAGCTATTTTTAATTAAACGTTCGATGCAAACTACTCGTAGTAATGGAACTCTATTGAAATAACACATTATATTACAAATTTCTTTCCGGATCGTTGCAACTCTGTTCTACACAGAGCCATAGGTGTTGTCGGTAAAAGAGCAAATTAGGACAAACAACTTCAAAGTATTAACTCCAGAGTGGAAATACTTAGACAAGAATGCGCTTATAAATTTGAAACTATACAGAACTCATTACTGGCACGTGTTTTGATGTACCTTGTTCTCTATACTCCTTTCTGTCTAGCAAATTATTTAATTGACTCAATGATGAATTATTGATTAATTAAATTTTTCAGAAAATCGTGATACTCATTGTTTTCCTACAATACTTATTATATTTGGCGACGACTGAAGAAGTTCCAGAGAACAAAGATATTGGAAATGAAGATTACGATGATTTGGGACGCAAACATAGAAAGAAAAAAAAACATCAAAATAATCCATGCGGTGGCGGATATGGAAGGACATTTGGAGAAAAATTTGGTCCTCACGATTATACCTATATCAATGCTCCAGTCACTAATTACTTCTTTGGATGTGGTGGTGGGCCAGCTCCTGTAGCCCAGTATCCTGCTCAATTTGGTGGCCACGGTGGTCATGGTCATGGAGGCCACGGTCACGGGGGACATGGTCATGGAGGTCACGGTCAGGGAGGATATGGTCTGGGAGGATATGGTCATGGAGGTCATGGTCAGGGGAGTTATGGTTCATACGGAGGCTTCCAAGGCTTCCAAGGCCCAGCTAATTATGGGTACAACCAAGGATACCAACAGTATCCTAACCAGTATCAAAATTACAACAGGCCGTTTCAAAATGTTGTATCCGCGGCTGCATCAGGCTTTGGCAATGCCGTTGCCGGTTACCTCAGTCGTCCGAGAAAAGTGAATAAACAAGTGAATCAGTTATTAAAACCATTATATAAACTGTTTTAAATGTATTGCAGTGATTTCGAAAGTAAGTCTTTTACTTGAGCGCAGCTTGTTGTCAAACGGCTGATTGTGTAAATGTTACAGTTTGATCGTGTTTCAATGTGATTAAATAATATAAATAATATTAAGATATGGCTATTAATCGTTTGTAAGATACAAGTACATTAAGTTTTAGAAATGTTTTTTTAATGGATAGTGGATGATATCGTTTTTATGTAGAAAAATATCAAGACTCGTCGAACATGTGATATATTATGCAAATAGGAAAGTATGCATATATAGTAATACCTACATTATTTAGTTTGAATACTAGAATAGTATTGTAGGATCTGTGGTTTGAAGCTATTATTACCATTTGTTTATAATAAAGATATTTAAGTTAGTAATTTTCTTCTATATGAAAACATGGAACACTTGTAAAAAAATTGTTAATTAATTTAACAAAAATAAATGTGTGACTTTCAAAAGTATTTAAACTTTACTTTTTGTTTCAAAGAAAAAAAATGGTTATTTTACATTTTAGCTTTACTTTTGCTATAATGTCGTCCTACTTATCGTTTATGGCTTGAAATAAAATATCATAAGGGATTAATTATTCTCAACTTCAATGAAGATGCAATGTTTAAACTATGGTGCAGTGTAGAACAAATTTTAGTAAGAAAATTTTATTACTTTATATAATCACTACTCGCTTATTATTATAAATGTGAGTAAATATCTAGTAATATGTGTAAGATGTTACATTTGCTTTAAATATAAGTAATATAGTGTATACCTAATATAAATTTTAGCAAAAGTATTTAAACAAATAGATAATATATTCGATTTTATTTTAACGTTTAGTAAAGATTTCTCAGAGATGAGATATTTTCCCGGAATAAAAATTATCTTATATGTTGACTCGGATAATTCATTTCATCAAAATCTTTCCAGTGGTTTTCTGGTGATGCGTTTCCAGACAGACAGACAATAATTCTAAAAACTATAAATTTGGAATCTGTATCGATAATAATGACTATTTCAATAAGATTTTTCAAAAAATATTTAATGTTAGAGTTAAAGTTAGAATTTTATTGGAGTTTTACTTCTTTTGGCATGCTTGGAAAAATTATAAGAGTAAAATTTTTACGGTGCGCACGCACACCGACAGCCAAAAAGCGACATGATAAAGTTAGCTGAAAGCAACTTGATAAAGTTAGCTGCATTCTTTTTACAAACAGACAGTTGTGACATACGCTATGAAATTTTTAGCTATTTTTGTTCCGTTACGCCAAATAAATATAACTTCTTACGTGCGTATGTATATACAGAAGTTTTTTATATTTAGAGTAGGGCGGGGCTGAAAGGTCCAATTTACTAATATTACATCGTAACTATTTAACTATAAGAATTCTGGAACAGATTTAAATACCAATGAGAAGCGTAGACCTTCCTTTAAACAATCACTAAAGAATATGATTAGATTAGTCATCCAGTCTGTCGCAGCTATTTTTATTGTTTGCCATGACCCTGGAATTTTTAAATTATATCGCACAGCGCAATCATAAGCCAGGTGTCAAACATCTTCGGGACCTAGACTATGGAAAATTGGAGCATGTGTGAGTAAGTAATCACACAGAGAAATTTCTTGTATTGTTGTAAATTCCAATCTTGGAATCCCATAATCAAATCTCAGTGAGTCAGGATTTCCTTTTAAACATGCTATAAATCTTGTTAATGATGTTCTACTTATCTCATAATTACGACAAACTTGACGCAGCAATTTGTTTTCGTTCAGGACTATACCAGCCGCACGCTGCTTGAACTCGACGGACCGTCGCTTTACCGTTCGTACCTCGATTAGTTTTTCTTTTGTAATACCGCATTCTGAAAAGATAGATACAAAATTTAATTCATTGACTATATGGGGCTAAAAAGTTCACATGGACCTTTTTACCCCACCGAGCCACGAGCTGAGTTTGAAGCTATACACAAAAATCGATGCTATACATTAAAAAAAAAAAACAGTTGTTGTACGTAAAACCTTATATTATAAGTTATATAAATAGAAAAAACTTTACTTTGTAATGTTACAAACGTAATTCTCAGACTAAAAATAAACATTCGAATAATTTTATTTACGTCAATTTTTTGAGCAACGATCGAGAGGTCACGACGACGACGACGAGCCATCGAGAGGTCACTAGGCATCATGGGATACGTTCCCCTCCTCCAAGATCCTCTTACAACGACACCCTGAATCTCTGATGAAACATTATTTTCGAAAATAGCAATGGTGGACCTTCTTACCCGCGGACCTTTTAGCCCCGCTCTACCCCATAGATTGTAGGTAATTGACTATGTGGGTTTACCTACTATGGGTGATGAAGTGAACTATGCTAAATATAATCTCTTTCGACATACCAAAGCTACTCCTTGTTTTGACTATTTTTTATATTATTAGCGTTCTATTTGAACTATTAAAAAATAAGGAGATAAAGTACGCGAATTGATTTTATAATACTACTTGGTTTGTCTAAGCGATTGATAAGAATCTATGCTTTTGTTCTTAATATATTTTCAAGCGAAAGATGTATTAAAAAGTCTAATCATCTAAAGTATAATTTGAGTTATTGAAAAGGAGTTTTTTTACTATGAATTACGTTGTAATTAATCTACGTTCGACTAAATTTATCACAAAATGAAATATAAAATAGTTATAATTAAAGCATGGAAAAGTGTATAGAAGGTCACATTTAGAGATTCAGAATTGACTCTACTGTTTCCTAGTCCTGTTGCCCATAAACAGTAACTCTCACAGTTTTTATAAATTAAAATTTCGTAAACCAACTTTACGGAGCAACATTACACTAATACATATGTACATACATGACAATATTTTTGAATTTTATACTAAAATATTGCGTGTTAATAAGCTTTTTTTATTCACAATGTGACATATTTTTCTTAATGACGCGATGTACTGTAATTGATATTATTAACTCTGTCTGTATTTTTATAGTCTAAAGCAGCGGTCGGCAACCTTTTAGCAGGCAGGGGCCACAAGGTGGCTATACCTAGTAAAGGCGGGCCGCAATTGTGACAGCAAAAACAAAAAAATAAATAAAAAAGCATATACCATAAAATATGTCCACTACAACATTCAATGTGACAATTCCTAAAATGACTCTTAAATGCTTATCTATGAGACGAGGAACATTTTCATTTTTTCGATAATTACAAATTCAAAATACTTAAAAAACATAAAAACTTTTCTTTATAAAAAAGTCACGGGCCGCGGGCCGCGGGTTGCCGACCGCTGGTCTAAAGTCCTGTCTGATCACCTGCTCTACGGAACACGTTTAAGATAATAAAATTAGAAGAAAAATTTAAGCAGAAATAGAATCCGCGCTGTGACACATTGTTAGCTCGTCATATTTTTGTATTTTAACTTTAAATCTTCGGAATATGTTATAATATTAATTACAAAGTATAGGAGAGTAGATATTGATTACTATCCTAGAAGACAATTAGACCGTGTTTCAATCATGGGTTGATATAGAACACGTTCTTGTTTACAAGTACCTATTTACTTCGTACGTCAGTAGTAAACTAAGCCTAAAATATAAAGGCTGCACATTACTACTACGAGTATTCGAAAGCATTTTCGAATATTTCGAACGTTTGTGATTCTTACTTTGAAAAAATCAAATATGGGAGATATCTAGATATTAATGAAAATGGTGATTCCGTAATACCACTAGTTCTATACACGTTTTTGATATTAGCCATGCATTTAAGCGTCGCTATATGATCCGATAAAGGAAATATAATCATAAAATTCATAATTCTTATAGTGCAATAATTGACTGTGAATAGTATTAGGCTATATAAACTTGGTTTTCAACTATCAGACCTTATCAGGGGGTATATATTATGTTAAGCACCAAGGCTCACCCGAGCAAAGTGATGGTACCTAAGTCGCTAATGCGCTTTATAAAATTGGTTTTATATAAAATAGGTGGAATTTATACATTTTTATTTAATATCATAAATGTTCTTTAGATTATAATCTTTGTTTGATGTAGATACTAATTTGTTTCGAAATAATTTTTTCCATAAAGTTAATGAGTCGGAATGTAACTAGGTTACTTTTTATCATTGTGATTTATCATGTAGTTTCTGTAAGCTGTTGCATAATGTTATGTAGAGACTGTAGAGACGAAGTAAAGGTGCCTCACTAGTCACTAGTATCCACTTTACTACTAAGTAGTAAGTAATGAGATTTGAGAATGAAATTCATTTAAATGCATGAGAACGAAATGCGTTGTAATGTAGGAATGAGATACATTTTGAGATAGCTAATAATCGACACTCAGCTTATTCGTATTTTAAGTATATTTTTTTTGTTTTGGCCTATTTATAGGCTCTACAAGCACTTGTTCAGATAAATTAAACAAATATCAAACAACATTCGTTGTTAAACGTATATTTTATTCATGTACTTTTTCTAATGGAAACAAAAACATACTAATTAGGTACCTACATAGTACTTACTAAGTTTTAAGTTGTAAATCTTCGATTTTTTTATTGTTGCAGCAACCCTTCTGAAGGTTATAGTGATTACCAGTCGAGAGAGCAAATAGTAAGTTTGGAAAGCAAAAGTCAATTAAGCATTGATGACGGAGGCGATGGACACTACCATGTCACCCATCCCACCTCGTAAGTAAAATATCGGCACTTGCAAAGAGCTTTGCTAATGCAAATTCAAAATACCTATGCTGCTGAGTTACAATGCTTTTCTTAACAGATTTTGATATTATTATCAGCAGCATATTTGTTTAAAAATCTTTATTAAAAATTATTTTTGGAGTTGAAACTTACACGTATGTGTTTTTTTTATAATGAATAAAATATTGAACTGGATTACAACTCAATTGGATGATATTCCATCTCTTTTGTCACTGTGACTTTGTTATATAATTTGAATAATTTCACAGATACGCAGACACACTGTTGCACTTATTCCGTGGCAACATCGGCTCTGGTCTCCTAGCTATGGGAGACGCTTTTAAGAATGGAGGCATTGTTTTTGCGCCAATCATGACAGTCATACTTGGTGTCATATGCGTGCACGCTCAACATAATTTGGTGGGTCCTTTTTACTAGCAAAGATATTATAAATGTTAGACAAAAATAATAAATATGTATTAATTAATGTAAAACAAAGTACCTAATTGGTAAATGTAATGTAATATTATCATTGTTTAAAATAATTGCAATTACAGAGAAGATAACGTTGACTTACTTTTACTAGTTATTGTAATGGTGAAACACAAAAATACCTATAATTAATTACTTAATCGTTAAATCTCTGGTTGGCCTCATCTGTCTGCATTTTTATTTAGTCAACAATCATTTAATATTCTATGGGCCTTAGTAATCAATTGAAATGAAGCTTATTTTTAATTCAGGCTATAAAGAAAAAAATATTTAGGTAATTCTAGTTGATACAAACGTAATGTCCAAAATTATTGTAATTTAATATTGTAAACAAAATGTTTTTTTTTTTAAAAGAGCAACTGTTGAGTTTCTCGTCGCCTCCTCTCAGTAGAACTGCCTTCCAAGCTGCTTTCACTTCCTGACGAGTTTAAAATACTGATATATAATTATTTAAATTTAAGCATGTATTAGTATAATTTATAGATATATATTAATTTATAGTAAAATTTCTAAGTATTAGTGTGTGTTTCTAAGTATTAGGTTGTGTTGTGGTATGTATAGTCTTCCATATTTCCTAACCCAAAGGTTGTCTGGATAAGATCGCCTTTTGTGCACACTTTTGTTTTTGATATTTTGTTTACTGTATTTACTTCATTACTGTGGTGTACAATAAAGTGTTGGTATAAAAATAAATAAATAAAATTTCCGACTTGAAACTGCTTGTAAAAATCTTAGCAAAACATATTTTGCCTAAATTCTATTGGAATTAACTAGGTATAATTTTTCATTAATATCTTTTTCAGCTCAATTGTTCAGATGAGATGCATAAGAAAACAAAACGGGAAAAGCCCCCAGGCTTCGCAGACACAGTCGCACTGGTGTTCGAGTACGGGCCTCCTAAGCTCCGGCCTCTCGCGCCTACTATGAAAATATTAGTCAACACCTTCTTATGTATTACGCAATTGGGTTTTTGTTGTATCTACATTGTGTTTATTGCAAATAACGTTAAGATGGTAAGTATAATTTTTTTGTGTACAATAAAATTGTAAAGTAATTTTTTTGGGGTTTATTACGGAAAAATTGCGAAAAATATTGAGCAAGAGAGCATAATTATTTTTGTTTTTAATTAATTTAACTAGCCAAGAAACAAACGTGTTTTTTTATTAATTATTCAACTGATAAGAGGTGTTGCTTATAAAATTAAATTTTGTCCAGTTACGGCCTTTGGGCTGTGGGCTGTGGCGTCACCAGATGCTACAACTGTATGATATATAATTTATAAAAAATTGAGAGTTGATATAGTTTAGTGAAATTTTAAAACGTTTAAGATCCTTTTTTTCGGAGTACCTACATATAGAAATAACCCTTCTAGAATTATGAAAAGTACCTGACCGAGATTCGCTCGGAATTCTTTATTGTTGTATTGTATTTTTTAAATAAAAAAAAAAAAAAAAACAAAAAACTTGAATAAATACAAAAAAAAAAAACAAAAGTAAAAACTTTGTATCCGACCAGGATTCAAACCCGTGATTCCAACCTGTGATTGTCAATCTTGCACCTTGGCCGCTTTATCACTATGCTTATGCCCGAGCGTAATAAATTATCGACAATATTTCGCGTGTAATAATGCGAAATTAAACCACATGAAAACTCGAAAACAAGCATTTTCCCAGACATAAGACAAATGTAGATCGATTTTTCGCTCCCGAAAACCCCCACATACCAAACAGCGAATTCCTTAGAGTCGTTTCCGAGATCGCCGGTATAAATAAATAAATAAATATACAAGAATTGCTCCTTTAAATATATTAGATACATACATATTGTATTTTCTATAATTCACACTTAATTAGAGTACCAAAAGTCAATCAATAAAAAAAGCATTTTCAAAATACATTTACCTATAATATTGAAAAACAAATTTTATAATTGCAGATTTGCGACCAATATGGCGTCCACATCGATTTATCTATTCACATGATATTTGTAGTCGTGCCAGTATTACTCTTGTGTATGGTGCGAAATTTGAAGTACTTGACACCATTTTCCACACTTGCCAACGTTTTAATGGCGGTGGGGGTTGGGGCGGTTTTGTATGAGGCCACGCAAGATCTGTCTTCAGTAGAATCCAGGAATTATATAGGGTCTTGGCATCAATTACCCTTGTATTTCGGCACTGCTGTTTACGCTTTTGAAGGAATTGGCCTGGTAAGTCCGAGTGTAGATTAAATTAATATTATAAAAACGTAAAGTATGTAAGTTTCGATGTAGAGGATAATTTCTAAAACTACTGGTCTGATTCTGAAAATTCTTGCTCTAATAGGAAGCTACGAGTACATTAACTACTAATTAAAAACTGTCCGTTAGTTCCTTTATTGACGTGCGCTGTCTAAACGCTTTGATAGGGTAGTTTTACCATTTCGTGCAAATTCAAAAAAAAAAAGAAAAAAAAATGCGAGAAAAAAGTATTTTTTATTAATATTATATTTTATGAAAAGTAAACGTATTAATTTAGGATATTCATAATTATTAAAAAAATTGGCAGAGATCGACCTTTGAAATTTTTTTACGCATGGTAATAATTATGACAAAGAATTAGAAATTTTACAATCTTCAGAAGGAGTCGCAAAATAATTACGGTTTGAGTTGTCCGAGTATATAGTACCTACATTCCCAGTGTGGCTGAAGAAAAATATTGCTATGTGACTTGTAGCTTAGACTATTTCATTTAATAACGTATTAATTTGGTTTAATATGCTTATATGGTGGGTGATATTATTCTGACGATTTATTTTTACTTACAATTATAATTATCTGCTCATTACCATTTTTACAATTAGAGAATTGTAGATGGTAAATTTAGGTAATGAAGTAAATGGTAATGATGTTTCTTGACTTTTTTGTGATTTGCTTATTTATAAAATTGCATTAAGAAGGCTCAAACATTTACAAAGTCATATACGAGTACATGTCAAGAAAATAAATAATATATATTGTTAAATAATACAAACAGTAATGGAAATATTTAAGTACCAAGGTCCAAAATCACTTTCTTGATATTAGTTTGTAAGATTTTGACAAACTTCTGCACTTGTACACTGATCACTGGTTGACTGAACGTGGTTCGTTTGAAGGAGCAAGGGATAGAGAACTTCAATGTTATGTGTACAAAGTTTCTTTTCTTCAAGTTGAATAACAGTAAATTCTTTATTGACATAATTTTATACATACACAAGTGATAACGAATTCCCTAGCCCCTACGCTCGTTAAAAACTGTATTGCAGGAGCTAGTGTCATCCCCATATAATAAAAGACAGGTTTATGCCAACACAATGATAATTGTACAAACTACAAGTGATATTTACAAAAAATAAATAAAAACGGTAATGAATTTTTTTTTCGACAAAACTATTAAATCACGATGAACGTAAACAAAAAGTGCCTTTAACTTTTTATTAACGCAGTTATATTCCTTAATATATATTTTAAACGTACCAAAAGAACAATTTGAAATAGAACGTCTCATTTTTTATAATTACTTTCCTATAGCAAAATTTTGTGACGTGCAGGTCACAAAGTCGTGTTAGTAATGAATTTTAGGCAATAATCTATTTCTTTTAACTCTTTTGTTTAACTTTTTTGTTTTGGAGTAGGTACATAGTTTCGTTTATTTTTTGTAGGACATGTGATTTGCACTAAATGGTAGAACTGCCCATAACTGACAAAAGCGAAGGTATGCTGATAGTTAGGTTTTCCAATGTTTAGGTTAAAAAGTTAGATTTATTAAAATAATCTATGCACTCTACATTTAATTCTAGCAAATTATAGTACATAGCTTATATGGCTTTACAAATGTAGTTTTAATAAAGACCAGCCAGACTTTGTTGCAATTGTTAAGAACTAGATAAGAACTAGTACTACTAAGTATCATATTTGTTCTACGCCATAGATAATAGTCTACTTAACTTCAGCTATGTTAAGGTATTAAAAAGTGAAGTGGAAAATAAAATAGAATGGTTTCATTCTTCATCTTAAAATGTTTTTTTTATGCTTATAGGTAGGTCTGATATTCATTCATCTGAAAATTTCTTTTGATGGTAAAGATCTTCATTTTATCACATATATTTAAAAAAGGACTTTACAGAAAAATACAAGATACACAACAAAAAATTCAAAATACAAAACATTTTTCAGCGTATTAATTTAATCTAGTTAAAATAAAAAGAAGTGGTTTGTATAAAGCCCAATGCACACGAGAAGTTTTTAGTGCGAAGTCGTCGTGCATTTCACGCGCTTGCTTCGAGGCTTGCTTCTGTGTTATGGCGCGTTTGTATCACATGGTTTTCCATAGTGTCTTTATGAAATAGGAGGAAACACGCACTTATTTCTCAGTTTCAATAAGCTCGTTCTTGCCCGAGTTTTATATTTAAAGATCAAAGGGAAAATTTACAAATATTGATTTCGAGGGTTTCCTATACAACTAATATCTTAAGCTGAAGGTGAAAGCAAGCAATTTTCCGCAGTTTAATACGAAATATTGATATATTTTAGAAACTTAGTATTTTAATATCACTACTTTAAGATACTAACTTTAGGTATTTTCTGTTAATACTTAGTATGTATATACACGTATACATAAATACCTTAGGTCTTAGGAGATAGACATATACCAATGCAGATTTTTATGTGGGCCTTTTCAAGACTTTTTTGATGTATGTCTTAATGATGATCGTAATATCTTTTCCCGTGGGAAAGTAAGATTTTCGTCAAGTAAAAGTCACTATACCAAATTACGTTAAAATCGATTTATTACTTTTTGCGTGAAACGCGCACACACTGACAGACATACAGACAAACAGACAAATAGACAAAAATTTTAATAACTATTGTTTCGTGATCTATATTGTGTTACAATTATTGTTTTAAAAAATATATTTTATGTACAGTTTTCGCTAAGTTACTGCTTTATTATAGTAGAAAGATCAAGGTATTTTTTAAATTCTAAACAGGAATATTTTAAAATAAATAAAAAAAATTATTATTTTATATTTTACTTATAATTGATTGCAGGTTTTACCATTAAAGAATGAGATGAAAAAGCCTGAGTTGTTCCAAAAGCCACTCGGTGTACTCAACGTGGGTATGGTGATAGTGGCTAGCATATTCGTGACGGTTGGCTTCCTTGGGTACCTGAAGTGGGGTGAAGATGTCGCTGGCAGTCTTACTTTGAATTTGAAGCCTGGACACGCGTGAGTGCTCAAAATATTGTTAATATATGGTATTTTTTAAAGATGCTGTAAAAGATAAAGGTATTGTGTTAAAGTTAACAATCTACTTTAGAACGACAATAGTAGGTATGTCGATATTTTGCATTATGGAAATTGTATTACAAACACTCGTACATTTGTTTCTGTATAAATATTATTATTAGAGGTGTTTGTCATTTAGAATATTGTAATTAAATAGTTCTTTTAATTTTTTTTGTCTGGCTGTTTAATCGCGTTACTTCAGTATCGCTGTTTTTCTAAATTTCACTGTATGTATTGAGAATCTTATCTATGGACGGTGCTAAAAAAATATTTTTATTTAAAAAACTACACCGATTTCAAAAAGTTAAAGTTAATACGAGTAGGTATATGACCATCTTTAAGTACCTATCACATTAATGAAAGTAAGAATCATAAATCAATTGTCATTTGGCAAAAATATCTCGTAACACACAATCAGAAAAAAAATATGCAAATAAATAATGTTACCTACCTGTAGTAATTTTGAAATTATTTTAAAACTCTATTTACAACTTTATAATAATAATAATACAATAGTGTGTACTTTATCGATAACGGTTAACAGTCGGTATTGAGTAACAGCTTGTTCTCCGACAAGGGCCTCCTCCAAAAATCTCCACTTGGACCTGTCCTTTGCCTAGCGAGTCCATAGTGGACCAGCTATTTTCTTAATGCATGCCGTCTCGCCGTCTCTTGATCGGTCTACCCCCTAAATTATAGAGTATTAATAAAAATTGAAATGTTTTAGTTATTACTTGATATTATAATACTAGTGACTCACCCTCGCTTCGCTCGGGTTCGACTCTACTTACGTTTTAACGTTTAATATAGGTAGATTTCTCAGAGATGAGATATTTTCCCGCAGTAAAAAGTATCCTATATGTTGACCCGGATAACCAGTTATCATCATACCAAATTTCATCAAAAACGGAAAAAAAACCACTGTTTTTCCGTGATGCGGTAACAGACAGACAGACAGACAAAAAATGTAAAATCTATAGATTCGAGCTTTGTATCGATAATAATATCTATTTCAATAACATTTTCCAAAAAATATTTAATGTACAAATTCGGCTTAGTTACAATATATGCATAGATAGTTTATGATATTTGGTTTAAACAGATGTAAACAACATTAATTTATTTTAACTCTGTAAACAATAAAGCTTTATTTTATAATAATAGTACAAACATTTCCTCAGTTTAAGCACAACCGTGCAAGTATTGATCACAATCGCCATCCTACTGACGTACCCGCTACAGTTCTACGTGCCAATCGCTATCTCTTGGCCCGCGTTGCGTAAGAAGTATGGGAAGAAGTATTCCACGGCTAAGGAGCTGGGCTACCGTGCTGTGCTTGTTTTGATTACTTGTGAGTAATTTTATAGTTACACTAGCTTTTGCGAATGGTTTTGCTTGAGAAAAGTGCATCTTTCCTTACCTTAAGCTGTCTTGGCTGCAATTGAAGTGGGACGGGGTCAGACAAAACAGGAAAAAACAATAAATAACCTTTAAAACACCTTTCTATTTTGATGCTAATTATAGTTACTGAATTATTTTTTTGTTTATTAATTAAACTACTACAGTGTTATTATTTTTTTATTTATTAATTAAACTACTATAGTGACGTATGGGTAGTAGTTGTTAAATAAAACCGGTTAGTGATAACCTATAACATATATAATAACCTTTCAAAAGAAGGTACGATATCTTCGAAGGCAGGATAGGTCATTTTGTCTAAATTACTGAACAGATGAATTTATTCTGTATGCTCTGTAATAGGAATCGAACTAGATCTTTTGGTTACAAGACCAATTAAATGAACTAAAGGGCTTTATCTTCAAATATAAAAATGTTTCTTACAGTTGTCTTAGCCGAGTCAATTCCTCAGCTGGGCCTCTTCATATCTCTAGTAGGAGCTATCAGCAGTACTGCCCTTGCTCTCATGTTCCCTCCCATCATACAACTCGTCTCTACATATCAGAACACAAACACTTTGCCGTCGTTGATGTTGGTGAAGAATATGGTGATCATCATCTTGGGTATGTTCATCTTTATCACTGGCACTTATCAAAGCTTAGCAGCTATTATTCAAGCGTTTTAGATTTGTTTCAGAGTACACTTTGCGAAGGCGGGTGAATTTCAGTTGTACTAGTGACTTTAATTTATCTATATATTTATAGGATAAACTTAAACGTACTCGTATACCTATGTGCGTATAAATTTGCTATTTTATGTTTTGACCATGCTCGCACACCTCAGTATTGAGAATGTGAATGTTTGTATGTGTGTGGCTAGACGAATTTGGTTAAAATGTGTACTAAACACGCAATGTAATATATTTAAATGAGCAATTCTTGTATATTTATTTATTTATTTATGTATACTGGCAATCTTGGAAACGGCTCTAACGATATCGCTGATATTTGGTATGTGGGGGTTTTCGGGGGCGAAATATCGATCTAGATTAGTTTTATATCTGGGAAAACGTGTGTTTTCGAGTTTTCATGCGGTTAACTTTCGCATTGTTCCATGCAAAATATGATCGCTAATTTCGCACGTTCGGACATAAGCATCGTGGTCACACGGCCAAGGCAGAAGATTGACAGTCACAGGTGTCCGGGTTCGAATCCCGGTCGGATACAAAATTTTTACTTTTGTTTATTTTTTTGTATTTATTCAAGTTTTTAGTATTTTTTTTTAAAGAAAATTGTACTTTTGGCTAAACTTACAAAAACTCCGAGGGAAACTCGGTCGCCCAGGTACTTATAAATAATACAACAACACACATACAAATTTTCATATACAGGGTGGATTTTTGAGACGGGACAGTAAGGGCAGGTACCTTAAATACTATAGTTACAGGAAAACGTTCCTAGGAGACCATCCATAACTTTTTGAAATATTCTGAACTGCATTCACAGATTTTCGAAAAAATATATAGTCAGCGAGAAAAATGCTAAAATACGAAAAAAAAATTTTTATGTCAATCGATCCTATTTCATGTAGGGATCAAAAGACTCTATGGGTCCATTTAAGGTTTGAGTACTAGAAATGACAGAAATCGCCAAAATCATTTCCCATACATTTTGTACGGAAAAACGTTTAATCGACTCGAAATATTTTTTGTTGCTAAACAGTCCTATTTTTTAATGTGATCAAAAGACTCTTTGAGGCCAACTGAAGTTTGAGTACAGAAACACTAAAAAAATTTATCTTATACCCGCTGCATAAAATGCCTGCGTGTAAACCCGGTCTTGTGACTTACCGTATTTTCTGTAAAAAATCCCGTCCCGTCCCGTCCCGTCCCAAAAAGTCCCGTCTCAAAAATCCACCCTGTATATACTAATGGAAGCGCGATATCAAAGTCAGATCAACATCGTTCATGTTCGATAGTAGTTAGTTCATGTTATATGGTTGGGCACAAGCTCAAAAAAGATCAAGATTGCGACCACGCCCGAAGAGTCACGCGGTTGTGGTCTCCAAGTGTGCGGACGATGTAAAGCAATGTACCTATTGGGCAAAATAAAAAATCTCACCCGTCTTCTTAAGATACATAAAATGTCTAAGGGCCTATGCACAGCATCTAATATAAACGCACTTTTCAGAACGTATAACGTGTGCACATATTTTGCGTCATAAATCTAAAAAATGTAGATCCACTTGTCGTTATATCGATAGTAACGTGACAAAAGCCTCGCGTGCATTGGCCCTTAAAGTTAATGGTTAGATACTTTGTGGAATGGATAGTTGTCTATATAAATGTGTATTTTTCGATTATTGTATGCTATTTTCAATCTTATTACTGTCTTCATGAAGGTGTTTTTATTTATACCGTAAGTGAGCTGCTTATATTTAAGCTATTTTGCTTGTCGATGTTATTTTTTCATAAAACGATTAATTTAAACCACTTTTTAATAATAATAAATCGATTGATTTCGCTTTAAGCGACATTTAGAATTAATTTCGTATGTACGTTGTTTATTGTAAGTTTACATTATGTATACCGTTTTGAGGATTTTGTGTTGCGTAGGAGTAGTTATGATTGTGAATGAGAAAATGCTAAATAAGCAATCATTAGAATTTCTATTTATTTCTCATTTAATGAAGCATTCATGGACGTTATTATGCTGATTTTAATAGAATTTACTTCCATTCAATTCTTTTTTAAGTTTTAATTATAACTATGCTTCCACTGCGATACAGTCTTTTGTTAGCAGTATCTGCGAAATAAATAAATAAATATACCTACTTTTGTATGACTATTTATAAAAGACAATTAACCTGTATTTAATTTCAATTAGACTAATAATGCTCATTGTAATACGATACTACATATGTTATAACATTTTTGAGGCAGCTCATGTCACGGGGCACCAGGGTTTTCAAATGACTATTTTCTTTAACAATGGTCATTTTATAAACAATAAAAATTATAATTACATGTTGAAACTATATTTACATTGTTTTGTTATGATTTTTTTTTTATTTTGTACGAATTTATCAATAATGACATTTTATAAATTACATACTATTTTCAAATAGGTATACGAAGTTACTACTTTGTATTTTAAACATAGTTGTATTTTACTCAAATGTCTTCCAATTTTCTTAAATCTAAGCCATTATCATAATTATACTTGTTGTAGCTCATATAATGATACCTACTGATCATTATTCGATGATAATTAAGATATATGGTTGTTTGTTACGTGTGTGTAGTTTCATATAAAATATACGAGTCTTAATATTTATATAACGGCTTAATTAATAATATAATTTAAAATATATATTTATTTAGTTTCATATACGTAACTACTAATCCTAGATACTAAATTATAAAAAAACAAATACAAAATACATTATTTACCAAATGTTACCACCGAAATCATTTGTCATGTACAAAATTCTCTACAAGATCTTATAATTTATTCATATAATATTTTTGATATATATATATATATATATATATATATATATATATATATATTTTAATAAAACCCTTTTTGGTTTAGATAATTAAGTACCTACCAATGTATTATAGTCTATATAATTAATTGACCAGTCCCATATTTTAACAACATTCCATAAATTTGTTAGTGGATAATAATAGTTATACAGCTTTGTAAGTAGGTATAAAATATATTCATCAAAATATTACAATGTAATGTATAATGTGTAATGTGTAAGTAATTTAATGCGTAATAATAATAATAATAATTATTAATGATAATTTAGGCCTGGTTAGATTTTAACTTTTTCATATTTTAAAGATTATTTTCAAGCTTTTGCTTCCTTAGTACCTACATATTTATATCTACATCTTGTACTACGACATATTTTTTAACTAATTGACTTACCATAAAATCAGCTATTTAACGTGAGACACTAAAACATGTATGTATATAAGAAGCGGGCATAGATTAAAAACCTAGACGACGTGGGAAAGTACTGAAGACGTTTGTAGGCATTAAGGTAAACAGATAAAACATACCTGCCTATGATTCTTTACTTTCCAAAAAATGAAACTATAAACGACATTAAAATCACTTTTTAAAGATTAAAATTGTATAATTTTACTTATGTGTTATTGAAGTTGCAATAATATTTAGAATCATGTGACTACATTTTGTGTTTTTTTATCACTTTTAAGCATCCACGCTATCTTAAACATTTTATACTGTTAGAAACATGATATAAAATGTTATTGAATCACATCAATTTATAGAAAATGATCGAATATTGAAATATTTATACTTGTATGTAACGTCAATGTTGTTTAAAATCAGTTACAGTGATACAAGTAGCTAATAAAAGTAATATCACAGGGTATAGGCAACGTTACTGCTTATAGTCGCAAAAACTGATTATATTTCCAATTTAAGACAAAAAGAAACTTAGGTTTAAAATACAATGGTTTACGATTTTTCGATATATAGAGCGGATACATATATAAAAATGGTTTTAAAGTGCGGGTTTTTGCTTCGTCTTATTATTAACAGCATTGACGCAGTTTGGTAGCAATAAGTTCCCAATATATCTATACATATAATAAAATTGTAACTGATCGCTGTCTGTACACGGGACATATTTAAGGAAAACTATTATTGGGGTCTTTATTATTGCGATAGAACCCAAAACATGGTTTTTAGATTTTTGTCTATTTGTCTGTGCGTTTGTGCGCGCTAATCTCAGAAACGGCTTAACCGATCTGAGTTTTCATTAATGTATTGAGGATAAGCTGCACTTAACATTAAGTATTTGTTTTATTTTGATCAGTTCATAAATAAAAAAGTTATATCATTTTAAAGAATCACCTAGAGACGAACCCGAGCGAAGCGAGGGTAAGTCACTAGTTTTAAATAAGTATTGATTATAAAATGTTAAAATAGAATACCTATAAATAAGATATGTAATCCTTAAGTGTCAAACACTTTCCATGTTACCTTTCTTGCTTTTAGACTGTGATACTTTATTTGTGATGATCTGTGGAAATAAATAAATGTGAAAATATGACTTTTTTATTATCTTTTCCTATTCCTGACGTTTCATTTTATTTAATGGGTCGCATATATGATATAATATAAATTCAATTCAATTCAGTTTCATGGCTTTTAAGAGTGCCATTTGGGCACGTTTTAATTCGCCAATGTCGCGTGGAATGAAGAAGACACGATAAGTGTCCACTAGCGTTTTAAAGCTATGATTATAGTAATGTCTGAATTGAAATTATAGTAGTTACATTTAGAAATATGTAGAGTGTAATTTTATATATTTCCATATAAAGTGGTAATCATATTTATTATTAATAAATGTTGACATACACATTGTGTAAACCCTTTTTATAGAACAAGTAGAATTTATCATGAACATTTTTAAATAATTTAATAAAGGCGTTTTTCTGTAAATAATAGAATAAAACACAAGCAGTTCATTTGAAAAGTTTATTTAATTAAAGACAAAGGACAAACATTAAATAGGAAACGTGTACTTGAATCCGATGGAAAATGAACATTTAAAAGCACTTGTGGATTTTACGCCTAAAATAAATAATGTAAAATTTTAATACTAGGCCCATTACCTACTTTTGTACTAAAAAAATAAATACTTAATCTTACTATAAGTACACACACAGCAGTCTACAGCAGTCATGCGCAGTGTGCCATTTGTCATCAATCCTTGGATGAAATAGAAAATAGAAATACTCTAAGCGATTGAATTCATAGAGGTAAGAACTAGACGAGATGATCTATGATCGCTATCGTTAATAGACTAATAAATATATGGAAAAAGACATAGATATCTAAGCTTCATGTTAAGTAGTTTTTTTATTAGCGGGACAAGAGACCGCTATAGAAAAATATAGAAAATAAGTATGGTGATACAACAGCTTCTCGTTTTTTCTAATCTCTATGATTTATTTTAATGTCACAGAATATACAGTATTTTCATAGACCAGCTCCAACGACAGGATGATATTAAGTATTTGCTTTTAAAACATTTAATCAAAAGTACGACAAAATACTTAAGTACCACAAAAATACACCATGAAAAAAAAATAGTACACATTTTATGTTGAAAACAAATTAGAAATCAAACCAAAAAGTAATATCTAGTGAAAAAATTATATACAAAATATTTTACTAGTAACTCATAAATAGTTTAAGTAAATAGTCCCATGTGTAGTAACTTTGTTTAAATTAAGTCGTGATTTAAAACGAAAAAATATAAATGGCAGACTGCGCTTCCAACCTTACAGTAAATTCGAAGAAGAAATCCTAACTACAATAATACTGTCCGACGCGACCACTCGCTTCAAGTTCTTTAATGCGTTCTTATTATTGAAAGAATTATGTTAATAGAAAAAATAATAATTTCAGTTATTATTTACTGGGATATTAAATTTAAAGTCTAACACTTCGTACATTTTGCTATTCGTGCCGATCCTATAGCAATGTTTTTATACTTTATAATTTACTAGCGGCTCACCCTCGCTTCACTCTGAAAGCGAAAAGCAAAAACAAATCTATCCCTCGGGAACCGTATATTTTTCCGGGATGAAAGTAGCCTATGTGTTATCCAGACTATAATCTATCTCTGAGCCAAATTTCATCTAGATCCGTTCAGCCGTTCTGGCGTGAAAGAGTAACAAACACCCATACTCACAAACCTTCACATAATATTAGTATAGATGGTATTAGTTGTTTTAATTTTATTTTTATTTATATTTAATCCTAGTTATTTTTGCATTGCCTTATATAATAATAAGGAAAAACAAAAATTACACTATTCCCTATTGGAAAAAAAGGAACTGTCAAACATAACATATCTTGTAAACTTACTATACATAGTTCGGCTTTGTTCAAAATTTTCTTTATATAAATACCAAATAATCATACACATCAGTAATTCGTCATAAGATAGCTTTACACTTTGATATAAAGTACGGCAACAAGTTTTACTTGCCTGGCTAAAAACTTTTATATGTAAAAGGCACATCTCAATTGTACTATACAAAAAATGGTCATTCAGTGACTGAAGGAAAAAAAAATGCTATATTTTAACCGGCAGTGAAAAGTATTACAGTTGTTAATCTATATATACATAAAATGCTTTGTCCTGACTGACTGACTGATCGATCATCGCACAGCCTAAACCGCTGGTCGTAGAAACGTCAAAATTTAGAGGACACATTCCTTATACAATGTAGGCATCCGCTAAGATAGGATTTTTCGAAATTCATCCCCTAAGGGGGTAAAATAGGTGATATAAGATTGTATGAAACTCTGTTATTCTTAACGCGAAATGCACAGAAAGTGGTATTTAGCTTTTAGATGAAAAATTAGAAATATATGTATTAGATTTTTTCGGAATTCTTTCCTTAAGAGGGTAAAAGGGGGTGATAAAGTTTATATGGGCAAACAATTATTTATGATCAGAATTACTTGAAACTTGGTATTAGTGCTCTTCAAGACAATTAAATAATTACGTATTTGAAAAATTTTTGAAATTCATCCTATAAGGCTGTCATATAGGGGATGAAAGTTTGTATGAAACTCTATAATTAATGCACGGAAAATGGTATTTACCTTTAAAATGACAACTAAAACAATACAAATATCATTTTTTTTCGAAATTCATTCCTTGAAAGGGTAAAAGGTGGTTGTGCTGTTTATATGAGGAAAAAGTTGTTTATGATCAGAATTACATGAAACTTGGTATTAATGCTCTTCAATACAATTAAATAAACATGGATTGTAGTTTTTTTTTAAATTCAGCTCCTAAGTGGGTAAAACTGGACGTTGAAGTTGGAGTTGTTGAATATATTTAAATAGAGTAACATGACTCAAGTCCTCCGTAAGTGCACACTTTCTGTGTGGGATATAAAGTAGAGAACAGAAATTATTCCGAATCCAAAGGAAAATTATGTGCAACTTTTCGGCTGGCCACAGCAGCTATAGCAAAATATGAATGGAAATTTATATATGTAACTTAAAAAAAAGGAGAAGGAGGGAGACTGTAAGCTTCAGGTGTACATAGCATTGGGTCTTTAAAAATAACGTAGATGTTAGCCTGTCAGTATGTTAGTTAAAAAACCCATATTAACCGAGTAATATGACTCTAAAATCGTAAACATTGTATGCAATTGTATCATTATATTCTCTTCCTTTAACTTTGAGAGATGGAGAGTAGAAAAATGTGCAAAAAATACGGGTAGTGGAGCTTGCTAAATATACGCTTAACATCTTTTAAGATACTGGATATTTTGAGTTACGATCGCTAAAATGAAATTTGTTTTCCTTATTTCTGCAAGTAATAAAGTTTGATCGCGGGCGAAGCCGCGGGTTCTGCTAGTAATATATAAAACATGTATTATTGAAACTTTTCCTTTCTAACATGCTAAGCCTTAATACATATTCGAGTGAAACCATAACATGCTAAATGGCAGTGCATAGAAAACACAAGGATACATTTACACCTACATATCATGTCAAATATTCTAAACATTATTTCTATTGATAATTATAGAGGAATGAACGGCGCATTTAGAACTGTCTTATATACTTTTACCTTATATTTCATATACTTTTTTGTCCGACTTTAACAGCTGTTAAAGAAGGATATATAATAAAAAAGTGAGAGGGAGATAGAACGATGATGCTGACACTAGTTGTCTCTCTCTAGAGTTTCGATAAATATATAGGATTGGATTATAAACGACACGTATTAACCGCATATTCGTTTTATCTCCTTCTTAAGATATGCAGATATTTTAAGCTAATGCTCAGGTTTATTCCTCCATATCTATACTTGTATTACATTAAGAGATTATTTTTACAAACTTTTTTAAAAAAGACCAAACATTTCTAAATTTCAATAATACAATTACAATAATACAAAGTGCTTTACGTTATATTAACAATGATATTGATACAAAATACATAAGGCTCGATACATTATTAATTAATTATTGTTACGATGTACATATATTGTTTGTATAGGTGGATATACCAAGTAAGATAGGCCACCTATAGAAAAGATTTTAGTTTAAAATATAGATAAACATCGATTAACGATATGTAATAGTTTTCATTTTCATTGAAACCGTTAAATCTTTACCTATTAAAGAACTATATTTTTTATTCATCGAAGAGTTAGAGTAGTTTAGCTGAAATACAAGGGGTTCTACGACAAATTTTATCTCTTATTTGAGCCTATAAATTTCATCAAGCGATATTAGAACAGTTTTGATACTCTTCTCTGTGTATGACTATGTAATGACTAATTTCGTCAAGAATAATTCAGCTAGTGAATGCTTGAAAGGCGTCACTGGTATCGATTTTATTGAATATTATAATTAAAAATACATTGATAGTAAAATAAAATAGTAAAAAATTATAATATAAATACATATATTATATATTTCTATTTCGCTCTTTATTACCCGACTGCGGCGAATACCAAAGGAGGGTTATGTTTTTGACTTGTATGTATGTATGCCCGACCCTATGTTCCCTTATAATTACTAAACGGCTAAACCCACTTTAATGATTCATACGTCGTTAGATTCGTCTTGATAACGCGAGTGTCATACGATATATAGATGTCATTAAAAGTCGAAATGGCGGATTTGATGCGCAAATTTGTGCGTCTTGAAAAAAAAAACATTCGAATCGGTCGAGTGGGGTATCAAAATACAAGTTTAAAACTAGTTAGAAACTAATTTAGGGCAAGAAGTTGTTAAAGAAAACTTGAATTGTCTAAGTGAACAAAACTAAAAAGTTGTAAATAAAAAAATCTTTTTTTTTTTACTTCCAAATCTTCACATAGTGTTACTTATACGTAGCTGCGGGTAAAGTAAGAAAAGAGATAGAAATAGCCGTTTATTGTCTCTCTTATGCCGTGACACAATCTCTCTTGCGTACCTACTAGCAATATATTATTATTAAAAGTTTTTTGTCAATTACATTTATTTTATTATTTTGAAAGTAGAAAATAAATAGTTAAAATTTTAGATCAGTAATCGATATTTACTCGGTTAAATAAAAATGAATAATTTTAACTTACATATTATATGGGCGTACATAAAAATGTTTTATAATACTTGTGACAGCATAATTATGCACCGAGACTAATTATGAGTAAAATAAATAAGCATGTGTTGAAATTAAATACTGCTGGACAACTATATTATTGATTAAGCTAAATAAAGGTCGAGTGAATGTTCTAGAAAAGGTTTGGATATAAAAAAAAACACTTGCCGTTTTCTCGTTTGTTGCTAGGTGAATGTTTTCCGGCGTATCCTACATTATTACATTATGCTAAGTTTTTTATCTTCTTTTGGAGCAGTAGAGAAAGAAATGATGAGAGTGAAGTTTTTACGAAGCAACAGATTTAGACTACAGTATGAAGTTAATCGTTATATCTCTCTTTAGTATAGTGTGAAGTGATGTCTATATTCAAGATATTTGTTCCGGTATTTCTATATACACAACACGTGTTTTATATCGATACAAATAAAAATTATTACAGGGTTTTATTTAAATGCTCAAAAAAGAAGCAAAGAAGTATAACTAGTCCATTGAAAAGTTACATTTGGAGTTGCATTTGTCAGAGGACGCAATTTTATTTTTTAGACATCAAGGATCATCATCATAGTGTAAAGTGAAAACCATTTGTAGCTCTTTTTCCAAGATTGCGGCCGTGGGACAAGGGTTGCAACCCCACAAACTTGGATTTAACTTTACACTAACCCCTCCTTGAAATCTAAAAAATAAAATTGCGTCCTCTGACAAATGCACGCTAACCCCAAAAAAATGTAACATTTCAATGGACTAAACCTATTACGTACGTACATAAGTATACACGCACTTTTTTTGTGTAATCATAAACAAAGTAAATAGAAAATAATAGAATAGAGTCTATAGCAATATTTTGCTTTATAAATTAAAAAATAATAATGTCATCATCACGTGAATAGACCTAACTAATTAAACGTTGCGACCAAACTTGCGTTTATAAAAAAAAAAATTAAGCATAGTATATTTGAAAATTAAACATTAAAACAATGGACACGTTATATTCTATGGCATTAAATAAATTAAGTATTATTACGATTAAGTTAAAGGTTGCATAATCATATCTATATATAAATATCTGTGTGTGTGTCAGTTACGTGGCCGTTAAGGTTTCCGATATATTACCATCAAAGTTCTATAGATGGCGTTAGAACTGTACGGGATAATCGGAGATTTATTTATTCAATCTAAGTCACTTTAAACCTGGTGAAAGCCAGGACGGTACGCTTATTTATGTTATACAGGATCATTTTTAATTCACTGAAGACCTTTTGGGAATATACTATTTACATCATAACAACAACATCTGTAAGAAAAAAAAATATTTCTAAAATTTTACAAAAATAAAAATATTTTTATTGCACCTTCTAAACGGTAGTAGTCCAGCATTAGCAAAAGAAAGCGCGTGGCCGGTGGAGTGGGAGGGGTGGAGGGGTGTAGGAGGCGGCGCTTACTCATTTAAACTTGACCAGATGCTAGGACTATAACCGTTTAGAAGGAGCAATAAAAATATTTTTATTTTTGTAGAAAATAAAATTTTAAGAAATATATACATATTTTTTTGTTACAGATGTTGTTGCTATGATCTAAATAGTATATTCCCAAAAGGTCTTCAGTAAATTAAAAATGACCCTGTATAATCGCATCTATATCATATAAAAAAAATGCACATCCGTTCGCAAACTTCAATTCAATTATCTTGTTAATAGCTTCATAGCTTCAAAGCACATATTGCTTTACCAATGTTACTTACGATGGAAATAACTTAATTATTAATTTAGAATTGAATATAATAGAAAATGACATTAAGTATTTTTTCCTATTATTAGCTTTAGTTATTTTAATTTATTCTCTTTATCTTGAGGTAGATAGAGAACTGTATAAAATAAACATTTCACGTTATATAGATTCCAATATATGCAGGTATTTTAAACGTGGATTCAACGGCATTATTTTCATTATTCGCATTTTTAACTGATTTCAAAAAAAGGAGGTTATCAGTTCGACACGTATGTATGTAATATTATTGGAACTGCAAAATATTCACGTATGATAATCTACTATTAGGGCTTCCAAACAAATGTACAAAATTTTATAGGCGTATGTATGTAATTAATAAATTAGTTTGCAGAAATAGAGTGAGAAATTTTGATACTTTATATTTATATATAGTGAACTATCCGACATTAAAATTAAATTGGATCGTACGACACGTATTGATATTTGTGATAACGATTTTCAACAGTAATATTTCGATATTCAAGTAAATCGTTTGTATAGTAAGTCAATACACCGAGTAATTAAAAATTATTTCCAAAACATTTTTTTTTTTTATTAAAAAATATTATATGTGTACAAGATCTATGCAATTATTGCTATCAAAGAATTTATCTATATTACAACGTATAAACGACCCAAAATGTTAGATATTCATTCCAAATACGTGAGGACGAATAAGAAATAAACAAGATTTTAGACGTCATCAAATAAGTAAGCATGGTTGAAAATCACAATTATCATAATTTTTTTAAGCCTATTTTTACCAACTTCTTACGAATATCCATAGTACACTAACAACAAATTTTAGATTTTCGTCTTATGTAAAATTTTAATATGTTTTGGAACTACCCCATTTCACCCCATCTCCTCGCACTCTCCCATTTTAATACTTCTATCGCCATATAATGGCAACATTCGGGTCATCCTCGATGATCTGGTCGAGGGTAGTAAGGTCTACTCGGGCTAAACAGCATATTTCGTCAGTACTATGTCTACCTGTGAAGAGTCGACGAATGCCGAGCATTGAATCCGCGCGTGGGTTAAAACCGTTGGGTCTGATTGGGTTACGGATATACACTGGATATCTGAAATAAATGTTATTATATACATAATATAACTTAAAATACGTAACAACAAAGAAAACAGGAAAATAGCTGAATACATATCTCTGAATCTTCTATCCGCTATTGAACTGCCGTTAAGATCGGTTCAGCCATTACGATGATTAATTGGAACCAACAAACGGACATACATATTTAATAGACATCGGCAATGTAAAAAAAAAATAATCTTAACGCGGATATGAACCCGTTGAACGAACACTTGCTTTTCAAGTGGGCACATTACCACTGGTCTACCACTGCATTCATTTATGAGTGGAAGAACCTAACCTCGCTCGGGTGCGTTCCTAGATACCTTCAGTATTGATAATCTTGTTATATATGTATTATATACTAGCGACTTTTCCCCGCTTCGCGTACGTTTTATTAAGATAAAATTAGTTATTGTGAGTGTACCTTAGGAGATACGCATATGTTATCGTGAACTATATGTAGCCCTACAAACTCCTCTATCTTTCAGAAACGCACCCCAGACAGACAGACAGAGAAATTCTTTAAAAGAAAGAGAAATTGTATATAAATAACTCTATGTACTTGAGAAAACATAGTTATTTTGAAATCATAGACAGGCACTTCAATTTTAATTATATGTATATACTAGCGACTCACCCTCGCTTCGCTCGGGTTCGTCCCTAGCTTGCATTAAATCACGATTGATCAGTTTTCGACCGGAGAGGAAAAATGATTAAATTACTAAAATGGCTATTAAAAAATAAGGGTTGATCGTAGAAGGGTGAAAATTGAGGATTGTATGTATTTTTGTATGTTGTACCATAAAAAAATAGAAATTAAAAATTTTGTCTAAAAAATAAAAAATAAAATTTAGGGGTGGACTACCCCTAACATTTAGGGGGATGAAAAATAGATGTTGGCCGATTCTCATAGATACCGGATAAGCACAAAAAATTTCATCAAAATCGGTCAAGCCGTGTCGGAGGAGTATGGCAACGAAAACTGTGACACGAGAATTTTATATATTAGATGAGTCGCACAATAAAACATCTTGTATCCTAACAAGCATTTCACTTATTCCCTTTATACGTAACAATTAACAAATTTTATATACATGTAGCGCCATGTTGTGTAAATTTTTATTAAAAAAAAGTAGCCTATGTGTTACTCCAGGTCATAGTCTACCTGTGTAATCCAATTTCACACAATACGTCCAGCAGTTTTATCATGAAGAACTAATAAGTAACAAGCAAAGCAGTGGTAGCCCAGTGGCAATGCGCTCGCTCGGGAAACTGAGTGAAGCCGTTTCAAATTCCGGTGAATGATCAGCATCAGCAACTAACCTAGTAAGTTTTCGAAAGACGTGCTCAGTCTGCCAACCCGCACTTGGCCGGCGTGGTGGACTATGGCGTGATCCCCCTCGTGTTGAAGGGAAGCCCGTGCCCAGCAGTGGGATATTAAAACGGGCTGAACAAGCAAGAAGTAGTATAATACGTACCTTTTCAAACATTTAACAAGGCCGTGTATTTGCGCGAAGACAACCAGCCGTCGCACGTCGAAGGGCACTCCGGGGGAGGGGAAGTACCGTTCGCACACAGCGCGCAATGTCGTGCCTTGTTGGAGGGAGCACAGCACACCTAGAACATCTGACAGGACCGGCTGTAAACAAATTAATTTTGGTAATCTATACATATAATAAAATTCTAACTGAGTCGAATCTGTACATTAAATATTTTTTGGAAAATCTTATATGGAAATAATCATTATTATCGAAACAGAGGTCGTATCTATAGTTTTTAGAATTTCTGTCTGCCTCTCTGTCTATTGCCGCACCTCGAAAAAAGCACTGGACAGATTTTGATGAAATTTGGTACGATGATAACTGATTATCCGGGTCAACATTTAACAACTCAACTTCGATATTCATCAATAGCAAGACCAATTTACCACTTGTTAACCGACTTCAAAAAAAAGAGGAGGTTCCCAATTCGTCGGAATCATTTTTTTCTATTTACAAATATAATTTATATTTAAATTACAAAAATTATATAAAATATCAATTCATCTCAACAACAAATCTTTTGTGATCTTATTAAGTTAATTAACTAGTAACCTTGAAAAAATGTTGGCGGAAATCATAAACTAACAACATTACAAAACCTATTGTGATTTTCTTAAAACCCTTTGGAATAACAAAAATCATGTTATTATAAAAACCTATCCATATAATATAGAATACATTATATTAAAATATTAATTTTAAACTGTAAATCAGCTATTATTATCTTATTTTACTCACTAATTTTACAATTGGATGTTGTTTTAAAATCACATAATATTGATATAATTTGTTATCAATATTTTAAGTTATCTGGCAGAATAAACGCGCCCCCATATGCACTAGTGATGTATTCTCGCTTCGTTTGGGTGAGTAGTACCTAACTTTCGTCCAATTCGGTTAAGTGTGAGACAGACTAACAAACACACACCTAACCATATAAATACTTTTACAATTATAATTTTAGCTCAATTCAACATACTCCTTAAACGTTTTTAGAGTGAAACGTGAAAATTTACAAAGTAGGCCGAATCTATAGTTTTATGAATTCTTGTCTGTCTGTCTATGTGTGTCTATTTTGATGAAATTTGGTGTCACGATAGCTGGTTATCCGGGTCAACATATAGGAACTTTTTACTGCGGGAAAATATCTCATCTCTGAGAAATCTATATAAACCGTATAAATATAAAATATAACCTTTTCCTTATCTTCACAGTCATTATTGATGAATGCGAGGCAGGATTTCTGCATCTCATGGTCACTGAACAGTCTGCTGAGATTTGGCGTGGCGCGATACATGTTGCTGAATTTCAATACTGGTATTAATGTCACCTGAAGTTAACAGAAAAAAAGAATATACCTCACTATTTCTGCTTTGGGAAAATTGTCTATTATGGAAATAAATATATGTAATTTTAAATAAAACTATCTTTTCAGATTTCTTACGCGGATTTATTTTGATGTTTGGTTCCCGACGTTTCGGATGGTTTACAGCAGTCCTGGTCACGGAAGAGACTAAGGTTTTAAACTTTTGAAAGGCCATTATATACAAATATCTTCCGTAACCATGATTGATGTAAGCCATTCGAAACATCGGAAACTAAAAATTAAAGTAAATCTGCGAAAATATTCGAAAAGATATAAAATGTCAAATATTCGCGTAAATCTGAGAAAGTATTAATCAAATATCATGTTAATTTCAGTTTCATTTTCTTGTTCTAAAGAAACGTAAAACGTTGAAGATTAGCCCTATTAAGTTTAAAAGATTACGTTCATTTATTTTAGAATTTATATCGTAACACTTGTTTTTTAAATAAAATCTATAAAGATTATAAATTTATATATACGCCAGCCGTTAACATAGAGTATGATAAAGACAGATACACATCTATAAGCAAACTTACCACTCCATAATAGACTAAGTTTTGTATGCAGGACTTCACGAGGGTCTTCTCTACATTTGTGTCGGACGCTATTTTGGAAACGTGGTTGTATCCATTTATGTGTGGGAGAAGCTAAAAATTTATTCATTTTTTATATTTTGTAAGCCTCGAGAGTCTTATTTAAAAAAAAATAGTATGTATAGTATAAACTGTTCCTGAATCAATATTATACTTAAATGTTAGTGTATTAATAAATATATAAAACAATATGCTTAAAAAGAGTTCTTTTAAAACTGAAGAAGATAATTTAATTTAAGATATCAGTCAGATTTAAACATTTATTTTTGCATTTTACAGACTAGTTCTCTTTATTGACTTAGGAGTAGAGCAATTTTACATTCTAAGTATCAAAGAAACATATCGGGCTAATCCAAAAAAAAAAAAAACAATTACAAATTGTAAGATATAGGCTTTTTGCAATTTAATAATAATATATTATATCAATTTTAGTATATATCAAGATATAAACACTAGAGTACTAAGAATATGAATTTCTATTTGTAGAGGATTTACCAAATCAGACTCAACTTTACTTTATTAGTAATTAATCGGAAACCTTTTTAAAAATTGTTTAGACATAATTAAAATAAATGGAAGCAAAATTATTAACCTGTCGCGTAGTCAGATCCCAATCTGCATCCATATCAACCTCAAAAGGTTCTTCATCCTCAATATCTAGATGTTCTTGACTTTGTATTTGCTCTGTGCCCTCCGGTGGGACTGTCCGGGGTGGCCTCCCAGGCCGGGGCAGCCCTACCGAGGCTACTAGTACTGGTACATCGAAGTCATGCACTGGGGCCGGGTCTTTCCGGACTTCTAAAACTTTCAGATGCATTACTGTGTCGCCCTCTGAAAGGTTTATGAAAGTTAAGATGTAAACAAATTATATATGGATATGAATAATTTCATTTCTCATAGCTGTAAATTGAAAACAAAATGTAATGAATTTGACTGATAGCTAAATAGATGTTGTAAGGAGTAACTTAGGGGACTTTTATTTTAGAAAAAGAATAAGGGTTCTGCTCGAAAAAATTAAAATGTATCTAGGGGCGCACCCGAGCGAAGCGAGGGTAAGTCGCTAGTTAAAAATAAATATCACTTAATTTTAGTTTTTAGCCTATATGTTGATAACTAAATTAACAAAATAATGTTGCACAATAAATCTCAATTGTTGTGAAATGAATTTCAATATGAAATGTCACTTTTGTTTAAAATATCTAATAGATCAACACATACCAACTAGTGTCGCTTTTCTATATGTGTTCAAATCATGCAATAGATGGGCGAGAAGTGTTGGCAGCTTCGTTGACCCACTTGACACGAAGCGAGTTTCCTCTTCCATGATTGTCTGTATGAATTGTAATTAGTCATAATTTATCAAATGCTCATATGCGCACTTTGATATATAATTTATGCCATTTCTGTGTTGAATGTACTTTTTATTCTAAGACATCAAACGAAAATTTCATAAATAAATTTATTGGTTAGTTTTTATTTCGCAAAACAATTTGTAGAGAAAATTTATGGGTTTACAATATTAATTGTACATACTCAATTAAAGAGTCAAAGTAATAAAATCATATTGATTTATTGCTTCACTTTAGTTTAAGTAAAGATATAGTAATTTCTAAAGATTATATAATATTATAAATTTTAATATTTATGTGTATATTCCATAGTTTAAAAATGTTAAGGAAATTAAGTCCAATTTTCTAATTACATAAAATTATAATCAAGAGGCATGAACATATATGATAATAATGTCCATCTGACCGATTTCAGCCACGCCGGCCAATCTTACTGAGACTACTTCTCAACTCCGGGCTGTTACTGAGATTATCTTAATAGAAAAACTTAATAATTAAACTTCGCCCGATCAGGGACTCGAACCTAGGACCTCCATATCTGCAACCGTACAAACTGCCACTGACCACCGATGTTGATATGATAGTCTTATAGGGACTTACCAAATGTTCACCGAGTTTTTTAACAACAGGTTCATACTGCACAGTTTTAGACCAACTATCACAGACAAAACATAAGTTGAACAAATACATATTCCGTTCATATCTGGAATTGTCTATCCTGATGGGGTAGCCAATTATTTTGTGGCCAAGAGCATTTCTAAAAACAAAAATATAATATTCAAATTAATCTCGCTTTTAAAATATTTATTCTTAATGTTTATTTATCTACTAAATGTTATAAGTGCCGTGTGTTTTAAATATTAACTAATTTATATTTATTATTATTATGCAAAATATATTATGGATTTTGCTTTAGGTTAGTGTGTAACCCGACTGTTGGATCAAATACCGGCAGGGAGGTCAAGGAACTCAATACCTATCGATTTAACTCCTATCTATGTTAATTATTTGAATTTTAAGAAACAAATAGTGTAAACAAAATTTTACACTAAACTCTGCAAGTACAGCAAATATCAATTACATCATAGCAGTTTTTTTACTATTGAAATACATTTTTAGCACAATGCCCCAGCTCCGGAATTAAAGTTGCAAGATCTGTTCCCAATCAATTCAGCATAAAGATTAGGATTACATAAATGTACAAACCCTAAGAGCATGTTTCTTTCATGAAGTATCCATAGTCTATTAGAACAAAATTTTAACAACTATATATTTAAAGCACCTATCAATTAGTTTAGCCTACCTAGATCAAATAATAAGACTTTGAGACCAGGTGACAAAAGAATTATATAAAAAAATCCTTTTAGATCCTGCAGTTGGAAGAAATACTGGTTTTTAAAAGATATCATGAAAAGCAAGGAATTTGGAATGCATATCAAAAAAAAAAAAAAACATTTGACACATGCATCATAACATGTCTAACATATGGATGTGAAACATGATCCCTGACCAAAAGTTATAGGGAGAAACTAAAAAAATGCCAATATGCAATCGAGCACAGTATGTCGGGAGCAAAGCCAAAGGATAAAATCAGAAACCATCAGATTAAAAGCTCCAGTAACCAACATAACATTACTTATTGATCAATTTAAATGATAGACGAGGTTGCGATTCAGCACATGGAAATGGAGTAAAATAGTAGTAGTAATGACATACTGGTACCTCAGAGACGGCAAGCTTAGGAAAGATCTAAAAAGGTGGGAGGATAATTTGCATGAAAAACTAGGACCACTCTGGACAAGAAGGGCTCTAGATAAATCTCAATCGAAAAAGTTGAAGGAGGCCTTTGCCAACAGGCACATGGATATCAGAGACATTATTTAAAACTAAAATGTATCAACTATTTATAATATTTACAATATATACTGTACTTTTTTCTCTGAATAAAGGCTCCTTTATTTTTATTAATTATTTTAGCATGAGGCCTATTTGAATACATTTTTCAAATGATGCCTTGATCCTACATAAATGAAATTTATTTGAAATTTTGAAGTCGATGAAGTTTGTCGAAATTTGTTTGTTAGGTTTTGTCTTTATAAATTAGTGCAGTTTTTAAAAAAAGTTGTAGAAAAAAACCAGTAATTTTTTTTTAAGGACTCTGTTAGTTTAAAATAAAAATAAATCAATTAAGTTATTCAGGATGATTTATTTTTATTTAGACTTTTAGAAAATTCTAACAAATACTATTACATATAATGGTAAGAGGATTCCATTAGATTATTTTGAAGGAAAAATAACACTATAATATTGTTGATACTTCAGCTGTACTTAAAGTTAGTGTAAAATATAGTTTTCACTATTAATATGTTTACATCCAAATAACTTTAGAAACACTACAAATTGCTGAACATACATAGGAGTTAAATCAATGGGTATTGAATGAGTGAGAGTAAGTGAGTGTCCTAAATCCCCATGTCTGCTTTGATCTATCAGTCATTTACATACCATATATAAATTTTATTGCAAAACTTACATTGTCATTGTACATTTCTGTATTTGAGGTTTTGGAATGATGTAAGCACTTATTGAATCAAAGAGCTCTTTAGAAACATAGTCCTCTGGAAACTAGAACAATGAAAAAATAAAGAAATTTATTCTCAGACATATTTCTCAAAAAGAAATAAAAAAAAAATAATATGATCCTAACATTAAATTAAAGTATATTTATTCAAGATTCAATTTATTTACAAATTTATGAAATAATGTCAATAATGCGGCTTTTGTGATTATACAACTAGTATGAAGAAAGACTAAATAACTAGTATGAACGTCTTCAATTTCTTACTAATTTATAAGATGTTTATAAACATTTGACGTTATGCGCACGTTGACAAAGTCAAGAAAAAAAAAATTATCTCACTTGGCACGATATTTTGGGTCCTGCGACAGGGTGAAACTCCCCCAGAAATATGCAACGGATAGGACCTTCGCGTCCACATCCTTCGTAATAACGTGTTTCCATTATTTTTGAGGACATCAAGTCGATATTTGCACCTACACCGTTGTCATGCTCAACTTCTGATACGGAATCGAGATAGACTTGCATTGGACAAAACTATGAGAGCATTTTAAAATAATCAACGGAGACAAATATTCTCACTTTATCATGACAAATAATTACATATAAAAAAATTAAGGAGAATCGCGTGACATTTTACTGTGCCTATTGCATTTCCAAGAAATTGAATTATCGTAATCATGAAACGTCATATGTCAAATGTCAATTTTCTTAAGACCATAGAGTATTTACAGCTTTGTAGACTACATATTTACATTTACCATCCTATGAGAAAATATTTAAAAAACTTAAATATAACATGAACATATTTTTTTAATTAATGTACTTTTTTTATTAATTACATATGTAGCTGTCGCTTCGCTTGCTTAAGTTACACCTATCTTTGGATTAATTGATCGATTCAAATGAAAATCAACAATCTAGGTACATAATTATACATATTAATAAAATATAATATGATCATCGTACATTGAGAAACCCTTGAGAATCAAATTTTTTAATACTGTTGATTTATCTTATACTAGCGACTCACCTTCGCTTCACTCGGGTTCGTTCCTAGGTTGCTTCCTCATAGAAACCTTCACCCCATTTTCACCCTATTAAGGGATGATTTCTGGGATAAAAACTATTCTATGTCTTTCCCAAGATCTGAATTTCATACTAAATTTCATTTCAATCGGTCTAGTGCATTTTTAGCTTATCCGTAACAAACAAAAATGCAAATATACAAAAAAGAACATATTTTTTCTCTTTAAAGTAGTAGTATAGATTACTCTTATATCACTTCAAATACTCGTAATATCTTTGAATACAACAACTGGTTAAGAAATATTTAATGTAGGTACCTACTTATTTTGTTATTGTGTTTTATTATGCTGGTTATAATAAACCGTACAAAAAGATTTTTTATTCACCGGGGTTCCTATTCACTTCAAATAATGTATTATTTTTTATTCAAGGCGTAGTTCTTAGTCTTCTTTTTCAGAGTAGCATGTTCTATTGTTTAAACTTTAAAGAGAATGTGAATTGTTTTTGCTTTTCATCAAACTATATATGATTTAACTATGGTGATATTATGATGACGAAAGTATATCATCTAGGTCTTAGAATAATTGTAATTCATGTACAGTTTAGGTTCCGAATATATTAATTTAATTTTTACATCCTTTTGTGTAATTTAATTTTTACATTCTAACGTTTCTATGTCTGGCTATCTTTCCGGTTTTGAGTAACTGTTTACAACCTGTTTCTCAAAGGACTTGTGGCTGTTGAGCCTAAAGTCAGTCTGTGTGTATGTGTGTATCTAACGTTTGTGACATAAGTAACAACAATTTACCTCAGGCGTAATAATGTGATATACTTCAATACATTTCGACGAAATATTAGAAATATTTTTTAAATCAATTTATTTTTTGAAAAATTGTATTGTGACTGTTAAAAATAAAATATCAATCTCCTGGTCATAGAATGGGAAAATAGCACATGAGCTTTTCATGCGTGCGCTCTCATATAAAGGAGTTCATGTGAAGTATATATGATCGTCACATAGCTAATTATCTAGTACTATACTTCAAGTATAGAATTACAAGGAAAATCTAGTTATTTACTTTAATCCATAGGCTAATAATTAATTAGTATATACAAAAGATTTACCTACTCGAGACGGTCATTGACCGAGTTAATATTAAATTGTATTAGTCGATGTTCTTATTTAGGTGTCGCTCGCTCTCATAGCCTTAATTTTAGTGGATAATTGAATAAAACTTATTACGTGATAGGGCAACGAACTAAACGTATTAAGCAAATTCCTAGAGGGAGCTTCTTTTAGCGAGTGTTTTGCATAGATTTTATAACATACAACGATTATATACCATAAGAAAATACCATTTTTATACTTAATTAAGTAATTAGACATTCCAAAAAACAACTTATTTCAATGCGGGCAATAATTTTACAACGTAGGTTCTTATAAGAGCATTAATGTTTGAGATGGAGAGGAATTTAAAAAGCAATGTTCTAATATTAATAATATTGTTTATTCTTCTTCTAAATAGCTGGACGGTTTCGATTTATTTATTACAGTTTCTTTTTTACATTAAAGAAAAAAGGGCTAAAGTTTATGGTTTTATTTCATTCTTCATTCATTCCTTCGTAATCTGAATGATTTCATGATTTTAACATACCTACCTGCTATGATGTAATGGACTCCATAGAACATAGGTCTCTCCCACAGCCCGCCTTATAAACATACTATAGTAGTATGCTTATAAGGCAGGAATTACGTCGTGTTACGTTAATTGATTACGAATTTAACGCACATAAGCATATGATTCCCCACAGAATAAAAGAAAAGAAAAAGCTCGTTAAATATAAAATAATTTTTCATTAATAAAATTTTATAGGTCACTATAAAATTTTACATCCCGGAAATCTTTGTGTGCAAAATTACGTAATAGAAAAGTATAGTAATATCCATGATAAAAAAAGTTTTATGAAATGTATTATTTTTTACTTTTATAGATTATTTTGATAATTTTTCTTGCTTTCAGTATCGACTCGCTGTAATTTAGTTTGGGGTAGGCATAACACATTGACCTAGAAGGCAGGTGACAGATTCTGTCCGTGAACCGGGAAGTGTTCTCAAGGTTAAACTTGCGCATGCGAACTACGAGCCTAGATAAATGGAGTGACTTTGTAAGGACATATTCGTAATTTATTTTATAGTTCTACTATAACCAAGTGGAAGTGTTTTTAGGACTTTAGCCTTTATCATAACATATTTTCAATGCATTAGTTTTTCGAAAATCTCTTTAAAAAAAAATATATTTTTTATTTTATTTTTATTTATATTCAATTTAATTTTAATTCTAAATAAATAAATATGACAGTAATATTTAAATAAAAATGTTAAATATGAAAAAAAGGAATTACTTTTGAATAATTTTTCATAATGTACGTCCTACAAAAGTTGTAGCGTACATTTTCCGCCCTAGGCTTTTTCTGATTTCAATCCGAAAACTCGCCTTCTAAATGTCATAAACTGTTTTCATCCGTATAAAATGAAAAGTTCGACCCATTCTATTATTCTGCCTTCATCGCCGGTTGAAGCATCATCACCATGGGGCCCTATAAAGATTTGAGTGGACAGTGACATAGTTACAAACAATTAATATGAGTTGTTCGGTGCTTGTAGAGGCGACTTCCTCTAACATAGACGATGACCTCTACACGTAAGTTTTTATTGTATATATTTATAAAAATATATTGTTGAAATAAATATGTTTTCTATGCAAAAGTTTTATTCTTGTGTACTTCATACAATTAATAATTTTTAAATAAATCTAGGTAGATGCTAGGTCACTGCCAAGTGCGCTATTTCACGTCCTTGATATTGTAGTAACGATAGCTGTATATGTAGATTTTGCCTTATGGATATACTGACCAAGTGACAGGATAATGTGGGACAAATCTAGGAAGAATAGTATTCAATTATAGTTCATAATATATATATATATATATATATATATATATATATATATATATATATATATATATATATATATATATATATATATATATATATATATATATATATATATATATAGGGTCAAATTTACTATAACAAAAGCTTATACTTTGAAGCTATTTTATTATGGTTGTTTGACACAGCTGTTATTTGCTAGATTGTTTGATTAAAAATATTACCTATTTTTTAGGAATTTTAGACAGATAGATAAAATAGGTCTATAGAGGTAAAAGAGGTCTATAGAGCAGAGTATTTACTCGTTGTGTGATATCTTCCAATATCAGTATCGATCAAAAGACCTATGTGAAATAAAAAGGAATCGACACCGCAACCATGTAAGCAATGGAGAGATAAAAATCTCACTGCACCGTCATGAATAATTCCATGAAAATAGTTTATATAAATTTTTCGACGTAGACGTTTATTAAGGAGTGCCGACAGTATTCACTTCGCTGGACATACGACGATTTAAAAATATAATTGGTGTTCATCAGGAACTACTATTATTCTTTGATTGAGATGAAAAAAAGGTACCTAATTCCGCAAATTTTCTTTTTCAAACATTCATATGGTTTTCCTTCAAAATTAAATAATAATCAACATATTACTTTATTAGATAAGTTGTGAGCGAAATTGAAGGTCGCTTGTTTACGATGTATTCGTGTTTTCACTTTTTCATGTCAGTTTTGCAGTCAATATATATTTCGTTAAAATATTTCATGTACCGGATTCGACCATTCTACGAATTTATTCCGCATGAATAAGCTGTTGCCCGCGGCTTGCTCCAAACAAGTTTCAGCATAAAACGAAAACCTTTCAGATATCATACTTACCTATGGCGAGCGAATTCATGAAGGTTTTTATGAAAAGATTTAACTCAAACTGAAAATGTAAGTTACGTTGTAAGTGAAGTTCTTAATCATGATTTATCTTAGGGGCATCCAGCAATAGCTGTTTTGAAAACTGAGATAGGGACGTACTCTATTGCAAAATATTTTTTGTCGTTCTTCTCTTGACTGTGTGTATTTTTAAATCATTGAGTTGTTGAATGAATAAAAAAGTTTGACTTTGCGAACCTTAATGTTTATTAGGTGTTATGTTGGTTCTATAATGCTATATCTGTGCTCCTCCTAGCATGTGTGGAAACAAGTATGCGCCTTCACTTTTAAGATATTGTACTAAAATGGACGCTGGTTTGGTATATGCGCTGAAGAAAAAGTAAAGCAGTAGGATTGAGATGGAGCATGATGCATGATTATTCCAGTTAGACATCAATACGACTAAAAACTGTTTAGATCAACAGGGGCATACATCATCCATGTAAAGATGGGCGATTAAAGAAAGCACTTTTCCACCATCACTTTTTGCCATTATAATTTAAAAAATAAAGTAAACTTTATAGTTAATTAAGTTTTTGCAAAGCCTTCATACAAGCTCTTTTCTGCTTGCTGCTCTTTCAGTTTACGTGTACAAATAAACTGACTAATTACTAACTTATTAACGGTTTACTTGTTATTTATTTTCCTATCTTGTATGAAAAAAGTGTATGTAAAATACGAGAAAGTTAAATTTTATAATCATAGAAGTTTTCAAAATAAATCTTAGCCAAGTTATAATAATTTATTGTGAAGAAAAGAGGTTCTGTATTCGGAGTAGGAAAAGATTTCTAAAATTAATATATTTGATGCGTTATCCATATAATTCGAACATCATCTTTAGTGGTTACTAATCTTGTGGTCGTTATCAGGACTCAAATAATATAGACTTCTCAATGCTCCATTACAATTTAATGAGGGAAATCACAATGTTATAAACTTGAAACGATAATTCTAATAATTTAGCGGAGCAGCGGGTTCATAGTCATCAATCAGACTTTCGCATTCAATAACAAAGCATAAATCTCTATGATCCTCCATGATCAACCCACGTTACTAAACCACGTATCTCCAATGAATGTCATGATGGCGTCTCGACCCCGCTCGGGACGTAGTCTGCAAATTTAAAATCACTTTAAAAGCAATAAAAAGGAAACTTAATAAATAATAACTAAATAAATAGTGACTTTAAACAATAATAAGGAGTTATAGCAGAAAAAGGTAACTAAATCCTCCTCCGTCATACTTATATACTTATATGATATTGAAATATTATAAATGTATTATTTTCTTGATTGTTTGAACGCGTTTATCTCTGGAACATCTAATCCGATTTTAAAGAATTGTCATGCCTTAAAGGGTAGATCAGTACAATACATACATTTAACTACGCCAGTGAAACTACGGGTAAAAGGTAGCATATACAAAAACTGTTGAATATTACCTCAAGGGCGTAGTTCTTGGTCACCTCCAATGTGTGCTAAATCGATTCTGATAGTAGTTAGGATTTTATAATTTTAGTTAGGTATATAGAGCAATCGAAAGTAATAGTCTTAAGGAACATTGATTTTTTCATAATCCTACTAATCTATATAATATACATAAAATGCTTTGTCCTGACTGACTGACTGATCGATCAACGCACAGCCTAAACCGCTGGTCGTAGAAACGTGAAATCTGGAGGACATCTTTCTTATACAATGTAGGCATCCGCTAAGAAAGGATTCTTCGAAATTCATCCCCTAAGGGGGTAAAATAAAAAAAATTCTTAACGCAAAATGCACAGAAAGTGATATTTAGCTTTAAGATGAAAAATTAGATATATATATATATATATATATATATATATATATATATATATATATATATATATATATATATATTAGATTTTTTCAAAATTCATCCCTTAAACAACGGGTAAAAGGGAGTGATAAGGTTTATATGGGCAAACAATTATTTATGATCAAAATTACTTGAAACTTGGTATTAATGCTCTTCAATACAATTAAATAAATACGTATTTTAGCATTTTTTGAAATTCATCCCATATGACTGTCAAATAGGAGATTAAAGTTTGTATGAAACTCTTTAATTGATGCACGGAAAATGGTATTTACCTTTAAAGTGACAACTAAAACAATACAATTATCTTTTTTTTTTCAAAATTCATCACTTAAAAGAGTAAAAGGGGGTTGTGCTGTTTATATGAGGAACAAATTGTTTATGATCAGAATTACTTGAAACTTGGTAATAATGCTCTGCAATACAATTAAATATACATGTATTGTAGATTTTTTTTTAATTCAGCCCCTAAGTGGGTAAAACTGGGCGGAGTATATTTAAATAGAGTAACATGAGTCAAGTTCTCTGTAAGTGCACACTGCTTGGGATATAAAGAAAAGAACGGAAATTATTCCGAATCCAAAGGAAAATTATGTATAACTTTTCGGCTGGCCACAGCAGCGACAACTATAACAGACCTAGAGCGCGAGAGAGAGATCCTAGCTAGAGAGTATCCTGCTATTTGTATCCTCTTTCTGAAGGTTGGCATATCTGCAATAAAGTCGCCTATGCTATGTAACGGGATTAGACTGTGAGTAATTCATTAAACATTATAGCAGCCACTGTGTTTGCTGGATGTGCTCGGGGGCAATCAGAATTCATACCTCGAATACCACTAATAACTTCTGACTACGCCGTTGAATTAAATCTATTGTGATTCCTTCTTAAAGTTTGCTTTGTAATGACCTTTTATATATCTCAGGGCTAGTCCTAAAAAGTAGCAGGCGTAGACTTAAGAAAGGATTACTTTTCACAGGTACATTTTAGCAGAACCCAGAACTAGACAAAATATCCATCAATGTGGTATATTTGTGGTTGGTTTTTTAGTGTACAATAACTTAAGTGAATCTAGAGTTTTACTCTAGACAATATTAAAAATTCGATACGACAACAAATAAATTCAATGGAAATTAAAACTGAGCAAATTTTTTAGTCTACACGAGCGTAGCCGCGTGCAAAAAGCTACAGCAAAATAAGGATGGCAATTTATATATGTAACTTAAAAAAGAAGGAGAAAGAAGGAGACTGTAAGCTTCAGGTGTACATAGCATTGGGTCTTTAAAAATAACGTAGATGTTAGCCTGTTAGTATGTTAGTTAAAAAAAAACCCATATTAACCGAGTTACATGATTCTGAAGTCGTAAACATTGTATGCGATTGTTTTATTGTATTCTCTTCCTCTAACTTTGGAAAGATGGAGAGTAGAAAAATGTACAAAAAATACAGGTAGTGGAGCTAGCTTAGGTATTTACCTAAAGTGAAAATTTATTTACAGAATATACGCGTAACATCTTTTAAGATATTGGATATTTTGAGTTGCGATCGTTAAAATGAAATTTGTTTTCTTTATTTTTGCAAGTAATAAAGTTTGATCGCGAGCAAAGCCGCGGGTTCTGCCAGTCTATACATATAATAAAATTGTAACTAAGCCGAATTTGTACATAAATTTTTTTTTTTGAAAATCTTATTGAAATAGACATTATTATCGATACAGAGGCAATCTAAACGGGAAAACCACTGGACAGATTTTGATGAAATTTGGTATGGTGATAGCTGGTTATCCGGGTCAAAATATAAAATCCTTTTTATTGCGGGAAAATATCTTATCTCTGAGAAATCTATACTAAACGTTAAAACGTAACTAGGGACTAACCCGAGCGAAGCGTGTGTCGCTATATCTTTTATAAAAGCGAAAGTTTGTAAGGATGCATTGATGTATGGATGTAGGTGTATTTGTTACTCTTTTACGCAAAAACTACTAAATGGATTTTGGTGAAACGTCTTAGTAATATAACTTAGCTTATACATCTTATTACACATAGGCTACAGTTTATAAAAATATAGTAGGTAACACAAATTGAAAAACGCAAGGAGAGCCGCAAAAAATCATCATAAAATTTAAAATACAAAGAATACGTTAAATAGTTATATTTTTTTTAAAGTAAACGCAACATATGTACATATATCTATATAGCCTGCATGTCTTAATGGCGAGTGTCTTGTGTTAATATCTAGGGACCGTTTTAGATGTAGGTAAGAATCTGTTAATAATTTCACAAAGAAGCGAGCGATCATTTAATTATTTGCTGGAATAGATTATCGTCAACACCTGCTTAATTCAGTTCTTATGGAATTAACCCATTTTCTCGATTGGAAAACATGGTAATATATTTTAAGATTATATACTATCATTATAATGTTAATCTTAAAGATTATGAGGGCGCTCTATAAAGGTCACATTTTAGGTCCAAACTTTAAGGAGACCGGGTAAACAACTAAAATATCTTATTAGTATTCTTCAAAAATAAATAATTATTATAAGAAAAAAAAAACTAATATCTATGAATGTTTATTTATATGAATGCTTATTTAATATACGTACTGTAATAGTATACGTATGTATGTATATCAACACTGATACTATAAAGAGGTAAAGTTTGTAAGTTTGTATTTAGAGGTAATCTTAAAAACTACTGAAAACTCTACCATTAATAGAAAGCTATAATTTACTCCTACCAACGACTGCTTAAAAGGCTATTTTTTATTCAAATAGATATGTGTTTATTGTTCAAAATCATGGTAATTTTAATTAAGATCTAAAAAAATTGGCATTGGCACCTGGGACCACCAGAAACGCACCCGGGCGAAGCGTATATACTATACGAGTATGTATAAAATAATAGCAAAGACGAACGTACTTAAACGTACGAATATACGTAACGTACGAATCGTAACTTGGGATTGGATTATACTTGATAAACAATTTCGCTACCGTTTCGCTACCGTTGTCATTACTTATCTGTTATACACTAGTTCTTTAGTAACGATATGGCCAAGCCACATGTTCCAACTAAGGTGTAGAGTTTGTGGAGTTAGGGCGTGTAGAGTTAGAAGCTTGGCCCTACATAAGATCTGATAACTTTTTGACAGTGCGAGCCATATGGTCTCTTCTTGGCAACATTTTACATGAAAATGTTTTTGGTGGGATAAAATATTCTGAAAATAAAGTATTATATAAAAAGTTTAATTATTATTTTTGAAGGCTTTTTCAATTATAGGTATACGTCGTACGTCAAATGCTTTTCATTCATATATTGTATTTTGTTACCGACGAATTTGTGAATATAATTCGAGGCGGACGGTATATCGACAGTTTAATGCATAAGCGATTTTCGTCAATTTGCTTTGCAATTCAAATTATGAATCCTGTCGCAGCTCTGGCGAGTGAAAAAACTTTATAAAAACCGGCGCGTCCTTGGAGGTATAGGCAATAACCTACTGGCCGTGTTCTTCCACATTTAGACGAGAATTTGGTTGCCTACAAATAGTTATATTCTGTGTTACCATGACATTGAATCGCAATTTTATAATTAAGTTGAAACAATTTTACAACCATCTGTGAAAATGGTAGAGATTTACATGATATACAGTGTGAAAAAATGATAATACTTGTAGTAAACATTTAGCAGCTGCTTGTAGATTTGCTAATAATGTATCATACACTCAAAAGGAACAAAAAATGAATATATATTTAATTCAATATCCGCCTCATTTGTAACATTAAAACACTGTAAAAATAGAATAGCAAATATGTTAATGATTTATTCCCTAAATTTATATATACCTAGGTTAAATACTGAATAGGAACGTTACTGAAATGTATCGAATACACCATTTCAAATTGACTGAAAAATAATTTCAGGCTTTATAGGTCGATTCCTAACCTGACAATGCTAGCGAGGCGGCACATCCACGCTTATATATGTATATGTGTATATATATATATATATATATATATATATATATATATATTCTTTTATATAAGGAGTTTTTCTAAAATTCGCTTTTGCTAAGCATTTAATAACAACCCGTATTTATTGCAAGATAGTCCGGTCAATATAGACATTTAAAATAACAAAAATTACCGGAAAGTCAAATGTTGGTGGAGAGCTGGGATTTATCATTACAAATAAAGTTTTAAAAATCCCCATCGATCCTATGTGTGCTACAAAAGTTATTCGGGGTCAAAGGTCAAAATTTGAAGTTTTTTGGATTTTTCTCGAAAACGGTAAGTTTTATCAAAAAAAATTTCAAGCCACAGTTGTAGATCTTAAAATTTTCTACAAAAATGATCTTTATCATTTTTTTTCCTAAGAGTTACCATTCGTGAGATAACTCGATTCTAAGAGTCACATTATACATGATATGCACACATTTCCACGCCACCTGTGAGGTAGTGTACTCGGGGCGTTTTTTTTACCGTGGAAAAAATAGTGTTGAGGAGTTTTTCTGGAGCAGGTGGGAGTAAAGTTTTAATCGGTTCCAGAGTATTATGTATCAATTTCCAACCCCAGTCTTCTGGGTTCAGTTGATTTCCTAGCCATGTTTGATAGTATACTCGATACAAGTGTTGAATAGCAGATGTGAGATGATGTCGATGTTGGAGGAAGACATGATAGTTGTACTTGTTTCTTGTTTCGTGTATTTTTTACAAAAGTTAAGTATCGGTATTTATCAATGCAAGTTATTTTTTTTGGAGCTCCAATACTTTATAAACCGCAAGAAGAAAGCGAATTCCTTCCGTAATTATTTTTTGAGGTGTGGAATCAATTTCTGTAAATACTTTAGCGCAGTCAGTCAAATCTTTATATGTGCATATCATGTATAATTTGACTCTTAGAATCGCGATATCTTACGAATGGTAACTCTTAGGAAAAAAATCATAAGGACCATTTTTGTAGAAAATTTTAAGATCTACAACCTTGGTTTGAGGTTTTTTTTGATAAAACTTACCGTTTTCGAAGAAAATCAAAAAAACCTCAAATTTTGACTTTTGACCCCGAATAACTTTTGTAGCACACATAGGATCGATGGGGATTTTTAAAACTTTATTTATAATGGTAACCCCCAGCTCTCCACCAATATTTGGCTTTCCGGCAATTTTTGTTATTTGACCACTATTTTTATGTCTAAATTGACCGGACTAAAGATGGGCTTTAAAGTAATTTATTTTGCATTTTTAGTTGAAATATTAAGGCAATGACCACTAGAAACTATTAAGAAGTTTTGATTCCTTATTTTACTATGTACGGCGCTGAATATATCATCAATATTTTTAACCTGTTTTTGTATTCAGTCATTTTCGATTAAATGTACAAATCCATACTAATAATATAAATGTGAAAGTTTGTGAGGATTGACGGATGTTTATTACTTTTACACGCCGAAACGGCTGAACAGATCTGAATGAAATTTGGCACATAGATAGATTATAGTTTGGAATAGCACATAGGTAACTTATTATTCCGGAAAAGTAAACTATTCCCGTGGTATAGATTTGTTTTTGTCTAGGGACGACTCGGAAGCGAAGCGAGGTTGAGTCGCTAGTTAGATATATGCTAAAATTTAAGTCAGGCAGTCGATAGTTATATACAAAACACCAAATGATGAATTTTTTTTTTAGGTTTAAAGAAGACCCCGAGTCGCCAGTGTCCGATAACTCCCCCGGTAAGTTTATCTTAACCTATTATTAATGTTATATATGCGAAAGTTTGGATGGATGGATGTTTGTTACTCAATCACATCAGAACGGCTGAAAGGATCTGGATAAAATTTGGCACAAAGTTAGATTATAGTCTGGTATAGCACATAGGTTACTTTTTATCCCGGAAAAATGTAAAGTTCCCGTGGGATACATTTGTTTTTGTTTTTATAACAATATAACGTAAAAAAGGAGTGAATGAATACAAACAATATAGTTTGTATTCATCCACCTCTTTTTTACGTTCCACTGCTGAGTATGGGCCTCCTTTCAAGTGGGTGAGGCGGGTAAACGGACTTCGCATGTCTTTCGAAAACTTGCTAGCTTTTCTCAGATAATATACATAACAAGTTTCCTCACGATGTCACCGTAAGGGAAATGGAGTGAAAATGATTCGCATATAAGATGTCAGGGGTGATATCAGGGGCGCGAGACCTGAGATTTGAACCCGTTTCACTCAGTTTCCCTAGCGAGCGCGTCACCACTGGACTACTACTTTTTTACATCATTTAAAGCTATTATATAAAATGAATTGAAACTATGTGAAGAAAGTAATATAATATAAAAAATCCACAGATCTCGTGTCTGCCATGACCTTCGGGTACATTGAAAATGAATCTACCAAATGAATTGAATTAAATCATTTTTAACATATTAATTACTAGGAGAACCCGAAGAATTAAAATTTGATTAAGAGCTTCTTTATATACCACATTGGTGGATGTTCCGTCTGGTTCTGGGTTCTGTTAAAATGTCCATGTGGGAAGCAAATCTCTAAAGTCCATACCTGCTACTTTTGACAACAGGCCCTGAAATTTATTAATACCCATTGCAATACAAATTTTAAGGAGGAATTATGATAGATTAATATCAAAGCCATAGTCAGAGGTTATCAGTGGTATTATTCGAGGTATGAATACTGATTCCCCTCGAGTACATCTAGCAAACACAGTGGCCACAATATTTTTTATAGATTACTAGCGGCCTTATCCGATTACACAGCTTTGATGGCTTATTTATAACAGGTGTGCCAACCTTCAGAAGGATAGTATACTGTTAAGGAATTCTACAGGATAGTGCTTCATCCATTTGCATCACTGAAACGACAGACCTATATTCAATTACTGACCCTTCAAAGGACTTAAGTTATTGAAATCAAAATCGCTTTTGTTATTAAAATCAGTAGCATTGTTGTTATTGGGGGTCGGTGTAGCACGTTCACAAAGCCAAGTTCATTAATACCAAGTTTTAGTATTTTAATTATTTATTTTTAGCTAAATACCACTTTTCGTGCATTTTACATTAAAATTACAGACTTTAATACAAATAAATTACAAATTTTCATCCCCTTTTTTAACCCCTTACGGGATGAATTATGGAAAAAGATGAAACACTTGTTTCTTTAATTGAATTGAAGATCATTAATACTAAGTTTCAGTAATTCTGATTTTAAATCATTTTTTTCACAGATAAACTTTGGTATCCCCTTTTACCCCTTTATGGGATGAATTTTGAAAAATCCTTTCTTATCCGATGCCTACGTCATATAAGGAATTAGTTCTTCAAAAATACACGTCTCTACGACCAGTGGTTTAGGCTGTGCGTTGATCCATCAGTCAGTCAGGACAAAGCCTTTTATATATATCCCAGCGACTCACCCTCGCTTCGCTCGGGTTCGTCCCTAGTTATGTTTTAACGTCTGGTATTGATTTCCCAGAGATGAAATATTTTACCGCAGTAAAAAGTATCCTTAAGTTGACTCGAATAACCAGATATCATCATACCAAATTATATCTAAATCTGTCCAGTGCTTTTCTTGTGATGCGTTCCCAAACAGACAGATAGACAAAAATTCTAAAAACTATAGATTCGGCCTTTATGTCGGCAATAATGACTATTTCAATAAGATTTTCCAAAAATATTTAATGTACAGATTCGACGCAGTTAGAATTATATTATATGTATAGATTTAACGGTTAGCATAGATTTCTCAAAGATGAGATATTTTCCCGCAATAAAAATTATCCTATATGTTGACTCGGATAACCAGCTAATATCATACTAAATTTCATCAAAATCTGCCCAGCGGTTTTCTCGTGAGGTGTTCCCAGACAGACAGACAAAACTTCTAAAAACTATAGATTCGGTCTCGGTATCGATAATGATGACTATTTCAATAAGATTTTCCAAAAAATATTTAATGTATAGATTTGACTCTGAATTTTAGTATATGTAATAGATACAGATGTAATAGATAGTCGATCGCTTGCTTTGTGTAAAACAAATACAAATTTATCCCACGGGAATCGTACGTATATTTATTAATGGGATTAAATTATATTATATATGACCCGAGTAATAAGTTACCACTACACAAAATTTAGTTAAAATCGATTCCGTAATTTTTACAACAGACAAACACAAACATATAGACATACAGACAAAATTTTTAATAACTATAGTTTTGAGGTATATATTCTGTACACAATAGGTTACAGTCATTGTTTTAAAAATATATGTATTTCATGTATAGATTTCGCAAAGTTACTGTTTTATTATGTGTATAGATATTAGTTAGTTATTTAGTTTAAATATGTATTTATTTATGCATAAAGAATCACTTCATTCAAACACATAATCATGTTCCAAAATATTTATTCACCATCAATATTGCGCTCACGCGCTCTTCGGGCGTAAACTTTGCGTCACAAAGGTACAACTTCTGAATAACTAATGATAATAATAATGTTTTTTTTCATTTCTTCGATATCTCATTTCGTTTTCGAGATATAAATTATTTTCTGAGCGAAACCGGGCGAAAAACGACCGCATTTTTCACACTATTTCGATTTAAAAAAAAAGTGATTGAGTTTATTCAAATTTTTTTTGCATTTTGATAGCCCTTGTCATGACGCGTCTTTTGACATCCCAAACAGTCACGTAGTCCCAAAAGTCACGACACCAGGGCGATGTCGCACTTTCGCTGAAAATCGGGCCTATACCGAAGCGACAAAAAAAAAACATTTTCAATGTTAAAAAATTAAGTAAGTCTTTCAAAAGTCGAACTTGAAATAATAGCTCTAGCGTTCAGTGCCGGCTAGAAACACTAATTTATAGTTATCTATATAGTTGAACTTGGCTTAATATGAACTTATTCTAAGTAGCTAATTTCTTAAATAGGTCCGAGTCGAATATAGAAAAAAAAAATACATGAATACTAGGATTTTTCTTATATTTCTAAATGAACTACCACCTTCTATTTTTTTTTAAAAACGTCATGTGATTGAAATAAATTTAGATCTGAAATTATTGAAATATATTGCATATGGAAATTATTGAAGTATTTGAATACAGACGCAAGCAACAAGCTATAGTAAAACCAACATTTTATCGATACCAAAATTACAAAGAGAAAAATTTGTATTTTTGTTTGTAATTTATAAATTAAAAATCTGCTGAACCGATTTAGATGAAATTTTGATATGAAGATAGTTTGAGACCCCGGGAAGGATATAGTATAGTTTTTATCCCGGAAGTCATCCCTTAAGACGGTGAAAAGGGGGATGAAATTTTGTATGGGGAATCGATCATTATTCAAGTAAGATATATGTAAAATTCATCAACAAACCAGCGAAGCGAGAATGAGTCGTTTAAAGTAGGTAATAAAGATTTTACTTCTATCTATTACTTAAACATTTTCTTAAGAGGAAATAAAAAGTCATTTATTGCGGTATATTATTTATTGGTCCATAAGGGGAATACTAAAATATTTATAAAATATAGACTACACACACATATGACTTAATTTATTTAAATGGACGGCATATTAAAATAATAACATGCTTAAGCCACCTCGTTTATTGAAATATTGATGCAGGCGGTGAAATTGCCGAGCTACGGTGTATAGGCGCCTTTTGACACCACCCTGCTTATAATGTTATCGTATCGATTTTCAATTTCATTTGATAATGCATGGTTCAGTTTAAAAATACTTGAGTATCGGTTGAAAGTAGAAAAAGTCGGTCGACATAGGTTTGAAGAGTTAACTATATATAAGTAGAAATGTAAATCTAGAAAATGTTACATACATTATTTTTATGTACTGTACCTATATGTAGGATGCTGTTTTGGAGATTCGTTATGTAAAAGATACGCAAACAATAATTCTAATTAGTATTATATAGCATCCAATGTTTTTTTATTTTGAAATTATATCGAGTCTCGTAACAATATTATTATAGTACAGATAATTTTTCTAATATTTAAATTAATTTTCTTTTTGAAACACGAAAAAGTATTGTTATAAATAAATACTTAACCTATCTTCGAGGGCACCTGGCGAATAGACGCCTTTCTAAACTTGGAAACTTTAAATATGGGTCGTCTCTCGAAGTTCTTACTTTAGACAGCGACGAGCTTTTATGCAAATTAACAGCTGTCGTTGTTATATGTATAGCATAAATAGTATATAACATAATATATAGTATATAATATAATAGTATATAGTATATAGTTATAGTTATATATATATATATATATATATATATATATATATATATATATATATATATATATATATATATATATATATATATGTATGTATACATACATACATACATGTATTACTAATATGTTTAATCTTTTAAAAAACCGAAATAGCATTATTAGAAACTAACCTATTTTTAATGACTAAAATTATAACAATATTTTAATTTATATGTATATAGTATACAATATACATAATATATTAATTATTACTATTGTCTATTATTGTGAACTTGAGAAGTTGAAACGAAAGCGCGGCCTTGGTAACGGTAACTGAACAAGCACATTGAGTGAAACTTTTTTTGCCCATTCTGTGAGATAAATTAAAAAGTTTACTTGTTTGTTTACTATTGTAATAAAATTGTAAAAATACGTGTGTGTGTCGTGTGTGTGTGTGTGGCCTCAATTTTTTTTATTTGGTAATATTCAAGATAATAGAGGCATAAATAAGTAATCGAATAAATATTTTAGTAAAATAATAAAGTCACAATTACACGGTAGTTTCTAATAAAATGCAAGTTCAAGCATCATGGCGATAGAAAAACTTTTGTTAAGGTACAATGAGTCTTTACCCTTGCGGCGTAGTTCAAACATTAGCTTGAACTACGCCGCTTTATTAGCTTTATAACAATTATGTTATAAAGCTTAAACTATAAGTTTAACATCTAATATATAAAATTCTCGTGTCACAGTTTTCGTTGCCATACTCCTCCGAAACGGCTTGACCGATTTTGATGAAATTTTTTGTGCTTATCCGGTATCTATGAGAATCGGTCAACATCTATTTTTCATCCCCCTAAATGTTAGGGGTAGTCCACCCCTAAATTTTTTTTTTATTTTTTAGACAAAATTTTTAATTTCTATTTTTTTATGATACAGCATACAAAAATACATACAATACTCAATTTTCAACCTTCTACGATCAACCCTTATTTTTTAATAGCCATTTTAGTAATAGGAAATTATTTATATGGCAAAACAACGTTTGCCGGGTCAGCTAGTTTAACTATATAATTATGTTTATCGATAAATGATATCGTTTAATTTACTTTATACCTACTTATCAGCTCTCGCTTCGCCCAGATCCTAATTACACTCAGAAATTCTTTAGTATTTTTATTATAGTCGCGTAAAGGAGAGTGTGTAACGTCATTACATCAAAATAATAATTAAAAAGACACGTCTGAAGTATATGAATATATTATAGACAAATAATATATCATATAAAATGAAAAAAATAATTATTATGCATTTATCAAGTAATAATTTACAAATAATGTAAAAAATAATAAATACCTCAGTTCATCTCAACGAAACGAAAAAATAAGCTTTTATTTAAATGCTCTAAAAAGAAGAAAATAAACTTTAAATTATATCAAACCCTATTTATTACATTAAAAACACTAAAAAAATCATTACACAATTTATATGATATAAAAGCTTGTATATTATGTTTTTCTTAAAATTACTTATTTCAAGATCAACATACAAATGACAATATCTTGTCTATCTACACAGGTAAATCTCGCGACAAGCTTTTATAATTTATATCATACTAGCAACTCACCCTCGCTCCGCTCGGGTTCGTCCCTAGTTACGTTTTAACGTTTAGCTTAGAGATGAGATATTTTCCCGCAGTAAAAAGTATCCTATATGTTGACCCGGATAACCAGCTATCATCATACCAAATTTCGTTAAAATCTGTCCAGTGGTTTTCCCGTGATGCGGTAACAGACAGACAGACAGACAGACAGACAGACAGACAGACAGACAGACAGACAGACAGACAGACAGACAGACAGACAAAAATTCTAAAAACTATAGATTTAGCTTCTGTATCGATAATAAAGTCTATTTCAATTAGATTTTCCCAAAAATATTTAATGTACAGATTCGGCTTAGTTACAATTTTATTATATGTATAGATAAATTGTGTAATGTTTTTTAGAGCATTTAAATAAAAGCTTGATTTTTGTTTTGATGTGAAAATCTGTAGGGCGCACCTTGGCAGTAAAACTGACTCGTGTTATTACGGCAAACGGTGGCGTGACGGATATACTTCTGGATGTTCTACACCATCGCTCTCAACTCCCTTGTGTGTGCGCGTAATTATAATTATAATAACACAATATATATATATATATATATATATATATATATATTTACATATAAAATGATTTTGTTATGGAAATTTTCTTTTTTCTTTTTTTTTTCTCCAAATTTCGTTATAGGTTTTTATTATTCTAATATTAATATAGATGTTTTTAATTAAATGGCTACTTACGATATTAAACTATATAAATAAAGTTTTTACAATTAATCTCGTGGAAACTCTAAAAGTGTTTCTGTATTCCGCTGATAGGATTCCGCTTTTCCGCGCAAAGATTTATTTGCACTTATAATTGAATTACATACATTCTTTATTTCAACGCATTTGTTCAAGATTTAAGAGAGCAATTAAACAATGTTTAAACTACAGTGTAATAACAGCTCAATTACAATTATGCTAATAAATTATATTGAAAATAAGACCTTTTTTGTGTAAATTATTATTTTTGATGTGAGGCTATCTATCATTGGCAGTAAAACCGACTCGTGGTGTGACGGCAAACGGCGGCGTGACGCTGTCATTGTCATGCCATCATGCCCCTTCTACGCCACCGCTCTCGATTCCCTTGTATACCATATATTTACGCGCGTATGCCATACACTTTGTTGGTTCTCTGTGTAAGCTGCGTAATATTTTTTATTTTACCTATTCCATATTTAGTTTTAGGTTTTTGTTAATTATGAATATTGATATTAACATAAATGTTTCACATTTACCGTGTGTCCCGTGACGGCCAACTTTTTTTTTAAATATATTTTTAGTATTAATTTTTTTCTTTGTTTTTTTTAGTCTATATTTTTATTCGTATACTTCTCGGCAAATCTCTTCATTTCATATCCATATCATGGGTGCCTAAAAAATATAGTCCGGCATCTTTTGGAGTCCGCCATATTGGATTTACAGTGACATCACTTTGATACTTTCTTAGATTTACGCGTTCAACTTTAACTTGTAAGATTTGGACACCGGGATAGGTGAAACTAAATAAAAGCTTGTAATAATTTTTATTTGTATCGATATAAAACACGTGTTGTGTTTATAGAAATACCGGAACAAATATCTTGAATATAGACATCACTTCACATTATACTAAAGGGAGATTTAACTACTAACTTCATACTGTAGTCTAAATCTGTCACATCGAATAAAAATCGCTCTCAATATTTTTTCCCTAAGACGCCAAAAGAAGTATAACTTCAAAAAGAAAATATGTACCGGAAAAAGTGTCTTACGTCGCTTTTCGGTGTAGAGACTACAATCTATACATATAATAAAATTCTAATGCAGAATAATAATAAAATTAAATAAACTATAACAATTAAATTTTGTCTAGAAACCAATTTAAAATTAAAATTTGCGACAAATTGCTCTGTCGATTAGAAAAAATTTAGCAAACGAGGTGACAGATACTTTGTATGTAAAGCTTGATTAAATAATAGGTTAAAAAGAAAATCAACTTTAATTAAAAAGTTGAGCCTTTGCTTCGTGACATGGCCTTCCAGATAGTCGCTTATTACTAGTTAGGTACATGTAGAATTTCTACAAAGACAGTTTTTTACTGTGCTTTATTGATTTTGCTGAATAATAAATGTTGTCGTAGTAAACTACATCACTAAACCAAATGTAGGTCTCTGTCCCAATTACACTATTCAAATGACTGACTCATTCGTTATTACGAGTACCTCAAGCTTCAACCCTTTATCACGGTGATCGTGTTTGCGAGGTGACTAATAATATAATAGCAATGCTATTGTATTATTTTTCTAATATACAATCTGATAGGAACATTTAATATAGAAAAGTAATAAATATATACATACATATGCTGATAGACCATGTTGCTTGTCATCTCTCTTTCTCTAACACTGATTGTGAGTCCTTTATACGAACTTTAATTTATCGTATTTATATCATAATCTATACTAATATTATAAAACTGAAGAGTTTGTTTGATTGTTTGTTTGTTTGTTTGTTTGTTTGTTTGTTTGTTTGTTTGTTTGTTTGTTTGTTTGTTTGGTTGTTCGCGCTAATCTCAGGAACTACTGGTTGGAATTGAAAAATTCTTTTTGTGTTGGATAGTCCATTTATCGAAGAAGGTTTTAGGCTATATAACATCAAACTACGACCAATAGGAGCGGAGCATAAATGAAAAATGTTGTAAAACGGGAGAAAATGATTCCTTTTGAGAGTTTCCGTTGCGTACGGAAAAACGGTTAAAGTTACGCAAAAATAGTGTATGACGGAATTGTTTCCCTTTAAAATTTCTAAAAAAAATCCGCGACAGCATATGTTTATCATTTAAGGTTGACTCAATATAACCCTTTTTATAGTAATCAACTTTGTTCTAAAATAATGCATTAGTTCCAAAGGTGTTTTTATAAACATGATATTAATCCTTATCAAAATGAATACGTTATTCATCACAAGTATTTAATTTTGAACAAAATTGCCCTTGACATCATTTGATTTCAATGAATATCTTAGGAGATATCATAGTTTTAAAATATATATATTTAACTTTACGCGGACTATGGTTGAGCGCGCTCTTAGCTCGATGCAAGGCGAGGGCGGGGCGGTCGTGAGGGGGGAGGGCGCTGGCTGTCTATTAGTAAAAAATGATTAAAATTAATTCCGTAGTTTGAGAGTTTATTGCCCAAAATTAAATAAACATACAAAACAGTAGTATAGACTTACATAAATGTTATTGCTAAAACAAAAAGTGCAATATTACTAAATCAAATATGAGATTAACGGAGAAACCTTTGTGGCATTGTCAATCTCTGCTATTATTTACCAAACATACGGTGCGCAATGAAAGTGATATATGTAAGAGTATACTAATGTGTAAAACCTAAGAATTTGGTTTTTGATCATTTGAACGCGGGCGGAGCCGCGGGAAATGCTAGTGAGTAATAAAAAGTACATTAATATATATATTTTCACTAAAGAGCATGTTTATTAATATGAATACAAAATGATTGCAATTCAATATATAGAAGAAATCCTTTTCACAATTTGGAAGGCATTCATCGTATTCGATCTGGTACGACTTCATATTGCCAGATCTTTTCAAACTTCCCTCTAGATTATGATGGAGATAACTATTACTGGAATCTCTGAATAGGCGCTTCAATTGGGTTCTTATGGAAAATTATTTAAGTATTACGCTATCTAAAATTATTAGATGTTATAAAAAATATTACCATAATCTATACTAATATTATAAAGCCGACGAGTTTGTTTGTTTGTTTGGTTGAACGCGCTAATCTCAGGAACTACTAATCCGATTTGAAAATTTCTTTTTGCATTAGATAGCCCGTTAACTGAGGAAGGCTATAGGTTATATATCATCCAGGAAAAATGTACGTTTCCCGTGGGATAGATTTGTTTTTGTCTAGGGACGAACCCGAAGCGAAGCGAGGGTAAGTCGCTAGTGAAATATAATTAATAAGTTTAAAATATTTTTACATAAAGATTACATATTATTTTTGAGTATAAAAGCTATAAAATAAACCTTTCTGTTAGAATAACTATAGAGTTGTTCACTCGCAATAAACTCTTATTCTACACTAGCGACTCACCCTCGCTTCGCTCGGGTTCGTCCCTAGGTTACGTTTCACTGCTGAACTGAGCTAAACGTTGATAAGTCAGCCTGTGAGTCGCGAGTAGTGAATAAAAATAGTAATTGCGAGTGTACCTTAGGTGATAGACATATAATATTGCGAACTTCCCTGTATAACTTTTTAAGACCTACAATTTTCTAGTACATTGTTTTGATTTATCTCTTAAGGTTCAGCCAGCGTTAGCCATATAAACTTCTAAGGACGACTCGATAGAACCAGTCATTGCGTTTTCCCGCGGGAACGAAAAATGTGCCTGTAGTAAAAGGTATCCTAAATGTTGACTCGAGTGATAACCTATCACTATACAAAATTTAATTGAAATCGGTTCAGTACTTTTTGCGTGAAACGCGCACATCGATTTAACTATGTTAGTTTTGCTATAGGTATAGATAAGAATAGGTATTGCGAGTGTACCTTGAGAGATAGACATATACTGTTGTAGATATTTCTGTTGGCCTTTTCAAGATCTACAATTTTTTAGTACATTGTTTTGATGTATGTCTTTAGGTTTAGCCAGCGGAGGGTTCCTAAGGAGGACTCGATAAAACCAGTTATTGCGATTTCCCGCGGGAAACAAAGATTTTCCAAAAGTAAAAGTTATCCTAAATGTTGACCCGAGTAATAAGTTATCAGTTCACAAAATTTCGTTGAAATCGGTTCATTACTTTTTGCGTGAAACGCGTACAGACAAACAGACAAACAGACAAACAGACAAAAAGACAAACAGACAAACAGACAAAAAAATTAATAACTATTGTTTTGGGGTCTATATCGTATACATAATACGTTACAGTCATTGTTTTTAAAAAATATTTCATGTACAGATTTCGCTAAGTTACTGCTTTATTATAGTATAGATAGATAACGTACTCGTATAAGAAAACAGTAATATCATTTAATAAAAATAGTTATAGCGAGTGTACTTTAGGAGATAGACATATACCGTTGAGAACTTTTCTGTAGAACTTTTTAAGATCTACAATTTTCTAGTACATTGTTTTGATTTATCTCTTAAGGTTCAGCCAGCGTTAGCCATATAAACTTCTAAGGACGACTCGATAGAACCAGTCATTGCGTTTTCCCGCGGGAACGAAAAATGTGCCTGTAGTAAAAGGTATCCTAAATGTTGACTCGAGTGATAAGCTATCACTATACAAAATTTAATTGAAATCGGTTCAGTACTTTTTGCGTGAAACGCGCACATCGATTTAACTATGTTAGTTTTGCTATAGGTATAGATAAGAATAGGTATTGCGAGTGTACCTTAAGAGATAGACATATACTGTTGTAGATATTTCTGTTGGCCTTTTCAAGATCTACAATTTTTAAGTAAATTGTTTTGATGTATGTCTTTAGGTTTAGCCAGCGGAGGGTTCCTAAGGAGGACTCGATAAAACCAGTTATTGCGATTTCCCGCGGGAAACAAAGATTTTTCTAAAGTAAAAGGTATCCTAAATGTTGACCCGAGTAATAAGTTATCAGTTCACAAAATTTCGTTGAAATCGGTTCATTACTTTTTGCGTGAAACGCGTACAGACAAACAGACAAACAGACAAACAGACAAACAGACAAACAGACAAACAGACAAACAGACAAAAAAATTTATAACTATTGTTTTGGGGTCTATATCGTATACATAATACGTTACAGTCATTGTTTTTAAAAAATATTTCATGTACAGATTTCGCTAAGTTACTGCTTTATTATAGTATAGATAACGTACTCGTATAAGAAAACAGTAATATCATTTAATAAAAATAGTTATAGCGAGTGTACTTTAGGAGATAGACATATACCGTTGAGAACTTTTCTGTAGAACTTTTTAAGACCTACAATTTTCTAGTACATTGTTTTGATTTATCTCTTAAGGTTCAGCCAGCGTTAGCCATATAAACTTCTAAGGACGACTCGATAGAACCAGTCATTGCGTTTTCCCGCGGGAACGAAAAATGTGCCTGTAGTAAAAGGTATCCTAAATGTTGACTCGAGTGATAAGCTATCACTATACAAAATTTAATTGAAATCGGTTCAGTACTTTTTGCGTGAAACGCGCACATCGATTTAACTATGTTAGTTTTGCTATAGGTATAGATAAGAATAGGTATTGCGAGTGTACCTTAAGAGATAGACATATACTGTTGTAGATATTTCTGTTGGCCTTTTCAAGATCTACAATTTTTAAGTAAATTGTTTTGATGTATGTCTTTAGGTTTAGCCAGCGGAGGGTTCCTAAGGAGGACTCGATAAAACCAGTTATTGCGATTTCCCGCGGGAAACAAAGATTTTTCTAAAGTAAAAGGTATCCTAAATGTTGACCCGAGTAATAAGTTATCAGTTCACAAAATTTCGTTGAAATCGGTTCATTACTTTTTGCGTGAAACGCGTACAGACAAACAGACAAACAGACAAACAGACAAACAGACAAACAGACAAACAGACAAACAGACAAAAAAATTTATAACTATTGTTTTGGGGTCTATATCGTATACATAATACGTTACAGTCATTGTTTTTAAAAAATATTTCATGTACAGATTTCGCTAAGTTACTGCTTTATTATAGTATAGATTAAATTCTATTATTCTACATTAAATTTGCAGTACCTAGGTGTGAAACAGACATGTTATGCAAGCAGCTCTTTTATAAAACTAACATGCCTGCTATGTATACATAATATACATACAATTCATATTTTAGCTCGATAAATTCAAAAATTCACTTTTTTTTTAGAAAAACTTTTTCCCCTTTACTTTACTTCATTTGTTCAAAGTAAGGCATGGGCGAAAAAGGAAAAAACGAGCTTTAATTAACTATACTTATTTCCCATTGGACAAAATTACCTAAACATGGTTCTTTCATTTTATTTTTAGTACACAATAAATTATTATGAGTAACATCTAATTGATTTAAATAGCTTATATTATATAGCTTGCTATATAACACCAGCTTTAAGTAACATCAGATCGATGCACCAAGTAATAACCTGTAATTGCTTTGAAAAAAATATTTCTTTCAATAGATTTTACTTTTCTTTTTTTTCTTTAACTTGAATGTACCTATTTCTATTTATCCAGTTGAAGATGAACTTCTATGACATATTAGTTTTGACTGTGACTCTACTTGTGTTTTACATCGACAATCGTCTGTTGACATTGAATTTTTTCTATCAAAAGAACTAAAACCCACAAAAATTAAGTTAATTTTTGAGTACAGGTAATACTTATCTTTTAAAAAACTATTTACCTATTTTGACGTGAAGTGTATAAAAATACATTTTACCTTTAGTAAGTTTTTACGATAATATGATACTAAACAAAAAAATAGAGTAATTATATATTCCATCAAAACGATCAAAACTTAATACTTCTTTTTCTCTAATTATTTATGTAGAATATATGCATATATTTAGATAATAATATTTATAATCAATCACACTTTATGCCATATTTTCAGTCCTAACAACAGATTCACATGCATTACATATTTTACTCGTCTATGATTACTAAGCGGCCGTAACTTTAAGCGCGTAAAGATAAACGCGCAGCCTGTCTAGCTATCGAACTGGTAAGGCTTAGTTTATAGCCAGCTAGATGTGTTCCGTGGATTTGTCTGCATGTAGATTGAAGATTTTATACATACATACTCGTAAGCACAAATTTTTTGATATAAAACAAAACGACTATAAAAAAAGAAATATCTTACAGGCGAAATACTAATAAATAAAAGAGAAAAAAAGAAATATAAAACAAAAACAGTAAGTAAATAGAGGAGTCTTTTACAAAATCAATGTAATTTCAAACTTTAAAATATATATGAACAAATATACAAATAAGACGATATGTAAATATTTTTTCTTATACTAGCGACTTACCCTCGCTTTGCTCGGGTTCGTCTCTAAGCTTGAATGATTTAGGAACGCATAAAAGACAAAGAATGAGTATACAGAATGAGGCACCAGAGTTACAGCAGAGTTTAATTGCAATCAGATCAATGGTTGAGAAACGCAAAGAGGGCAAACATACGTATATTAATTTATATTTATAAAGGAGATAAGCTCAATACACCGCTCATTAGCGCCTAGCCTATTCTATAATATGTAACGAATCTGTTGTCTGATATTATTATGTTTGCAGACATTTTTTCGTCATAACTATTAATAAATTATAATTAATAATTTGACGTTGATACCGACAATAATAATTACTGAATAAAAAAAGGCAAGTAATAGTTCGTCTATAGCTAATTAATTATAGAGAAGTAAAAAAATGTATTATGTTATAGAATCATTGTTTCTTTTTAAAATATTAATGTAATGAGCTTCTTTAAAGTTAGGAATAATAATATAAATGCAACAAACACGTTTATTGTTGTTGCTTGCTTCACCCAGCAAAAATTAATGTAATTTTTGCATAGAAGTACTTCATGGGCCGAAAATGTGTCAAAGGGCTCTTTTTATCTCTAGTGCTTTTGTTACGTACTTATGCTATATATAATATTATATACTGCAAAAAATTAAATTAGAGGTGTACAATATAAACTAACTTTTACTGTGGCTCCATTCGCGTAGTTTATTTATTTGTCTCATCGTCGTAAATAAGCTTTTAATTTTTTTTTTAAATCTGGTAGTCCCAAAGATTAGTCGATCAAACACACAACCAAAAAAATCGTTTAAGCTTTGATCGTTTAAGATTGGTGTTTAATTTTAATGTTAAGATTAAATAAGTTAAGTCGACTGTAAAATAAATATTTTAACTGTAATAAGTTTTTAGTCGGTACTTTCACATTGAAGTTTACCTGTGAGATAAACATACAAGCTGTCCAAGTATCTAAGTAAGGCTTGATAGTTTATGGACTATGGACAATCCTCTCTTTGCAATGTCAAATCTTGTATTCGAGCTTATACAACTGGTAAATACAGTTTGTTTTTATATCTATGTAGCTTTTGTGAAATAAATCATACGAGTATTTTTGTTGATAATAAGTATCTTTATATAAAAAATATTTTACCATCCTATTATGTTAACTCTAAGATTGGCATTTCTAAGTTAAACAATTGATTATTTAATAAATAAAAAAATATAATGACTAAAATAAAAAAAATAAAAAATAGTCCAAAATAGACCAATTTTCAACAATCTTTCATTATTTAGTCTTTAATTTAATCGGTATTAAATTAGTATTACATTTTAACACACATAGAAACTGTGATGAAACTAGAAATATGTAGGGCGTATTTGAAAAGTAGGAAATGTAAAAACAATTATACATACTTATCCAAGTATGTAATAATAGGCAGTCATATCTACACGTACTTTGCTAAGAGGACCTATCACGCTGTACATCGCGATTTATTGCGCGTTGAAAAGGCAGAAGTGAGCCACCTCCAGTACTAATTTTGAACTTAATCTTTGTTATCAGCAGATCTTATGAGACAGCCGAGCCTATCCACTAATGGCACAACTTTGCAAAACCTTCGATCATTGCTTTCAAAGGAAATTAAACTTAAATATATAATATTAAACCTCAAATTCAATTGAGACTTATTTGCAACACGTTTGATTAGATGCTAACACTCGTTCTAATATAAGACAGTAGATTATATAGCGTATGGTTTGAGTATAAGATTGATTTTGTAATGCGCGCAATTTTCTAACAGCAATGCCGGGTTCGCTGACCTGTGCAAAGGTTTCCTTCCTGCGCAAACGCCATGGAGACTGGCGCTTTTTACATGACACATCTACAGGTAGGTCGGTACGCTCTCTTATTAGATTTTACGAAAGCATTATGACAATATAGCTTGGTAATAACGTATATAAAAAAATACATTTTACATTAATATTCTACGTAAAAAAACCTTTTTTTGAAATTGATTTCAAAGTTTCTTATAACTTTTTAATAGAAAATCAAAAAAGAGGGTAAAAAGAGGGAGAAAATGTTCGATGGAGGACAGGAAAAGGGCTACCGGATCAATTAAGTGCTGTCATATGAGTGCGACGACAGTTTTTTTTACCTATAATAAACCTAAATGGATTGTGTCGATGTGAGATGAGGGAGGACGGGGCATCGAGTATAACTCGATTAGACTGGTCGTCGTACTAGCGTGATTAAGAGATAAACATTTTAACGGTGCTCGAATTACTTTATTCTAAGGATTTTAGAATATTTTAATGCCTATTTGGCTTTTATAATAGTTACCTATTATAATAGTTGTCTGTCTTCCATTATTCTAATATAGTACTAAAAAATGTATAATAGATATAATACTTTCCGAAGCAATTGATGGAATGAATAGAGTTATTAAATCTCTGCAATGAAGAAATTGATTTTTGCTTTAATTTTTATACCTTTGTTATGAGTGGTCCTTGAGACAGATCTTAGATGCTTCTGATTTGTTACGAATGAATGAACAAAAGAAATGAACAAAAGAACAAAATAACTAGCGTCCTAACATATTGTAATAACTAATAATCTTATACAGTATAAAGTCTATGGTACATCATGGCCCATAAACAATTTATACATATACAAAAATTAAGTCTATTAATTATTGTATGAAGAACGAAACAAAGAAACACACAGGCATTTATAGAATTTGAAAGCATTCCCAATTTCTTTGTACAAATATATGTATGTATCTTCGTGAATATGATTTACGATGTACATATTATATTTGCTAGAGTTGCATACATAACTATTTGCAGTTCTCGGCAGCTAATTGCGGATGTATAATCCTTCCTGAGCTGGTTTTCAGAGACGATCTAATGTAATATTGTGTATTCATATATATATATTCGTACCATTTCTCTACTAGTTGTTTGAATCGTATTTGCTTTTAATCCAGTTACGTACTTTGTTTTTATAAATGAAAATATTAATATTGAGTACTGGTAGGTATATGTTCATTTAATTAAATAGAAATCTTTTAATTTTCTTTCTATATATTTACTTGTTTTAAACTCAAAAATTACGTAACTGAAGGAAACTACAGTAGATATACATTGCGATATATGTATAAAAAGGACTAATTTTAAAACTAAAGGTATCATTTGGAAGATACTTTGCTTCGAGAGTAAGAATATTATTTCCTCTTTTTTAAATGTTTGCAGTAAATTGTTTAGTGATTTTTATGACGTTGAATTTTTTGTGTATAATGTACCATAAACACTAATTATTCCAAAAAATCACATATCTAAAAGAATATGATATTTTCCCCCCTTCACATCTATAAATAACACGAATGCTGATTATAAAAGTAAAAGACATATATAAAGGCTTTTTATATATCGTTTCTATGTACAAAGAGCCTTTTGTGTCATTTTATTGGAAAATTGTTATTTTTTGAATTTTCTATATAATCCTCTTCCGTGTTCCGTCAAACAAAGCTTTTGAATTTTGTATTTTATTTTTAAAGCCGGCGCTTATGGACTTAACTTAGTAGACTCAACAAACAATGGTTCCAAAAATATTGTTTTTCAGATCTATTTTAAGCTCTTAGCTTTATATTTTGACTTTTGACTTTTGACTTTGAAACTATAAATTATAATAAATGTTTTGATCATTATTAAATATTTATTGCCAAAAGTTTCACAATAAAAATTATTTAGTGTCGCAATTAATGCTTCGTTACAAATCATTAAACTCTTATGCATAGGTAGGTATATATAGCTAGTCAAAGACAAAACCGTTCAATATCTTTTTCCGTTTCCTTTAGTTTTGATTTTGAAACATTTAGTTTTTTTGTTCATATAGATAGGTAAATTATATTCATATAATATATGTTTTGTTCAAATTTTCAATAGTCATAATGGAAAAAATTCGATTAAAGGGCGAACACTAGTGTTATGTATAAATAACGATTAGAAAAATTTCGTTCCAATTTTTTATAGTAAACTAGGTTTACTTTCAACCCAGTATAGTTTTAAAATACCAATTAAGATTAAGGATGCTAGTCTTGGTAAGCTTTTAATATGTACTAAAAAGAAATTTTTATAGGATAAATGACATTTAAATTGACAAACATACATAAGTTGAGTGAAGTTTACTTACATAAATATTAAAATTTAACATAAAAGCATACAAAAACAAATATGTTGAAAAAAACTGTATATTTCGGTGCGCTTGAGCCGCTCCCGCGTCACCGACACCAACTCTTATAAGAATTACAAATTGTAGCTTGAAATTCAATAAGTGTTTTGAAGGTTTCACCCCGACGGCAGTCATGTACAGACACCGTTATGCTCAAGTTATATACGTATACATAGTTTTGAAACACGATTACCAACTTTGCGCTGACATTTATTATGCCTATTAAATATTAGCGGAAGTCTAGAGCAGTAGTAGCAATCTAATTGCTAAAGCAGCGGGCACAGGTTCGCTTCTTCGCTTCCCGGATGAGGCAAATTGTGTACAGTTGTGACTTGACCTCGTTACATTAAAAGCGTATGCGAACATTACTTTATAGCTTAAATGGTAGAACAGAACCAAAAAAAGCTATTTCTTCCATTCTGAGAAATATAATCAAAATGTAATCTATTATCACGAAAGTCGGTTTAAAAATTGGTGAAAATTCAGGGAATACATGAATGCTCCAATGAAGAACATTTAGAGTAATGTTAAGCTTTATTAAATTTGATTAAAATAAGGAGTTTTTAAAGGAAAAAAAAGTAAAAAATTGTTTTTATAGATTCATTATGTGGTACTTAATATTGTTATCGTTTTAAGGGTAATAAAAAATATGTAAACATTAAAATTTTCGTTTTAATGATAAAAAAAATATAGAACATTATATTTGTACTAACTAAGAGAGCTTACTACTCTTTGCTACGGTCGGGAATGCAACCTACAATCAATACGCTTTATTTTAATGTATATTTATTATTATGATAGTGGGTTATTTACGTGCGCACATCATGCTCTTGAGGAACATCGCATTATATTGCAAGACTTATTTACATGTGTAAAACACGGAAAAATAAAGTTTTTACTCTTCATTTTTCGTTTGAAATTACTTTTTTTTTATTTAATTGAAAAAGTTTTAAAATTTTAAAGCAGCTCGAATGTACAACAAAACAATAATTAGCTTTTATTATAACAAACTATAATTTAAATAACTCATAAAAAGATCATATCTTCATACACCAGCACAACAAAAGCTTACTGATTGATACATCGCAGAACTAAGTTAAGTGCATTTGTATGATGCTTAAAAAGAGGCGCGTAAGCATGAAGCTTAGCGGCTAGTGGCTAGTACGCGGTGTATCGCTGGCCGGAACGGTTGTGCGACATGCTCGGAATATGGACGTGTATAGCCTGCCCGCCTCGTGCGTACGCGCACCACCCCTGAGTATAGACAACGAGTTCTCTCTATACTTCGATAAAGATCACCAACTAAAACAAGGTGTGTGCTTTTTTACGGTGCTCAGTGATTTTGGATTATCGCGGCGATTTTTCATTAATTTACTTTTAGTTGTGGGAAATGCGATTTTTATGTTTATTATTCTTTATTCAGTTAATGCCAATTTTAATATGCAATGCAAAAGATGATTTTTAAGCGTTCTATAGTATTTAACATTTAATTGTAATGTCTGTTGTTGTTTGGATATTAATTTATATTGTAGTGCAATAATAATCAGATTTATTGATACAGATTATATTTTAATGAAATAATATTAAAAAAAAAATTGCAGCAATGTATTAAAAAGTCCTAACATATTTATTAAAATAAGTAAATAATAACAAAAACAATGAAATTATTGTGTAAGCGATGTGAAATCGGAGCTTTTACTTTTATATTAGTAAAAGTAAACGACAAAAATGTTTACGTTTAAGATATGGTATAAATATATCAAGTTAGATGTGAATAATAAAATGACTTACCAACATTGATCCCTCCTAATTTCTGACTGAAGCTAAGTGAGTTCAATAGGTATACCGTGTATCATCTACGATTTCCAGTGCGACATTGTTTCCATGTAACTATAAAGCTAAAACTGTAGCAAAATAAATAATTTCAACTAGTAAATTAGTAACTTGTTAACAAAACAACATTTTATTTTAAAATCTACTAGATGTTTGTCTTTCAATCGTTAACATAATGGAATCAAAAAGCAAAAGTCATTATAATATAGTCAACATTGCCGCTTAAAACCATTTATAAAGTGTAAGAAAGGCTCTTTAGAATTTTAAAGCCGGATAAAAAGGCCAATGTCAGCTTTATATACAGTTAGATCATCAAACGTCCCCACAAGTCCAGTTTCGAAAATTTACATGTCTCAGAAAGTAATACCTAAATATCGCTGGTTGAATAAAAATCTGCACAGAATCTCTAATACTTAACGTTTTGAGAATTGATTATGTATTCTAGTTTCCGCATTCATACTGGGAAATAGACGAGTGTGCTCTCCATATTCTATTACGGATTGTCACAACTTAAAATATAAGTCCGTTGATATTTACCAAACGATCATATTATTTTTTTAATTATTACTCATATTATATTTTATTAAATAGTAAAAATATTTTTGAACAATGAATCTATTTATAATAATTAGTTATCAATGTTTTAAACTGTTTTATCAAAACCTTACTTAAACGCGGTTTAACTAAATTAAGTTGTACCTAAGCATCTGTATTGCAGTTACACAATACAGTTGTGTAATGTTTTACGTGAAAATATATGGCGATATCAGATTAATACCCACGTAGTAGCAGACAGGGCCGACATGTGAACAGATAGAAAATGCCTGAGGCACCCTAAAATTCGAGTACATTCGGGTACACATTAGTTTAAACTTTTTTTCTGACATTTTTTGATAGTTTTAGACGAGTGCTTGGTAGTTTTAGCTATTTTTTGGATGCTGATGAATTAAAGCACTTACTTTTGTAGTATTTTGTTATAATAAGCATACATATAGACGTATTTTTTTCTTTCCATATTATTCCAAATCTATTTTGACCGAATATAATATATGGGACACGTAAAAATGAATCGAATGAATATAAACAATCAAAAGTTTGGTATTAGCCATTGAAGGGTCAAATCTTGTAGTTCTATAATTAATCAAAACAAGACGATGGTTACAAATTGTATTGTCATCCAGATTTGACATTATTAAAAAAATATCAAATCTAAAACATACGTGAGTAAGTTGAGCCAATAAAAACGTGTTAGCATATGGACTGATATCAACCGTTTAATAATTACCCTTAAATATAGTTTAATTAAATGCCCACATATACATATGATTGATTGTGAAAGCAATCCCAAGCAATGCAGTTAAAATTAAATTGCAATTTGTGGTTTAACAGGACAATAGCAGCAACACGTAGTAATACAACGTGGTAATTATTTAATTCAAATTTCTTTGTAATAATATTCTGTATTACTTATTAACTTTGGAAGATTTTGTTATTCATGTTTTATTTATATATATACTGACACAAACCGACCGATTTGTCATTTAATATCCAAAAAAGGAGGATGTACCCAATTTGGGTGCACGAATCGCGAAAGGTATCGCGTAATATAAGTTATACACAAACATGCATTTTTTTTTGTATAAAACTTAACTATTTGTAAGCTGATTTTCATGATTATTATTAATTTATTTTCATGATTTTTTTATTAAGGTTATACCTATAGGATATATATATTTACTAGACAATATAAATCACACCCGTAAACGTGAAATGGTTACTTTGAATAAAATAAAATGTTATGTGGTTTACCTTTTTTTAAAGAAGGGTAGTTATCATAAATATTGGAGGACGGGTGAAACGCTAAATTATTTTCCATATACTCTCAAAAAGGAAATATGGGTAAATATATAATATTACACACAAAAGAGATACAATTTGTGTATGGCCATTTCAGTACTATTTATTAATTAACAACAAAGCTGGAGTTAGTAGATACTAACCCCAGTTTTGTTGGCAAATTATATCAACAATCAATAAGCACGGACCCCGTTTTGATCCGAACGCTTGTAATGAAAATTTAAAGCTACATCCTTAGATGATATATTTATGTAGATAGTATCAAACTTAGTTATGATATTAAAATCCATGCAGTTGCAATAAGTACGGGATTAAAAACATATTCACCAATATCCTTGGATAATGTAATTAGTGTGTGATAAAAGGTGGTGTTGTATGGGTAGAGGATGAAGGTAGCATTACCTTATCGAAGCAAATGCAAAATAAGTCAAAAAAAAGTTAAAAAAAATTTAAAAAGTTACCAATAAAGATTTATTATTATTTATTATTATTTCTCCACTAGACCTCAACCAGTCAAAAAGTCAGAAGGATTTTACGTAGTTATAATTTCTATGACGTACACAAAATAAAAAAGCATATTAATTTTTTCTAATGATGTTTGAGAATGTAGAAATTGAGAAGATTAACATAACAAATAAACAAATTAAAAATGTATTTGATAATATGGAATATCAAACAAAATTTTCATCTATATAATTTGATTTTTTATGTTGAAATTTATTTTTTTATCACATTTAATGTATCTAATACCACTGTATATTTTCATAATATCCCTCAGTCGCACTTAAAGGAGTAGTACTTGAAAAACGGAGATAGGTCATAATAATACTTTTATAAATCTAATTGATCTATAATATTTTAATTGAAACACATCTCGTCCATCTTAACTTACAATTACTGATAGTTTCCGAGTTCAATTAGTGCGTAACCGCAACTAATTAAGCGCTGATTAAGAGAGCCTGGCTGTATTGTGCAAACGAGATATTGATTACACTACTAAGCTAATTCTAGCTTCGTCTACAATTTATTGTCCCTATTTTTAATATATAGACAATATGTAATGTATATTTTTAATATGAGTACCATTTGTTTTACGGTGAAGGAAACCATCGGAAGAAATCTGCTTGTCTGAGAGAACTTAGCAAGTTTTCGAAAGTTATTTATAGCTTGCCAAGCTTTATGGACTGTGGCCTGATCCTCTCCTATTAAAGGGATGCCATTAGGAAAATGGAAGGACAATAAATTCCCAATTCCCATTTCAAAGTTAGTTTTAACTACTATGAATAGTTATTAAAAAAAAGGTAGTCATGAGGACTGCCGACAGAAGTGAAAAGTTAAAACTATCAACAAACAGTTGTTATTTTTGGATATGCAAATCAATTGTTTGATCTTAAATGAAAATTTGTAAATTAAAACTGTTTACATTTATCTGGTTTTGATGTCTATCGACACTCTGAGCAACAATTATATTTATTTTCATAAGGTTTTCAATACAGTTAAATAAAATTGGAGTGTCTGTTTGTAATATCAAAATAACCGCTTTTTACTAAATGCATATGGATGTATACACGGTACATATGCCAAAACAACATTTGTAAAAATTTTTGTCTGTCTGTCTGTCTGTCTGTTTGTTCCAGCTAATCTCCGAAACGGCTGTACCGATTTTGACGGGACTTTCACTGGTAGATAGCTGATGTTATAAGGAGTAACTTAGGCTACTTTTAATTTTGGAAAAAGAATCAGGATTCTGCGAAAAAAATTAAAACCCATGAAATTGTGAACAAAATTCGCGTACGGCGTACGCACTATTAATATTTATAATTTAAATGAATATCTTAGGAGTAGCAGGCTACTATTTATGTATAAACATAGCTAACCGTGAAAACGTACCTAGAGACGAACGCGAGCGAAGCTAGCGTGAGTCGCTAGTTTATCATAAAAATACATGGGCTGTGCAAGCCCATGCAAGCAATTAAATATAAATACGACTTAATTGACATAATAACGAATATACATTTTTGTTACCTATATACCGTATATTTGCATTTAATTCACTTAATTCTCTCCATCATTTTCACTCACTTCAACAATATTCAAGCTATTTGTCAATCATTTGATTATACTAGTGATCGCCGCGTAGTTCAAAATCAACCATGATTCATTAAGTTATATATTAATTGTCTTACGTATATTACAATATTAATCTATTCTCAATTTGACCACAGACTTGAACAATAAATAAAAGAGTTTATATGCGTGTGTGTGTCAAATACATGGTAGTGTGTGAAATGTTTATTTTATTGATTTAAAGTATTTTTACGCATAATTTAAAAAAAATATTAGCATTCTCCACTCCTTCTCTATGTAAACTATAAGTGTGGAAATTTCATACTCCTTCGTCTGCGCAATTTTCATAAAAAGGGGTGCAAAGTTTTTGCCTCACGTATTAATAGAATATAAAGATTCTAAAAACGATACAATAGGCTTATGGTCACTAAAATTAGAAACAAAAATCCTTGATTGAGATGTTTGTAATTGCGTTAACACGTCAAGTGACCATGTCGATGACGACTTACGAGAATTTACTCCCCGTCCAAACCTGCCTATAGAAGTTTTCACTCAAAAATTAATGTGCGATACCTTTATAGGCTTGTGCCTAATCAGTTTATAGACCGAAGAATTTAGATTTTCATACTGTTCACATTAACTTTTTGTTTTAGCTTAGCTACTACGAGTATATCGAGTTATAAAGATTATTCTAGAGTCAATTTTAATAGTGTCAGTCTACAAGTTGTACTATACTTCTGTAGTTTTGTTTTATCTATCTTGTATTCAGACGTTCTGATTAAAAGAAACACGACTTCACGAGATTTCCATTGCAATCCTTTTGTTTGCTCTTGCTATATGTTCCCTTAATTACGAAGAAATCTTAAAAGATGAAAAGTATGAACATAACAATTGTTATGTATCGCATACACTCTGCTATATAGACTGTAATGAAACCTGAGGTAGCTGAATCAAACATTTTTCTTTTAGTCGTTACCTTATATACTTTAAAACTTTTGTTTTATTATGAAACCTTATAATAGTTAACAACATTTTCTTTTTAGGGTTCCGTACCCGAAGGGTGCTTAAGAAACCCTATTACTATGCCTCCGCTGTCCGTTCGTCCGTCCGTCTATTAGAGGATTGTATCTCATGAACCGTAATAGGTAGAGTTGAAATTTTCACAGAGTGTGTATTTCTATTGCCACTATAATAACAATAATAAAAAACCAAGACGGCAAATTTCAAAAAGGCTGCCATGCTTTAAAAAAATACGATTATAGTACGGAGCCCTTCGTGTGCGGGTCCTACTCGCACTTAACCGATTTGTAGTTCCACTTCAGACTTCAGTGAAACTAAAAAGGAAATGTAAAACTGAGTTTTACATTTGATTTATTGTTCTAATTAAAAAAATAATTTATCGTATAATTTTACCTTATCAAACATTTGTCCTTGTGAAAATCAAACTCCAAAGCAGAGCCTAATCAGATTCGTCAACACTTAGATATCCTAAATATTTTATGTTATGTAAATACCTATATATTATGAACTATGATATTCTACAAAGGAAATTAAGCTAACTGGTTAGAGTAGCTTTCCTGATTTTAATCATCCAGTATCTGTATAGAAACAGTTCGAAAAAATGTAATTTATTTAGTTTAGAAGTTAAATATTTTAATAAATTTTTCAAATACTCATTTTTTAGTCATTAATATACCTATATTGTGCCTGTCCAACTTCTATCTTTATAATTAATATAGTAGAAACGTTTATCCCCTGTTACCTTTATACGATAATTCTCAAAAAATCCATGTTAGTACTCGCATCTATTCTAACTAGTGATCGCCGCGTGGTTGAAAATCAACCATAATTTATTTATTAAGTTATATATTTATTGTCTTACGTATATTACAATATTAATCTATTTTCAATTTGACCACAGACGTTAACAATAAACAAAAGAGTATAATATATGCCTGTGTGTATCAAATACATGGTAGTGTGTGTAATGTTTTTTTTTGTTGATTTAATGTACTTTTTATGCATCATTTCAATAAAATGTTAGTATTCTGCACTCCTTCTCTATATAAACTATAAGTGTGGGAAATTTCATACTCCTCCGTCCGCGCAATTTTCGTAAAAAGGGGTCCAAAGTTTTCTCTTCACGTATTAATATACCTATAGATATTATAAAGAGAAAAATTTGTTTTTGTTTGTTTGTTTGTACCGAGTAGGCTCTGAAACTACACAACCGATATAGAAGAAATTTGTTAAAAAGACAGTTTGAGACCCTGGAAATGACATAAGATAGTTTTTATACCGGAAATTATCCCTTAAGCGGGTGAAAATGGGGTAAAAGTTTCTATGAGGAAGCAACCTAGGGACGAACCCGAGCGAAGCGAAGGTGAGTCGCTAGTTTGTTATATAAGGAACTCTTATGCAAAGCTTAATGCTTCTACTCCTATCTATCAGATAGTAAGTAGATTTTTAAAACGAAATAAAAAATATTATATGACGATATGAAAATGAAGTTATGATTATATTTATTTTATATAAAGTGTACATTTCATAGTGCCCAGTTCAACAGTTGAAGTGTGAAAGTGGAACAAACATATAAAAATAAGCAATATACTTTCACTTTTTAAGTATTGGGTAAGATTAAGTTTTCTGGAATCATCATAATGTAAAGTAGGTCTACTAGAGTTTTTTAATAAAGACTGCTTTTTTCTGTCTTATTTTAATACTTTTGTCTTAATACTTCATAATATATAAATTTATATATTATTTATGTTTAATATGATATACTTACTAGCGACTCACCCTGGATTCGCTTCATGTTCGACCCTAGACAAAAACAAATCTATCCCACGGGAACCGTACATTTTTTCGGGATGATATATAGCCTATAGCCTTTTTCAGTTAACGGGCTATCTAATGCAAAAAGAATTTTTCAAATCGAATCAACCAAACAAACAAACAAACTCTTCATCTTTATAATATTAGTATAGATAGGTATGTATATCATCATATGCTAAAAGAAGTTAGTGTGATCTTTAATAACAATAGATTCATTAAAATACTTAGTTGTTCTTTATTAGTAAATGCGCTTTAAAATGAATTAGTAAACAAATAAAAACGTGACAAAAAAAGTATGTGGGTTGTCGTAACCACATATTTAATAAAAAAAATAATAAGATAAGATTATAATAATAGGAAAACATAAAAATGAATGGAATTTTTAATAATATACACGAAATAAATTCAGCTTCAGCTATTCATAAAGAAAGCCTAAAAAATATCTAATTTGAAAAATCTTATGAACAATGTAATAAATAGAAACTTAAACATAATATATACCTACTATATTAACAGTATAAATATAACTGAAGCTTTTAAAATTCACCTCAATTAACTCAGTCTTTTTAGAGCTTTCTCATATGCACATAAATTGTTACTCTTAATATTCTAAACAAACGCACAAACACACATACGAGTGTAACAAAAAAGCTTCCCTTCAAATTCTGTTAATAAATAATAAAAATAAATATTAGCGTTCAAGGAGGAAAAGATCAACATATTTATTTTATTAGCGAATGTATTGGCCTCGAGGCACCTCCTCGCGAGGCTGGACCTAGGTTCACTAACCGCGTTATGCAAGCCCGATAAGATGCTGTAAGCCGACTTTCACGTTAGCTTAGGTTAGGGACTCGTTTGTTGTATCTAAGCAAATATGATATACACTTTGTTTTTATGTTTCGCGCATATATTTTAGTAACTATATATTGTTATTATTTCACTGTTATGTACTGTAAATAGTTGATATTCTAATGTAATGTATAAAGCTAGTGTATCTTTAGTACTAGAAACTAATTTAGTAATTACTGTATTTATCTAATTATAAATTCATATCTATACAAATAATAAAATTCTAACTGAGTCAAATCTGTACATTAAATATTTTTTGGGAATAACTTATTGAAATAGACATTATTATCGATAAAGAGGCGGAATCTATACTTTTTAGAATTTTTGTCTGTCTGTCCGTCTCGGAGCTGCATTACGGAAAAACCTCTGGAGGTATTTTGATAAAATTTGGTATGATGATAGCTACTTATCCGGGTCAATATATAGGATACTTTTTACTGCGTTAAAATATCTCACCTCTGAGAAATCTATACTAAGCTTTAAAACGTAATTAGGAACGAACCCGAGCGAAGCGAGGGTGAGTCGCTAGTATTGTATATACTACTACTTGTATATACTAAAAAGGTAAAGACAAAATAGTTCAGTATCTTCTTCTTTTCTATTTTTTTTTGTTTTTAGCTATTGACAAGCTTTAACTCTATCAATAAAGTCATTTTGGAAACAGTTAGTTTTTATATTTTATATAAAGGCATTTTCTCTCCAAAGTTCACACTTTAAATTAATGGAGTTCAGAAAAAATTGTAATGTTTAATAAATACTGAATAATTTTTAAATTTAATAGAATAGAAACAATTAAAATTTATTACACTTTTTTCAATAGTAATTAGTATCATGATATTCTAGTAAGGATTTACTTCTACTACCACATCTTTAAAATAATTGTTGTAACTACGTCAGATGTCTCACCAAAGGAAGTTTATAAGTAGTCACGTTCATCCTAAGATATCCTGTAGACCGTCTAGTTAGGCCATAGACGTAGAGAATGGACTGAGCAATAGTGTCATGAAATTGACCAAAGCAGAAAGCGAACGTGCGGCCAATACCCGTATTTTATTGCAATTTGAATTTATAAATGGAGTGTAAAAAAATTATAATATTATTGAAAATTATAATATTACAATGGAATGTAATTTGGTTATAAATATTTACCTTCATTAATCGTATTTCAATTAATACAGAAGTCTTCTGTCCGCACATTCGTTTTGTCTCTGTCGCTTTACCGCCATTTTTAGCTGACGGCTGGCAAAGAAACACTCAGTCCACTCTCTATGTCTATGAGTTAGGCTGGCCTGTGCTGTCATAACGGAACAGTATGGGTTCTACAAAGCATTGTGTTTTGACAGGGCGATATGTGCGCCTTGTCGCCAAAGACGGACTTGAAAAGATGTTTACAAGAGTAATTATAAAAGAGTAATGCTGGAATTTCTATTCTTTAATAATATAAGGCACAAGGTTACATAATTAGATAACATATACATATTATGTACTTTGATAAGATGGTTTGTGGAAAATATTATGACAGTATACAATATTCATCGTAACATGGTGCGGGTGACACCTGTCAATGTCATATTTTATTGATATAGATTTTCATAGTAACATCTTAAAGAAAAAATATTTTGAAATATTGTTAATACCAAACTCATCTTTTACTATCGATAAAAAAACTCTCTTGAAATCGATTATCTATACTAATATTATAAAGCCGAAGAGTTTGTTTGATTGTTTGTTTGTTTGGTTGAACGCGCTAATCTTAGGAACTACTGGTTGGAATTAAAAAATTCTTTTTGTGTTGGATAGTCCATTTATCGAGGAAGGCTTTAGGCTATATAACATCAAGCTACGACCAATAGGAGTGGAGCATAAATCAAAAATGTTGCAAAAACGGGAAAAAATGATTCCTCTTGAGAGCTTCCGTTGCGTACGCTGCGTAAACGGTTAAAGTTACGCAAAAATAGTGTATGACGGAAATGTTTCCCTTTAAAAGTTCTAAAAAAAAGTCCGCGACAGCATATGTCTATCTTTTAAGGTTGACTCAATATAACCCTTTTTATAGTAATCAACTTTGTTCTAAAATAATGCATTACTTCCGAAGGTGTTTTTATAAACATGATATTAATCCTTATCAAAATAGATACGTTATTCATCACAAGTATTTAATTTTGAACAAAATTGCTCTTGACATCATTTGATTTCAATGAATATCTTAGGAGATATCATAGTTTTAAAATATACATATTTAACTTTACGCGGACTATGGGTGAGCGCGCTCTCAGCTCGATGCAAGGCGAGGGCGGGGCGGTCGTGAGGGGGGAGGGCGCTGGCTGTCTATTAGTAAAAAATGATTAAAATAAATTCCGTAGTTTGAGAGTTTATTGCCCAAAATTAAATAAACATACAAAAGAGTAGTATAGACTTACAAAAATATTATTGCTGAAACAAAAAGTGCAATATTACTAAATCAAATATGAGATTAACGGAGGAACCTTTGTGGCATTGTCAATCACTGCCATTATTTACCAATCATACGGTGCGCATTGAAAGTGGTATATGTAAAAGTATACTAATGTGTAAAATTTATATAGTAAGAATTTGGTTTTTGATCATCTGAACGCGGGCGGAGCCGCGGGAAATGCTAGTGTTAGATATGACTACATAATTATGTAGAAAGTTGGTATGTATTTTTTTTTCTTAAACTGTTACTTAAGAACAAAAATTTAAATAACATACAAAATGTTGTTCCTATTCCTAGATAAATATCGATGTTATGTAACAATCATATTCAATATTTGTCCTTTTGACTAAGCTCTACCAGCAGTAAGAACTGCCGAAAGATAATCCACGACATGGTCTATCCTTGTGCATGTTTCACCTATATTGAGTTTCAAATAAGTAAATTTCCTCACAAACTTTTATAGCATTACTAAGATAATAGTATAAACGTTTATATTATCTATGGAATATACACATTTCTTACCAGAAGATGATTGTTAAATACCGCATATTAAACTACTAACTAACCTGTCGTTTCTGTAAAAATGCTAATCAATTGTTTCTTAACTATTTTAAAGATGTAATATTTGCAGCTATTTACAGTATAAAACAAAGTCGCTTCCCGCTGTCTGTCCCTATATATGCTTAGTTTTTTAAAACTACACAACGGATTTTGATACGTTTTTTTAATAGATAGAGTGATTCAAGAGGAAGGTTTATATGTATAATACATGCATTATAATAGAGAAACACTTATAATTTTAGATTTTTCTAATGTATACTTAATAAACACATTATTTGCACTTACATTGCAAACGCTGGCTGAACCCTACGAGACAGATCAAAATAATGTACTACAGTATTGTACACCTTGAAAAGGTCTACAAAAAAGTCCGCGATGGCATATGTCTATCTCTTAAGGAAAACATACTATATCTATTTTACTATATCCAAGCTAGGGACGAATCCGGGTGAAGCGAGGGTGAGTCGCTAGTCGTAACTAAAGGATAAAGTTAACAGATGTAGATAAATAGCTTTGGTATTTATTAAAGGAAGTTTGGATTCGGCAATTACGGGTTTTTAGGATCGGTTAATTGCAGAAGCAGGCAGAGCTTGATACCCAACGGTAGCACAGTTAGAAGCAATTTATAAGCATGATAGTTCTTACAATTATAAATTATAAAATAAAGTAAGATCTTTACACTGCAACTAATATGTTGTAAAACAATGAAACGCTTTTTCTGTATTAAACGTTATATTGTCAATAATTATTAAAATTTTATACACACAACCCGCGCCGAACGTCAAAATATATTCGTCGTCATACTTTCCCTGTCTGCCTGGTACCGGTGTAGACGAATACTATAAAGGTTTTACGAAGGCGTTCGATGTTTTCGACTAAGCTAGTATTTCTCATGTTAGCAAAATTATAAAATCAAAATCCCATAATATGGGCTGTCCGCTCCCCTTTTAGTCAGAATATATTATAAGAAATCTCTTGCTTGGGAAAGAAATAAATTAATTGCAGCGTGTAATAAATAAACATTAGAAAGCAATAAAATCTTAGTTAACTACGAAAGGATTTTAGTTAAACATAGCATACGCTGACCACTGTCTGGAACTGTTTTTGCTGGACGAAAGAGAAGGTGGGAATTAAGATTATAGCTTTTGTGTAGCTGAGTTTTGTAAACTTAGATGCCTCACTTCACTCGGGTGTCCCTAGATGCCTAATAGTACACCTACACTTACATCTACTTCCTACACATTTTGAGACCTTTGATTTATTAACAAAAACGTCATAAAATTCATCCATAATCCTCAACATACAAAGATATCCTCGCTGGGACGTCGATCAATAAATGTATCGAAAAATAGCATAACGCGTAGCAAATCTCGTAAACACATAGGTACATACATTGTGGTTCCTACGCTCTGAATAAACTAAAAATGCATATTTTTATTAATGATTTGGTCATTACAGTTTATTATTTGTTTTATAATACGACAAAATTGCATAGAAAAATATTTGTATTTGATTTTCAGGGTTGATTGAGGGTTAGTTTCATAAAGTTTCACAAGAGCATTTTATTACGAAGTTGCTGAAAGTGTTTCTATTAAAACTTTTTCATAATATACCTAGGTACATATAAAATTGCCATTTTAACAAAAAAAATGCTTGACCTTCATGTTCTAAGCGCTCGCAGTAAAATTAAATAGGAGCTAGAAGCTGGTATCGATCATAAATATGAGACGTATCATAAGGGTAAATCACAAGAAATAAAAAAAATATATAATGCATTTTTAAATCTCTTAACTCACAGAACGTCATATTACCTGCTCGTACTAATATAATATGTAAACCGTATCTTAATTTCCTTCGCAATAAATGCAATTAATACATCGTCAATTTTCAAACAACATCAAAAGGGGATTGCGCCATAGAATTTTATAGTACCACAGCACTCTTTTGAATGTGAATGAAAATTACCTTTTACTTCAAATGAAAATAATAAATTTGTATTACAAGTTGATGAGACATTTTATTAATTTGCGATGTCTTTATTTATACCACTAGGCAATAAGGCTTCCTCTTCATTTTTACTCTATAAACTAGCGACTCACGCTCGCTTCGCTCGCGTTCGTCCCTAGATACGTTTTCACGGTTAGCTATGTTTATACATAAATAGTAGCTTGCTACTCCTAAGATATTCATTTAAATTATACAGCGATTTACCCTCGCTTTGCTCGGGTGCGTACGCCGTACGCGGATTTTGTTCACAATTTCATAGGTTTCAATTTTTTCTCGCGGAACCCTGATTCTTTTTCTAAAATAAAAGTAGCCTAAGTTACTCCTTATAACATCAGCTACCTGCCAGTGAAAGTCCCGTCAAAATCGGTCCAGCCGTTTCGCAGATTAGCCGGAACAAACAGACAGACAGACAGACAGACAGATAATAATTGTAAAAAATGTTGTTTTGGTATATTATGTACCGTGTATACATCCATATGCATTTAGTAAAAAGCGGTTATTTTAATATTACAAACAGACACTTTAATTTTATTTATCTGTATAGATCTAGAAATATCGAAGATATTTTCTAAAGCTTCACGGACTTAAGAACATATAAAATTAACTATGACCGATATGGCTTTTATAATTTCTTTTTGCTCTTATTTGTTGAAGGTCGTATCCAATTTAATTTATTATATACTAGCAAAACCCGCGGCTTCACTCGTGCTAAAAATACACCCATAGATCACAATTTCTAGAACGAAAGCGTTGAAACCAAAAACGTACTGTGTTTTCTTTTACAGTAGCTTTCCCATACACATAATTAATTCTTCCAGCTGTTTCTGCTGTGCTTGTGCCACCGTGGAACTCATATTAGTAAATAACGCGAATAATTTTGAGTTTTCCATATTGTCAAGTCAATAGAAAGATGTTAAAGAAAAATCAAATGGCGCGAAAACAAATGAATCACTAATTTTGAAACTAAAATACCCAAGCCTAAAAAGTTAATTTGAATTTAGAATTCCTAACCAAACACCAGATATTTGAGATCAAAGTGGCCAGAGAAATTTATAATTAGTTTTTTGAGTGACACTGAGTTCGGATTTCGCTCTATTTGTTTTGCTAAATTTACTGGAGCTTAACTTATTCTATTCTATTTATTCCAAGATACATGTAAATTGTACATACGATATCACGAAATCATCCATAAAAGAGAAAGAAAGTATTGTAATAATTTGAAATAGTGTCAAAAGGACTAAAACTATCCAAAAAAAACCTCGACATCAGTGCAGTAATAAAGACATCATAGAAAACGTTACTAAATATAGTGTGCATTTTACTTATACCATAAGCAATATTTTAATTTCAAACATAATACATCACTGCGTCCAAAATCACGTTTATTGTGACTACCGCTGCCTATAAACTGAATAATAAGTAGTATTATATGCAATATTTAATGCAGAAAGATCCTTCGGTAATACAGCTTTGCAAGGTTTTGACGCGCATAATTACTGCCCCGGACATTTTCATTAACAGCGGTAGGCACTTAGTATACAAATATTGAGAAGACTAAATGTGCATTATTGTAAAATGTAATTCATACTTAAAACTTTGTCTATTACCTTTTCACGTTTAAACCGGTGAACTGATTTAGATTAAATTTGACAGTAAATCAAATATAGAAACAAAAATTTGATTATTCAGTGACGAGCTATTATTATTTTAAAATAAATTATTTTCTGTAAATGGCATATTGCTGTGTATTAATTGCAAACAAGCGTAACTAATATCGTTTACGTCCCTTATCCCTTTCCATTCAATTAGTTTGGTTAGGGCATCGCATGTAATACTGTATCTCAACACAACTCAATTATATTAACAGCTGTAATTACATCATCAAGGCATATTAATTAGTGATTAATATGAAAAAGTAAATAATGTTTAAAATGAAATTGTCTAATGAGTGCAATATGAACCGTTTCATGTGATTGTTTTGTAAATTATTTAGTGATTTTAATAAGTTTTTAAACTTTCATGGTCACTGACAATATTATTTTGATGTAAAACGGGATATTTATCACGTTTATCACTTACTTTTGAGACTTTCCACGGGTAGGTATACCCATGACCATGGCGCTTGTAACAGTGCCCAAATGACGGGAACTGGATAGAATAAATAATATGTAAAGAGTGAACGCTGATTCATATTTGACAGATTTCAAATATTTATAAAAATAAAAATACCCGACTGCGTTTGTACATATTTTTTTTATTTACAGCTTTTTGTTTTGGTCAGTTCGACATTTTTGGTTTTATTTAACAACTAGCAACTCACGCTCGCTTCGCTCGCCTTCGTCCCGGTACGTTTTCGCGGTTAGCTATGTTTATATATAAATAGTAGCTTGCTACTTCTAAGATATTCATTTAAATTAAGCGTTCGGCCGTTCATCCGGACGCTAATTAAAGCAGTGGTAGCCCAGTGGTAACGCGCTCGCTTGGGAAACCGAGTGAAGCGAGATCCCGGGTCTCGCACTTATGATATTTTCACGTGCGAATCATTTCTCACATGATTACCACTTGCCTTACGGTGAAGAAAAACATCGTGAGGAAACTTGCATATCTGAGAGAACCTAGCAAGTTTTCGAAAGACATTATGAAGTCCACCAACCCGTACTTGGCCAGCGTGGTGGATTATGGCCTAATCCATATCGTTGCTCTTGGTACTTCTCTGACGGCAGAGTGGACCGTGGGAGCAACCTCACAGTTGTTGTAGTCTGCTTCGGCAGACCTGCGGTCGGGGTGCCCCATTAAAACGAGAGAGTTTTTGTTGGGTTTTAGTGGGTAGTACTGGCTTTTATAGCAGGTGAGTCCCACATAACCACCTGTACATCTACAGGTAGTACGTATAAATGCATAAAAAAAAGGATTTTTACGTCACTAAGCAAAGTACGTCTGATTATGCACTAATTACTCGTCCTATACCTATCCCTGACATCTATAGGCAACTAACCCAGATGTCTGGGTGAGATGTCTATTTTATATTATTTTTAAAAAACATTTTTTAATCTAGAATATATTGCACAATAGTTCCAAATTTAATCTAAATGGCATAAGTAAATATTGAATTAAAATAAACTATGCTTATTTTATGTAGTATCTTACACATATAGATAATATTGATCATCTTTTAAAACTATAGGCAACTCTCCCGGACTTACCATATATGTACCGTGTGTACATCCATATGCATTTAGTAAAAAGCGGTTATTTTAATATTACAAACAGACACTCCAATTTTATTTCTTATCTTAAATTACTTTAAAACATATAATTAGTTATATTATATATTATTTAAAAGTAGGAAAATTAGCGAGAATGGTTGTTAACCAACTTTAAATCATTATATATCCTAAACTGTTATTTAAAATGAAAAATGATGACAGAAACCCAAAAATGATTTTTTAATACCTATTCAAGGATACCCACTTGACATAGTTCATTTTCATTTTTTTCTTTTTCACATTATGAAATCTAGCAGTCGAAATATTTAATTTTTTTTATATCACCTATCTAAAAACACTAGGACTAATGAGATGAATCTAACGATACCTTAATTAAAGAAGTCCATCGAGTGGTTTGGAAGATATGAGGGGATAAAAAATATTACAAACAAACAAACATACACAGATAAAGCGAAAAACATAACCCTTTCCTTGCAGTCGGGTAAATACTACCAAAGGCAACTAATGTTGCCATTATATATTCAATTGAAATGGATTCAAGGCCAACTAATTCTAAGTTGTTCCTAGCTTATGCACTAAGCCCCCTCTAATTGCGCCGCCTAAGCACCCTTACCGATGTATTGACGTCAAACATTTATTATTCACAAACGAGCTATACGAGTATATTATTATAGGTTACTTATCTAGAAACTCAATAGCTTGAACATTAATTTGAAAATTGACAAATTAACATTAAAAACTTACATCTATTAGAATATATGAACTAGCGTTGCCTGCGGCTCTACCCGCGTAGTTTGCTTTTATGTAATTGCTTCGCTTCTAAAGGTTCTAAGTATAAGCTATAAGCTTCCTTAACAAATAGGCCAAACAATTATTCTTTTTTTTTAAATCAGAGTTCCAGGTCTTCGTACTTCCAACCAATCAAACAAACTATTCAACTTTTTGTTACTAAATTGATATAACATTAATATAAAGCGATTTTGGTATCAACCAAGACTTATTGTCCACTATCACTTTATTAGACAGTGTGTAAAGTCAGTTCGAGGCTTTGTAGTTGCAGCCGTTCATTAGGCCACAGGAACTGTATGATCCAATTTGGTACATGCACTTTAATGTACTAAGTTAAATTGTAATTCAACAGTTATCAAACAAGGCTTAGATTTAAAGCAATTTTAGTTTGATGTACAAAAATGTTTACATATTTAAGATCTTTTTGTAAATATTGCCTGAAAAAAAAAGGGTCACATTTTTAGAGTTTAAATTTAGACCTCTTTATTGATAATAATGACTATTCCAATATGAAAACTTTTTTCCAAAAAAAAAAAATTAATGCGCAGATTCGACTCGGATAGAATTTTATTATATGTATAGAATTTCATCTGCAAATTCGGTAAAAATATCTGAATTATAAATTCCTTGATAAAAGACATGTATTTTAAAGGTTTTTTAAAGGACTTCCTGGTACCTCGTATTTTTAGTGGACGAGGGAGTCTGCTCAAAGTTACGGATATTGAATTTCCTATTTATAACTAAGAAGCTGAGTGCACTTCCTGTTATTGAAAATTGTGTTATTTGTGCTGCATTTATATCCTACTCTATACTGCCATGACATAATAAGAGTACATGCACATTCAGTATAGTTTATAAATAAAAATTTTCATGTCCTGGCTGAATGATTGTATCATCAACGCCCAATCCAAAGCGCTGGACTAAGACTGATTTAATTTTTTGCACTGTATATGTTTTATAGAAATACGGCCATTAAAAAAGATTCAAAAGATTGAAAAAGTTTATATTATATTATTAAAAAAGATATATTAGGCAAATGCACAAAAAGTATTTACTCTTAAAAATATAAATATATTTCGGTCGTCGTGTCTTCTATACATATAATAAAATTATAAGTCGAATCTGAACATTCATTGAAAATGTTCATTGGAATAGTCATTATTATCGAAACAGTGTCTGAATCTATACTTTTTACAAATTTTGTCTGTCTGTCTAGGAATGCATCACGAGATAACCACAGGACGGATTTTGATAAAATTTGGTATGGTGATAGCTGATTATCTGGGTCAACATTTAGGATACTTTTTACTGCGGGAAAATATCTCATCTCTGAGAAAACTATACTAAACTTAAAACGTAGGGACCCGAGCAGAGCGAGGGTGAGTCGCTAGTATAAAATATAAATATAAGTTAAAAGTATACTATACATCTATCATTGGCTATAATAAATAGTAATTATATTATATAATATATTATCTACCTTCAAAATTTTCCTTCCAGTGGTTTCTGAGAAAATTATGGGTGACAACAGAAAAGCGCAAAGACACATAGAGTTTCTTAATTTGGACAACTAAATCCTAAGAATAATCTATATTTCTCTTACCCGAATCCTAATTCCCGCATTACATCAATTATTCTGAGAGGAAAATCCACCATCTTTTTCCATATGATAGTTAAATTTTGAAAAAAAAAACTTTTATTTAAATTTATAGCAGTGCGATAGCGACATTAGAATCTTATTATTTACATATTATTAAAAACCGCCATTGTCACTTAGTCGTTACAAAGCTTGAATATAAATTAGTTGGAGTAAAATTAGTTAGACAGTAAATCTCATTACTGTAATTTAATGGTTATAAAGAAAAATAAATAGTAAGTAGTAATAAAATATTGTATGAGAAATGATATCTATATATATATATATATATAAAATGCTTTGTCCTGACTGGCTGACTGATCGATCAACGCACAGCCTAAACCGCTGGTCGTAGAAACGTGAAATTTGGAGGGCATATTCTTTATACAATTTAGGCGTCCGCTAAGAAAGGATTTTTCGAAATTCATCCGCTAAGGGGGTAAAATAGGGGAAAAATAAAAAGATTGTATGAAACTCTATCATTCTTAACGCGAAATGCACGGAAAGTGGTATTTAGCTTTAAAATGAAAAATAAGAAATATATGTATAATTTTTTTTCGAAATTCATCCCTTCAAAGGGTAATAGGGGGTGATAAAGTTTATATGGGCAAACAATTATTTATGATCAGAATTACTTGAAACTTGGTATTAATGCTCTTCAATACAATTAAATAAATACGTATTTTAGCATTTTTTGAAATTCATCCCATAAGGCTGTAAATAGGGGATGAAAGTCTGTATGAAACTCTGTAATTGATGCACGGAAAATAGTATTTACCTTTAAAATGAAAACTAAAACAATACAAAGATAATTTTTTTTTCAAGATCCATTCCTTAAAAGGTTTAAAGGGGGTTATGCTGTTTATATGAAGAAAAAATTGTTTATGATCAGAATTACTTGAAACTTTTTCATTAATGCTCTTTAATACAATTAAACAAACATATATAGTAGGTTTTTTTTTTAATTCAGCCCCGAAGTGGATAAAACAAAGCGTTGAACTTTGAGTTGTTGAATATATTAAATAATACTATCTTTTCGGATTATTTCGCGGATTTATTTTGATTTTTGGTTCCCGACGTTTCGAATGCTTTACAGCAATCATGGTCGCGGGAGAGACTGAGAGGGTCTATGTATTGCGAAAAAGTTTTTTTTTTTGTAGTTTGATCGCGGGCCAAGCCGCGGGTTCTGCTAGTTCTTCAATAAATTATAATTTAAACTGTATGAGTACGAAATGTCACGTCAATCAAGTTGTCATACTTGTAGTAAGTTGTAAGTTGAACTAGAAAGCTCTATTTTTAGCGGAATAATTCACCTTAATATAAATAATAAATACTCTGCCAGCAGTTGTAAAATTATTTGAAAAAAAAAAATATCAATTGTAAATCAATTTTAAATCTAATAAGATATAGTTAAAATATAAATATAATAAGATATATTTAAAACATCTTTTATGAGAGGGTTTAACTTAAGACAATTATTAGAAATCTAAAACAATACATATGGGATATTTTCTAAAATTTACGCGAATATTTGACGTTTAAAAAAAAAACTACCTGTCTTTTCGGATTTTTGCGCGGATTTATTTCAATTTGAAAGTCTCTCCCGTGACCATGATTGCTGTAAAGCATTCAAAACGTCGGGAACCAAAAATTAAAATAAATCCGCGAAAAAATCTAAAAAGATAATTTTATTTAAAAATACACATGGGAGTGACTTAATTTACCTTCACAGAAACACTTCTTTTGTTGCTTAATAAAATAATTGTATTTTTTTTTATATAAAAAAAAAACATTAATTTTTAATATTTTGTTTCTCGTTTATCTATTTTACCGGTAAATTTCGCGACAATATCATATAAAAGTTTATTTTCTTCTTTGTAGGTCATTTAAATAAAAGCTTGTTTTTAAAAGTATTTTTTACAATTATTTTCTCAGCAAGTCCTTTCATTTGATATCCATGTCATAGGGGTGCATAAAAAAACATAGTTCGCCATCTTTGAGAGTCCGCCATGTTAAATTTACAATAACGTCTTTTTGTTTATTGTTTTACGCTTATCAAGGCCTTTCATTTGATGCCCTTATCATAAATGGAACTACTATGGAAATGATAAATTGCCATTTTGTAACGTCCACCATATTGAATTAAAAATGGCAATATTTTAATAATAGTGCATTGTATTGGAAAACAAACTACTGTGCCACAGCTTAATCCGTCCCTGGTAAGTGAGTCAAATTTAAATTGTAAGATTCCATAACACACATCGGGACAAGTGAAACTAAAATAAAAACCGACTTCAAAAAAAACACTAAAAAGTAAAAAATAACTGATACTCGGTGCCATTCGATCGATACACAAAGCACAGCTACTTATCTATAGTGAATGAAAATTATCAATCACTTATTTTTTACTTTTTAGTGTTTTTTTGAAGTCGGTTTTTATTTTATTTTTTTATGTTTTCTTTTTTTCCTTTTTAGTGTACTCGTAGACATAGTAGTAGCAAAGTAAGACGAAAGTATTTTAATAAAATATTCGCTTAAGCTGTTTAAGTTAGTTTGATGTCAATTTTTATATGAAGACTGACAAACTAAAATTCGCTTTTATTAGTAACACTAAAAATTCTAGCTCTAAAATCCAATTCTAACGTACAGTGCTTGTCAAATCAAACAAAAAATGCCCAATCTCAAAGTATCTACTATTAGCCATTAAAGAGTTCCAGCTATCCACCTTCTTGCCTTACCATCAGATCAGGTCGACGATATCGAACCACTGCACTATCAACGGAAATAGAAACACCTGCAAAGTTTCAAGTCAATATGACAATCATAAGTAGTTAAATTTTCATTAGCCGATTTTCCAATCATTTATAAATATTAGTTCTCCATAGGGTGAAATAGGCCAATCAAACTATAAGCGAATTAAAAATTACAGTAGTTTTTTTATTTTATAATTTTGTCTTTCATACTTAGTCAGGTTTCAATTTGATTGATGAGTGACTTCTTTCAAAGTAGAAAAGTTAATTATTACTACAAATAATTATATTGACTAGTGATCGCCGCGTGGTTGAAAATCAACCGTAATTCATTAGCTTTATAATATATATTTATTGTCTTGCGTATATTACAATATTAATCTATTCTCAATTTTACGACAGACTTTAACAATAAACAAAACAGTACATGCGTGTGTGTGTGTCAAATACATGGTAGTGTATGTAATGTTTTTTTTATTGATTTAATGTATTTTTTATGCATAATTTTAAAATAATATTAGCATTCTGCTCTCCTTCTCTATATAAAATATAAATGTGGGAAATTTCGTACTCCTCCGTCCGCGCAATTTTCGTAAAAAGGGGTACAAAGTTTTTGCTTCACGTATTAATATACTATAGATAAGTGATTAGTCGTAATATTCTTGGATATATGAAGATGCAGTTTATTTACATGATTAATCATACGTTATGCTATGCTAAAGTGACTATAATTGAGATTAAAAGCTTCTCCATAGGGTAAACATATTTTTCCTTCCCACATACAAAAATCAAATTGTTTCCATTGCTAAACAAAAATACAAGGTATTTATAAGTTATAATAAAGCTTATTATAAGTCTATATACGTGACTTTAGTATGATTGATAGTGTCCTAGTTACGCGCGGTCGACTCCAGAAAGCGATAACGGAGTTCGCTCCTTAGGCAGAGATTTAATATCTTAAAGGAATTTAGCTTATATCAGGTTATAGAAAATTCTCGTATTTTAATACAGATCTTACTTATATTATAAATGTGAAAGTTTAGATGGATGTTTGGATGTTTGTTACCACGCCAAAACAATTAAACGGGTCTGGATGAAATTTGGCACTGTGATAGATTTTAGTGTGGAATAGCGCATAGGCTACTTTTTATCACGGAAAAATGTACAGTTCCCGTGGGATAGATTTGTCATATAAATAATACTGATATGCGGATAAAAAATATGCGTATGAGTTATTTAATATTTAAAAAGTAATTAGTTGCTTACGTTTATTGGATAAACAGTGAATTTATTGAAGAAAGAGAATTAAAAATATTTATAAAACTAGAGAAACATTCTGCGCCTGTTGTCTACTAAATTAAATGTAAATATTTTTAACACCGAGGTTTTTCAAATACTGCCTTATCCTATTGTTCCCTTGTCCTATTTATATATAAAAGCTACAGGTACACAAGTAATTTGACAGCTGTCAGATAGCTCGAACCAAGACATTCGAACGACATTTAATTTCCTGGAAACATCAAATGAGTTTTGCATAATTTATTGATAGCACGTTAATAAAAATACATAGGTACTATTTACCCGACTGCGCGACGCACAGGAGGGTAATGTGTTTATCAGTCTTTGTATGTATAATAATAATAATAAGTTCTTTATTTCTTGTCCAAAAGGTAGTACAACCGGATATTTGCTTAACACTTAATAAATCTAATTTGGTACATACATATATTTGAAACATTCCATCTGCAGCCGAACTAGGAGACCACTGCATCAGCTGTCAACGCCATATCTCTACGTATGTATGTATGTATGTGTGTATATGTGTATGTGTGTATATGTGTATGTGTGTATATGTGTAAGCGTATGTGTGTGGGTGTGTGGCGGATTTCAGGTGCTAATTTGTGTCTCTTTAACAAAAATCCTTCCAAACCAATGGAGTGGGATTATAGGTTTTTAAAAGGTTTTCAAAATAAAGGTTTTTAAAAGGTCTTCACAAAAATATATAGAACTTATATGTTTAAAAGTAATTTAAGATAAAAAATTGATATATTATCTACTGCATTATAATTTGAATTCTTTTTTATAACTAAAACATATTAGTTTTATTTCAACTAGGGATTTTAATTTCTCAATAAAACATCAAATTAAATGTAAAATTATAAGCAGGTTTACTGTTACATACATATCACACAAGTAACAAATGCCAGAAGACGCATTATTGTCTTATGAATATTCGCTATGTTGTTACCCGAGCCCATAAATGTCATCTTACTTTACATTGTCAGGTCTAGCTATAGATATCTGCAGCTCAGAGATTCCTGGGTTTGAGATCCACATCGGACTGAGTGTATTTATTGAGTTTTTCCATTAAGAAATTCCCTCTATCTAGTAGCTAGTTTTCCTATGATATTGGTAGTCTCTACCCCTCATTCAATGCGCAGTCTACGTCGTCATGTAATGACTTGTATATGCAAGTAGTGTAGGAACTGCTACAGTGCGAAACTTCGCATAACATACCCCACTATTACGGGAAAGGAAACCCTAATTTAGTGAAAATATGTGGAAAAACGAGACTCAAGAAATTGTAACTTAATAAAATTAAAAATAATTCATGTCCTCGCTGTAATGGCTTCCTATAATGATGTATGATATAAAATTTATTAAGCACCTGTCAATTATTCACGCTTCATAACTGTTTGTTTTGTGGTGCTATTGACAAGCATTTGGTACAACTTAAAGAATTAAACAAATAAATATTTTCTACTATAGTAACTCTAGATGCAGCCTTTGAAATAGATTACTTTGAGTGCGATAGAAATAGAAATAGTTTATTTTAATTTACTTCTCATAACCTAAGGGTGAGGCTAACTAATTGGCCCCACGCACGTAGTACATACCTATATCTTAAAGACTGTAGAGTTCTATAAAGTGTGTGATTGGAGGCAGTATTGATAAACCGTGTCCTATTTGACGGGATAACATCTAACAGTAGAAAAAAATAACTTGAACGTAGAAAACTATAGCGATTATTTTAAATATTGACCTGCTATCTGCTAGGCTCAGCAATCGAAAGATAGGTCATTAATTTTGGCTACAAGTAAGATAAGTATGTAGATTGGTGCAAGCTCAACAAAAGCGTCAATACAAGTTACACTTTCCGAAGATTTCCTTTCTGTACCTACCTAAATTTTTATTCAAAATATTATACCACAACGGATCTGATTTCATTTATTAACAATGGCTGATTACGAAAAAAATATTTATCTATAAATATGTAAATTCACTATCTTAATATATTATACCATAATCTATACAGATAAATAAAATTGGAGTGTCTGTTTGTAATATTAAAATAACCGCTTTTTACTAAATGCATATGGATGTATATACGGTACATATACCAAAACAACATTTTTTACAATTTTTGTCTGTCTGTCTGTCGGTCTGTCTGTCTGTCTGTTTGTTCCGGCTAATCTCCGAAACGGCTGGACCGATTTTGACGGGACTTTCACTGGCAGATAGCTGATGTCATAAGGAGTAACTTAGGCTACTTTTACTTTACAAAAAGATTCAGGGTTCCGCGAAAAAAAAAATTAAAACCCATGAAATTGTGAACAAAATCCGCGTACGGCGTACGCACCCAAGCAAAACGAGGATAAAGCGCTATATAATTTAAATTAATATCTAAGGAGTAGCAAGCTACTATTTATGTATAAACATAGCTAACAGGGAGAACGTACGCGAGCTAAGCGAGCGTGAGTCGCTAGTATTATATAATTTAACTATGTCCCAAAGTTGAAAAAGCATATAAAACTCTTAATATAAAAATTAAGTGGAAATATTTCATATTCTTGGAGTATGTCACTAAAAAGTTTTATTCCTTCCTTTGTAGATAATGCCATCGTTACAGGGACGGCAATTATTTGTCGTTGGAGGATAATTTATTTCACACAACTACAAGAAGCGATTATTGCCACTTGCTGGCTTTGAAATTTCAGCACCTAACGGAGGTGCTTACTTGGATTATATGAAATACACATGTATTTTATGGAAAGTTTTAAACATGCACCTTTACGATGGTTATTTCTATACTCGATGAATGTTCTTATAAGCTTTATGACAAAACGAAAGTGCTGCTGCGCACACACTTGTGCACTATAATATAATCTTCTACTCAGTTGACTAGTCTCAAAAAAGTTGGCTGCCATATTTAAAATCTCTCAAGAAAACATTTTAGAACTTTATTAAATTGAAATATATTTTTATTAACTAGCCTGATCTACAAATCAATATTATACCGAAATAGTATAACAGTGTTAAAATCAATATATAAAATTTTAATATTGTCGATTTCCCTCATAGGCGAGAATTTCCCTTTTTTATGCACATGCTGTTAGTATTCTCTTTACACTAGGTTAAACTGGCTTTAAGTAAAAGGCTTTTTTCTACGCGATTTAATTTACTTCTTGGCTGTCAGTAAAAGCTAATATCAGCTTTTAAACACTTCATCTGCATTTAATTTAAGAAGTAATTTAAAATGCAGTTGAATAGTGTCTAGACGGAAATAAGAGAATGTTTTTTGTGTTAGTCATTAGAAAGTGCTGTACCATCAATGAGAAATAATATTTATTATGTAATGAAGCGACAAGCTAAAACTAAATGATTCACTTCCAAATACTACTTTTGTAGAAAAAAATATCATCTCGTTTCGATGTCATACAATGCATTATCTAAACGTTCTTTTTTTAATTAGTTTATAAAAAAAGTAAAACGTGTAGTCTCTCTATTTTTTCGCATATTTATTTTGATTTTTGGTTCCCGACGTTTCGAATGCTTTACGGCAATCATGATCACAGGAGAGTAATCATGTTCTTTCCCAAAAAATAGTTTTATTTAAAACTAGTGACTCACTCGTTTCACTCGCGTTCGTCCCTAGGTACGTTTTCACCATTAGCTATGTTTATAAATAAATGGTAGCTTGCTACTCCTAAGATATTCATTTAAATTATATAGCGATTTACCCTCGCTTCGCTCGGGTGTGTACGCCGTACGCGGATTTTGTTCATAATTTCTTGGGTTTAATTTTTTTTTCGCGGAACCCTGATTATTTTTCTAAAATAAAAGTAGCCTAAGTTACTCCTTATAACATCAGCTATCTACCAGTGAAAGTTCCGTCAAAATCGGTCCAGCCGTTTCGGAGATTAACTGGAACAAACAGACTGACAAACAGACAAAAATTTTAAAAATTGATTTTTTCTTATAAGTACCATATATACTTTCACATGCATTTAGTAAAAAGCTGTTATTTTGACATTACAAACAGACACTTTAATTTTATTTATCTGAATAGATGTCAAATATTCATAACATATAAACTTACATACATATAAACTTTCGCATTTATGATAGCAGTCTTATGTGTAACGTGAGCAAATGCAAATCCTAGTATGTAAAACAAGAGGCGTCTAGGAAATTGTGAAATTAATTATCACTCTATCGATTAATATGACGCCACCCACGGCTCTCCTGGCCTACTTCTATGTTATTTGACTTGCGCTTGTCTGCGGATTCACATGTAAGTGATTGCTTTTATTCAGTTTTAGTTAGTTGTATGAGTAAGGCATGTTGAACTTATTTAAACAGTGTATCGTTTTTTTTTAATATATGCTATATGTAAATTATAGCCTATACAAAAAATAATATTAACGTATTTCATTAGTGGTATGCTCAAGGCTAAAAGAGGCAATAAAAAAAACATATTTTTGTAGGAGTACCGTTCTTTTCCTACCTTACAATATATGCTTTATGCTTTTTTTTAATAGAAATTGAGTATTTTCATAGAATACTATTTATTTAAATAAATCCCTTATTACATTTAATGTTTTGGTGAGATTCTTTTTTATGGTAAGACAGTAGTTAGTACCTACTTAAATAATTTTATGTAGCTTAGTTACGTGGATTTAGATCTATTGAGGCCACAGCATCGAGGACATTATGATGCGATTGATTATTAATTTATTGACGAAGATATTATCATAAAAGTACATAAGAATATTAAAGATATTATTCCAGAACAGCTTAGTATTAAATTGTAAGGATCTGCCGCTAGTAACTTATGTATAGTACATATCACAGTCCATATTCGACTAATATGTATTATAAATGCGACAGTTTATGATGTGTCGATATATATTTGTTACTGTTTCACATAATTACTACGGAACGTATTTTGATGAAACTCTACAGTTATAAAAATACATATGTACATACATTTTATAAAGATATGGTAATACATACTTGAATAACAGAGGGTTAGTATTTAATTTATACACCAGTAAACAGATCGTTGTGAAAATTTGGAAGTCGTCTATATTATATGTAAATTATAAGCGTATTATTAGATACTAGTGACTCACCCTCGCTCCGTTCGGGTTCTTATCTACTTACGTTTTAACGTTTAGTATGAATTTCTCAGAAATACATTTTCAGAGAGATATTACTTACAGAGAGATATTCTCCCGCAGTAAAAAGTATTCTATATGTTGACCTCGATAACCAACTATCATCATACCAAATTTCATCAAAATCCCTCCAGTGGTTTTTCCGTGATGCGGTCACATACAGAGAAACAGACAGACAAAAATTCTAAAAACTATAAATTTATCGATAATAATGTCTATTTTAATAAAAAATTTCACAAAATATTTAATGTTCAGATTCGGCTTAGTTATAACTTTATTACTATATGTATAGGTTAGATATTATTATCTTAGATTATAATGATTATTACCTACTTTTGCTATGAAATGCAAAACATTTTTTTAGGAAGAGAAGACTGTTACCCATTTCAAATGATGCCTAGTATTGTCAACTTATATCAACCATCACTTACCATCAAGGCAGTGTGGTTGTTTATTACATGTCTGGCACATAAAACTAGTAGGTACGATGCAAGAGAATACAATTAAAATAATCGTCATCAAGTTCCATACTAAATTAAATAATGAAATCTTTAATAGTGTACTTTTATATAAACACTTTCCTTATTATTTTAATAAGCGCTTGTGAAACGTGTTAGATTAGCAAAGGAATGCTGGATGGAAATGTAAATTGAAAAGCGGTTTAGGCGGCGGTTTCGCTGGCAGTCTCAAACTGATAAATCTGTATTGTTACTATTCTATCGGGCTCACAACGTGTGAATAGGAATTTCGCAATGTTATATTATAGTTTTTAAATTTTCATGGCATATAAACTGTTGAATGACTTTACATTTGACAACAAAAATGACCAAGCTGGTGGAAGCCCGTTCGATTTCTGCGTTATTCAAATTTTTTTTAATGTTTATGAGATCTTTCGTATAGGTAAAAAATATCAATGACACTTAGTCTAATTACCTACTTTCGCCGAACCTAGAGCAATTTATCAAGCAAATAATTTTATAATTGGATAGTTTGTTTAATGTATGAATAAGTCAATGAATATGCATTTTTCTTATTTACACTGTAACGGTTTAAGAAATTTAAATAAAATTTAGAACAGAAATAGCTTATATTTTGGAATAACGCGTATGTTATTTTAATAAATGCACCTACCATGCAAGCGGAACTACGGACGACGACTACGGAGTAATTTTTTTTGGAACAAAAAGATTATTCTAATTTAAAAAATGCCTATTAATTTAATTTAGGGGAGGAAAAATAAAATATACAATGCATCGATGAGTTCTTTGATGCAACGTCCCCAAAAGGCGAGTATTTCCATTATTCTCTCTGCATTATTAAACTGCGGACATGAAAGCTGACTGTGATAGCTACAAAGCTCAGGCTAAAGTTTCGAATGGCGTTATATACATTGCCTTGTATACTAAAACGGAGTGTAATGTCACGACGTACGCAAGGGAAATTGTTTGAAGCTCACCTAGCTTTGAAGAAACCAATAAAAATGCACCTTTGTGAAACATCTTTCCTAGTACTTGTGTACTATATTACAAATGTATAATATTGAATGTAAAAATATATTGAAATATATTGAGTGTATATACTTTTAATATACAATGATTATATTTACAGTGATTGTCATGATATAATAATCTATACATACATATAATAAAACTAGCTGACCCGGCAAACGTTGTTTTGCCATATAAATAATTTCCTATTACTAAAATGGCTATTAAAAAATAAGGGTTGATCGTAGAAGGGTGAAAATTGAGGATTGTATGTATTTTTGTATGTTGTATCATTAAAAAATAGAAATTAAAAATTTTGTCTAAAAAATAAAAATAAAAATTTAGGGGTGGACTACCCCTAACATTTAGGGGGATGAAAAATAGATGTTGGCCGATTCTCATAGATACCGGATAAGCACAAAAAATTTCATCAAAATCGGTCAAGCCGTTTCGGAGGAGTATGGCAACGAAAACTGTGACACGAGAATTTTATATATTAGAGAAGATTGTAACTAAGCCAAATCTGTACATTAAATATTTTTTTGAAAATCTTATTGGAATAGACTTTATTATCGATACAGAAGCCAAATCTATAGTTTTTAGAATTTTTGTCTGTCTGTCTGTCTGTCTGTCTGTCTGTCTGTTACCGCATCACGGGAAAACAGCTGGACAGATTTTGATGAAATTTGGTATGATGATACCTGGTTATCCGGGTCAACATATAGGATACTTTTTACTCCGCGAAAATATCTCATCTCTGAGCTAAACGTTAAAACGTAACTAGGAACGAACCCGAGCGGAGCGAGGGTGAGTTGCTAGTTATGTCTATATATACTTGCATCGGCTTGGCGCAATGCTTCCTAATCCTGTATAATTTTTTCTTAGATTTTCTGAGAGACAGATCTAAACGATTTTTTAGAAGTTTATATATATAAGGCCATAGGTGTTGGGATAGTTATAATCCAAGTAGTAGGTTTATTTATTATTATTGTTTTATAAACATAAAATAAGCTATTTCAACTTAATGTTTTAAATCGCAATTAAACTCATTTAATAAATAAACTATGGTTGTTAACTTTTTATAATTATTTATAAGTATGTATATAATTTTTAAATAATAAATGTTATGTTTAAGATCAATTTTTACCACCAAATGTAATACTTAGCATACATATAAAATGAGCGATGGAAAAACGACTATATTATTCATCATCAAAATAATGATTATTCAGTGATGTATGTATCTGTCATAATTAGTATTTATGTACATATTATTTAAAAATTATCTGATATAATTAAAATACATTCGATATTAGGTACGACTTGGAATAAGTTTTAGAGAATTGAGCTTAGCATCGAATTTCGAAAACATTTTATAGAATACTAAGATACATCAAGAAAGTGGAGAGGAATGCTCGAGTAACTTTGCGCATGTTACTTTAATATAGTGAACTTGGTATTAGATAGGTAAAGGTACATTGCGTTGTTTTAAAATGACTAAGCAAATGTCTAGAGAACCATATATTCAATGGAAATGGTTGTGGAAGCTAAGCGATGTTTCAGAAAGAGATAGATAATTTAGATAGTAAATTGCAACGCGTGCGAGCGAGATGCCAGAACAGTTAGTGCAGGTTCAACGATCGGCTCACGCGCAGTTTGTTGAACTGCAATCATTGCTTTGGAAAACTGTCAGGGTTGCCTCATCGCATTATGTAATATTTAAATGACATTATTTTTATACAAGAAGTTTTAATATATTTTCTATAATACAATGAGAGAAGTAAACATGAAATATTAAATCTATAATTTTCTATCATATTAAAACCTAATAAGTTGTTGAGTTAATAATTATTATTTTTCTGTGCTAATAAAAAATATTCTTACATTAAAATTAGTTGAGCTTGAACTATCGTTTTTAAGATGACAACACTCAACATCTGGCGTGTATGGACCCATTTACCTGACCTAATTGATCGTCAATTAATTTCCTATGCTGCATCTCGATTGTGACCTCTTTACTCGCTCTATGATTGATGATGCGTAAATAGCGCCCGTATTATTGTCTCGTCGGTTCGTTTTATCTTTCGCGAGCAATGTGTAACTTATGCAAGTATGTGATAAAATATCAAAGATCAAATAGTTACAATAGATTAAAGAGTTTATTTAAACTTTCTACTTTTTGAACAATTAAGTTTTGAATAATTAAGTTTAAAAATCTTAACCGGTGGTCTTAGGAACCTAATGTAAGCCGAAGACTGCCATACCTTAGTTACCTATTTACAAAACTTCATAAGTTAACATAGATTATGATTTGGTTACAAGTTAAGCTAATAAACATATGTTAAAAATTTAAAGAAATGGAAGAGTTTTATCATACATATTCTTAGGTAGAAGTCTAGTCAAAGATAATAATAGTTGAGAAATCTGTTGATTCTAGAAATGAATTAGTTAGTAAAATATTTTATAGCTTGGGTCAACGAGCCCTTATTTGATTGGCAATATCTACTAAAATTCGAGTAGTCTGCAGTGGTTACGAGAGCTTAGCAAATTAAATATCGGAATACGGACTCAATTGGCCTACATTTTATCAAAGTCATAACGAAAATTTACCTATTTAATGTTAAGATATATTTATAACTAGTGAATTAGAATGATAATATTATTATATTTCTCATTAATTTCCTTTCGTTTTTTTTTTATACAAGATTAATCAATAATAATTAACATAAATATTTTTTTATATAAATTCGATACAATTTTCAATATAATATAAAGATACATTTTTTATAATAGATGTGTATTATATTTTTATAAAAAATACGAATTCATAAGTACAGCCCTGACCACCAGTCTCCGGGAACGAGCGTGGGTCTCTCTTGCGCAGGCGATTAGAGCGGGAGAGAGCATTCGCGGAAGAAAGTGCCTTACGTAACCAGTCGCTTATCGATCGCTATACTTGTGATTGCGCAGACCCACGTGGACAAGCGCATGAGCAATATTCCGAAATACTTTTAACTTTGCCATAAATATATTATTATCATTACAAACTTCACATGTCACATACGAGTACCATCATGACATATCTATATATTATATTATATATACATAAAATGCTTTGTCCTGACTGACTGATCGATCAACGCACAGCCTAAACCGCTGGTCGTAGAAACGTGAAATTTAGGGGACATATTCCTTATATGATGTAGGCATCCGCTAAGAAAGGATTTTTCTAAATTCATCCCCTGAGGGGGTAAAATAGAGGATAAAAGATTGCATGAAACTCTGTTATTCTTAACGCGAAACGCACGAAAAGTGGTATTTAGCTTTAAGATGAAAAATAGAAAATATATGTATTAGATTTTTTCGAAATTCATCCCTTAAAAGGGTAAAAAGGGGTGACAAAGTTTATATGGGCAAACAATTATTTATGATCAGAATTACTTGAAACTTGGTACTAATGCTCTTCAATACAATTAAATAAACATGTATTTTAGATTTTTTTTTAAATACAGCCCCTAAGTAGGTAAAACTGGGCGGTGAAGTTGGAGTTGTTGGAATATATTTAAACAGAGTAACATACGAGTAAGTCAAGTTCTCCGTAAGTGCACACTTACTGTGTGGATATAAAGTAGAGAACGGAGATTATTCTAAACAGCTAAATAAGAATGGCACTTTATATATTATGTAATTTAAAAAAGAAGAAGGAGAAGGAGGGAAACTGTAAGCTTCAGGTGTAAATAGCATTGGGTCTTTAAAAATAACGTAGATGTTAGCCTATTAGTATGTTAGTTAAAAAAAACATATTAGCTATGTTACATGATTCTAAAGTTGTAAACATTGTATGCGATTGTATCATTATACTGTCTTCCTCTAACTTTGAAAAGATGGAGTAGAAAAGTGAGTAAAAATACAGGCAGTGGAGCGTACTAAATACCTAAAATGAACATTAATTTACAGAATGTGTTATCTATGTTTAACATCTTTTAAGATAATGGATATTTTGAGTTACGATCGATAAAATTAAATTTGTGTTCTTTATACCTTTAAGAACACGAAATCTTATACGAACTTATTTTTGGAAATAATAAAGTATGCGTAGCGAAAAAGTTTATTTTTCCGTAATTTGATCGCGGGCGAAGCCGTGGGTTCTGCTAGTATGACATACAAATGCCAAGTAACATAATAGCTAAGTACCTATAAATTAAAAAAAGACTAACTTTTTTAAAAATCTTATGCTTATCTCAATTTAAAAAAAAATTGAATAATCTATTGCATTGTCGACTTCAAAATTCTACTAAAAGTCAAAGTTGTCAGTAATTCTACTGAGGAGATCCGACGAGGGACACACCAGATTGCTTTTTAAAAAACATATAATATAACGATAAACGGAATACACCTCAATATGAAGTAATTTCACACATTTTTAACATACATATTAACATAATATCTATAAAATAAAGACGTAACGCTTAGAACTTCAACTGTATTTTGTTTTTGTTGAAATAACAAGTGAAATACCTTAATAGTAACACCTTGAATAAATATAATTAGATTTAACGGTAAAAAGCTCGCCAAGGTCATATTTGGACAATATGATATTTATTATTATTTTTATTAATACTACTACTATTGAATATTTTGACAAATAAGTATAATGTGTTAAATGTGTAGTAAGGACATAAGTTCAATCATTTTGTAAGTTACAGTGAATTTGGAATTGCTGTAAATAGTTCCTCCAACTCTGGATTGACCAACTTCCATAAGCAAGTGAAGCTTAATTGGGTGACATGTATTTTGTGTATTTTTTTGTTCGCCTAGTGGATGAAAATCGATCATAATCAATAATGGAAATTTGAGAAAACCATATAATATGGATAAAATTTTCCTGTCTATATTAAGAAAAACGAAGTGTTTCCAAAATTTTTTAATGATTTTTTTTGTGTTCCGTAGCTTTGAGCTTTAACTCATCAATAGCTAATAAATAAAAATAAGGAAAATCTGTTTACAAACAGAGGCGAAATTACGAAAAGGTACGAAACTGTTGTCTTTGTCATTTTCAACATTTTTTTATAACGAGTAGGTTGTACCTAAAGATTAATTCATATAAAATTTTATTTTCTGCTTTAACAGTTTTAAAGTCAATATGCCTTACTTGTTATTGATTAATGAATGGGCATTTATTACACTGTAGTGCTGTTAAAAAATAAACATGTCTAACAATCCCTTCGTTTTTTATTTTCATTTAAAAATACGTAATATACGAAAGCATCTTGAAATATTTTCATATCAATATTTGCGAGTTCCGCTATTTTTCATACTTTATTGCTTTAGCTTCAGGCAAACTCAGTTTCGCTGCTAGAAGTCTAGTCTCGAAGACAACAGACGGACGGTTTACTAAAAATTCAATAGTATAATTCTTAAAAAAACATTGAGTTTGCATTTAATTTAAAATTAGGATAAACAATTAAATATAAATACTTTTTTTAATACTTTGAGTAATTATAATAACAACAATAGCATTTGATTGTATCTCTCGCTTCATTAGAGCTTGAAAGTATTTAAATGAAACCTCGAGTTATGTACATTTATTTAGATTCTTTCCTTAAGATACTCCTAAGTTATTTCCTCGAAACATTACATAATGTTATAGCGCAAAGTGCAAACTAAAAATAATAAACGCTGAACTCAACTTTATGTAACACTAATAATAGTCTTAGACCTTTCCTTTATTCAACGTGACTCAACTCTCAGGGCTGCAATAACCAGGGAACTTATTAATATATTCTGTTTTAAAATGTTAAAGTATTTTGATATGTTTGTATTGCAATATTTGTGAATGTGTTTAAATGTTTATTGATCATAAATAGGTAGAAAATCTAAGTTTAACCTAAAGACTACTTTATGTACGGATTATCTAATTTAATAACAACTTAGTTGACCTGCCTGATAACGTCGGAAGAAGCGAAAAAACATTTAACTATCACGCGAGTGAAGTTGCATGCAGACACTAAATCTTAAATACTTTTATTTACATATATTCTTAACTAGCTGATAAGATAGATGCTGTTCTGTCAAAATTATATACCTCGTAACCTTGAGCAGATGCTGTAGTATCAAAAAGTCTGCGGGATACTTAACTCCTCAGAAACTTACAGCAGATATAGCGTGTTTGGACTCATAAGAAAAATCTCAATGAGAGTTATCTATTAGAATTAGTGTCGGCGAGTTATTTTAAAAGAATGAACGGCCGCTAATACGTATCATTATCAATCTTCTTTTTATTTGTATTCTGGCTTAAATTTTATGTTCTTAGCGGTTCCCCGACGCGGCGATGCTCATCATCAAAAAATAATGGGCACTTTTAATGAAGTTAAAAGGCCAAGGCAAACATTTTAATGAAGAATTAACCAAATCAGTACAGCCATTTTCAAGTCATCTGCTTACTAACAAACAATACTTCACTTTTATTTATATAGACCAATAGCGAAAACACCTTGTTGTAATATCAACGCTATTATGAATATTCCGGGTGAGTGGTTGAGTGCAACACGCTTCACATCTTCAGAAAATAAAAATGAGTAGGATTTTTCCATCTATTAAATGGATTAATTTAAAGAAATGTATGGAACTTTTGTGTAAATATATTTTTATAAATTCTAATATTTTAGAGCCGACTTTTTAAGTGTATTGTGGAAGTTTTGTAGTCTAGCTTTTATCCACGGATCCACTCGTATGTATGAAATATGATTGTATTATTTCGCTCTTATACGAAGTCCTTTAAATCAGTGAAATTGTTCTTCTTCTATATTTTATCCTGTGGGAAAGGAAATTGATATATCATTTTCGCTAAATTCCTCTGTGAGCCAATAAAATTCCTGCCAAAATTGATTTAGCTATTACAATGATTGATTGATACTATCAGGATACTAACAGGCAGACAAAAGTTTAGAATTAATTGACAGTATATAATATATGTAAATAATAATATTATAAATGTAAAAGTGTGTTTGTTTGTCCTTCTTTTACGTCGAAACAGAGTGATGGATTGACGTTATATTTGGTTTTATCCGCTCGCGAATTTTATTTATGTATAAAAGTTTGTAAAGGTCACAATATAATATTAAACAACCTATAGTTTTAAACAAATTGACTATACTTAAATGTAAAAATGTACCTTTTTAAACTCGATTTAGAGTTCCAGAGATTAGAGCGCCAAACAATAAAAGCAATAAGAACAATGAACTCTTTAGCTTTATAATATTTTTTTCTTTACATTTGCCAGCTGTTCGGACGTGGCAAATACTATTATATAATATTATTAAAGGTTGTAATATTCGGACTTATTTAATTTAAAAAAATATATATAAATTAATAAATTAATTTAAAAAAAGAATTAAATAGACTATACGAATATTATGTAAATGATATATATATATATATATATATATATATATATCCGATCCGATCCATATGGTACTGACGCCTGTCAGTACCATATGAATCGGTTGACACCTGTCCACTGCACCTTGCTACCATGATATAAGGAAAACTCATACTGCATTTATCTGATGTCTATATTACAGCGATATTGGAAAAAATATTTGACCAGTAGCGTACTGCCTTTATTAGTGGCAATAGCTATATTGTTAATTCCATCATAATAAAGGCTCTCAAATACACCATTAACGAGAACCATTAAAAATATTTTGTCTTCTTGCATCTTAGGGTCTTACCTCCAAAACTTATTTCTACCTTACTATCTCTTCTATATATCATTTATCCTAGAAAGAAAAAGAATTCCCAGTTAGAGGATAAAAGAATATGACGGGTGATGCGGGTGAGAACGGCATAAGTTATTATAGGTATACCGTTGTAAACTATGAAGCCTCGGGCAAAAGTTAGTCTATATTAAGTCAAATAACTTTCAAAATGTATATGGGTATTTCTTCGCCTTAGTGCTTATTTGTTAAAACGGCCAATACTTATTATACTTTACAGTGGAGTCTTTTTTCTCGATTTTAAAAACAAAAGTAGATTCCTAAGATTTATATACATTCTCGTATATAGATAAATTACATTTTTCGGCTTTTTAAAGTAACCAAGCAATAGAACTTACATTTAAAAATCAATAATTCCTTATTAAAAACTCTTTCGGTAAATAGGTCGTTTGCACAACTATGCACAATATATTAATTTTAATAACAGCTTATATCAACTTCCACATTAAGACAGTAAGCGGGTGTATTGAATGTCAAATAAATTCTTCTATAGTAAAACAAAGGAATATGGTGGAGTTAAAAATTCTTGAACTTGTCGAAAAGGCAACAGGGGCTTTGAGTGAAGTGCTGACTCCTCTTGTCGTCTTAATTATTTTTCTTATGTAACTTTTCATGAAGAAGAAAATTAAAACACGTACTTTGTCTTGGTTATCAACATATAACTTAGTAAAAATATTTGTTTCTCATCCTAAATTAGAAAGAAAAGACTACATGAAATTAATTTTAATATGAATTTCATCTTAATAATCCGTGTAATATGTCCCTTATGTTTTCTTCACCCATCACACTGTGATTTTTTGTAGAAATAAAAAAGAATTTAAATAAAATCGCAACTACTTTTAAAATTTTCTAAATTGACGTATCATTATTGGTCATGGTCTTAAAATAAAAACGCAGCCGAATAGAGTAGATTGTATATACTACACTCTACAGTCTACAGCATAAAAAGATACGTTATAACATTTAGCTTTAGATTATATGACTACTAATTGTGAATAAGTATATTTCAAATTAATAATGCAACCTAATTAGCGTATGCATAATAAACTAGTTTTGAGGCCGCATTGATTTGAGTATTTATGAAAATTAAGCTTTCAGTTTACTACGTACAAATTTTTGCCTCATTTCCCATATAATTATTTTAAATTGTTAAGCCGTCGTGTACTGTGTATCACATGTTTCAAATAGTTATTATTATCGATTCAGACGCCTAATCTTTAGTTTTTAGAAATTTTGTCTGTCTGTCTGAGAATGCATCAAGAGAAAACCACTGAACAGATTTTGAAGAAATTTAGTATGATGACAGCTGGTTATCCGGGTCAACATATAAAATACTTTTTACTGCGGGAAAATATCTCGTCTCTGAGAAATCTATACTAAACGTTAAAACGTAGTAACGTAAACGTAGCAAGGTTGAGTCACTAGTTTACAAAAAAATGCTGTATTATAATTTGTCATTCAAACTCTAAAAATTAGTCTTCAGAAATGACAGAAACAATTTTTAATCATTTCAGATATTATATTTTCCATTTCTAATTTTTAATGACAGTTCCAACAATCACGTTTCTTTTTTATACTGAGATATTTATTATTTTTGAGAAGGCCCATAGCGCACTGGATGACCATAAGCTAGTGTATACATAAAGTGTTAATACTTAAAACAATTTGAAAATTTTCAAATACAATACAAAAAAGAATAAATATCTATATTTAACCTACATTTTTAATGACTTTGCTCCTAAAAGCTTGTATGAATATGCATCAATATTGTTCTTATGTGAATAAATATTGTTTAAAACACAAGGAACTAAAATATTTTGTTACAAACAAAAATGTCAACTTCATATTACATTTCTCTGAAAATCCGAGAAGATAGACTCGTTGAATTCATTTATATAGTAGATACCAGATTGAATTGATCTGGAAGTCCCGCTAAATCAACTTAGTTTTCCGTTGAGGTTTAAATTAAATATTACCTACGGCTGTTTTATTAAATAAGTCTCCTATTTTCAACTTTACAGAAAAATATTGCTATAATAAATTCGGAAAGTTTTAGTTTGCCTGTCCGAAGTATTTTTCACTATTTAGCTGCTACTAAACTTTGCCTCGTCACGGCTTAAATACTCGTAAAGTTCATTTTTACAAAGGTGCATGAAATATTTCGTGAAAAACACGCAAGTCAAATTCGTTCAAGAGCTGCTTACTCTTTTATATCCATTGAAATTAAATCAATACATTCCTTTGTTTCAATTTGTTTTTATTTCCAATATTAGTCCAGATAAACTTACAAACATTGTTTGACGAATCCTATTTGTATAAAAATATACTAAAAAATCAATACATTAATTGACTTGAAAAGAAAAAATACGATTATGTATTTGTGGTTTCGTTAATTAATAGATGAAGTCTTCAACTCCAAGTTTTATTGCAAAATTTTCTTAATAAATCTATTTAAGCATAGGTTCCATTTTTCTAAACTTTTCAGGTGTAATAAAAATATTTAAAGAGAGAGAGTTGCACAATATTTTTCGATTGAATTTACCGTCGTCTATATCGAGATAGGGCTAATTTTACTACATTCTGCTCATAGATTATATTTTAACAATATTGTGATTAGACTGATTAAAGGGAATCTTCATTCAAACACGTCAAATGAGAAACTTATGCCTCTTTGCTATTATTAAATGTTAACGTGATCCCCATTTCATATAAATACCTACACGTTAACTTAAACGTCATTGAATAGGCAGAAATACTCATATTTGGACTGATTAACTGACAAAATATGGCATAGGTTTGAAGCTTCAACGCCTGTCGGGCTGTCAGCTGTTAGTAGGTGAACATACCGATTTAGGTTAAATAGAAGATTGCTTCTAGTGTAAGATCCAGCAGATAATTTCTACAGATATCATTTGTTAAATGAAATTTGAAATGAAATATATTGACGAGCAAAAATTAACCATATTTGTATTTTGTTAAAAATAATATATAATAACTTGACGCCAACATGGTTCATTAAGAACCCGATGCTACTGATATATAACTTGAAAATATTTTAACCTCATCTAAAGAGATAAATTCTCAAGTCGCAATAAAAGCTCTCGTTGATTTAAAGAAACTTGATACAAATTTAGAAGTGTAATAAACTTTAGGTACCTACTAAAAATTATCTGCTGGATCATAGACTACTATTTTATAATAGCATCCTACTTCTGCATTATTTTATGAGGAACTATTTCATTTCAACAACATTACAGAATATCTTTTGTAGATATAATGTAAACAATATAATTTATTATATACTAATTTTCAAGTAATAGATTAACCAAAAGCTTCACGGCTATGTGAAAATGCAGAGAAACATAAAATAGGAAACTTTTCTTTATCCGAATCTCACTTACTTTGAACCGTTACAACGTGAAGTAATAACTAATGTACAGTGTATATTAGTGTGATCAGACAAAACGCGTGTGTGAATTGAAATTTATTATCAAGACCTGACTAACGGTTTTCGACTATGATGAAACTGGACATACATATAACCAAGTTAAAGGCAAATGTAATGCACTATCACACCAGATATATATAAATTACATACATTTGATGCGTACACATATATAGGTTGACGAGCCTTGGACGTGCTATCACATTGCTGGCGCTAACATTAAAACATTGCAACTGTGAGAGCTTGAAACTGTTTTTCTGAAAAAATGTGTAAATGTGACTACAGGCTCATTATTGGTAAGGGTCCACCCGCTTAATTCATTACAGCCGACTACTCGAGTACTGTGGCTGTTCTGGGCGTTTGATGATCTGAAAGTTTTTTCACTATTTTCTAACACGGTTTTCGGGAATAGTAGCCGTTGTTTGGGAGATTTAGTATACGCTAGTGGTTTAAAATGTGTGATTTTCAATTTATCACGTAGTCTACGTATTAAAGCCCTACTGTATACTGTTTATAGCCCCACAATTGCAAGAAGGTTTGCAAAGGAGTTATAATAATAATAATAATAATAATTATTATTATTATAACTCTAATATAATAAACTAAAAATAACATAACTAAAATAATAAACTAAAAATACACAACTAAAATCATAAACAAAAAATAACAGACGATTTCATTTTTCAGAATAGCTTAACAATCTGACAATCCCCCAAAATAAATATATTTACCTCAACGCATGATGAAGACATAATTCTACATATAACTAAGCATAGTAAGCATTTAATAACTTTATTACTTATATATTATAAGTAAACTGTATTTTATTATTATGCCTCTCGGGTCAACAGTAAATAGATAACAGTTACACAGTACGGCCAGAGCTCGGAGAGGGACTTCCACTTGTTTATTCAATTCGGATATCCGGATTTAGATTCACATCCATCGAACAGACTATTTGCCTGCTAATATTGATACATTGCTTTTGTGTTCAAGCAAATCACTTATTTTTATTGTATGTCGTCAGTGAGTAAGTTTAGTATTGCTTACTTAATTATACTGATATGTTATTTTTTGCGATTGCGAGATCTCATTTTCAAATTCTTATTAAAGTAAAACTTGACTTGGGGGCTAAGCTGGTGAATATGTTACGAAAAAATGTACGTACCTTTGTTGCCATGGTAACCGTTGTTATTGTCTGACAAATGATAGGAAATTTTTCATACACGCACTCTTTAATTTTTTTAGACTTTAAGAATGTTAATTTGGAAGCAAAATCTACATTTTATCCAAAGTTTAACATACCTGAATTTAATTCCATAAATTAAAAAATAGATAGATATCAATATCAACACCAATATAAGTTATAACTATCCAAAATAACACTAGAAATTCCTTTAATGTTTAATAAAGTTTGACCATAAATGACTGCTTTTTATAATATTGATGTTGCTTCTCCATTATTAATTATTTGCTATAAAAAAGTTGGTAATAACAAAAGCCGATTATAAACTTTATATAAAATTTTGTTTTCTATAAATACAAATTTCTTTATATTTTTTATAGCGGCTGAGGTCAAGTCCTAAAGCAGTGCATTTTACACGTGATTCATGGATTAATATTTAATCGTCTCAAACTGGCGGCTCTTGTGCCGAATGTAAAATTATATAATATTCAGTTGGAGTCTATAAACAATCCAGCAGCTTTACCAATATAGATTTAGTTCCTGTCTGAACAAAATATCTATAATAAACGTTTTCAATTCATCTGCATGTATGACAAATAACGTTCGAACACGCCGGGTATTGTATTAATTCACCGAAGAGGAATAGTTCGGCTGTTTGTGTATTGCACTCACAGAGTAATGATTTTATACTATCGTAAAATCTTTTATTGCTAAATAATTGTACTCTAAGAACATATCAGGTCTTAAGCAATTCATATAGAAGAAAAAATAATTATAATCTTATATGTGATCTTTTACCCAAAATACATCCGTTGAGTTTCAGAAGACAGTAGTGTAAATATAAAGAGATGTAAATACGAGAAGCTTTATTACTTTGAATCATAAAATTAATAAGAAAGCTACCTAACTGTATGTATTCAAAATAGCGAGAAAATCATATTTACGAGATGTAAACAAGTTTCACCTTTAATCTATATAATTTTTTCATTTACATAGAGCATTTGCAGTTGTCAGTAAAATCAATAGAGTCGCAGTTCACAGATACAAAGTAAACTATTCTAAGTATAGAATAACTCAGCGAGATGTCTGATAACATGGAAACATCACGTTCCTTGGTTCACTTTACTTCCTTCCTTTAATCTTTAAAAATCTTTGCTATTTATACTGCACAAAGAAGACTATACATGTTAAAATTTAATAGTAAAAAGACTTAAACTTTTTTAAAATAAATAATTTGGGTAATATATTTATTACCGTGAAACAATATGTTTATAAAATAATAATAAACTTTACACCGATGTTTTATTTGTATGTGTACTATTAATATAAATTTAATGCAATTTTCGTTCTTATAAATTTTTACAAGCTTGGCGTACTTTACTTTGCTGTCGTCACAGTAACTGTGTGCTAGATAAAACTGTATACAAAACGTTATTCTAGAATGTTCGAAAAATAAGTTATTTTAAAAATCGTATTCAAATTACTTTAATCGATCTGTCATAAAATCATGATATATGAGAATAATATTCTCATATATTTTACAATGTTGAGAATGACATCTTGTCGAAGCCCTTGAAATCGTAGACATAGAGAATAGACTGAGCAATACTGTCATGAAATTGACCACTATCTGGAAAGAGAGAATGCGAATGTGCGGCCAATACCTACCTTTTATTCCAATTTGAATTTATAAATGGAATATAATAAAATAATAATATTATTGAAAATTATAATATTACAATGGAATGTAATTTGGTTATAAATATCTACCTTCATTATTCGTATTTCAATTAATATAGAAAACTTCCGGCCGCACATTAATTTTGTCTCTGTCGCTCTGCCGCCATTTTTAGCTGACTGCTGGCAAAGAAATACTCAGTCCACTTTCTATGCCTATGACAGAAATCAAGACTGCGTAATTTTATAGATGTTTCTCTTTACCGTTTATAGTCTATGTAAAAGCTATTATTTGAGTGATACTCAGAACACACAAATCCATGCAATGGAATCAGCATACCCGTTTCCGTTTTCATGAAATCTTCATAGTAACTAACACTTTTCAACTTTATACCTCTACACAAAGAATTAATTTAACTGAAATATCATCACAGAGAGAATAAAGATTTCTTATGCTGCAGCTTTAGCAAAGTATAAATGGTTTAGGAAGAAATTTTATTTAAAAATAAATTTAATAGATTTACTCGTAAGTTAGTGCAAAAAGAATAAGAGGTTCATTTTAATTTAGATAAATCTTGAAAAATATGCAACGACAGAAATTAGTAATAAATATAATATAGTAATTCTTTGGATTCACCTAATCGATTGAGTGGATTTTGGCAAATATATAATTTTTCCAAAAATTTAAACTTTAGAAGCAATGTCTTAAATTTTATATATGTAATGAAAGCGAAGTGTTATTTAAATAAAATCCTTATTCTTTGGGAAAATATATTTTAGGGAAATATATGTATATGTACATGTTATAACGATAAAAACGTTTAATCTTATGTATACCTAATAGAAAATGTGTCATTCCTGTTTTGGTTCACGGTGAAGTCTTATTTTAGCATAGAAACAGTTAAAGGCCGGAGAGGTAAGCTACTTTTATCTTGACACATTTAGCAGTTTTCAGTTCTTCTATACATATTATAAAATTCTAACTAAGTCAAATCTGTACATTAAATATTTTTTGGAAAATCTTATTGAAATAGACATTATTATCGATGCAGAGGCCGAATCTATAGTTCTTAGAATTTTTGTCTGTCTGTCTGTCTGTCTGTCTGTCTGTCTGTCTGTCTGTCTGTCTGTCTGTCTGTCTGTTACCGCATCACAGAAAAACCACTGGAGGGATTTTGATGAAATTTGGTATGATGATAGCTGATTATCCGGGTCAACATATAGGATACTTTTTACCGCGGGAAAATATCTCATTTCTGAGAAAAAATACAAAAACTGGTTGGAACAAACCACGATGATACTATCTGTAAACAGTTTAGCAAGGTAACTTACTGAATATAGTAAAAACTATTAAAAATAGCTTATCTTGAAAATTAAATTAGCAATAGCGCTATTTTATCCATTTAAATAGTTATTTTAATTAATATATACTTATGTGTTATTTAGATATTCGACAATAGATGTCGCCATGTGTTTTTAAAATACGTAGTTTTAATTAAAAAAAAATGAATGTACAGTTTTAACCTTTCTACGATTTTATTGGAATTACTACTAAATAACCCGCGGCCCCGCCTGTTTTAAAATTTTCAATAAAGCAAACTTTTTGGCTTTATAAATTAGTAACTACACATATAATAAAATTATAACTAAGCCGAATCCGTAAATTCAATATTTTTCGAAAAATCTTATTGAAATATTCATTATTATTTATTAGCGATATAGAGGCGGAATCTATAGTTTTTAGAATTTTTGTCTGTCTGCCTGTATGTGACCGCATCACAAGAAAACCACTGGAGGGACTTTGATGAAATTTGGTATGGTGATAGCAGGTTATCCGACTCAACATATAGGATAGTTTTTACCGCAGGAAAATATCTCATTTCTGAGAAAAAATACAAAAACTGGTTAATATAAAAGCACGATGGTACTATTAACATTTTAGCAAGGTAACTTATATATGTTACAACTATTAAAAAAAAGCTTATCTTAAAAGAAATATCAATAGCGCTATTTTATTAATTAAAATAGTTGTTTTAATGAAAATTTATTAATGTGTTATTTATATATTTGACAATAGATGTCGCCATGTGATTTTAAAATGCGTAGTTTTAATCCAAAAAAAATGTACATATGTGACCTTTCTATGACTTTATTAGAATTACTACTAACTTATCTGCGGCCCCGCCCGTGTTCAAATTTTCAATAAAATAAAGACAAACAAGCTTTATAAATTAGTAACATATTAGTAATATTTTGTTGGCCGAAACAATTTTCAAATGAAAATATTTGTATGTTTTATGTTTTTAGTAAATAATGTTAATATTTTTTAATCTTTTAATGTAAAAATTGGGCAACTCCAACTCGCTCATTATAGGTTTCGTATAGCAAAATACTGTGTTGTTTCTCTTACTTACGTGTTTTGTTAGGTTAACACTAAAATAAATATAAATAATATTTACGTTTCCACAATATCGACTCATTTTATCAACCGTAAAAATAAGTTCGATTCATAATCTTTTATAACATTTTATAGAAAACAAGGTTATGGCTGTTAAACTGACAAAACGGGTAACTAAAAATATTCCATATCTCAAAAACTATGAAAAAGTATTTTAGGAACTGTTATATCTCAACTTTTTTAGTTTTTTTTGACATCATTTCTTGGAAGATAAAGGCTTAAAGGACACAATAAAATGCTTACGACTTTAATCATATTAGCCCAGCCATATGAAATAATAAAAAGTATTTACTTAGAATTATTTACTTATTACACTTATTTTTGAAAATCGTTTTGGAAAATATTACTAACTAGCGCTAACCAATCCCTGTTTCGCGACAAATTAACATTAAGAAAAGTTACCATTATGTAATTTATATAATCAGCTAAATATTAAATTAATCGATAGCTGTCTCTTAGTAAAAAATATTAAAATTAATTCCGTAGTTTGAGAGTTTATCGCCCAAAACTAAACAAACAAACAAACAAACAAAACAGAAGTATAGACGTACATAAATGTTATTGCTAAAACAAAAAGTGCAATATTACTAAATCAACTATGAGATTAATGGAGGAACCTTTGTGGCAATGTCAATCACTGTCATTATTTACCAAGCATATGGTGCGCAATGAAAATGGTATATGTAAATACTAATGTGTAAAACCTAGAATTTGATTTTTGACCATCTGAACGCGGGCGGAGCCGCGGGCAATGCTAGTTTAAGAATATTTGTAGAAGGCTGCTGACAGCTAATAATTAGGGTTCTATAGCCAAAGAGCAAAGAGGAATCCTTGTAATTTCGTCATATGCGTGTGTTCGTATATCACAGTCATTTTACTCATGGAATATTTTTATTTATATTGCTGAAATTTCTGTTACCAGTGGCGGATTTACCGGGAAGCAAAGGAAGCAATTGCTTGGGGCCCCGCTTGGACAGGGGCCCCAAAATTTGCAAAATTTTGAAAACTTGACTTGACTTTGATGATGTCATTCATCAATTTGCGACTGAGAAAAGTAGGAAAAAGTTGTAATTTAGTTAGTAAATTATAAGTAAACTGAATAATATATTGATTTTGCAAAATTAACTGGTTATTTATTATTTTGAAATATTCGGGGGGGCGGGGGGGGGGGGGGGTTAATGTCAGAATGAGGGCCCCAAAAACCTGAAATTGCTTGGGGCCCCGTCATAGGTAAATCCGGCACTGTCTGTTACAAATTAAAATAAAAAAATATATTATAAAATACTATAAAAATAAAAAAACCCAACTGCATAAAAGCTAACTAAAGAGATGGAAACAAATTGACAAAAGAATATCCAGTATTATGCTGTCGGCGACATATATACATGCATAATACTATATTCCTTTGTCAACTTGTTTTCATCTTTTTAGTTAGCTTTTATGCGGTTGGGCGTTTTTATTTTTATAACATATTTTCTTATTTACAGCCTTTTAGTTTTAGCCAATTAGACATTTGAAGTAATATTTAGCTATTTTTTATCCTAAATTACTTTTAAATATATTATATGATCAAACGAACTTCTCAAGTGAAGTTCGATCATTATTATATGAGTCGCTTCATTCGAAGATATAATATAACCAGGTAGTCCTTTTAACCTACAAGGTAGCTTTCGCACACATTTAAGAGATTTTTTTAAAAAGTCGATACATATATCGATTTTTAAATCAATTCATTACTCGTCAATGTCTACATCCCTACTACTCAGTGCCGTCATTCTTTTAGAGATTCATACCACCAATAAATACAAAACTAAGTTCGGGAACGGGTTGGGGGGGTCCTTATATCTTCGAATGAAGCGACTCATATAATAATGATCGAACTTCACTTGAGAAGTTCGTTTGATCATATATTATATTTCTTCGCTTCATTCTTCAGATATAATATAACCAGGTAGATGTTTAGAGAAGTTTTGTATTTATATCCATCAAATCAACCAGTATCAAGGGAGTAAATTTAAAATGTATTACCAACTATATTATATTAACTATATAATATAATAATGTGAAAAGTTTAAAAGATATATCAATACTAATATTATAAAGCTGAAGAGTTTGTTTGTTTGTTTGGTTGAACGCGCTAATCTCAGGAACTACTAATCCGATTTGAAAAATTCTTTTTGCATTAGGTAGCCCGTTAATTGAGGAAGGAAGGCTATAGGTTATATCATCCCGGAAAAATGTACGGTTCCCTTGGGATAAATTTATTTTTGTCTAGGGACGAACCCGAAGCGAAGCGAGGATGAGTCGCTAGTTATACATATATGCCGCACAATGTAAACATGTAAACGCATGTTGTGGGTACCGCGGCAACCAGAATAAAGACCTTTCTGTAACAAGATTTTTCACAATAAAAGGTTTCCATATTAATTCAGACTTATTCACCATCGTTATGAACGGATGCCAGGCCTGAAATGACAAAAAAGAATTTTCATATATAATATTTCGAAGATACTTTAGAATAATTGGGAAAAAAAGAAAAGCATAAAAGTATTTAGTATTCTAGTTTATTGTGAAAGCATCAATAACTAGAGAGTACGGATCTTTTTTCTATTAAAATATAGCTCTGTTATTTGGCCCTAACCATAGAAGTAAACAAATTAATTTTAGATTTTCTTAATTGTATTAATATTCAATTAAGAGCTAAATTAGACAATTCACTTTTTTTTTTCAGATTATTTCCAGCTTTAAAATTTTCTTTCGTGTTTTTAAGCCAAATATTTCTTTTTTGATTTTTAATATATTGTGACTTCACGAGCTTAGATCTTCTAACGAGGGACAAAGTTTTAACTTGGTTTCACAATAAACAGAATTTTATTCCTTTTGTAAAACGATTATCTTTATATAATATATAATACTTATATTTTAATATAGATCCAGACACCTTTAGCGGCATAACGTGCATCAAATTTCAATTGCATATTACTTCAATTGATGAAATTTCCTGATTAAATATTTTTGCAAATGTAAAATATTTTTTGTTAAAAAATATTCATGGTTTTATGACATTTTTCGGTTCGCAAAGAAATGGTTGATTAATGAGCCAAACATGAATCAAAATTTTCAAAGTGACAAAATTTTCAAAGTGCAAAATCTTAAAAATGTAACAGTTTTAAAGAAACGTTTTGGCTTTCATTATAGTTATTTCTAATACAAAGAACACAGAGCCTGATGAATGAGTTCAACACTTTAGTAAATGTTCTATGGGCTACTGAAAGGCCGTAGGGTATATTACTAAATTCATATGTGATCAAATTGAATTCTCTTCTTCTCAAATTGAATTCGTCTTCAATTTGAATACTGCACATAGTGTTATTCACTGTACTCATGTTTGCTTTCTCAAAAATAGATAACAAATTTGAAGGTAGGTATATCAACTTGTGTTACTAGCGTTGTTGTAAACAACGAAAGAATTAAAATTAAATTAATAATTTTTTTTTTTTTTTTTTTTTTTTTTTTTTTGAATTAAAATTCTAGCAATATGGGAAAATTCTACCTAAATTACAAAGTTATATTACGTTTGTAATATTAAGTAAGCAATGGTGAGAGAGGCTGTTAGCGTGAAGTACAGACTTACTGGCGAGATGCAGACGGCCGCGGTTTGTTTGAGCGCGCAGCGCTGAACATTTGCCGAGCTGGCATCTGGCGGTTCAGAGGGCCTCTGCTCGGGCCTTTGCACCTCTCCTGCTGTTTTGCTGATAACACGGGGGTCTGTTCCAGTTTTCCTGACAGGCCACGTATACGTTGCTAAGTTTATTAGTGAAAAACGTCAGCATTCCATATTGATCGTAACTTTTTAACTTAATTATCGTTTAATTTTATCATTTACAAGTACTACTGTTGATCAGCTTCTTGACAATCGTCAATGAGATTAGAGAGGTATTAGAAATTGCCTCATTATTTAATTTTTGTGCTAACAGAAGGTAAATTTAAATATATAAGTAGGTAAAAATAAAGGTACCTAATCTTTTAATAGATTATGTTTAACCTCTTTTATTATATTTAAGAATAGGCTAAAATTTGCGCCAAAGTACTGTGAATTTCCTCAACAAATGGATCATTTTCAGTCTCCTTTCATAGTGCTATGAGAACTTCTGTATCGAATACTGTACCAACATTGGGACCACCATTTTTGAAAAACGAATTTCTGCGCTAGGCATAAAAGTGTCCTGATCGGAATTTCGAATTGTCATTAATTTTAGCCTCATTAATGTTTTGATCTAGAATACGTCGCTCAGTAATGAAAATTACGATGGTTAGGTACCTTTGTGTTTAACATACAATTAACCGCCAGGTTAAAACTTATGTGGGTTATTGCAAAATAATAATGTGTCGTTATTACTTTTTGAACATGTTATAAAATTAATAAAGCCGTCGTGTTAACTCACGGTTAACCGCCAGGCAAAAACGTTCGAAATAAATATTACAATATAAGGTATAAATTATATATTTTATAATTTTCAATTTTATACGGCCATCGTGTTAACGCACGGTTAACCGCCAGGCGAAAATGTTCAAAATGAACATATTACCATATAAGGTACAAATTATATATTTGATAATTTTCAATTTCATACGGCCATCGTGTTAACGCACGGTTAACCGCCAGGCGAAATGTTCAAAATGAACATATTACCATATAAGGTATAAATTATATATTTGATAATTTTCAATTTTATACGGCCATCGTGTTAACGCACGGTTAACCGCCAGGCGAAAATGTTCAAAATGAACATATTACCATATAAGGTATAAATTATATATTTGATAATTTTCAATTTTATACGGCCATCGTGTTAACGCACGGTTAACCGCCAGGCGAAAATGTTCAAAATGAACATATTACCATATAAGGTACAAATTATATATTTGATAATTTTCAATTTCATACGGCCATCGTGTTAACGCACGGTTAACCGCCAGGCGAAATGTTCAAAATGAACATATTACCATATAAGGTACAAATTATATATTTGATAATTTTCAATTTCATACGGCCATCGTGTTAACGCACGGTTAACCGCCAGGCGAAATGTTCAAAATGAACATATTACCATATAAGGTACAAATTATATATTTGATAATTTTCAATTTCATACGGCCATCGTGTTAACGCACGGTTAACCGCCAGGCGAAATGTTCAAAATGAACATATTACCATATAAGGTATAAATTATATATTTGATAATTTTCAATTCTATACGGCCGTCGTCCAGGTAATTGAAATATACTTATATAAGGTGCTCAATAAGAGTGCACTATTTCATTTAAAAATAAAAACACGAAGTTTTCGATGACTTTTTGACAAAGATGTAGCTGTATCTCACCGATGGCGCGTGGGCTATCGACCTTGAGCTCAGGAATTATTTCTGGTTTATTTTTAATAATCTAGGTAACAGCTGTCAAATTTCAAAGTTGTCACATGCACGAAACGATTAACGAAATGACGCAAAGTTTAAATAGTGCCTTCTTATTGAGACACCCATTATTTATTATTATCTTAATAGAAATTTTGTTTTAAGGTTATATCATTCTATGTGGCCCTCGTGATAACTTTCAGTTAGCCGCCGGGCTTTAAAATAGGATTATAAATGTATATCTAATATTTAAGAATATATAATATCAGAATTTATACCCTAAAATAAACATTTCCCATATAGTTTAATTGTTCATTAAACAAAATTACACAAACAAAACTATTTTCATCTATAGTAATCGAGTGATTATAGAATTTCGCGAATAATTTCAAAGTACGTTTTAATACATAAACGACTGGTCGTCTTCCTTATAGTATCAACAGAGACGCCTCGTCCAGCAAGTGTGGACATCACGGAACGTCGCGTGCTGGTGTGCTAGATGACGTCACGTCCACACCACTCTATTAATACCTGCTTTATCCGCCTAATTATGGACGCCTTACAGTTATTAAGAGGTTAAGTATATTAGGAGGACGGTCATGTTGTGGAACAAACATATCATATCTTCAAGTCATATTGCAGAATATATGCAGAATCGAGATAAATTATCTCGAAAATACTGCAAAATTAGTGTTGGTTAATCTCGACCGACTACCTACGTCTTTATAATATTTTTGATTAGTATATTAATTTCAATATATATAATATATCATATTTTCGTATTTTGTCAATAAAAGGCTTTGTACGCGTTGGGCTGTATATAAAACTAAGAAAATTACAAATTTATTCGTAATTTTTCTCTCCTTATATTCCTTATAAGGATACCAATCAGATAAATTGTGGATCCCATCTACTATGAAACAGTGGAAAGCTAGGTTTTAATTTAAATATTTTTAAAATACTTTTAACACGTTTATCAGATCCAATATTGCTACTTAACAGAAGAGATAATGTGGATCTCTGGCTGTGAAGAATTCCATACCTATAGTTCCTTTATTATACTGATTACTTAAAAGCATAAAATATTCGTTACAAAGCTATGAATAATATGGTAATTATTACCATTGCAATTCTGCAACCACTGTTTAATAAAATATGACGACAAAATGTGGGTAATCGTAAATAGATAATATGTACATACCAAAGGGATTCTAATGATGATTTAATTTGAATCCGACGACGTTTAAACAATTATTATTCCTTAAGTTTTTTGAATTCCCGTTTGTATTAGTTAATATCTTCTTGAACATTTTCACTTTTCTTTGTAATTTTTTACCCGAAGAGTGTACGTGTGCTTGCTACCTCGCACGAAAAAAGAATGACGGCACTGAGTAGTAGGGATGTAGACATTGACGAGTAATGAATTGATTTAAAAATCGATATATGTATCGACTTTTTAAAAAAATCTCTTAAATGTGTGCGAAAGCTACCTTGTAGGTTAAAAGGACTACCTGGTTATATTATATCTGAAGAATGAAGCGAAGAAATATAAACGTTATATATATTAGTGTAACGCGATTTCCTTCTTTAGATTTCTTATGTTTTCATGGCTTTTTTAGTCTATATCTCCGGTTTTAATTGCTGCGGTAATTAAATGTAAGCAATTCATTTTGGTCTAATACTCAATGGAACGAGTTCTTTTATTTAAACTTTTGCTTAAATTGGTTGACTTGGAGGGAAGCTAGGTTGAACATTCAACTTGGTGCGGCACAACACGGGTCCTCTTTTAGCATATTAGTTTTTAAGTCTGTGTAAATCTTTATCAATATAACAATTCTGATAGCTTATATATCATTCATTATATACATATCGATTTTATATTTAAGAGAATATATTTATATCTCTTTGCCTTCCGCCAGGCACAGGTCCTCTTGCATATAGCAATATTTGCGTCTATTCTGGTAATCTAGGGATGCCTCGCTAAGTAAGCTTCACAAACACAGCTTAATCAAGCTCCGGTCTTTCATCAAATGTGCACCAAAATAAGATTTCTGGGACTCGAAAGTTCCTTTACGATGAGTATTTTTTTTTAATTGCTGTTATAAAGTCAACATACATGTTTTATTTTATTTTTTAATATTATTAGATTAGTTCCTTTATTACATATTTAAAATTAATCTAATAAAGAGTTGAATATTAAATTTTTGAGTTTGATAATTAATTTATATTTATTGATAATTTATTTATATTTATTGATAAATTAATCATTTTATTTTTGTACAAAATAAATAATCATTAATCATATAAAAGTAAATACGTATGAACAATAATAATAAAATACAAAAACAAATAAATTAAGTGCAATTAAAAAAGGAACGCGTTGATATCTTTTAGACTCTGGGTTTAGTCAGAACGGTCTCATATATTTATTACATTTTTATCTTTTACTTTATACTAAAATTTCATTGTTGTATCTTTCTTTAGATTTTTTGCTATGGCTCTACGTGAAATATCATAGTGTTACACAACTGATCACCCGTTCAGATAGTGTATGTTGGGTGACGGTCCCACGCGGAAGAATTCTATGGTGGCCCAATACCTTCATCAACATTATAATAAATTCTATATCGATATAACACGAATAAGAGCATGTACTATAGAAATATATACGTTCATATATGCATAATAATGAATAATTAATGAAATTGGAAGTCTAACGACGAACATAAAATCTTTCCGCAATTACTTGAAGCATGTTAGAAGCTACATTTGCCCTACTTATGACAGAATTTCTCAAAATACACTATCCATAACCTCATTCTATTAAGAAGCTAAGTTCCAGTACATATGACGTATTACGTAGAACAAACTCCGTTCTACAAACAGTTACAAATCCAATTATCTATCACTTCTTGCATTTCAGATATATAATATGACGCTTTGAAGTGATTATTATATTACAAAGTAAGTGCAGGCAAACTTTAAAGGAAATTAGAAATCATGATAAGTATACAGGATGGATTTTTGAGACGGGACAGTAAGGGCAGGTACTTTAAATACTTTAGTTACAGGAAAACGTTCCTAGGAGACCATCCATAACTTTTTGAGATATTCTGAACTGCATTCACAGATTTTGGAAAAAATGTACAGTACAGAAATTACGGTAAGTCACAAGAGCGGGTTTACACGCAGGCATTTTATGCAGCGGGCATAGAATAATTTTTTTTAGTTTTAGTTTTGTTGTGTTTTTGAACTAAAATGATAGGCCGATTTCAAAATCACGAAAGTGTACATGAAAAATTCATGCAAATTGATTCACAATTAGCATAGAAATACTAGATATGTGTTAGAATTAGCTTCTTCCTTTTTGAAGTTGGACAAAAAATAAAAAAAATATATTTCAATATTTCAAACAGCGTGGCGAGTAGGATTCCGAGTATCTATCAAAGCGTATTTCTGTTATTAAAGCGCTTAACTCACAACTAGTTAGTCTAAATTATTGCTGAAATGCGTTTTTTAAATATAAATGGAATTGTTATATCCGATTCAAAATTTCGACCAACGCTATTATAGTCTTCGTCCTGCACTGTAAAAGTAATTAGTATTAATTTCTATATAATAATACCTCACTGAAAATGTATAGATATATGTAAAGGCTGGAGCTTAGTATATGGAAGTCCAAATATATAAAATTTATTTTGAGGAAACGAAAGAGTCAAAAGTGATTGAGACTTAAAGTTACAATTGCCATATATATTATTGCTATTTGCCAAATATTATTGCCATTTTGACATGATGACTTTGACGACATGATCTTCAAATCATGAAGCAGATCTATAATAGATTTAAAATTCGACAATAATTGTCGAATTTTAAATTAACATAAAGCACTAAAGATAGCAGGCGTTCTGAGTTTGAAATAAAAAAAAAGACCTAACGAGAAGGCTGAGGCGGGAGCAAAGCGTAGCGTTGCTCACGCCCTAGCCTTCTCAACTTATGTTATCTAAATTAGATTGTCACTTAATCGAAAATAAATATTACACTTAGATTAAAAAAATAGTCTACTTACGTTTATGTACCGCATGATTACACTTAAAACACTAAGAACACTTAAAACTATAGTAATATTATTAAAACCAAAAACAAGAAACGAACGTATATAAAAATTAACAAAAACTAATAACTACGGTAAAATAATATGAGAAAAATAGCTATGAAAAAGAGTAAAAAATATGAAAACCTATACGCATTTAATGAATACAGATCGTATTCACATAAACTACCAAAGTTCGCGGTATTTTGCGACTACCCGCCAAAAATACTGAAAAGTATTCACAGATAATAAAATCAAATAATGGTTCAAAAATGTTTGGTAAATGTAAATTAATTATATAACTCAATATTTTACATAAATAAAATAAAAACTCCTAAATGCATGCATGAATTGAAAATAACATATTTCTATTTTAAAATCTTAGTAATCTGATGACAATTTTCACCTTTAATTTGCATAACTCTTAACTATAATAATTATTAAGCGATAATCTGTTTTGTCCTGAAAGCGGTTTATAAAACAGAAATTGACAGTTTTGTCAAAATTTAAGATTATTTTGTTTCCATTTTTGTCTTTAGTGAAATTATCAGAATATTAATACAATAAAACCTGAAATGTTATGAAAATATGGATTTAACACGAAAAAGAATGTTCACTATTCGTTAAAGGTATGTTTATCTTTTGTAATTACTTATTTATGTATAGTAATCTTTGAAATTGTTCTAACTTTAAGTCTCGATACCTTTTGACTAATTCGTTTCCTCAAAATATTTTGTTATATATTTGAACCCCCTATCACCTCCTCTATCCAAAAATACCACCCACTTCTCAAGGGGCCGCGTTCCATATACTAAACTTGTGACTATGCAAACGTTTGCTTTTACAAGAATATTTTCTATTAATAAAATGTTATAAGACAGTAAACGTCCTATGTAATATAAACATGTGTTGTTTTACAAGTAATAGGCTGAAAATATTCCTACAAAGAAACGACTACGGATAATGTTTTAGACTTTAAACTAATTGAAATATTTTTATCTACTATATATAATTTTGACTAAAAATATTTTACGTTAAAAATAGAATTAAAAGTACCTACATAATACATTTTTGTATACCAATTCATGTCTTCGTTCCGTTCCATCAACCTACTACGTTATTCTTGTGCTGAAATCTGCTAAAGTTAAAGCTGTTTAATATTTAATGATCCTCGCTTCGTCATACATTTTGAGCAATTTTAAGCGTTCACGTATGTTGATAGAAATTCCATTATTTCTTAATAAAGCAACAATTTTAAACCGCAGGAGCCCACAGTAGTATAGCATATAGTAAAATGGAAACGTCACCGTGTCTCTTTGGAGCTTTATGCCACAACTATAAAACCACAGGACAGATTTTAATGACATTTGCAGCTTTATACCGTAGAAGCTTAAACTAGATCTGAATATGTTAATATCTTACCTTCTTTTCATCATGAAACATATACATATTTTACATATAATATACTAGCGGCTAACCCTTGCTTCATTCGGATTTGTCCCTAGTGAAAAACAAAAACAAACCTATCCCACGGGATTCATACATTTTTTCGGGATAAAAAGACTATGATCCATCTCTGTGCCAAATTTAATCCAGATCCGTTTAGCCGTTCTGACGTGTTTGAGTAACAAACATCCATCCATCCAAACTTTAACATCTATATATGCTAGTTAATAATATTAATGGGATTAACATACAATCAATCATTTATTCCACACTATTTTTATTATAATTTATTTATTTACTTTTATTTTATTATAAAATTTTGCTAGCAGTTGTTACATTTCTAGATACATTTAATTTTACATAATAATTTGATATATCTAGAAAATGTTATTCGCATTCGTTATTAACCGACTTCCAAAAAGGAGGAGGTTCTCAATTCGTCGGAATCTTTTTTCTTCCTTTTTTTTTATGTATGTTCACGGATTACGCGAAGACGGCTGAACCGATTTGGAAAATTCTTTTTTGTTTCAAAGGGTATTCTTCCCCGGTGGTCCCATATAAATTTTATCGAAATCGGTCAAGTGGTTTTTAAATAAATGGCTAAATCAAATATGTTTTTATTAATAAAAATCTTTCTTCTTATAAATTACAAATTACCTGCTTATTACGTCTACACTAAAAATGGAAAAACAAAAACTTTAAAAAAAAAAATAAAAACCGACTTCCAGGCACTGAAAAGTAAAAAATAACTAAACAGGGGTTTTCGTTTAGATTAGATACTTAATCAGATATTTTCGAAGTCGGTGCCAGCCAATACAAATCAAAGCACACCGACTTCCAAAATATCTGATTAAGTATCTATTCTAAATGAAAACCCCTGTTTAGTTATTTTTTACTTTTCAGTGCCTGGAAGTCGGTTTTTATTTTTTTTTTATCCATTTCAAGTGATATATAGTGTAAATTCCCACATAACTTTATATTTTATGGCATATTAAAGGCTATGCCACAAAGCTGAAAAATTTAATAAATAAGCAAACAACGTAAGATGACAATGCAGAGTGCAATATTTTTCTAACAAACAATAAATACCGTCTTCCGAATAACACACGGATTCGAATAACATAAATGCATAAGAGCATATCGAAGAGAATTTCAATTACGATAACATTCCGATTGCCGAACGTTAATTAAATAAAAATTGAAGTATTTAAATTGAAACAGTTCGCTTAAAACATGTTAACGTAGTATGTTCAATATTTACAACATATGCCATATTAAGTAGAGATGTATTTTATATAAAATAATTTCTCGGATATTTTCGCCGATTTATTTTGATTTTTAGAGACTAAGATTTTTGACGACTCAAAAGCTATTACGGACAGCATCTATCCACACAATTATATCATATTAATTTGAAAGAAATGAGAAATGGCATCGAAGTACCGTACCATGTAAATAAATCCTTACTAAAAGTGAAACTGTGTTAGTTTGTATATTTTTTCTTCTTTCACGTCGTACAAAGTGACGTATTGGCGTGATTTTATGTGTGGAGATAGTTGGAAGGCCGGAGATTGATATGTGAAATAAAAATATCTTGGGATATTAACGCACATCACCATCTAGTTCCATGGTAAGCTACGAGGCTACGTATTATGGATACCAGATAGTTGATACACCACACATATATAACTTTAAATACATACATATATAAATATAAACACCTATGACTGGAGTACAAACATTCGTGTTCATCACATAAATGAATGCCCCCAGCGGAACTCGAACCCTCGAAACCGCTGGCACAGCAAGTAGGGTCACTACAAATTGAGCCAAATGTGTCAAAATAGACATAAGCTACTTTTTACCGCGGGAGATCATTCCCAAGGGAAAATACGTTAAAATACAATGCAGAACAACTCATCATACCTATGTATACTAACATGTCAAATATTGGCAATCAAGTATTCAAAATAGTCTGAAAGTATGTATTATTAAGAAAATCATGTTTACGGCTATGAGCAATGTAATTTAAATAGAGATGTGTTTCAGAGCAACAGCCAGAGGGTGCAACTGGCGGTAGCGGGAAGGCCGCTGCGCCGTGCAAGGTGTGCGGGGACAAGGCGTCGGGATACCACTACGGGGTTACTTCGTGTGAGGGTTGCAAGGTGAGTGCAGTTGCAGTGCACCAGCGGTCCCGCGCGGACCGCTACGGCGTAGCGCTACGGCGGTATGGTAAGTTCGGGTAAGTATTCTATTTTACTTTGGTAATATATTTTATTTACAATAAAGGAATTAAAGAAAATACTTATATATATATATATATATATATATATATATATATATATATATATATATATATATGTTTATATATTTATTAAAAAAATTAAACTTATTTATTGCTGTACAAGTCATATCCGCGTGGAATAGTGGCGAGAATACAAGAATTCCCCTGCTATTTCTTTTTAATATCGGACATTTCATATTTTATTTTATTTTTTGCTATAGTTAGCTTTTATAGAATCGTGATATATGATATTTGTCTTTTAACTTTTATGAAACGATTTTGTTGTAAAAATAATCAATATTTTTGTTACATTTTTAATATTGTGAAAAATTTAGTTAACAGAAATGTACTCACTATACGTAGTATTAGTATTCAATAATAATTCAAACGATAAATAGTGACGGCAAAATCAATGCGCAGCCCGTTAGTAAAATTGTTTCGAGTTTATTAGGTTATAGTTTAAAATATATATTAACTTAGTATTTAATATTTGGAATTAAAAAAATTGGACCAGATTTTTATTAAAACGATAAAATTAATTACGTATTGTTATATTTTATACAAAATTTACAAAAAAATCGAGAATGATATTCATAAAATTATACATTTTTTTTTATTTCTGCAATTAATTTGTACATATTAATTTATTTGATTATTATAAAAATTTAGAAATACAGTAACATTAATCTATAGTAATATCTATACTAATATTATAAAGCTGAAGATTTTGTTTGATTGTTTGGTTGAACGCGCTAATCTCAGGAACTACTGGTTGGAATTGAAAAATTCTTTTTGTGTTGGATAGTCCATTTATCGAGGAAGGCTTTAGGCTATATAACATCAAGCTACAACCAATAGGAGCGGAGCATAAATGAAAAATGTTGCAAAAACGGGAAAAAATGATTCCTTTTGAGAGCTTCCGTTGCGTGCGCTGCGTAAACGGTTAAAGTTACGGAAAAATAGTGTATGACGGAACTGTTCCCCTTTAAAATTTCTAAAAAAAAGTCCGCGACAGTATATGTCTATCTTTTAAGGTTGACTCAATATAACCCTTTTTATAGTAATCAACTTTGTTCTAAAATAATGCATTACTTCCGAAGGTGTTTTTATAAACATGATATTAATCCTTATCAAAATAAATACGTTATTCATCACAAGTATTTAATTTCGAACAAAATTGCCCTTGACATCTTCGGAGATCTTAGGAGATATCATAGTTTTAAAATATACAAATTTAACTTTACGCGGACTATGAGTGAGCGCCCTCTCAGCTCGATGCAAGGCGAGGGCGGGGCGGTCGTGAGGGGAGAGGTCGCTGGCTGTCTATTAGTAAAAAATGATTAAAATTAATTCCGTCGTTTGAGAGTTTATTGCCCAAAATTAAATAAACATACAAAACAGTACTATAGACTTACGTAAATGTTATTGCTAAAACAAAAAGTGCAATATTACTAAATCAAATATAATGAGATTAACGGAGGAACCTTTGTGGCATTGTCAATCACTGCCATTATTTACCAATCATACGGTGCGCAATGAAAGTGATATATGTAAGAGTATACTAATGTGTAAAATCTAAGAATTTGGTTTTTGATCATCTGAACGCGGGCGGAGCCGCGGGAAATGCTAGTAATATTATAAAGCTGAGGAGTTTGTCTGATTGTTTGTTTGTTTGTTTGTTTGTTTGGTTGAACGCGCTAATCTCGGGAACTACTAATCCGATTTGAAAAATTCTTTTTGCATTAGATAGCCCGTTAACTGAGGAAAGCTATAGGCTATATATCATCCCAAAAAAATGTATGGTTCCCGTAGGATAGATTTGTTTTTGTCTAGGGACGAACCCGAAGTGAAGCGAGGGTGAGTCGCGCTAGTTAATTATAAATCACGGTTTACCAAAAATTTAATATAGTTTAACTATAATATTATACTGAATTTTTGCTAATTTTTCCGATTAAGTTTTTTTTATTTTAAAGGGCATATCCTTTCGGAGGTTTGCAATTCTTAAATCAATTTTGATCTAAACTTATTTTTGTAAAAATTTTGAACCTATTTGTTAACGTCGTTTATTATTTATACAATAAATATACGATTATCTCGCATACTTGAACACGAGAAATAACTGATCACGAGAAATACTTGTAGTAATAATAATATTTGCAACGCAAAATTTGAACTCGCGATCTCTTTCTACACTCATCGGATTCAAAGGCGTAAACGATAGTAACATTACCGTATGATATTGTTTGAGTTGCATGTGTAAATCGTTATACTTTAAAGGTTATATTTACTAAATACAATGTACATATATTCACGCGCGTGTGTTTGGTTTTCAAATGTCGTTAAATTAATATTATAACTGCTTTTATAACTCGCAAATGACGCACCACTTTAAAACAAACTTCAAAACATGTTTCTAATTTAAACTATTTGCTTGAATAAAATTTAAACAAACAAATATTACTTTATTTCACTTGATTATTGCTTGATTAGTACTACTATTAGTGTTAGTTTTTACTTTGCGTCGCTAGTATTTTAGTATTTGTACCGGAAGCGGCGCAAGAAACTCTCGCAACCCTTGATAATTTTCAATATGCCCCCTTTTTTAATAAAATTACCTTATCTTATTATTATTGGTAGCTTATATTACACATAAAATACGATATCTATTATACTCGTAACTAAGAATGACAAATAATATCTTCTGTATAAATAAAAAACGAATGTTTCTTTGTATGCTAATACCATTTACGTTCTTAAACCATTAATCCGAATGTGATGAAATTTTGGTGAGTTGTTCTGCGACGCCCGCAAATTTTTCTGACCCAAAAAACTATTTTTTCTTTGTATGTTGTTTATGCGTCCCGAAAAGAGCGAAGCGAGATTAACCAGTTAGTTCCATTTTCCATTAATAAAATATAAAAATAATACTTAAACCTTAATTTAATATTCAGTTTTATATAGGATTTTTTGGATTTTTTAGAAAAATAAAATTTAAAATTTGAGTCTATCAAGGTACAGTATTTAAAATTTTAGATCAAACAATAAAAAACCTTTTTTTAGTAACAATTGGGCAAGATGAAGTTTTATCTCATATTTTCTTTTTTAACTTTAACAAAGAAATATCTATGTAACTGTTTAAATGTTCCCTTTAAATCCATATTGCAAAGCGAATAGCTTGAATTTTTCATAATCCCAATTTGGCTGCTTCAGTTACTGCATAATGATGAAATATTTTATATTTACCGAAATTTGCATTGTCAGGGGAAAACAATAGGCTTATAAATACTGATGGCTAAAATAGGCCCAGACGCAATACATTCCATGGAATGTCATGGGATTTTGACAATAGCTCCCCGCATTCATCGAAACGTAATAACAGTTTAAAAGCTCGTAAAGCTTTAGCCAAAGTCTACTTTAATCTTTATTGGAGAGTAAAAATAACCATTTCACTGTTCCACCGACAAAACTGTTAATTCGCAGCGCGAAATTAAAATCAGATGTAAAAAGTAAATGTGAACTGGAAATCTACCTTGGCATAAGCCAATTTCATTTTCACGAAGCCACGTTTTTGGGTTATAATTTAAAATAGACTTTATTTATAAATAGACACATCATTAGTTTTAGCTTCGCTATCACCAAAGTTCATAGCTCCAATTTAGTTGTCTGACCTGTGAAAAATTGAAAATGACAGAAACGTTACTTATTATTAGTTAACTATGTTAGCTAAGTATCTAAGACTAAGTACTAATACAATTACGAAAGTTTTTATGTTTTTTTACATAAATGATTTTTTGGTAAATATTGCATAAATGAATATTAGTAATTTTTAAATTTAAGGCCTTTGTTTTGTGAAAATCAAATTGCTGTAATTATATAATTATATAAATAATTAAACTCGATGCACAACTTGCACGTCATTATTTATTAATTCGAACACGAAATTGCATATTTACATTGTGGCTGAGCTACAAATTGTTTTAAAAGCTGTCTCCGGTTTCTGTTAAATATTGGCTCGAATAGTAGGATAATAATGATTATCCACATGGATATTATAAAGTAGTGAAGTTTATGAGTTTGGAACTACTAATCCATTCTAAAATTCTTTATAGGCTGATACATTATGCTGATCTTTTATACTGATTTATTCCGATATTTGATCAAAATGCTTCCTAGGGATAGTAATATATAGCATTAAACTTTGCGGGAGGATTACTTTTTTTTTTATTTTATTAAGATTCATCAGTGGCAATTACAATATTACAGTAAAAATAATACTATGTTACAAAGTTCTTATTGCTAAATGCATACACCTTAAAATGTTAAGGTGAATACCGCATGCGAAAAAATGTGGAGAATTCTATAATCTAAATCTAATCACTTAGTGTGTAAACAACCTGACTTGTTAAAAAATCAATACATCAGGAACAGAATAACAATATAATGCAAGATAATAATTTAAAAGAATCATTGTGTTATAGGTACCTGTACCTATTGGATGGTGCAAAATATTGAGGGGTGACTTTAGGTTTTCCTTTGTAAAGAAATAAAAGTTTGTTATTGCGAAACTTCAGATACGAGAAGCTCGATAAACGCTCTATTGTATTAAATATACGTTTTTGCAAACTTTTATATATTTTAGAAATGTTGAAACACTGTGAAGTCTAGAGAAACACCTTGAAGTAAAAGGAAATTTGCTAACTTTTACTAAGATTTTGTTAGACTATTTTTTATACATATAATAAAACTGTAGAGGTCGAATGTCTGTACATAAAAAAAAAATGCTAAAAACAGAGTCAGGGGGATGTAAGAAGAGAAATAGAACAAATCCAGTTTTTTTTTTCAAATTTTTGTTTCTGTCTGTTTGTCTGTTTGTACGGGCTAATCTCCGAAACTGTAAGACCGATTTAAATGAAATTTTGCATGGTGTTACCTTATGGTGTATACCCGGTCAACATTTTAGATACTTTTTATCCTGGAAAATTATAGAGTTCCCGTGGGATATTTAAAAAACTATAGGAAAAAACTACTGATTGGATTTTGCGAGGGTGAGCCGCTAGTAATTATATATATATATAATACTACTGCCTCGGTGGTGTAGTGGCTAGCATGTACGGCTGCACATCCTGAGGTCCTGGGTTCGAGTCCCGGGTCGGGCCAAGTTTAGTTATTGAGTCTTTCTGTATAGTAAGCCTCAGTAACAGCCCGGAGTTGGGAAGTTGGCGGTGTTTCACCCCCGTGCCTCGGAGAGCACGTAAAGCCGTCGGTCCTGCGCCTTAACTCTCACCGGTCGTGTCGAATAGTCGTCCCACCGGAGTATGAGAGTGACAGGAATAGAGAGTGCACTTGTGTCTGCGCGTACATTTGTGCACTATAATATCTCCTGCGCAGTTGGCTAGTCTCAATGAGATTGGCCGCCGTGGCCGGAATCGGTCAGGAGGACATTATATAATTACTAGCACGAATTATTACAAAAAGTTTAAATTACCTTTAAAATAAAAAATAAAACAATACATATATCAGATTTTTTCGAAATTCATCCTTAAAAAGGGTGAAAAGGGTAGTAATATTTATATGGGGAAAAGTTATGATCAGATTTACTTGAAACTTGGCATTAATTAATAATCTTAAATTTAGTTAAATAGACATATGTTTTAGGATTTTTTGTAATTTATCACGTAAGGGGGTAACATAGGGGATGAAATTTGTAATTTATTTGTATCAAACTATCATTTTTAATGCGAATGTCGGAAAGTGGTATTTAGCTATAAAATAAGAAATACGTAAGACATACGTATATACGAATTATACTTAAAAAGAGTAACATAGTTCAAATTCTCTGATAGTGCACACTTACTGTGTGAGATATAAAATAGAGAACGGAGATTATTCCGAATCCAAGGGAAAATTATGTATATCTAACTTCTCGGCTGGCCACAACAGTAATAACTATAACAGATGTTTCTAATATACGAACGAAGTCTTGGCTTGGCTTTGTGAATGTGCTAAACTGACCCCCAAAAACAATAGTGATACTGCTTTTAACAGTATCCTGCTTAAGTCCTATGAAGGGTTAAAACTAGAATATAGGTCTGTCGATTCAGTGATACAAATAGATGAAGTAGTTCACTATCCTGTGGAGTTCCTTCATAGTTTGAACCCACTAGGCTTTCTTATAAACTCCTCCTGATGGTTGGCACATCTGTAATGAATAAGCAACCTAAGCTAAGTAACGGGACTAGACTGCGAGTAATCCTTAAAACATTATAGTGGCCATACTGTGTTTGCTGGATGTGCTCGGGGGTATCAGTATTCACACTTCGAAAACCAACCTCCTTACAGTTTGCTTTGCAATGACCATTAATAAATCTCAGGGCCAGTCGTTCAAAAGTAGCAGGCATAGACTTAAGAGAAGATTGCTTCTCACATGGACATTTTAACAGAACCCAGAACTAGACCGAACATCCAACAGTTCCTAAAAAATAATAAAATAAATTCTTATTTCCTATTCGCGACATTTTTAGAGTAGACTAACTTAAATGGATCTAAAGTGGTTACATTTTTCAGTCCACGCGACTGTAGCAGCGGTTAGAAAGCTACAAAAAAATATTATGTGACTTAAAAAAAAGAGGTTCAGGTACATAATATTTTTTTTATTTTATTATTTTTTTTTGTTTGAAAGCCTAATCTTTTCTCCTAAAAAATGCTATCCTAATGAGAAAAATCGGTTGAGTATTTATTGATAAAATTTAAATTGACAGAAATGCATCAAAAATGAAGGAAAATGAAAACAACAACTTAATGAATAAAAAAAATATTTTTGATAAAAGTAAAGAAAATTAAAATTTTCAATACTTTGTATTGCCTCCCCTAGCTTTTATAACGGCTTGCATGCGACTTTTTATTGATTTTATCAATTTTTTGATAAAATCTTGGGGTATCGTATTCTATTCTTTCTCTAGCGCAGTTTTGAGCTCGACGATGCTTGACGGAGCCGTATCTCTAGCTCGCACCCTCTGTTTGAGCTCGTCCCATAAATGCTCAATGCAATTCAGATCAGGACTGAGGGCTGGCCGCATCATCGTCTCAATTTGCACCTCTTGAAAAAAGTGGCGAGTAACACTTGCTGTATGGCACCGAGATTGCCTATGTACTCCTATGTACCCTGCATAAGGTACAACATAATCGAGGAGAATGTTTTCCACGTACTTTTGAGCTGTTAAACCACCACTCCGACCACCACCAGGCACGGTAACAAGCTCGGTCTTCCCTTCATATGATATTCCAGCCCACATCATGACTGAACCATCGCCATATGATACTGTTTCAGCGAAACAACATTGCGAGAACCGTTCCCCTAGACGCCTGTATACTCGATCTCTTCTGTCGTTGCCATGGAGACACATTCTGCTCTCGTCAGTGAACAGGATGGAGCTCCATTGTTCAATAGTCCAATTGAGGTGTTCACGAGCAAATTGAAGTCGGGCTTGACGGTGAGCTGCGCTCAGTTTCGGGCCTCTGGCTGGCCGTTTAGGAGTTAAATTGGCTTTCTTCAGGGGTCTTCTAATTATCCACTGACTGACAGCCACTCCTCGAACCCTTCTGAGCTCCTGTTGCACATCAACGCCCGTGAGATGACGATTTCTCAACGAAGTTGAGATGATGAAGCGGTCGTTTGTCTCTGATGTGCTCCGGTGTCTATTGGTTTGTGGTCTCCAAACGAAGCTACAACTTGGGCCGCTGCTTCTGAGGTAGTGTCCATTGGACCGCGATTAAAATACTGGGAGCTTAAGGAGATGTGTATCTGTCAACGTCTGACGAGTGACTGATAAGAAATATGGGTCACGTGAACTTTTATACATGATTTAGTCTCGCAACTCGTGGGTACCGCAACGAGTAATTTTTGTAGCGCTCATGTTTGACCCTATTTATTTAAAAAAAATTGTCATTGTTTATTTGAAAATTGCTATATTTATGAAAAAAATATATGTCCTTCGAACGAAAAAACTTTTACAAAAATCGGATAAGCCATTTTCCGAAAAATCAAACTTATATACCAATATACGGCTCGAGTCGATTCAGTTGCACACGAGTAGTTGCTAAACGGCTTAACCGATTTTGATGATTCATACGTCGTTAAATTCGTCTTGATAACGCGAGTCTCATAGTGTATATAGATATCATTAAAAATCAAAATATCGAAATGCAGGTTTTTAAGAGGCGATTACAAAAATATATACGTTTAAAAATAATTTAGGATAAAAATTCTTAAATAAAACTAACAATATATAAGTAAGCAAAACTAAAAACTTTAAATATTAAATAATTTTCAATAATAAAAAAACCTGACTGCGTAAAAAGCGAACTAAAAAGATGGGAACAAGTTGACGAAAGAACATAGTATTATGCAGTGGGTAACATATGTACATGTTTTATCCTTTTATCCTTACTTCTATATGTAATTAGGTATTCATGTATATTATTATATGTATATTATCGGTAACACCGACTTATAGCAAAATAGATGGAAATTTGTTTACTTGTAAAATTATAAATAATGAACATACGTATTTCTATTTTTCTTAAACTATTTTTCGTAAACTCTCTTCATATTACAAGATTTAGTTAAATATGTAAAATGAAGTAAAGAGTAGAGTAATGTCAATGCCAGACAAGACATGAGAAATCGTTTTTGCGACGACTGCGCCGAAACCCAAATGAGTATATCTATATGTCCGATCCTATGTTCCTTCGTAATTACTAAACGGCTCGACCGATTTTAATGATTTATACATCGTTAGATTTGCCTTGATAACGCGAGTATCATAGGCTATACATATATCATTGAACATTAAAATTGCGGATTCTAGACGCCAATTTGTGTATCTTGAAAAAAATTTGTTCGTCCGAATCAATCGAGTGAGATATCAAAATACAGGTTTTTAAGAGGACATTACAAAAATATATGAAACTGTTAAACTGAAAAATATATTTTTTTAAATGATTTGGGATTTTTAATTGTAGTAAAGATATCTGCTAAAAGATGTCATATGTACTATATGGGTTAGGAGAAAATAGAGCACGGTAATAGCAACAATAACAAGACACAAGAAACGGTAACATAATGCAAACACTACATGTCTAGACTTATTATTGCCTGGCTAGCATATATAGTGCTAACAATAGTAGTTTTCTATGCCTAACGTCGTGGATTCAATTATCTGCATACATCTGTGTTTGCCTAATTAATGTTTGCTCTAGTTAAGATGAAACCTGGTTAAGAAAGCTCTGCTTATTACTCGAAACTTGCATGAAACTCGTTACAATTTTATTTATTTCTAACTACTATTCGCCCAGTGGTCGAAATTCGACCATAATTATTATTGACATTTTTTATTAATAACTAAACAAAAATAAAACAAAATCGGTTGATAAACGGAGAAGAAAAAGGTACTGATTTGTTTTGTCTTTACATATTTATACATAGAGACTAGCGATTTACCCTCGCTTCGCTCGGCTATTCCTAGACACGTTGATGGTACCAAAGGTAGGTATACCTTTGGTACCTTAGATATGTTGGGGCTTTTGTATGACCTATAATTTTCTAGTACATTGATTTGATATATTTCTTCTTCATGTAAACGTACAAAAACAGTTTTTTTTAAAACATCGTCATAGTTTAGTTATTTTGTATAAAATTATTTACAAATTATATACACAATCCTTCCTTATTTATCACTCTTTTTATTAGTGAAAACCATATCAAAATCTGTTGCGTGATTTCAAAGAAGTAAGCGGATAAACAGGCAGACCCACCACACCACATTTCCCATGAAAATGAAAGATGATTAGCTCACTAAATTATTAAATATGTTAAATATTTTAAACCCTTCTGCTAATGATTACGGTGTATATAAAATATAAAATTTTTGTATGAAGAACAACTCGGCTGAACCAATTATTGTGTTTTGCCGTGGGAATGAGATATTCCTGTAGTTAAAAGATCTTAAATGCTAACTCGAATAATATGTGATCACTACACAAAATTTGGTTAAAATCCGTTCAGTTCTTCTTGCAAGAAAAGGAAACAGATATCCTCACAAACAGACATACATACAGACATACACACAAACAGTATTGTTTTGGAGTCTGTCACTTTTTTTACTATTTTTTATTTTGATTATGTAATTTTAAATTAAAATCACTTTATTTTAAATCATATAAACTTAATGAATAATATTTTTATTAGTCCTAGAGTAAAAGTCTAAAATGTTTAATAGTGAACGTTAAACTTGTTTGGTAGCCATACAGCAACGGTGAAAATAGAGACTGCCGACTGGCACCTACGAGTATAATGAATAGGTACCTAGACTGGCAGAAGTAGTTGAATTCTGTGAATCCATTAGAACTACTCTGAGTTGCCTCGCCTCGTCTCGATCTTCGTTATAGTTTTCTATATTAACTATAGAACAAAACATGATGAAAAACCACGCGTCTACCCTCTCAATCGAGTTACTTCAGAATTACTTGATATATAGTAGGGGTATTCAAATTATTTTACTTGAAATTTTATACGTGAAATTAAAGATTAAACGTGATTATGCTCTTACTCAGGTTCTCTCTACATGAGCTATATTCTGGACCGGAAAGCTTAGCATTAACTATGCATAAGTACATGTAAATCTTAATTGATTGAAACTTATTTAGTGAAGTTGTGTTCACGCTGCTTCTACATTTTCAGAATTAAATCTTGAATTAAATGTGTTTATTAACATCTAGATTTCAGGAATAGTAGAAGCTTTTAATTAAGTATTACAATTCCTTACTTCGTTCAGATTTCGCAATGGCCCTTGTGGTCCTATTCGTGTCTAAGTTATCAATTAATGTAGTAACATTTCTAATAAGGACATTTAACCAGAACTAAATGTTTTAGATGCTTAAAATAAATTAAAAAAATCATAAAAATCTAAAAAAAAACGAATTCAAGAATGAAGATAATATACTCATTAAGTATATCTAAATAACTGAATTGTAAAAATAAATTAAAGGTAAATTTTGAAAATGTATACTGAAAAGAGCTTTTACATAATTTTTTAACAGCATATAATATGTCAAAAAGGTATAGTAGAAGATGCTTACATTGCATATCTTATGTGATTGCATTATTACTTACATCAAAAAATATTCTTAACTAAAGTTTTATACTAAGTCTTCACGTTTTCGTCTATACTATAATAAAGCAGTAACTTAGCGAAATCTGTACATGAAATATTTTTTAAAAACAATGACTGTAACGTATTATGTATACGATATAGACCCCAAAACAATAGTTATTATTTTTTTTGTCTGTTTGTCTGTTTGTCTGTTTGTCTTTTTGTCTGTTTGTCTGTTTGTCTGTACGCGTTTCACGCAAAAAGTAATGAACCGATTTCAACGAAATTTTGTGAACTGATAACTTATTACTCGGGTCAACATTTAGGATAACTTTTACTTTTGGAAAATCTTTGTTTCCCGCGGGAAATCGCAATAACTGGTTTTATCGAGTCCTCCTTAGGAACCCTCCGCTGGCTAAACCTAAAGACATACATCAAAACAATGTACTAAAAAATTGTAGATCTTGAAAAGGCCAACAGAAATATCTACAACAGTATATGTCTATCTCTCAAGGTACACTCGCAATACCTATTCTTATCTATACCTATAGCAAAACTAACATAGTTAAATCGATGTGCGCGTTTCACGCAAAAAGTACTGAACCGATTTCAATTAAATTTTGTATAGTGATAGCTTATCACTCGAGTCAACATTTAGGATACCTTTTACTACAGGCACATTTTTCGTTCCCGCGGGAAAACGCAATGACTGGTTCTATCGAGTCGTCCTTAGAAGTTTATATGGCTAACGCTGGCTGAACCTTAAGAGATAAATCAAAACAATGTACTAGAAAATTGTAGGTCTTAAAAAGTTAGGGAAGTTCGCAATATTATATGTCTATCACCTAAGGTACACTCGCAATTACTATTTTTATTCACTACTCGCGACTCACAGGCTGACTTATCAACGTTTAGCTCAGTTCAGCAGTGAAACGTAACTAGGGACGAACCCGAGCGAAGCGAGGGTGAGTCGCTAGTCTTCAATAAGTCACCACTTTTACACAAATTCAAATTCAAATTTAGTTTATTTTTTTTATTTAATTGGTTTATATTATGCTATATAATAATATTTTAACCAAAATCGTAAAACTATTGTTATTGTTCAAGTAGCAGCTTACATTCAGCTACCAGGCCGTAGACGAAACGTGCATAATGCGCATATCGCATATCTTCCGTTTAATATTCAGCCTCCAGACAATTTTGACACTCGCTTTATTTTAGACTGGAGTGACTGAAAAGCGCGAGATATCAATTTAAACCCACTCTACCCTTAATGGGTAGCTTTTTCATATAACTATTCGTTACATTATGAACCTAGTCTATTAAAATATAATACTTGTATTATAAAAGAATTGCTTTTACAGGGCTTTTTTCGAAGGAGCATCCAGAAGCAAATAGAATACCGTTGCCTTCGCGACGGTAAGTGTCTTGTGATCCGGCTGAACAGGAACCGCTGCCAGTTCTGCCGGTTCAAAAAGTGCCTCGCGGTTGGCATGAGCCGCGACTGTAAGTACTCACCATTATCGTATTAAATATATAGAATAAAAACACTCATAAAGAGGCTATTAACTGTTTTGAACTTACATAATGTGTATTTCGTATCCATTATTGTCACACAGCAAGTTTGAAACAAACATTGACACAACCCACCATGATTCATGCATAGAATCACTTACCACCGCCAAGTGCGCCGAGTACAACAAGCGATAAAGAACTTCATTATAATCTATATTCTATACATATTATAAAATTCTAACTGAGTCGAATCTGTACATTAAATATTTTTTGAAAAATCTTATTGAAATAGTCATTATTATCGATACAAAGGCCGAATCTATGGTTTTTATAATTTTGGTCTGTTTGTTTGTCTGTGACTGTATCACGAGAAAACAACTGGACAGATTTTGATGAAATTTGGTATGATGATAGCTGCTTATCAGGGTTCGTATCGATACATGTAGGATACTTTTTACTGCGGGAAAATATCTCATCTCTGAGAACTAGAGACTAAGGAACTAGGGACGAACCCGAGCGGAACGAGGGTGAGTCGCTAGTAAGAGATATAATCTCACTTCCGTCACTTGTTTACGAAGATAATTGGAAAACGTGAAAACTAGTTAAGGGGGCTTATTTAAGTTTATTATAGAATCTACATAATATGGTAAGCTCTACAGTAAATAATGAAGTCTTGTAATTAAAATAAAATAAATATTTCAATAGTTACAAAATCTTATGTTTTAAGAACTGACTGTATCAAAATTATTATTAACAGAACTGAAAGTATAAAGCAAAGCACAGAACAAAACGTTCCCACCGTTCAAAGGTACCGACACGATTTTATTGAGAGACTAACAAGGTAGTTAGGGACGCGGTGCTGCAATGTTTCATTGCACTTCACTCGTATATAATGCACTCTATTTGCTAATATTGGAAAACAAAATAGAGCACAGATCAACGCACTGCACCGTCACGCTTATTTTCCAATTGAGGAATCGAGCCCCGACCCGATAGATGCACCGCAGTTCACAACTTGCATCGGAACTATTCAATCGCATTCAATCTTTATAAATGAGAGGTTTTTCCCAGCGGTCAGATACGGAAGAGTTCCAAAGAGACCGAGAGAAGCGACAAACACAGAGCACACTGCAGAGATATCTAAAAACATGGCGTCGGGCTCGGCGCCGCCCCCGCAGCCGGATCCGCCGCCTATAGAAGAAATGGATCCGGACCCTATACAACAAGACTTCATCAAGGACCTGGCCAAAGTGATCATCGCTGCTCACCGAACCAATAACACTTATACGGACGAAGTAAAATCTACACTACAAATAAGAAATGTCGAAGTCAAACCAGAAGAATCTGACACAGAAGGTAAACTTTTGAGTACGTGATAGCGTCTGATCATATTGCATTAGTTGCATTAGTTTAATTCTTTAGCGCCGTCGCGTCGATTATTTGTAATCATGTCATTTGATTGATCGATTGCAAAGGAAATGTGTAGTTCAACGCTCGCATTCTAGACATTAATGTTTACAGGCTGCTTGCTAAAATTTCCGTTTGACTATCAAATCAGTACCGAGCTCAGTCATTATGCGTGTGACAACTGTCGATCTTCATTTTCAAGAAGTAGATGACTGCGCTAATGCTTACTAAATATACCGATATTACTTAGCTACCTACTTTAGAAACCTAATATTAAATTAATAAAATTATTATAAACATTTGGTAAACTTTTAATTCAAAACAAAACTTTTTCCCTAAGAAATATATATATTTTTTTTTAAATAGTAATAGTTTTAGTTAGGTTACCAAATAAGCTTTTAAATTGGTACTTTTTACCATGTACTTAGGAAGCGGCAGTGAAGAAGCCGCCAGCTCCACGACAGGCCAGACAATGGATACGCTGTCCCTGCTATGGTACAATGTGGCCTATAGAATGACACCATCAGTACAACAGGTAGTGGAATTCGCTAAAAGAATACCCGGATTTACCTCTCTGCCTCAAGACGACCAACTTATTCTAATTAAGGTAAAATATTGAAAAAAACTAATTTGATTATATGACTGATTTCAATAATTCAAAATTTAATTATTATTTTAGTTTATTGTTTTGATCACATAGAATGCGATTTCAATTACTTTGCGAATGCAAATTATGCGAATAGCGAATAGTTACAGCGAATAAATTGCAGTGCGACTTGCGAATTTATTATAGTTTAATCCTATTATTTAAGTCTAGCTTGTATAATGTATAATACTTTCTCATATACGCTTAGTTAATTTTTGACTTTTATTGTAACTTTTGTGGAAACAACTGGCAGTTTAATATGTCCGCAGTTAGGGTTCTTTGAGGTGTGGCTGTCACGAGCGACCAAGCTATCCTCCGCCACTAACATCGTATTCGACGACGGTACCGCCGTCAGCTTGACCCAGCTAGAAACCATCTATGATGTAAGTATATTATGCCTCGGCTTTGTTAGTATAGTGGCAAGCTCGCAAGGCAGCAAATTTTGAGATTCTCGGTTCGAGTCTCGAGTCACAATTAGAAAGATCTTGGGTTTCTATTAAAATAACCTTATATATTATGAAGGGAGCACGTAAAGGACTGCGAGGATAAAGTAGTAAAGAAGGCACTTCCTGAAAATGAATTCTCTTAGTACAAGTAATTTTCCATCTATCATTAAATAAACTTTCCAATTACCAGGAAACTAGCTATTTACTACTTTGATTTTGCATTACAATAGGGTGCCTACTTTCCTGGAAAAACCTTAGTTAGTTACCTATGCATAATAATTTATATATAGCAAACAGTATGTAGTAGGTAGTATAAGAAAATTATTGTATTGTTTCAGACTCAGTTCGCTAACGCTATGTTGTCATACGTTGCTCAAATCACGAATTTGGCAACGACTGACGACGAACTGGCGGTGTACTCCGCCAGTTTATTGATCAGCCCCCTACGCAGTGGACTAAGCGATCGCGACAGAATAACCATCCTCTATACTAACATCGGTGAAGCACTTAAACACGTGGTAAATATTGAAGCCTTTGAGCCTTATCCTTCAATTTGAAGGATACTAAATATGTATGGCAGAATCAATAAGTAAAAATAGAATAACAACACGGCATTGATTAATTTTAATTGATACAAACGAAATAAAGTTTCAGTTTTAATAAAATAGCAACATTGTTTTTAAAAATTTAAGCACATTTAAAAATGTTTTATTTGTAAAGTTTACAGAAGCTGGGGTCCCAGACGTAAAAGCTCGCCTCGATGCGTTCGCTTTAGCAGCCCAAGAAGTTCGTGCATTGGGCGCCCGACATAATGAACTGTTAACCTGGTGCCGTGTGAACTGGCCGCGTCTAGTCCTTCCCGCCCTCTTCTCTGAAATATTTGACATCCCCAAAGGCGAAGAGGAAGTGTCCACCGAATCGGAACGCGCCTCGGCACCTATATCCCAAGTACAGGGCTAAAATGTACTCTTTAGATGTTAGATGCCTCAAGCTATTTGAACGTTTCCTAAATTCACTTCTTAACTAAAAACTTTGGATTTTTAAGGATTACTAAGGATTCATTCATCTACACTCTACAGGAATCACAACTGTGGACTTTTTATATTTTAGAAAAGCTTTTAAGTGTCTTTTGATTTGCTGCTAGTAAATTGTTAGCTTAGATGTTATCACAATGATAATTGCAATGAATCGGTGTCTATGTTATTCAGAATGAAATTTAAAGAACCCATAAGAATCGTGTTGATGTTTTGGTCCGTACAATTGAGGCATTTACTTCTATGAATATAAGACTTATAGGCAGAGAGAGATAAAAGACGAATATAAATATGTAATCATCAAAGTAAAGCTAGTATGATTCGCTCTCGAAGCCATTGTATTGATTTAAGTGCTAAGTGGAAATTTAAGGGTTGCTATCACATCTCAACGATATCATCCCTCATATATGGTGGTGGGTTCAAGCAGGTAGCTTATTTAACAATATCGTATTTAAAATACATTCATTATATACCTACATATTACTGTTACTTTATCATAGAATAATTTAGTTTAATTATTTTTGGTATACCCATACATCCCAATTATGTATAGTTTTTCCCGATAATTGAGTATTGATTTACGTAATGTGATAGATAAGGGCTAATAGGAGGCACGCATTTATTTAGCACTCTTGTTCTAATCTTTGTCGTAAAGTCGTTTGCTTTATATTTTCCGAGTTCCTAAAGTTAAAAAATAAGTGCCAGGATGATTGAAATATTTTTTTACGTTTGTATTTTATTTACTTTAAGAAAAGATTTTTTTGTATGAATGATTACGGCAGACTTAAAAAAATAATAATAATTTAACTTAAAAAAGTCAAACTTACAGCTACAAATATAAAGTTTATGTTAAAATACAAACGTTTAGTACTGAACTGTGAGTACTAATAAATTATAATAAACGTTCTTACATTCTATGGCCTTATTGGTTGCCCATAGTTTTATATTCCTTGGCCCTTGCCTGTGTCAATGTTAATATATGTTACTTTTTTCTTACGATTGTTTATCAAAATTGTTATTTTATAAGTTGTTATCATTTAAAAGTATATTCTTTTAGTTAAAATTATTCGTAATTCGTTTGGGAAGTTGCAATGCATTTTTTTATGTTTTTGTTTTATCTGTTTCTATTTTTAAGATTTTTATCTGTGAGTTTCTTATGTATATTTAAATATATATATGTATAATGAATATCGATTTAAGTTGCAATATATTTAAGACTGTCACCATTAAAAGACAAAATTCCGAGATTCAAGAAAAATTTTTTTTTTTTTCAAATAAAAAAAACATTAATTTTATAAGATTTTTGAAAAAAGAATCAAAACGGAGAAACAGGCGTTGTCGTGAGACAAGTTTCATTATACATATCAGATTCAATTTGACTCTATTAGTTTTAAGGTTTATTGCGACACAATTAGTTTTGCTCAAATTGCACTTCTTTGCGAGATCAAATCAAAGCGAGATTGTTACAACCTGTCCTTTAATTATTTTCTTTTTGTAAAACAAAGTAATCCAAAAGTATAACAATTTTAGAATTTTTTGGTCTCCGCAAGTTGCAACAATCAAGCCCCACCTATTCTTAAGTAAATTACAAACACGAGACCAGAACTGTCATATGCTTAAAGTATTAATTTTTGTGTTTTAGACAAATATTCTTCAGCCGTTCAAGTCTTTAGGTCATAAAATCAAAAAAATGTTTTCATATTGGTACCACGCGAACTTGCATTTACTCAGCATTTGCGTTCTTTTTATTTGTGATAATTTTGTTTATTAATATTGTTTATACTTTAGTTGTAAAAAGGAGCACGAATCGTATCGTAAAATGTTGCGTACCGCTTAGGTAGTTCATACAAGAATGCGTGCTCATATTACAAGCTTCTATAAGTAAGATAAGGCAGCCAGGATATGCATTTATATTTTCTTAAAAGTTTATCAACAAGTCTGGCTACCGATTCCCGGAATTATAGTTAGTTGTATTTTGTTCATATTTCTTAGATATGTTGCTAATTCATGATCTGATTAGTTTATGATTTGCTAAATTTAAAATAAAAGAATACAAGATAACTTATTTTGTTTACTTCTACCCTAAATAAATTAAAATACACAAATACAATAGGACAGGTCAAATGAGGCGGAAGTAGCGCTGTATAGTAGAGATGGGGGTTCCATTCCATCTCGATGTGCACACTTTTATTTCCCTATTCCCGATAATAAAGGAGTTTGAACATATTTATAAGCATAAAATTGCTTTAATCCACGTGAAATATATGTATATCAATCAGTAATCTGTGATGCTATGCGCTCATTGTTGATGGACGCTGACGGCTGACGATGAACCCGTCGCATTTACCTTTGCACTCTTAATTCGAAAATGCCATCACCTTTTCGTAACTTTTACCCAATTGAAAGCCTAGCATTAATACTACAGATACCTAGTTCTTACTAGCTGATTATGTAAAGACATTACGAGATTAAAGAAAAGGATAACCTTTACGCGCGGTTGAGGTAAAACTTCTTTGGCAAATATCGGAATTAAATTAAAACAAATCAATAATTAAACAAAAATAGCTAAAGATTTCATCGCGTATGTCACAACTCTCTGTTTGTAAAAGGAATGATAAATTTTAATAAAAATAAGTAAATACCGCATATTAGGCATATCACAATCATATATATTTTAAAGAATATCATTTAAGGAAAGAATATAATATTTCATTTGTCAGACAATAACAGCGGTTACCATAGCAACAAATAGTAAGAAAATTCGTGTTCGCACCTCTCTCTCTCTTGCCCCTACATAATATATGAAACGTAACTCTGTCTCTTTCTATGTTCACTAACTTATATCTCCCTCTCAACTCTCGTACGCCTCGCCCGATCACACTTTTCGTAACGCTCTCGTCACGCATTCACCAGCTTAGTCCCAAAGTCAAGCGTGCGTAAAGAAGTTTTACTTCAAAAATGAGGACTAGTCAAAATATTTTTCATCCGTCGCGCGTCGTGTCCGTTGTTGTCAGCAATTATAAATTCTTACAAAAGAAACAAAAACGTGGCAAAAATATTACACTATTTTCAATTCAATTTTTAAGTTCAATGACTTCTAGGAATGCCGTTTGGGCGTTACACTATTTCCATCATAAAATGGTGCCGATGACATTTGTCAGTACCATATGAATCGGAAAGTGACAACATTCAAACAGTTTTATCGATAAAGATTTTCAGAAAAAGATCTCAATGAAAAAAATTGTTAATACCACACTCATATTTTATTATGAAGTACCTAGTAATTACCCTCGCATTGCTCGGGTGCGTCTCTAAATACGTTTTAAAGAGATATTGCGTTTTTACCTTAGGAAATACACTTATGTTATTGAATATTTGTCTGTAAGCTCTTTTCAAGACCTACATATTCCTAGTAGACTGTATTTTTTTTTACTATTCTTTATTGCACTTAAAAATAAATACAGTGATTAAAATACAATTTTTGTTTTGCAAAAGTGGACTTATCTCTAGAAGGGATAAAAGTTGTGAGAAAAAAAAATAAAAACCGACTTCCTGGCACTGAAAAGTAAAAAATAACTAAACAGAGGTTTTCATTTACAATAGATACCTAATCAGATATTTTCGAAGTCGGTGTGCTTTGATTTGTATTGGCTGGCACCGACTTCGAAAATATCTGATTAGGTATCTATTTTAAATGAAAACCTCTGTTTAGTTATTTTTTACTTTTCAGTGCCAGGAAGTCGGTTTTTATTTTTTTTTAAAAAGTTTTTATTTTTCCATTTTTAGTGTAGACGTAATAAGCAAGTAATTTGTAAGAAGAAAGATTTTTAATAAAAACATAATATTCGATTAAGCCATTTATTTAAAAACCGCTTGACCGATTTCGATAAAATTTATATGGGACCACCGGGGAAGAATACTCTTTGAAACAAAAAAAAATTTTCCAAATCGGTTCAGCCGTCTTCGAGAAATCCGTGAACATACATAAAAAAAAAAAAAAAAAAAAAAAAGATTCCGACGAATTGAGAACCTCCTCCTTTTTGGAAGTCGGTTAAAAATAGAAATAAGATAATTTTATGTATCGCTTAAGATTAAGCGAGCGTTAGCTTTCGAAGGATGGCTTGATAGAATCAGTTACTGTGTTTTCTCGTGAGAATGAAAAAAAAACCAGTAAAAGGTGTCCTAAATGTTGACCCAAGTAAAAAGTTATTACTACACAAAATTTAGTTAAAATCGGTTCAGTACTTTTTGCGTGAAATGCGCACACACAAACAAACATACAGACAAAAATTTCAATAACTATCGTTTTGGGGGCTACTTAATGTGTACATAATACGTTACAGTCATTGTTTTTAACTGACTTCAAAAAGGAGGAGGTTCTCAATTCGATTGGTATTTTTTATGTATGTACACCGGTTACGCTGAGATTTATGATCCGATTTACGTGATTTTTCTTTAGTTTGATGCGTAATAGTTGTCATTTGGTCCCATAAAAATTTAACATAATTCAATTCTTTTGTTTAGTAGCTTCCAGGAGTGCAAGATTTAACATAGTTTGGCCCAGTAGTTTTCATTTTGTTTGATTTGACAAGCTCAATACGTTAGAATCGAATTTTTAGTGTTACTAATAAAAGGAAATTATTTTGTCAGTCTTCATACTCTGCTACTACTATTATGTCTACACTAAAAAGGGTAAAATAATTTTTTTTAAGAAAAAAAGTAAAAACCAACTTCAAAAAAGCCAGCCGATACAAATCAAAGCACACCGACTTAGAAAATATTTGATTAGGTATCTATAATAAACGAAAACTACCAATCAATTATTTTTTTACTTTTAAGTGCTTTTTTTGAAGTCGGTTTTTATTTTTTTTCTTAAAAATTAAAAAAATATATATTTCATGTACAGATTTTGCTAGTTTACTGTTTTATTATACATATGTATACATTAAAAAAAAAAGAATTTTAAACTTAACTCTCTCCAGGTCCATTATGTGAGAAAAAAAACACATGGCTTAATTAAATAGTAAAACAAAATTTATTTTGTTATAAATTAGTTATTTAAAAACAAAAATTTAAATAACATACAAAAAGTTCTTCTTCATATCTATACATATTATAAAATTGTAGAGGTCGAATGTCTGTACATAGAAAAAAAAATGCTAAAAACTGAGTCAGGGGATGTAAGAAGAGAAATAGAACAAATGCAGATTTTTTCATTTTTTTTTTGTTTCTCTGTCTGTTTGTCTGTTTGTACGGGCTAATATCCGAAATGTTGGACCGATTTAAATGAAATTTTGCATGGTCGTACCTTATATCCCCGGTCAACATTTTAGATACTTTTTATCCCGGAAAATTAAAGAGTTCCCGTGGACTAGTTAAAAAACGATAGTAACTTATACAGCTTAGTACACAAAAACTACTGATTGGATTTTAATGAAACTTTACAATAATATAGTTCATACATCAGAATAACAAAAAAGGTACTTTTCATCCCGGAAAAAGTACGGTTCCCGTGGGTTAGATTTGTTTTTGTTTGTTTATAGGCAAACCTGAGCGAAGCGAGGGGGAGCCGTTAGTTATGAATATAGCACTAAGACAAGACATTTTATGGTTTATTATTATAATACTCATATATTATAGCAATGTACTATATTATTAGCGACTCACTCTCGCTTTGCTTGGGCTCGTTTCTAGGAACGTTTTAACGGATAGTATGGAATAGATAGACTAGTACATATATGTTCGTATATACATAGGTATGATGAGTCTTGAGGAATTATTGATTCCCCATACAAACTTTCATCCCGCTTTTCACCCCTTTAAGGGATGATTTCCGGTATAAAAACTTTCCGGGTCTTAAATTATCTTCATACCAAATTTCATCTAAATCGGTTCAGCAGATTTTTAGTTTATCCATTACAAACAAACATACAAACCTACAAATCTTTTTTTTTCTCTTTATAAAGGCCTATCCGCACACAACAGTGCCGACATGTGACCGACAGTTCCATATCGTACAGTTCCGTGACGTGCTATTCATACATGTCAGTACCGACATTGACGCGTGAAGTGATTTTTAGTACAGTAAGTAATTTTTTGTAAAATGCCTCGATATTCAAGATCACAGTTAGCAGGGATTGCTTTAATATTAAATGAAGACGAAGAAATTTATGTGAGAAGAAGGCGATGGGTTCATTACGCGTGGAGGAAAAGAGAAGAAGGAGAGTTTGCCACCAAATAAAGTTTTTTGAAAGTTGAAAATGAAAGGTCATAAATTGCAGGATGTACACGGACCAATTCAATTAACTTTTCGTCGTCCATCTTGGAATACTGGAACCGTGTCAGGCAAAATATTATCTGCTAGAAATTTACGTAGGATCACGACGAGCATCGGCGCAGCACTGACATCACTGAACATCACTATCACTGACGGGAACGAATAGTGTCATACAAAATGTATGCTACAATATCATTTTACACTGACACTGATAGATACGTTACTGATCGGCACGTGTCGGCACTGTGCCTGCACTATTATGTACGGATAGGCTTTAATCATAGTATAGATAGTCGACCTTTTTCTCGCAGTACGAAACAAGGGATTGACATATATTGAGATAGTTTTCTGGGCCAGTGACATAGGTTGCTTTTTAAGTAACGTTTAAAGTGAAACCATTGCGATTGGCTTAGTTTTTTACAACAAACAAACCAAAGTAGTGCTGCAGACACAATAAATAAAAATATACATTAGTTTAATACTCTTTGCTTTATTTCAATAGATTTTCAGGATTTAGGGTTATTAAGAATAAATATTACACACCCAAGTAAAAAATATCAACTTTTAATTTTATAATTTCAAGATAGGTGTTGGTTAAAGCAAATTAAACAAATTGCAACGAAAACATTTCAACCACGATTTAGTCAAAAATTCCTTTTACGTACAGAATAAAGTGGGCATTCATGAAACAATAGAAATATTCAACCAAACACAGTATGAACGATTTAATCTCGAATCAATAAAGCTGAAAAGAAATATTTAGGAAAAAATAAATAAAAATGAAATAAAATCAAATAATTCATATTTTCTTTATCGATAACAATAACAAAGCGAAATAGATAAAACTTAATTAAAACGTCACTTATAATGAGGCATTCTTATATCTCATAGACACTGAACATGAACATTGAATTGTAATGAGTGCAAGTAACATTTATATTAAGTGACAGTACATTGGATATATCGGGAACACGGCTGTGTTACATTTACATTCCATTTCGCTCACACCTACTCACATACGCATAGGTGTGAACCAGACAATAAAAACTGCAGCCGCGAGATCTTCTATATATCTATCGATATAATAACAAGGACGTACTTTGGCATATCGAAGACGGTTATTATGTAGTTTCTATACGCTCAACAAAAGGAACATTTCTAATATGACCAATGCACAAAAGTCGTATCCCATGTTTTTATATCCACTTAAATAAATATCAGGGTCACATGGATGGTAAGTTATAGTAGAACAGTCTTAAGGCTACTTCTTCGCCACATACTCTATTACGAAACACCGATAACGGAACCGCGCAAGCCTTCCACTTAACTGCATGCCTTAACCTACAACACATACAAATTGCATTGCGTCGAAACGCATATTAATATAAATAGTTCACTCGTGTTAAATATTAACTATGTGGGACGCTGGAAATGACACTTATAAAAAAGCAGATTGAGACGATTCAAGAAAAAAAAACCATTACAAGGATTTTTTTTAATCCCATTGAACAAGTAACTCCGCTATATCGCCTAACGCTGCGGAACGAATATTAAACTAACTAAATAATTTAACTAAACCATAATTAGTTCTAAATGAATTAAATGATATACAGTTAGAAATTATACAACATCGAAATTTACGATTAGTAAACTACAGGTACTACACTAGAAAAGCAAACAAAAAAAAATCATTCTTGTACGAACTAGTCTTGCCCTTAAATAGTATAAGTTCTTAATTTTACAGGTAAATCCGGGAACACATTACAAGTTACATGGCATTACATGACATTTAGTATAATACGTAGTACGGTAGTAGTGGCGATGGCGTACAAAGCTAGCGCAAAACGGCCTGACTTACGTATTAAGTAATTTTATTTTAATATTACAATCGAATCTAACAAACACAACCCTCCTTTGGACTCGCCTCAGTCGGGTAAAAAGAACATTTATATGAAGGCTGTTTATGCTCTAATGTCCTTATATTAGGTATTTGCACACATCGACTATTATAATATTACAATTTATAGGGAAAATTCATTGATGTCAGAAAATATAATTCTCGAGTTGGCAAATACATTGAAACCATCACACAGAGTTTTTACGTACAGATCTTATGATCATATCAAAATATGAAGTCTCATCACATACACCTATTGAAACATTCAATTGAACATTGAATACGAGAGTGGGATAACTATATATATATATATATATATATATATATATATATATATATATATATATATATATATATATATATCCCTCTAACACAGATTACTACGAATAGGTCAGGTTAGGAATAAGGGTTATGACGGCAAAAGGATGTTACTACGGTTATTTTGTACTTACACTATAGGCAAGATCTACCGCTAAGGAATAGAGGGCGCTAGATTTTTCTAGGAAGTTATTGAGACACTAATTTCACTTATTTTAACACATTCTATCAGGAGTTAAAAGCTCTAATTGGTTCAATTTTTAAAATACACAGCTACCAAACATTTAATCTTATCAAATTCAGTATTGGTAACTTCATAGGAGAGTGTATAGAAAGATAGGGAGGTTCTAAATAGATTCACCGTGGCTGTCGCTTGATGTTAAATGTACGTTAGTCTTTGCAAGAAAAGTTGAATTTTATATAAAAATTTGATCTCCCACCGAAAATGCTTGTTCCACGATATACATAGCTTTGTAATAAATAATGTTTTCAATTTAAAATGAATACTATACTGTCATTTACTTCATCCATATGATAATTTATGTATAACTACTATTCCATAGTAACTCAACTTTTGGACGGAATTCTATTGCATACATTTTCCAACATATCTGTTCTGAGCAATAATATCGTGAAATATATTATTTACATAAATATTATATATGAATATAAACGTTATATGACTATTTTATATGTTAAAAAGGTATGTTTGTTTGTCCGTTAGTCACGAAAAAACTAGTGAAACGATTCAGCTTATAATTTATGCACACCCAGTCTTCTAGTTCTAACTTGATCTTAAGTTTGAGCCGAATCGATTTTAGCATATATGGCTTTATTTAGTAGGAACAAGCATTTGTCGATATATTCGAATACGAAATATTTACTTCAAAAATTGTATGTGGGTTAAGAGGATTCAGAGTGTGAGTACTTGCAAAGATATTACAAAATCGAATAGTACATTTGCTCGAATGTTGGAAATTCATACACGATATTTGAAACCGGTACTGTCTTGTCACCAAGAAAACAGTTCCTGATATATAAACAGATAAGAACATCGCAGATTCACGTCACAGATTATTTAATTAGATTTGCTATAAATAAATTCTAAATTAACATAGGCGCAGTAAAATCAAATCTAAGATGCTCTCACCGTTTGTTCTGTTTTGGCAAGACATAATGTTAACCGAAACTTACAAAGGAAATGCGAATTTACAACTATAAACTACAATAATCGATTCTTAAAAATGTTATGAGCAAATGCTTTTTTTGCTTGAGTATGTTTAATGAGACCGCACTTAGTGATATTATGCCCGATAGCGGGGCCTCATTACTGAAGGTAGGAGCATTAAAATTTCAAATGAAACTTAGCGAATATTTGAAAAATAGACAAAATATACTTTTTTTTTATATAACATAACAATAATACTCAAGTTTACAATTTCCTGCTTTTGTTTGTTACAATTAACCTTAATATTTTCCGACGTGATCCACGTTATATCAAATTTTGTGCGACACAGCCAATGTAAGTTTAAGTGCAATATTAATTTGGTTCACAATTTCCGACGAATTAATTCATTGTATGTAATACTACATACTTTAATAATAATTTTGAGCAAATTTTATAGTAATCAGCAATAATGTAATATTTAAACTATTTCCTCTGTACATTAAATCGATATTGATCCCATGAAACAATTTCGTTGCTTGACGACAAATCTTAAATAAATATGTATAAATAGATATCTGGTTGAAATTCGAAAAACTCCATTAAAAATATACCTTGGTTAAATATAATCTGGGGCCAAGTTTCATTTGACATAATGCTCTACGCTCATAGTACCTTACAATCAATTTTTACAAACCACCAGTATACATTGACACACATACCCTTTGGTTTTATCGTCCGAAGGTAGAACGGAAGAGGAATATCACACATACACCAGTATTAGTTAGTCATTCGTTGCACTTCACTTGGAAACAGGTTCGTATACTAAAAGTACTTGATCTCCATTTTTAAAACAATTGTAATCATGTATTATACATAAATTTGAGAAAAATATTTTTAAACACCAATATTTACAATACCTTGTCATGCGGACTGTCACACAAGTATTTATTTTATATATAATAATATATTATGTTTGAATCAAAATAAAGATGAATGAATGAAAGTTGAGATCATATCAGAAGTGTTCACAAATGTATGAATGTATCATAATATTTACAAATAACATGACTAACGTATTGGAGTTATAATAAGAAAAAAAAATCAGAAATTGAATATTACATGTAAAAATGTATAATTCATACAGTATATATGTATAATGTATATAGCCATGTTAATATAAAACACAAAAAACAATATTAAATTACAAATACATGATTTCCCCTTGAATCGAACAAAAACACAACACTCATGTGACAGAGGACTTCGAGAAGTTTCTATAGATGCCTAATCAGAAAACAAAATCATATTAAAATGGAGACAAGTAATTGTTTATGAACTTACAGGATCGTGCAACACTTGATCGATGTACGGGAGGGGGGGAGGTCAACGTACACCGGTCAGGGGGCCGGCTCTCATACTATAACTCATTTCTTGGTAGGGGTGCCCCGCTGAGTGAGACCCTCGAAGCGTTTGAACGTGTAGTTGATGAACACCCAATCTTTGTACGCTATCTCACCCTCTTGGGCAATGGGCGCTGATGCTGGAAATAAAACAATAATAAGTCCAAGACGAATTATGTTCAGGGATGGTAATGATTTTTATTTTAGAATTAAAGAAGCATCCCTTCTTTTTGTATATGAAACACAATAAAGTATAAATTGAGTCAAAATTGTACATTGAACATTTTACAAAAATAAAATGAATAGATAGAATTTAAATTATGTCATTTTATTTCTTCGCTGACCCGATACACGTTCTGTTTTAATTCAATAATTTATGATAAAAATTTCAGTCAGATTTTCCAAATTTCGCATATTTCCTATTTTATTTTACCTAAAAATCTTATTCGGATTTCAGATCTCACCCAAATCGGTCGTGCCATTCTCAAGTGGTTACCAACGAACAGCATTTTATTTACGGTGAATTTCATGTTTATATTTTTAATGTGCACTAGCGACTTACCCTCGCTTCGCTCGGGTGCGTCCCTAAGTATGTTTTGATTTTTTTGAGCGGAACCCTAATTCTTTTTAAAACAAAAGTAGCCTAAGTTACTACTTATAACATCGGCTACCTATCAGTCAGTAAATGTCTCGTCAAAATCAGTCCAGACGTTTCGGAGATTAGCCAGAACAAACAGAAAGACAGATGAACTAAAATTTCAACATTTGTGTTTTTCTTATAAGTACCGTCTATAATTTCATAGGCATTTAGTAAAAAGCTGTTATTTTTACATTACAAACAAACACTCCAATTTGATTTATCTGTATAGATAGCATAGGTATAGTTAGAATAAGAGAAATAACTAAAAACTAGGTTAAGTTGTTCAAGGTACTCAAGTTCAATACTACTTATTTCATACTCTCTTCTGCTCCTGAGACTAACTCTTTTAGCTGAATCCGGGATATAACCCTGAGCTTCAACTTTGAGCGAGAATGTTATTATTACTAAGTATTTTAAGTAAAGCACTCCTAAGATCCGTCACTTCTGGGCTGGTCTTCTGTGTACGGGCTAACCTTGGCTACTTCTATCTCCATACCCATAATAAGTGCCCGTGAGATGTTATTATGTTGTAAGCATTTATTCATCTTATACATATTTGAAGTACCATTGCTGGGCATGAATCTCCCTTCCATGGAAGGATGACCAGGTATGTCCACCGGGTTGGCCAAGTGCGGACTGCGGACATCACATGTCCTTTAAATATACATTCTTATCTCTTAGACTTGCAGGTTTTCCTCACGATATCATCCTTCACCATGACAAAAAAATGTATTGTGTATATGTTTACTCCTTCACACCAAAACTGGACTGATTTCGATGAAATCTAGTACATAAACTATAACCAAGAGTATCAACCTGCCTACAATTACGCACCTAAAGAATAGGGTAGGTCTCTAATATTATAAATATACATATAGCAGAGGAAATGTTGAACTCACGTATTTCGAGCTTGACATCTGGGAACTCGTCGAAATTGGACGTGTCGTCTATAGACCGAACGTCCACAGAAATGGCCGCCGGCCGCTCGCGCACGTGGTTCCAATCGACGCCGCGGAAGAACGGCACCAATTTTACATCCTCTATACCTCGCTGGGAACCTAATCTGTAATATTAGTTATATTTTGTGGAATATATAATACGTATATTGTTTAAACATATATATTATACTATATATTTATATATGTAACTCTTTATAGTTTTTTATGTAAACTTGTGTGTAATTTATAGTATGTACCGTTTAAGTAAGTATGTTATATTGTTTTTTTTTTGCACCAACCCTTATCCATGCTAACCTACAAGTTTCTTTAAAATATAGGTTGCCTGGAAGAGATCACTTTAAGTGATAAGGCCGCCTTTACACTGAAATATATATCTGTAAAGTATGTATTATTTTCAAATTGTACTTGTTTTTTTTTTTTGGTGTAATAAAGGATTAAATAAAATAAATAAATATTTTTGTAAGTAAATCAATTAAGATTATATGGGATATAAGGCTAATGATATTATTTAATTTTCGAAATGACAGATGTTCACCGTTATTTTTTTTTGTGTAACTAAGCGTGAATGGTCCAACTCACTAACGAATTAGTAGGGTATCTGAATAGGACCCCTGCAGTTCTTGATCAGTCTCATACCTAACAGCTGATTGAGGTGCAATCCAAAATAAGAGGCCACGAAGAGAGACTCTAAGGCGAAGAGAAGGCTCTTTTGAAGAGAAGTCTTTTCAGACAAAAATGATAATAATAATACCTAAATCTAATAAATAATAATAGACAAACCATCAAGGTTAAGAGTATAAAACGTACGGTGCCGTCATAAGAAAAAAGGCCGTAACTAACAATTTGGTCAAAAATGACTTACATGCAAATTCGGAATCAGCAAAAAAAATGCTACTTAATAGTCTTACTCACAAAATTTTAAGAATTCGGAGATACCATAAGAATTTTAATCGTAACTACGTCAAAACTAGTAGTAATTTTGACGTGGTAGTAAGACAAAATTTCAAATATCTCGAAATCATCTTTTACGAAGATACGGCCTTCTTTCTTATGACGGCAGTACGTTTATTGAAAAACAAAAAAATATCACTAGTTACATAAATAAATCAAGAAAGACACAGACAAATACAGGCAAGACAGACAGACTACTATTTTTGACTTTCTCCTTCGTGCCTTTTCCATTCTACGTGACATTGGCAAAGTAATCTGTACTCAACTGGCTTGCTTTGAAGCCATTAACAAGAGAATTTAATTGAATTGAATATTTTTGACTATGGCGGACGCCATCTATGTAATTCTTAGTTCTTAGTCTGAGCATAGAATCAACAGTCAACACGTACCTGCGATCGGGTTCAGAGCAAAAGCGAAGAATAGTATCCCTGGCCTCTTCACTGATAGGTATTTCTGGTGGAAAAGTGAGCGATTCCCGCCAAGACATCACTTTCCTGTACGTCTCTTGCGGCGACTCGGAGCAAAATGGCGGATAGCCTATTAACATTTCGTACCTGAAAAGTTTTATTGTTCATTTATATGGAGCTTGGGGAAATTCAAATAGATGAAGCGTTTGGTTATAATAAAAAAATATATTATAATACATATATAATAATCTTTACAATAAATACAACAAAAATCAGGAATATTTAAAAAAAATAATTTAATTGCAATACAGAGCTAATTATACTAATTTTATCAATCGCTAACTGCTGCTAACATTGTAAGCAAATTACGTAAAAACTGCATTAAAATTGATTCAGTCATTACGACAGAACAAAGAAATATATAGGGAGGAGAATACACATTTTTGCTTGCTTTAAGGTTATAAAAGGCGTTATAAATAAATAGCATGTGCTTAATATTGAGTCTTCGCTAACAGGCAATTCATTATATAGGCATATATAGCCATTCCATTCATTCTAATATTTTTTAAGGATAATAAGATATGTATGTCGCAATTGCATAGATCTGGTTAAATCGGGAAGTAAATAAGAATTAAATAACTATATAATCATTAAATTGTTATTTTTTTTTAAATGTCAAACATGTTATACATATATCATTTTTGTGTAAAATATTTTTTTGCATTTTATATACAAGTTATTTTCCAAGTAATTTCATTTAGATTACTACGAGTAAAGTCATTAACTAAGCACGAATCGAATATAAAAAAAGTACATCGGAATCGGAAAACATCAGAGAAATTCGCAATAAATAATGTAATTTAGATATTTAAACAATTTTAAAAGCTCCATTGCTTTTTCACGCCAGTTACAATGTACAATACACAACATTCTTCTCTGTTCCATGGTTTTTGAACAATAGATATTTGTTTTGGTATTGCCTTCCAAGATCGCATTTTTGTCATGATTAGAAAAGCGGGACTACCGCGTTACTTCAAATGTAAAAATCACCAACGTTTGCTAAAAAGAATCTTTATGATGGTGCATCGAATATTTTAAGGTGGTCTTAATTTTAATGCTTATTAAAATCGTTATTATCACATCTTACGAATCGCTAAGCTAGACATGATTGATTTCTATTCAATGCAATATAATAAAAATAATGTTTTTTCTACAGACAGACAAAACACGTAAGATTTTTATTGTAAGCTACGCGATATTTTTACCTTTTGTGAACAGATTTTAATGACGTATTATAGTTAGTAATTATATCTCGAGAGTGATTCCATATAAATTTTAAAGTGACCTTTTCATTCAAAAATTAACAAAATTAGTATACATAGAACAGAAGCATCAAACGGGAATCAAACCCGTGGCCTCATGTAGGCAATGAAATCAAAGTTTATCAATGAATTTGAATTTCGTTTTTTGTAAAAAAAAAAAACAAACAAGTGGGGACAGAAACAAAAGAAATATTTATGATTTCATTTAACCAACTCTTGACATTAGTGCCATTAAAATGGTTATTATTGAAATAAATCTGACACCAAAACAAACAACTTCAAATAATAACCTCGTCGATTAATTAGAGGTCATTAGATGCTATTAATCCTTTACTATTTAAAATTTCCATAACTACTTAGTAGAAAACTAAATAAATTCATTTTCGCATAAGAAATCGCTTGCGCGAATGAGAAACAGAACAAAATTCGCATAAAGGTTGCAAGTTATATTATAAAAGCAAGTGTATATACGGTATATATAAAATATGATGAGCGCTTAGCATATAAAAGCATATCTAATATATTTAAACGAGCAATTCTTGTATATTTATATCTTTATATCTTTATTTATTTATACCAGCGATCTCGGAAACGGCTCTAACGATTTCGCTGAAGTTTGGTATGTGGGGGCTTTCGGGCGAAAAATCTATCTAGATTAGTCTCATGTCTGGCGTGTTTTCGAGTTTTCATGCAGTTTTCTTTTGCATTATTCTACGCAGAATATGCTCGATAATTTCTTACACTCAACCATAAGCATTGTGGTCAAGCGACCAAGGTGCAAGATTAACAAATCAATAGGTGTGTCTGAGATCGAATCGCGTTCGGGTACAAAGTTTTACTTTTTTTTTTGTATTTATTCAAGTCTTTAGTTCTTTTTATCTAAAAAATACGATATAACAAAAAAGAACACCGAGCGAAGCTCGGTCGCCAGGTACTACATTTTTAAAAACAGAAACAAAAAATATTTTTTAAATTCAATAAGTAATAAGTATTGTTGAAACTTTCTTAGAGGGCCCATATTTTTACAATCTATCTTAAAATTTCCTCTACATAATAATAATAATTATTATTATTATTATTATTATATGTAGATGCCGTATAGTAAGAACATTTCAAGAGAAAGCTGTAAATATAATAGCCTAACAATTCCAATGAAGTACTCTTGGCTCAGGCCCGCGGACTTCATTAAATACCAAAATCCTTGGGATTTTGAGAAAGCTCAATCTTATAGATAGTAATAATTAATCACAATAACAAATGAGCGTTCACTTATCAAGGGCAGCTCTTGGCCTATACTTACATTATAACACCCAAGCTCCACCAATCAGCTTGTGGTCCATATCCAGTCTGAAGGAACACTTCTGGTGCAATATAGTCCGGGGTACCGACTGTGGAATATGCTAGCGCTCTTCTATTACGTTTCCATGATTCGGCACGACGCTTCGAGTCCATTGGTGATGTTGACGTTGATACTGAAAAGAAATCTGTCCCTTACATTCAGTGGGGTGTTCTAAAAGTGTAAAAAAAAAGATCTAGTATAAACTGTTATAATATTTTTCTCCCTTCAACTCCATAATATTGTTTGACCATGCAATTGAGGTAGACACTATTAGAGATAAGTGAGAATTATATGAAACAAAACTAGAAAAATTGTACGATAGGCGAAAAACCTTTAGAAATAGATAAATATTACCCCATTATATGGCTTTCTGATGTTCCGATTGAAACACGTTAAATGGTTACGACATAATGCAGATTTCGATGAAAATTGAAAAGATTTTGTAATAGTATCGCTTTAGCACATTTACTTTTTCACCGTATCAATAAACAATTACACAAATTGAACAATGATAAAGTTATAGTATAGACAATAGTTACAAAATTACTAGAAATAAAAAAAAAACATCGGAATTTTGCAAATAATTTTCATTTTTATTCAGCCTACGAAAACAAGCGTGCCAAAACATTATATTATCTGTGTAGTAACAATAAAATGACATTACTTTATGTAAAAACCAATTAGGCTTCTTATCAGTATAGTTTTAAAGTATGCAATAAAATTTAAATAAAACAAAATTATGCAAACCACAAAAGAGTGTTATAGATATTCGTTAAGTACTTTAAAAAAATATTGAAAGTTTACGTGAATCACACAAATTGCCTTTAATTAGACATTTATCTCGCGGTTTTTAACTGTGTCATTAGTCTAGTAGTTGGCATGTACGGTTAAAATACGGAGGTCCTGGGTTCGAGTCTTTGGTCGGGTCCTTTTCGGGTTATTTTCCGGGTGAATATCGGAGTTGCATCACGAAACTTTGAAAAAATAAAGTCTAGAACTGTGTGTAAGCGTATATGTGCACAGTGCACACCGTCACACTCTTACAATAAATTTCTCCTGCGGAGATAGCTTATTGCCTTGATCAAAATCAATAAGAAGTGTAGGGTCTTTTTAAATAGCCCTCTATTTCTTTGCTTGTCAATTTAAAAAAAAAAACAAAATGAACGAAACTCACTGAAATCTGAGGGTGTAGCGCGTGAAAGGTCACGGTAGAAGTCCGTACGATGGCTTTTCTTCAACCCCGTGCAAAGACCAAAGTCACTCAACTTGATGTGACCACGGGCGTCCAATAGCAAGTTGTCTGGCTTTATGTCCCTGTAGTATAAGATAAATATTAAAATAAAACTATAGTAAGAATTTTTAAATAATAATAGTAGTGTCAAATAAATTTCACGTTCTTTGCATTACAAAAGACGATATAATTATTGCCATTTTCATCTAAGCACAATAAAAACTTATAAGGAACATGTCAAGTACTACCAAACCACCAGAACCGGGTTCCATAGCTGACTAGTGTAATCAGCTATGGGACCCGGTTCGATTCTTGCTTGATGCAAATATTTCTAATGTTGACATAAACATTTGTTCCATCTTAGAGAGAACGGGATGTTCATTTACACTATGTTTACTACGTTTCCCACGAGGAAAATACCATAAATATTCAAATAAATCCTACAAAATATAACAACTAACATTACCTATGAATAAATCCAAGCTTGTGAATACTATCTATGGCCAAGGCTGTTTCAGCGACATAAAACTGCGCGCATTCTTCGCTCAAGGTGTCCTTCTTCATCAGAAGCGTCATCATATCACCACCGGGGAGGAATTCCATTATGAGGTACAGATTCATTGGATCTTGGAAGCTGTAGTACATCTTCACCACCCATTGGTGATCAGCCTCCACGAGGATATCACGTTCGGCTCGCACGTGAGCCACCTTGGGAAAAATAGGAAGTTTTACGGTTTTTTTACTAATGTTAAATAAAGGACCAATCGGAATGGAATTACATCGAAGTTTATTAAATTATTTGTCTCCATTAATTGCAAATACCTATATTAAAATTACGTACACGAATGTAAAACTCAAATAGAATTTCATCTTTACGCTAGTTTAAAGAAGCAAAACATTAATAAAAATTCGATAGCCAATGTTTATTTTCTAAGGATAAAAAAACAAAATAATTTTATAAGAAACAAAATTTTCAAAAAAACATTGACTCAACAACAATAAGTTTTAATACCAGACCTTCCAACTTAAATATTTCAAAACAGTGATTAAAATGAATGTGTTTTTGTCTGTAGTGTTTTAATTTAAAACCCCAGTTAGGATCCAAATGAAACAAGGGGGGACCAGTAAGCCCACTTAGATAAGTTGATTTCAGCAATCGTTTTAGCTAATAAAAAAAACTTAAAAGTATATTACGTATAGTGAAACGCATATTACGACTATGTGACACAACGCTTAGATATGTCATTTCCCTAAGTTCTTTGGTTTTGTATTAATGATGGCGATTGTATAACGTCATCCTGTCTGCCCCCGTAATGCATTCAGAATGATATATTCGTTGTATTTGCTGCAACATTTTAAACACATTGGACTATTATGTTTAGAACGTGGGCGAATGATATGGATTATGACATCAACGAAAAGAAGAATTTTATTTATTTGCCCACGATTATGTCGATCGCCTTAAAATAAACCATCATTATAAATATTTCTGAGAAAGTATTTTCGTATGGGCCATCCTATTTATAAATAAATCAAATATCAAACATTTTTTTAAGTTTTCTTTTTTATATTTCTAGGTTAATTATGATTAACTTAAGCAGGAATCATATATGCATCCTTCATTTATAGACGAACATGTTCTGCACTAAGTATTTAAAACACAAAAGCTACATACTATATGATCGTTGTACGTCAATAGCTGTCAACGCAGAACGGACATAACGAAGGTAAAATTTCCTTGCCGCGAAGAAACGGAAACACCTGAAAGGTCCCGTACCTTTCAGGTGTTTCCGTTTCTTCGCGGCAATTTGAATAGTTCTAACGTTATAATATCCATTCTGTTGTGTATACGTCATTCAATAGGCTGAGATGGTTGACCTGAATTTAGAAAAAAGAGAAAGAAGAACAATGCAGAAGAAGAAGAAACGAAAACGTGTCATAGATAGATAGATTTTTGAAAAACCACTTGTTCTAACGGATTAAAAATTGGTAGCTCCACCGAAATGCTGAAAATAACGTCAAATCAAAATATCTAAGTAAGACTTACCTGTTCTTTTTCAAGCATATCTGCCTTTCTGAGTATTTTCATAGCGTATACGTGACCGGTGTCTTTTTTCTGTACCAAACGGACTTCTCCGAACGCTCCTCGCCCTATCACCTATTGACAAAAGAAAATTTCCCTTTGTATGATCATTCCCTGATATTGATTCTGCGGGCCAATTTTATTTGTGACTTCGATTTAAAGCACACTATTGTTATATTCATTCACATTACTCATCGCTTATCATACAAAATATGTACATAAATTAGACTATTTTATACCGAATGACCCCAAAAATGGACAAAATAATGTCATTTCTAATACATGTCGTCTTAATTGTAGCAAATGATATGCGCGCAATGATTTTATGGTTTTTGAAATAAACATAGAAGACACGTAGAGCCTAAATTCAAATGTACTACCTTATTTAGGACAGGGATATTTTTATCACTTTTTAGAGTTCTTTTTTTTTTACTTTATCATTACAGATATAGGTCAAAAGATAACATGTTATCTTTATATTTCTAAAATAACATTTAAATTAATAACTTAAAATGTCGTTGATAACAAAAGTCTTCATTAGTTTATTATTTTAATATTGTGCGTGTAGCCTTAATGAGTATGTACCTATAATAATCACATCTCCTAAATCTAATAACTATTTCGTAAGGCGACTAGCCAATCTTGCTAAGAAAAAAAAAACATATTATCATATCATTGAAATAATATAAGAAAAGGTAATTACTTAATCGATTTGTTGAGAACTTATATTCAATAAAGTGCGTCGAACAGTTTTATGGTACGTGTATCATGAACTATTCTTATTGCTAGTGACCACTTAACATATTTAATATAGACTTACCTTCAAAGGTTCGAAATCCTCAACCCCAAGCCTGGATCGCTTGAGCCTAAGGAATTCCGTTTCTTTCTGCGCATGTTGTTGACGCTTTTCCTGCTTTTGACTCTCCGTCAGATTCTCATCTTTTAGAGTCTCTTCTAGCTTTTCTAATCTACAATAGATGATTTATGTTAGGATTTGTATAATTAGGTGGATATTTGTGGAAAATATCATAAATTCTTCTTTTAATAATCATTCCAGTCGTTTATAAAATCTTTATGTCGTGGAGATTGAAGGTCGCATCTAGGTAATAAATATTATAACATATTCTATTGAGGATGCATTATGTAGTCGTAAAGTTATTTGAGGTGTATTTAATTTGATTTATAGTTTTTAGTAATGATTTCATTAATAGCTAGCTTTTATCCCTAGCTCCGTTTGTGATTTACTGCGATGCTAGTATAACTCTTATGTAAAATGTCTATCGTATTTGAAATTTCTATCTGCCAGTAAAAGCGTCGTTAAATCTTAAGTCATTCCGGATATTAGTGGCTATTAAAAAAGAACAAGCAAAGAAACAAACAGACATTTAATTGTTGCCCGGGATTTTGTAAAACATATCCAAAGAAGCCCAATATGGGCTAAATAATTAGAAATCGTATATGCACACTTCAGTTTCATTTACATTCACACAAATAGAATATAAGTTACCTTTGTTTTCTCTCATAGTGTTGTGTGATGAGATTCGTGTAGAAGTTCTCCAAGGTCACCTTAGCCTTGGTGGCCTTGTCCAGGGTGTGTCCGCTGAAGCGGATGTTGTCCGTGCCAGTCATCTCCAGCACCCCTGCAACAACATCTGTAATATACTACAATTATAGTAAAGCCATAATTTCACATATTTTCAATATATTTCATTGCATTATAATTTTAAAATTAAGTCTAATAAAACTCGCTAACGCTTTTTCGATATTGAAATATTGACTTAGCTCGTCACATAATAAAGTTATACGTGAATATATTAGTTTACTGAATGTTTATGACCTGATAAGAGAAAAAATATTATATCGAAGAATGTAAAATTTACTTATATATAATATAAAAAATTATCAGACGAAATATTAGTTGTTCGAAAATAATGAATAACACTCTAACATTACGTAATTATATTTAATGTATCATTTTAATATAGCTCAATATAAAGCCAACCATTTTCATCTTCAATAGGATGTAATTTACTAAGGGAGAAACAAGCTCTTAAACAATAAGGCATCTTAGATTGCATGACGTATGAAAAAGACGTATTCAGTATTAAAGAGCTAAGAAGCAAATGCGAGCTGTACTGTAGAGTTCCTCATGAAAAGTTGACGTCACACATGTGTACACCTGCCGTCAAAGTTGATTTTCTCATAATTAAGATAATTATAAGAGGCATGCATTTTTGTTTAGTGAACAGCAAAGTATTAATATTGAATCAATAAACGCCTCCGAATATTTATTCAGTGTTTATCATCCAGTGGCACCTGATGGTGTACAGAAGGACACAGTAGAATTAACAATGTGTATTTTAAATCTATGGAAATCAAGGTGATATATAAAATTTGTTTATATTCCTGTAAAAATAACATCTCGATCTCATATTTCAATTCAAAAATATCTTTTAGCATTAAATTTTTACATTTTACTGAAAGCTACCAGTTCAGAAAGCATAAGCTTCAGATTTGTCCATTTAATGATGACAATATGATATTATATAAAAGCTTTTTACTTCAAACAGAAGAGCGAAATTTTACGTAACTATAATTTAAATCCACACTTAATATTTTAAATGTGAAAGTGTGTTTGTTTGTCCTTCTTTCACGTCGAAACGGAGCGACGGATCGGCGAGATTTTTTATATGGACGGCTGGAGAGTGACATAGGCCAATTTTTTACCGGGAGATTATCTCATTCCTACGGGAAAACACAACACAACGTACCTAGGGACGAACCCGAGAAAAGCGGGGTGAGTCGGCTTGTGTTAAATATTAATCGAATATTCGAAAGACAAAAAATATATTTCAATCATTCATCAAAATATTCGTCCAAATATATTTCAAAAGCTTTTTAAAATATATGAATCAATACGGATCATTTAATAATGGTAAAGTAACTTAATGTATTATATATAGTAAGGTTGGTGAATAAACATTTGTTTAACCGGTGGCTAACATATAATAACATAATGTTTATATATAAATTACATATGATATGGAATACTTATTCCAGCATAGTATTTTATGTCTACGACAAGGTATCTCGTATCTAGTATAGTTCTATGAATTACAGTCGAGTTGCAAGACTTGCAATGATAGTCATATTAGAATCGACATATCCGTTATCTGTGGCGAGGTTTATATAAATAAACGCATCCGACCTCGTACGCTGTTAATAAGCTTGTTTATTTACATTCAGTTGTACATAAATAATTTTGATTAAAAAATCCTAAAATCTATTATTGTCAACTGTATTACGTACTAAAATAAATGTAGAAGAACAATTTGATTCTATAGGTAATAGATACTGTGATCAGATATAATTTTTTTATAGTCATAACTAGCGACTTAACCTGACTTCGCTCGGGTGCGTCCCTAGGTACGTTTTATTATTATTTTTTTACTCCTAAGCTTAAATTACTCCTTATAACATCAGCTATCTGCCAAGGAAGTCCCGTCAAAATCATACGTCAAGCAATCAATCAGTCAGCCATTTTTCGGAGATTAGCCGGAACAAACAGATACAGACAGACAAAAACTTAAGTAAAAATTTAAATACTGTATATAATTTCGTATGTATTTAGTATAAAGCTTTTACTTCGACATTAGAAACAGACACTTCAATTTTATTTATACGTATTGATATCTTACATATTACATATTGTAAGCCAGTAGGTACGTACTACGTACCTGATAAAATATTAAGAGTAGAAAAATTTTGGAGTATAACAAATGGTTTTGAATAATTAAAAAATTCAATTTTATTTATACGTATTGATATCTTACATATTACATATTGTAAGCCAGTAGGTACGTACTACGTACCTGATAAAATATTAAGAGTAGAAAAATTTTGGAGTATATAAAATGGTTTTGAATAATTAAAAAAATCTACATTATAATAACAGTATAGCGTAAATTATCCATAAACTACTTGTTATTATAAAGATCAGCCGTTAGCCGTAAAAGTAACAAAAATTTTCGAAATTCTTCCTTTCCCGTTCTAATTTGTACAGTGGGCTGTAATACTTTCCATATAAGTTTGGTATTTCGCTAACGCTTGTTTATATTTTTTCTATTATCAGAAAAGGAAAAGAATCTTTGTGTAACAAATCTTTAGGAACCCGTAATTTAACTAACAAGTTCGATTAATCATCCTGTCATCACGACTCAACGACTAGCGTTATTAGTTATTACCCTCATTTTTGTTGTATCCTTTACGTAATTTACGAAACCCATAAGATAAGAAAAATACTTTATCTATCATGAACACTACTAATAAACAAAAAAATATTAATAAAATTTTTTAGTGATGATAATAAAAATACAAAAAAAAAGATGTTTTAAAATCTATACATATAATAAAATTGTAAGTAAGCCGAATCTGTACATCAAATATTTTTTGGAAAATCTTATTGAAATAGACTTTATTATCGATACAGAAGCCAAATCTATAGTTTTTAGAATTTTTGTCTGTCTGTCTGTCTGTCTGTTACCGCATCACGGGAAAACTATTGGATAGATTTTTATGGAATTTGGTATGATGATAACTGGTTATCCGGGTCAACATATAGGATACTTTTTACTATGGGAAAATATCTCATCTCTGAGAAATCTATACTAAACGTTAAAATCTAAGTAGGGACGAACCCGAGCGAAGCGAGGGTGAGTCGCTAGTGTTAAATAAAATGTTTTATATTTCTGTCAATATTTATTTAAATATTAAGTTCATAACTTTGTCATCTTATCTTTATCGTATTAATTAAGCAATTCTACAAAAATTGCTATAAATATGTACGTACGTATATAAATTTTCTCGTGTAGGTACCTCGGAAACGGCTCTAACGATTTGGATCAAATTTTGTATTTAGATAAGATTTTGATTTTTCAGTCTATTTAGGTGTCTGAATTCTTTTCTCAATTTCTTCTTTACAATTTTTCACAAAAATAAATATTTTTTTATAACTAATTCATTATTAGAGCCCATCTGCTCTTACGCTGACAATGTCGTATAGCACCATCTCGACTAATTTTTCGTTGTACTTGCATTGTCACCAATGGATGCGCGCGGAATGGAACGAGCGCCTACGCCGAGCGAAACTCGGTAGTACGTGCAGGTGCTACGAAACAAATTGCTGAATAAAATATTAAAAAGGAAAGGCCCACGTGGTCTTACACGTAGGTGTACTTTAGGTGCGATCAGAAAGCCCAATTGAATTTTACTGCAGAAAAATATTTTTATATAAAGTTTTTGCAAGAGAATTATATACAAGCCCAGCAAAGAGTAAACATTTGGATTTTTCAATAAATAATTAAAAATAATTTTTAATAAAAAAATTAACAAAGGATTCTTTAAAATTTAGTCCATAACTCATACTATTAAAAAGAAATATTTGGTAAATAATCGACCTATATAGGTAAAACATCTCTCAATTATCTCAAATGATCACCTATTAATAATCTATTTAATAAGTTAACATTAATATATTAACATCGAGCTTTACTCTTAATCAAAATCTCGAGCTAAATCTGACGACCTAAAAAGTGAATAGTTCTCAAAATCAATTATGAAACAATGACGCCATACATTCATGGTTATATCGCAACATTGTTGTTTTAAATATAAAGTAAGATTGATGAAGAATTAAAACGTGATGCACGACGAATTCCATATAAACAATAACCGTTGCATATAATTGATTGTAATTAACGATACGTTTGAACAATAAGTCACAGAGACAACAAAGAAGTAGCCAAAATATAATTTATAAATTAAAAATGCTTAGTTATATTTATTCCCAATCAATAATAAAAGAATAGAAAATTAACATAAACTATGGATACTAGAGTCTAAAAAATGAGATACATATACTCGTACACTGGTGGAATCGATACAGATTTGAATCTGGAAAGTTTTCATGTTTTCAAATCAAGGCGGTCAAATATTTTAGTATCGACTTAGAAAAATTGGACTTCTTCCTCATTTTTATAAGGTTTAGGAAACACCGAATTGTTTGTTCAAAACATTTGAGTCATACTAAAACTTTATAAAAACTTGGAAAGAAGCTTTTTAAAAACTTGTGAAGGAGGTTTAAAAAAACTTGGAAAGATTTTAAAGTTTTAACATAAATAGGAAATAGTTACCCAATTATTGGGTCAAAACATCAAATAAAGTTTTCTTTGGACCATCATTTTCAAACCATCCACTTAAAATGGTACTTTATGTATGTCTGTTTCTAGTGTATGCGCCCCTACATTACTTCGATTGCAATGAAACTTTGATGAGTTGTGTGCACGTCCGCAAACGTTTCTAACATATTAACCGTGAGCTGCGATAGGTGGCGCACGTGTTAGATTGAATAACTTAATAAAAATATTAGTCCAAACTAAATCTGTATTGTAGAAGTAGATACCTACTACTAGTACTTAATTTATATTTTGTATTAATATAGGTAAGTATAGGTACATATGTATGATTATAATCCCTTTTTACCTAGAAAAACCATGGCGGCTCACATGTTGCCTATAAAATTGACGAAGGCATTAGAGCGAAACTTAATTTATGGATATTACTGCACTAGACGCTAAGGGCTAAATTAATAAAATTTCCATACCACGCGTCACTCTATCCATGCAAAGTGATATTTTTGTATAACCATTGATCAGCAAAGTTATATTCTATTTGATACATATAAAAGTATTTTAGTGTACCTATTACTAACTGATAGGTATTACGTAAATTGGGGTATATGAGATTCTAAAAACTTTAACGGTTTTAAGATGAGTAATAAATGAAATTTAACATATTCCATCAAGAACCTTCACTAGCTTCGTCCGATGCTCTACCACATAAATAATATATCAAATAATCCTGTGCAACCCTCGTCCTACCTATTGCTCATTTATGATACATGTCAGAACTTCACGAGTATACAACAACTCCGTAAGCTTTATAGCAATCGAATGAATATTATAGGGATAGCATACATTACAAAGAAACTATGAAATAAATATTTTTACAGTATCAAATAAGCTACTCAATCGAAATTTTAGTAAAAGGTTTGAACTTTTTCTTATTAAAAATTAAAAATATTATATGGTTCCAGTGAACTAAAATAACGTTTTTTTTTTTTCAATTTAACGACTAACAGTACACAGAAGGGGGCACACAACATGCTTTATTATTTGAAACAAAAAATCCTTTTATCTGTATAAATATTATCTATATATTAATAATTTAAAAATATCGCGGACGGAGGAGTATGAAATTTCCCACACTTATAGTTTATAAAGAGGAGTGCAGAATGCTAACATTTTTTTAAAATTATATTATCTATATTATAATAAAGCAGTAACTTAGCGAAATCTGTACATGAAATATTTTTTAAAAACAATGAGTGTAACGTATTATGTATACAATATAGACCCCAAAACAACAGTTATTTTTTTGTCTGTTTGTCTCTTTGTCTGCACGCGTTTCACGCAAAAAGTAATGAACCGATTTCAACGAAATTTTGTGAACTGATAACTTATTACTCGGGTCAACATTTAGAATACCTTTTACTTTAGGAAAATCTGTGTTTCCCGCGGGAAATCGCAATAACTGGTTTTATCGATTCCTCCTTAGGAACCCTCCGCTGGCTGAACCTAAAGACATACATCAAAACAATGTACTAAAAAATTGTAGATCTTGAAAAGGCCAACAGAAATATCTACAACAGTATATGTCTATCTCTTAAGGTACACTCGCAATACCTATTCTTATCTATACCTATAACAAAACTAACTTAGTTAAATCGATGTGCGCGTTTCACGCAAAAAGTACGGAACCGATTTAAATTAAATTTTGTATAGTGATAGCTTATCACTCGAGTCAACATTTAGAATACCTTTTACTACAGGAACATTTTTCGTTCCCGCGGGAAAACGCAATGACTGGTTCTATCGAGTCGTCCTTAGAAATTTATATGGCTAACGCTGGCTGAACCTTGAGAGATACATCAAAACAATGTACTAGAAAATTGTAGGTCTTAAAAAGTTATACAGGGAAGTTCGCAATATTATATGTCTATCACCTAAGGTACATTCGCAATTACTATTTTTATCCACTACTCGCCACTCACAGACTGACTTATCAACGTTTAGCTCAGTTCAGCAGTAAAACGTAACTAGGGACGAACCCGAGCGAAGCGAGGGTGAGTCGCTAGTGTATAATAAATACATTAAATCAATAAAAAAAACATTACACACACTGCCATGTATTTGACACACACACGCATATATACTCTTTTGTTTATTGTTAAATTCTGTGGTCAAATTGAGAATAGATTTATATTGTAACAAGCATTTCCCGCGGCTCCGCCCGCGTTCATATTATCAAAAACCAAATTCTTAGGCTTTACACATTAGTATACTCTTACATACCTATACCACTTTCATTGCGCACCGCATGATTGGTAAATAATGGCAGTGATTGACAATGCCACAGAGGTTCCTCCGATAATATTGCACTTTTTGTTTTAGCAATAACATTTATGTATTAGTATTGTATGTTTGTTTAGTTTTGGGCGATAAACTCTCAAACTACGGAATTATTTGAATTATTTTTTACTAATAGATAGCTATTGATTAATTTAATATTTAACTGATGTATTATATATTTAACTGACTGTAACTTTTCTTAATGTTAATTTGTCGCGAAACAGGGATTGGTTAGCGCTAGTTAGTAATATTTTCCAAATCGATTTTCAAAAGAAAGTAATAAGTAAATAATTCTAAGCAAATGTTTTTTATTACTTAATATGGCTCGGCTAATATGATTAAAATCGTAAGAATTTTATTATGTCCTTTAGGCCTTTACCTTCCAAAAACAAAACTACCGTCAAAAAAAAACTGAAAAAGTTTAGGTATAACAGTTCCTAAAATACTTTTGAAAAGTTTTTGAGATATGGAATATTTTCAGTTACCCGCTTTGTCAGTTTAACAGGCATTAACTTGTTTTCCACTTATTTTTACGGTTGATGAAATGAATCGATATTGCGGAAACGTAAATATTACTCGTATTTATTTTAGTGTTAACCTAACAAAACACATAAGTACGGAAAACAACACAGAATTTTGCTATACGAAACCTATAATGCGCGAGTTGGATTTGCATTTGCCTAATTTTACATTAAAAGATAAAAAAAAATATTAACATTATTTACTAAATAATAAAAATTTCCAAAATTTTCATTTGAAAATTGTTTCGACCAACAAAATAATACTTATATGTTACTAAATTATAAAGCCAAAAAGTTTGTTTTATTGATAATTTGAATACTGGCGGGGCCGCGAGTAATTTAGTACCTAGTAATTCTAATAAAGTCATAGAAAGGTCATATCTGTATATTATTATTTTTTTGAATTAAAACTACGTATTTTAAAAACACATGGTGACATCTATTGTCAAATATCTAAATAACACATAAATAAATTTTCATCAAAATAACTATTTTAATGAATAAAATAGCGCTATTGATATTTCTTTTAATATATGATTTTTTTAATAGTTTTAACATATTAAGTTACCTTGCTAAAATGTTAATAGTATCATCTTGCTTTTATTTTAACCAGTTTTCGTATTTTTTCTCAGAAATTAGATATTTTTCTGCTGTAATAAGTAAATACCAAATATCATCTAAAGCCCTCCAGTGGTTTTGCTGTGATGCAGTTACATACAGACAGACAGACAAAAATTCTAAAAACTATAGATTCGGCCTCTATATCGCTAATAATGAATATTTCAATAAGATTTTCCGCTAAATATTGAATGTACTGATTCGGCTTAGTTACAATTTTATTATGTGTATAGTTACTCATTTATAAAATCAAAAGTTTGCTTTATTGATAATTTCAACACGGGCGGGGCCGCGGGTAATTTAGTAGTAGGTAATTCTACATACATTCATACATTCATTTTTTTGGAATTAAAACTACGTATTTTAAAAACACATGGCGACATCTATTGTCGAGTATCTAAATACACATAAATATTAATTAAAATAACTATTTTAATGAATAAAATAGCGCTATTGATAATTAGATTTTCAAGATAAGCTATTTTTAATAGTTTTTACCATATTTAGTAAATTACCTTGCTAAACTATTTATAAATAGTATCATCGTGGTTTTATTCCAACCAGTTTTTGTGTTTTTTCTCAGAAATTAGATATTTTCCCGCGGTAAAAAGTATCCTATATGTTGACCCGGATAACCAGCTATCATCATACCAAATTTTATCAAAATCCCTCCAGTGGTTTTTCTGTGATGCGGTAACAGACAGACAGACAGACAGACAGACAGACAAAAATTCTAAAAACTATAGATTCGGCCTCTGTATCGATAATAATGTCTATTTCAATAAAATTTTCCAAAAAATATTTAATGTACAGATTTGGCTTAGTTAGAATTTTATAATATGTATAGATATACGCAATACAATAAATATATAACTTAATGAATTATGGTTCATATTCAACCACGACGTGATCACTAGTAAATGTAAAAGTTTGTGAGTATGGATGTTTGTTGCTTTTTCCACACTAGAACGGTTGAACGGATCTGGATGAAATTTGGCACAGGGATAGATTATAGTCTGGAATAACACATAGGCTACTTTTTATCTCGGAAAAATGTACGGTTTCCATGGGATAGGTTTGTTTTTGTATTCCTGGGTTGTATTAGTAATTCATATTTGAGTAAATATGCTTATGTAAGGGGAGTCATCTTATTCGTCTGTGCCAAATGAAACTATTTTAATATTATTTTTTCAATAAAAATTCTCAAAAGAAAAAGCTTTTCTTTAAGACAATCTAAACGTTCCACACATTTTGCGGTACAAATTTACAAACTTTTGTAATAAATTTGATAGAATAAATTAAAACAATGTAATTAATGAACTATGTATAATATTAAAATTACAAAGTATTTTCCAAGAATATTCTGTTGTCTGCAAGCCGTTCCAACTTAATTGTACTGTAACCAAATAGTTGCCAAAACCGCAGCACTTCATATCTCGGTGTCTATAGACTACGGCTCCCGATCAATGATTTGAAACGAAGCAAACAATTACACAAAAACATTTCAGTATAAATAATAAATAAACGAAATTCCGATAATTATCATAATAATGATTATCATAATAATCGTTATCATAATAATCGTTATAATAATAATCATTGGAATTCTAGACTAACTGTAAAAGTTCCATACCATTTACTATGTTATGCTTGTTTGCATTTTAAAAAACAAATTTATTAAATAAATACAAATATGTACACATATTATATATTCTTTATCGCACTTGTAAAAACAGACATTGTATATTAATTAACATAGGTAAACGTGGAATTATCCCTATGAGTTTTCTTCCAGTCAACCCATGGTCATAGGAAATAGTGTAATGTAACGGACTAATTAAGTGCCAAAGATGTATGAAAGAAAAAAATATATATTTACTTTAATATATAGGGTAAGTCCGTGAGAGATGCCCATAAGGGAGAGACGCCTAATAAAGAACAATGGCAGGACTCTATACAACGATTTACCTGATATCTATTTGAGGCGTCTTGAAATGAAAAAAAGCTCAAACGATAGGGATTAAATAACACAAGTTTATCCAGAAAGATTTATTTTATTAGGAAGTCACAAAAAAAAGATATTAGCATTTTTATTTTATGATTTGCGGTTATAAACCTACCTAGCAATGACAGCTGTCATTGATTATTGTATCAAATATTATAAATTAAGTATTATAAATTAAAAAAAAGTACGTTCACATTACATATAAGTTACGTTTTTAATTTCTTTATCATGGATGCAACCAGGTACTACTTTGAGTCCGTTAGGAGAAATCAGTATTAGTTGTAAGTATACACTGGCGATTATCCGAGAGAATGCACAAGTCGTCGCACGGGGCAGGTAATCGGGTCCGTGGGCAAAGCGACAATTAAAACGTATAATAATCTAGAAAAATGGAACAGTAACAGCAAAATCAAACGTAGTAGTCAGAGGCATACGTAAAATCATGGATGACAAATAAAATATAAAATCTAAATAATATGTCAATATCAATTATCAAGTCAATCTCACTGTCATCTGTTGTGTTGCTATAACTATTATTTTAAATACTGTACTAACTGTAATAGCTTCAATTAAACTTACAGCATAACATATAATGTTTCCATTATATGTAAAGCTGTAAGATTAATGAACAAGACATAGATCATTATTTAATTATGTACATAAGACTTTTAATAAAAATATTTTAAAATAAATACGGCATTTCATTTTCTTCTGTGGCAACAATTTTTATATCATCTTTGACGAATGGCGAAGCCGGAAGTACATAAAAACAATCAATTAGTAGCTTATTATGTAAACATTTCTACGTGGCTTTGTCATGTAAAACAAACGCCGTGAAAAAAAAGAGCAAATTAAATAATTCAGTTTTGTATATGTCCTAATCTTAGACGCTTTAAAAACGTTCAGGTAAAAACTTGCCATTGTTCTTTAAAAATTAAATTAATTAATGTTGCGTGATTCGGAACGCGTCCATAATACGTCAGTCGACAGTCAATGTCAGTGTGGAAGTTTTTACACAAAGACATATTACTTATAATTAATATTTTGGTGTTAATTTGTAAAATAAGATAAGCGTAGTTAGCTTTTACATTAGAATATAATGTTTGAGATAGTTTGCAGTAATTTTTTTCCCTAAATTCTTTAGTTAAATAGTATTAAATTGTTTCATAATGTAACATTGTGATCTTGTTTTGTTAACAATCCACCATTTTGTATTGTAAATGCTTTAGGGTGTATTCAAAGTGGATAGGTATCTCTCCCTAATGATCGGGAGAGATGCCCAATAATATTTCGGGGTTACATGCCCAGTATATTAATTGATTTTCCCCCAACGTGCGTTCACCTTGATGTGGTGGTGAAGCTCATTAGCGTTCGGCAGTTCATCAGGACGCTAATTAAGGCAGTGGTAGCCCAATGGTAACGCGCTCGCTTGAGAAACCGAGTGAAGCGAGATCCCGGGTCTCGCACTTCTGATATTTTCATGTGCGAATCATTTCTCAGATGATTACCACTAGCCTTACGGTGAAGAAAAACATCGTGAGGAAACTTGCATATCTGAGAGAACCCAGCAAGTTTTCGAAAGACATTATGAAGTCCGCCAACCCGCACTTGGCCAGCGTGGTGGATTATGGCCTAATCCATATGGTTGTTCTTGGTACTTCTCTGACGGCAGAGTGGACCGTGGTAGCAACCTCACGGTTGTTGTAGTCTGCTTCGGCACACCTGCCGTCGGGGTGCCCCATTAAGACGGGGGAGGTTTTGTTAGGTTTTAGTGGGTAGTACTGGCTTTTCTAGCCGGTGAGTCCCACATAACCACCTCTACATCTACAGGTAGTATGTATAAATGCATAAAAAAAAGGATTTTTGCGTCACTAAGCAAAGTACGTCTAATTATGCACTAATTACTCGTCCTATACCTATCCCTGACATCTATAGGCAACTAACCCACATGTCTGGGTGAGATGCCTATTTTCTATAATTTTTAAAAAACATTTTTTAATCTAGAATATATCGCACAATAGTTCCAAATTTAATCTGAATGGCATAAATAAGTATTGAATTAAAATAAACTATGCTTAATTTATGTAGTATCTTACACATATAATTAATATTGATCGTTTTTTAAAACTATAGGCAACTCTCCCGGACTTACCATACACATAAACTTTACAAATATATTAACTTTACAAATATATAATTACAAATATATTAATTACATAATTTAAGATACTGCTCCCAAATGTAACATGATATTATATGCATCACTTGTATTCTTTAAGGAAATAGATTATAGAGCTTGTGGGCTTATGCCTTTACCATTACGAAAGGGAAGCCTATAAAATAATAAGGTCACCTCATTCTCTATTGGTACTGCTGAAGAAAAAAAATGTTAAGAATATTTTCAGTTTCCTTCTCGTTGATAGGAAGATTTCTCTCCACAAAGCATGCTTGTAATTGTATATGCGGTACGTGTTTACTTTTGACCTATATTACTTCGTACCGACAAACGGCCCCAAGGTGTGTTTATACTAAAAGGGTGTAAGACATGTGAACTGTCATGTATATATATTATATACATACTTTGTTCAATACTGCATAATATGCTATAAAGTGGACGTAGAGCTATAGTATGATAAACTAATGCTACGATCCACCGCAGAGAAGGTCCAATCCGGCGGTTACAACTATTATAAAATCAGAAGAGAAATAAAGATGATGTGACAGTAATCAAAATTTGGTCGATTCGTTATCTTTTCTCCCTACGAGAAAGATAGCATGAAAACAATGTATGTATACTTAAATAATTTTTAAAAACCAATGACTTTATGAAGTAATAAACAAAAGGTATGGTTCATTCTAAAAGGTTCAAGAAGGTTCCGTATACATATTCCAAAATATTTTAAATATTCTGTTTTATTCACATTTTTCTTTCAAAACTTTTAATTTTCTTAATACACATTATATTTTAACTAGAGATTCAAAGTACTCAATTTCTTACATTATAACTAATAATGTCTTAGATATTAAAATTAAAAACGTGATAAAGTCTAAAAAGACCCCACACTAAAGCAATAAAACCAAAACCTAAAACATTTATTTCTTTTGGTTAAACGGTTACATTAGTGTGTGCTAAAAGTTTAAACGGACCAAAAGTTCGATTATTATCCTCGTAAAAATCGTGACCGATAAAAGTGAGTCACCCAGTATCAATTTTAACCTATATTGATATTTTATTGTTTTAAGTTTTATTTTATTATAATAGGTTATTTATTACTATTGGAACTATCAGCTTATAATATAAATAAATTTAACTTCGATATTTAAAAGAACAACTGTTGAGTTTCTCGCCGACTTTTTTCAGCTGAACTGCTTTCGGAGCCGGTGGTAGTCTCCTCACGGACTGACTACACTGACACTAGGACACTAGTTTATATCTATACATATAATAAAATTGTAACTAAGCCGAATCTGTACATTAAATATTTTTTAGCAAATCTTATTGAAATAGACTTTATTATCGATACAGAAGCCAAATCTATAGTTTTTAGAATTTTTGTCTGTCTGTCTGTCTGTCTGTCTGTTACCGCATCACGGGAAAACCACTGGACAGATTTTGATGAAATTTAGTATGATGATAGCTGGTTATCCGGGTCAACATATAGGATACTTTTTATTGTGGAAAAATATCTCACCTCTGAGCTAAATGTTAAAACGTAACTAGAAACGAACCCGAGCGGAGCGAGGGTGAGTTGCTAGTTTAATTATAAAAACGATTCAAAAGTGCTTATAATAAGTCAAATTGAATAAAGTTTATTTCATTTCATTACATTTCAACACAGAAATGTTATACCGAAGTACAGGGTCGGACTGGTCATACAGTCGATTTGGCATTTGCCAGCCGGGCCCCAGCCTGCGCGGGCCCCCCACGGGCAGGCGATAAATCCCGCAAGTCAGATGGTAGGTACGATAGGGGGCCCAGCTCTTGCGACCTACATGTAAACTAGATCAGATAGTTCGTATATAAAATTAGAGAAGAGTGAAGAAGAGAAATGAAATAGAAAAATTCGACAATGGTTGAAACTGAACAGGCCATTCCTCTTCCCTGAAACTAGTTTTGAAAATATCTGAACGGCGATAACTTTTGATCGAATCAACTTATTTAGACGTGTATCATTATAGTCCGATCGGAATCCGGTTTGGGAACAAAAAACGAAAACCTGAAGTTTTATGTTTTTCAAACTTTAGTAGGTATATAAGGAACAAAAATCCATAAAATGCCCCCGATGTTCCAGCTACCCCCGAGCAATGGAGGGATGAAAAACGTTAAAAAAAATATTTTAATTTTCGACTTAATGTGACGTAAATTGACCAAATTTTTATAAACTGATTACACCAATGAATTTTGCGGGAAAAAAACGAAAAAACCTTTGTACTTCAGTTTTTAATTTGACGCTATTATTTATACAATGTCGCCGTAAACATTTTAACTTTGCATTTGATGAGTCGTGAAAAAATAAAAAAGTTGGAAAGCGTATAATATAGTATAAACCGTTTCCTTTGTATTTTTTCCATTAAAATTTATTTTTGTTATTTTTTCGAGTTTATCGATATTTTAATTAATTTTTGATTGATTTTGGAGTTAAATTTAAATTTTATATCTTTAACAATAAAAAAAGTATGACATAATTGACAATATATACTGATAAATATCCTAATGAACTGATTAAGATGAGGCTTCAGCGTTATCGATTAGTTTTTATATTTTTCAAGTTTTTCCGCATAAATCTGCATTTTCTTGATACACTACTATAAAAAATCAAAGAATCGAAAAAAAAATCCTAGGTTTTTTAAAGATTTTTGAATGACTGTATCTCAGCGGAAAATAACTGTATGGAGATGAAAAAAAAGTATTTTATTGCTTCAAGTTTCTAGTTTTAAGGTATTTAGATATGTTTTTTTAAAGTACAGTTATTGCGTAATCATAAAAAAGGTCGTAAAAATTTTTTTGGAAACTTTGGATTTTTTTTTTTTGATTACCCGGACTTAATTTTTTTTTAAGTATAACCAATACATGAATTGGATAACATGATTATTCAGCTTTAATTTGATCTATCCGTCATCTTTTTACGTTGATTTTTTTCAGAGATAGTCGACTTTCAATGAAAAACGATCCTTTTCTCTTTAATCATCAATATCTTAGCATTAATTTATGACATTTTTTAATGATTTTTAACATAACTGTGACTACATTTTGTAAATATCAACTTGTTTTTTTTTATGTTATATTTTTGAATAATTAATAAGCAAGATTAGACTATGAATGAATTCCATTTATTTCTGTTATTAACTTAAAATCTAAATTTTCAGAAAAAAGACAATTAATTTGACTCCAAAATCGATCAAAAATTAATAAAATATCGATAATTTCGAAAAAATAATAAGTTAATAACATAAATAGCTTCTAAGGAAAAAAATACAAAAGAAGTAGTATACTTTACGGAACTCCCACATTTTTTTTATTTTCCCGCAAAATGCATTAGTGTAATTTGAAAAATTTAAATTTTGTTATACGTATTTCGAAGATTACATTCTCCTAATAACTAGTGTCATGAAAATCAAAAGATTATTGCAGTTATTAAAAGTAAAAACAAAAAAAAAATTAAAAACCAGGTTTTTTGTAAATATCTCAAAAACTTTTAGGGTATTGTAAAAAGTGTCATTTATAAAAGTTGTAGATTTTTACTAGACTTACAACTTTTGTACAGAACATTTTTCGATAGGACGTCACAGTAAGCCGAAAATTAAAAAAAACTATTTTTCAACGCTTTTCATCCCTCCATTTCTCGAAGGTAGCTGGACATCGGGAGCATTTTACAGATTTTTGTACCTTAAAATATAAAACTTCAGGTTTTAATTTTTTGTTCTCTTAAAAATAAAAATTCCGATTGGCCTATTTTAACATTTGACATTGTTTCAGAGGTAAAATAAAATTTAATTTTTAGATGTTCTTAAAAACTCTATCGATTCGGTACATATCTTTTAAAAAAATGCGAAAATCAAAGTTTTCAATTTTCATAGCCAGAAGTTAAAAATTAATTATGATTAAATCTGTGATCTAGTCTCGGGCCCCGGGCTTGCGGAGCCACCCGGGCCCTTCCGGCCCAGTCCGACCCTGCCGAAGTAGACATTTTTCATAAATATTGTCAGCTATTTTGAGGTAATGAGCAACAAAAATAAGAAAGGCCTGAGGGACGTACACTATCTAAGACTAGTATATACATTATACATAGGCTCTATATATATGTAAAGAAAGAATAGCCCTTTTCAGGTTCTATTTCTCTATTCAATACATAATATAATATTTATGAATTTTAGTTTCCAACGTGGACTATGCTGTGTTCACTGAATAATCTCTTGATTGTGCGCCTTATATGTTCTTACACAGAACAGGTATTATAGACGAAATCCAGCTACTATTATAAATGTTAAAGTAAGTCTGTATGTTACATACACTTTCGCACTTCCTGCGGTTCGCACTGCTGAACAGATTTCGATAAAATCTGGCAAGGACGTAAATTGCATCCTGGGATCGATAAATACTTAGACCCGTCTACCACGCGAGCAAACGGGAACTGGGAAAAACTAGTGCTCAATATTTATCAAGTGGACATGCATATCTGCTACGATATTCTTACGCGAGTGAGACATCAATGGTTCGTCATACCTTGTAGTTTTCTTCTGTAACTAATAAGTGGTACTACATCACCACTGTGTATTTTTTTATTTATTTTTTTCTCTTAACTTTCTAAATTTATGTACTTCATCTTAATACTTTGATTTATCACAAACATTATGCAAACGAGTTTACGTTTGCATGTGCTGTGTATGCGTGTTTATTACGCGCTATTATTCTATTTTTGATTCACTATAAACCATAACCTATTTACCAAATTAATTGGACTATTATTACAATATATATTATGTGATGTATATCTTTGTGTATGTTTTTTCCTTCTTCACGCTTAGACAGCTGGACTAATTTGGATGTTTAGTATACAGATAGTCTATGACCTGAAGTAACACATAAGCTACTGTTACGCACTCGAGCGAAGCCAGTATACTATATAAGAATCGAAATTTAATACTTCCTGGGTTCAATAATAAATATTAATATAAATAAAGTTGTTACTACGTACAACATATTTTATTGTGTTGTAAGAAAATAAACAATAACTTTATTTTTTTTATAATAAAAACTTTAAACACTTTAAGCAGGAAATATGACAAAGTCTACATGAGACCTTTTTATATTATTAAATTTATTTTTCATTGTACCTATACAAACAGAAATGTAAATCTCGAACATTCATCAGCGGTTGCTTTGAAACCAGGCTACTATAATAATGCGAAAGTTTGTGTGTGCTTGTTTATTACTTCTTCAATAGCGACTCACCCTCACTTCGCTCGGGTTCGTCCCTAGGTTGATTCCCCATACGAACTTTCATTCCCATTTTCACCCCCTTAAGGGATGATTTCCATCCAGGATAAAAAGTATCCTATGTCCTTCCCGGGGTCTCAAACAATCTTTTTTTTTTATTTTCATCTAAATCGGTTCAGTAGATCCAGAGATTACCACCTACAACCTCACAAACCCACTAACTTTACCTGTTTATAATATTAATATAGATTAATTATTAAACGATCGGAGGGACTTGAATGAAATTTAGTACCTAGCAGACTATGACCTGAAGTAGCACATAGGTTACTGTTAGGCACCTAGAAAGGCACCGTAATAGAGCGTTTTTACTTGGTGAAGGTTTATATACTATTCATTTTGCTGTAACTAACTTATTGCACCCTAGATATCGCTACAGCGTATTTATGTGGGCAGCGTGACCGCACAACCGATAATCATGAAAATTCATACATATTAGTATTCGAGTATGGAAAATATTTTCGCGTTATCATACACACGGTCGAAGCCCAAAGAAAATAGTCCAGTCAAATAAGGTCTGAAATCAAAATTTTGGCACTCAACTTTGCATTTTTGATACAATGTAATTTTAATGATACAAAGACAATGTGTAAAGATTTTCGTTTTTTCGATTTTCTGCAACCTCAGGCAAGGGTTGAAAAAAAGTTGTCAAAAGTGTTTTTTTGCATTTACTCGAAATACACACCTATGATTGTCAATCTTGCTCCTTAGTCGCTTGACAACGATGCTTATGCCCGAGCGTAAGAAATTATCGACCATACTTTGCGTGGAATAATGCGCAAGAAAACCGCATGAAAATTCTAAAATACGCGTTTTCGCAGGCATAAAACTAATGTAGATCGATTTTTCGCCTCCGAAAATACCCACATACCAAATTTCAGTGAAATCGTTAGAGCCGTTTCTGAGATCGCCGGTATAAATAAATAAATATACAAGAATTGCTCGTTTAAAGGTTTAGATATTGGTCGGTATTCGGCAAGTTCAGGGTAATTTTTTAAAGTTTGTGTTGGGCCACATATCCGGTTAATTTGCTGAAACCAAATATTTAAGAGTAGGTATTCTTAAAAGGATAATACATATAAACCAAAAAGCCTTTAATATTAAAATCAAAATATAAATAAAATATTAAAATCAACATAATTTAACCTTCATGAATCTACTACTTTCACAAAATGAACCGAACAATTCGGCCGAATATTCTTTCGTATTCGGTTAAAACCAAATTCAGTGCATCTCTAGACTAAAATATATGTATGTATAATGTATAGGTATTCATATAATTTTCTTACATTGACACAGTAGCTTGAGTGTAGTACCAATTACAGTAGTCATGGTTCGGAACCTTTACTAACGGGTTAAAATAAGACAAAAAATATAAAACGTAAATCAGATACTTTGGCTATCCTTGTAGAAATTCGACGAATTAGCACAATAGATAAAATTAGATAAGTCAAGTTTCATAGAACTTCTCTTTACCGTCATATCGTACCTACTATGTATTTACTATCTATACTAATATTACAAAAAGGCAGAGCTTGTTTGTTTGTTTGAACGCACACCTCAGGAACTACTAATCCGATTTGAAAAATTCTTTTTGTATTGGATAGCCCGTTTAGTGTTCCTCAATAGGTAGGTTGTAGGTTGTAGGCTGTAGGCTATAAATCATATAATATATCTATAGTCTATCTATACCATACTGACCGTTTAAACGTACCTAGGGACAAACCCGGGCGAAGCGAGGGTAAGTCGCTAGTTTTTAATAAAACAATTGTTTCATAACACTTCTTCCTTCTCTTTTTGCGACATTACTTGCTATAAAGCGTTAATTAATTGTTTTGTAGGAAAAAACGTCCACTAACTCTTAACTTAATGATTCTTTTGATTAATCTTATTATAATTTATTATTATAAATTAATAATTTGAAACAAAAACACTTACTACATACCTACTGTAAAACATTAGATGAACAAACACACATATTCTATATAAATACCTCATCATATATTTATGTAACTACTGACAATATGTTTATTATCACATTATCAGTTACATAAGTACTAGAACATGGACTTGCTATTATTATTTAAGTACATAGAGTTCCGCAACAGCGTCACACCTTTATGGCCTTTTGCCAAATGTCGGCAGACTGCATTGTTAAAATAACGCCAGAATTAATGAGTAATTTTCTAGATACAAAAAATCAATACCATTATGAAAATGTTACACTTACTCAAAATTTAAAACAACATTTTAACAAGAAATTTGAGAAAATTATTCAGTTAATGCCTATTCAATATAATATTCTTTTAGTAGTTTGGCTACCTCAAGGCCTGGTCAATAAAACGTCATAAATGTTTACATGAAAACTAAATTAATAACCTAAAAACTATGATTTTCTATCTTAATTATTATTTTAGTGATTTCACAATACTCGTTACTTTCCCAAATGAATTATCTTGCATACGGCTTAGGTTAGACTTAACAAAGTAGTAGTAAGTGGTATATAGATGGATTTTTTGGAAGTGAAAATTTCTATAGGCAGGTTTGGATGGTGAGTAAATTCATGAAATTCGTCATCGACATAATCACGTGACATATTAACGCTAACACTCAAGAGTACCGATAGATGTCAGAACCAGATAAACAATTAATTTGAATATCCAAAAATAACAATTGTTTATAATTTTAAATTTTACCTTCTGTCGACAGTCCTCATGACTACTTTTTTTAAATATTTCTAATAAGCTATAGTATTTTCATTCTCAACACTAAACTGTTAACTAAACGTAAGACAGTTTCAATTAAAGCATAATTATCAATAACAGTAACGTGAAGAGTAAAACAGTATCGATAAGTAAATAATCGATAAAATAATCAAAAAGAGATAATATGGGTGGCTGATGTTATCTATATAATTATATACTTTAATCTATGGTAGTAGTGCCTTGGTTAATTATAACGTAAATACAATCATTTGTACACTAAAATGTCCAATTTACTATTATATTTTACCTTAATATTAGACGCATCTTTTTTTTTTAATTTTGGAATGTATTATAATACCATCCTTAGAATTTAGAGAAGAATTTATGATGTCCAATATCAAAGAAACAAAATGGTAGTGGTGGTAGATTAAATTTAAACAAAAACAAAGCAGGCATCGGATCTCAAAAACGCGTTGTAATTGCGAATAAAACATAGCTGATGCGCCCAAAACCAGAGACAAAAGCTAACACTAATATGAATGTTGTAATTCAACAAACAAAATAAATAATACCGTAACTACAGAATGATTTTAAATATAAATTCAAAAACTTATTGTACATTTGATTGATCAGAAAAATTGGCTCGCACTAAAATTAAACTACATAAACAGTAAAACTAAAGAGTTATGAGATAGTGTTTCTGTGTTTTGAAACATTCAAAATTTAAGTATCGCCACTCGTGACTAATCATTATTTAGGTATGGCTTGTTTTCATCTAACACTTACTGCGTGAACAAACAAACACACGTTGAATTCAAGGTTATGATGTAATTGTTTTGAGAACTCTTGATGTATGTTCGATATTTAAATGAGAAAGAAAAACAGTATACATATCTATCTACCTATCTACATATCTAATACCTTTAAACGAGCAATTCTTGTATCTCAATTCTTGTAAGGTAAGATGGGGAAACCAATAATTGAACCTAAATTACTATATATTTTTATGCGATACTAAAACAGCTAAAATGTTAAAAGTGTTATAGCAAATCTTCAGGAGGCCTTAAATTGGACTTCATACTAAGGACGTATTAAGAAATTTTATAGACTACTTTCACTTTTAAAGTCTTAAATAAAGTATTTGTTACTATGCGGTAACTATGTACTATGCAAATGTCAATATTGATAGGCATAATAATGCCCAATATTATTATTATTACATATAATATCAAAATATGTAATTTATTAATATTATATAATTTATCTCGAATCCCTGCAGGATGAAAAGTATCGTTGGTATATTGTAGATACTTGGGTTTCGGATCGTATATTTTTACGGGATATTAGTTTCCCGCAGAAATAGGCAGAATAATTTACGTAAGTTGAAGAAATCATTTTAGTATGATGAAATTACAGCATGGACTTTTTGGTCAATTTTTATGAAATGATAATAAAGTTGATCCTAGAGTCTTAGACCTAGACTCTTAGAGGAACAAAGGATCCCATAAAAAATTATAAAAATCTGTTAAATAAATACGTTTGGCTCAGTTTGTAGTGACCCTACTTGCTGTGCCAGCGATCGCGGATTCGAGTTCCGCTGGGGGCATGCATTTGTGTGATGATCACGAATGTTTGTACTCTAGTCATGGGTGTTTATATTAATAATATGTATGTATTTAAAGTTATATATGTGTAGTGTATCAACTATCTAGTATCCATAACACAAGTCTCGTAGCTTACCATGGAACTAGATAGTGCTGTGTGTTAATGTCCTAACATATTTATTTATATTTACTGCATTGGTAGTACATTAATAAAAAGAACAAACGAGAAGTAAAACATACGCGCACGAAGTCGCGAGACAACGCTACTTTAGAATATTTATTTATAGCATTTGTGAATGTCATGGCGAAGTGCCGCTTGTAATTTAGCTTCGTTGAGAGATCATTATTCTTATAACATTTCAATTATTCATGGAAATCGAATAAAGCATTAAATTGAAGTCTACATGAATTTGATAAGGAATATCGACAGCTAACTTAAAAATAATATTTTAATAACGCAGCTGTGTTTAGTTTAACCATAATCATTTCTATTGAAACTTGGTTTATTTGTATTGAACACTGAATGTATCGGAAAATTGTATTTTGTATTTCTATTGAGGTAGAAGCATAAACGACCAATTTGGATCATTTTCCAGTTTCACTGACTCTTTTTGCATCCCCATCTACTTTTTTTTATTGTTAAATATATTTTAATACTAAAATGCCTCGTATTTTTACGCAAAATTAGTAAAAATAAAAAGGATAGTTACAAGCAGAGAAAGTCAAAGTAGTATAATGTTAGTAAGTATATAAATATGTACCTAATTTTGAGTTATTAGTGATTTCTTCGTCAGTCCTTTGACTTTGAGAAAAGATGGAAATAAGCTCTTACCCCCTCGAGGACCGCATACACGCCGGCGTGTACGATAACAATTGAATTCTCGGAAATTCGCACGGATTTCTTAGAAATTATCCTGGAGAGACTACTAGAATTTCATCATTGTATGCAATCACTTAATAAAACATCAACAAGAATAGACCTCTTTTCAATTACATATTTAGGCTATTTTATTTACAATTAAGGAATATAGTATGCATATTTTTATGAAATAAAAAAATAAAAATAACTAAATAAGTAATCATTCGATATCTTACCCGGGGGCTGGGGTGCTGCGGCTGGAGTGTCTGGGGCCACCGTAGTGCCCGGGTTGCTTTTACCCCAAGACACGGCTTATTCTGAAAATAAAAAACAATTGTAAATAAAATAATAGACAAATAAAGGAATTGTGTCAGTGAATGTCCATAAAACATTTGTAAATTTTGATAGAATATTACAGTATGATAATCATCATGTTTCAAAGGTTTGAACTTTATTTTAAAAGAAATACATTAGCTACTGCAACATATTTGTTGTTAAATATTATTAATGCAATGTGGCAGTCTATCAGCAAAATTGTCACAAAGGGACAATGTTATTGAAACATGCCACTGATGATACTGTTATAGACAGCCTACTAGGAAAAGAATATTTTTTCCATAGGCAACTTTTAAAAACACAAGAAAGTGCCCCACTTAAGGGACACTAATGGGGTACTAACTCTGCACCTGCCAGCTAAGTGAGCAGCATTTAATTCTTACAAAAGGTCAAGTTTATTTTACAGTTTATTAAACAATTCATTATTACTTAAATAGATTCATACTTGATTAAATTCTAAGTCTAAAGCTAAATTGTCTGGATATTGATAAAAAAAATGTAATTAATAAGTTGACTAAAAAATGAAAAAACTAGAAAAAATTATATAAGGTAACAATTACAGAATTTAAAAAGTATCCATCTCTACTGCAGATTCATTTTAAGTATTTGATAAAAATCAGTGACAGGCATGTTGCCGACATGAGGCAAAATAATTCCATCCAGAAAATAAAATAATCATCTATTTAACAATAATTTTATTTTATTTGATACAAATTGACTTATTTATATTAATAACTAGCGACGTATGCTTGCTTCGCTTGGATGTGCCCCTGGGTATGTTTTTTTCTTTTTTTAGCAGAACCCAAATGCTTTTTCCAAAATAAAAGTAGCCTAAGTTACTCCTTATTACATCAGCCTATCTGCCAGTAAAAGTCCCGTCAAAATCAATTCAGCAGTTTCAGAGATTACTCAGAACAAACAGACAGAACAACAAAAATTTTAAAAATTGTGTTTTTATTATAGGTAACATATAATTTCATATGCATTCAATAAAAATCTGTTACTTTGACAAATACTTCAATCAAATTTATCTGTATAGATAAAATAAGCTTTATAGTTTTGTAGTAACAGAGAAGTAGTACAGTAATATAGCAACATACCACAGATGAAAAGTTGCCATGCATACAGCTAGTATTTAAAAAACTAATGTCATTGAATGCATCACAGGGCAAATGCTGCTTAAATGTATATTCTAACACTTAATTGGTTTTAAGCCAATTATAGATAATATACTAATGTGTAATTATTCACTGAAGAAAAAAAAATCTTCACTAAAACATATCAGCTATGTTATAGCTAAATGTGTTCATAATAAATAAAAAAATAAGAATAATATGTTTAGTTTATATATTTTTTTCTTAAAATGCCATATTTGTTATCTGCTGTTGTAGATCCTTTTAAGGTAATAATATAAACATTGTTTGTATAGTAATCTGTTTTTATTTAAATCAGTGAATGACTAGAAGTTGTAATAATCAGTCAATTGCTACTTCAATAGTGTAATAAAAAAAAATAATGTCATCAAACAAAGATATTACTAAATGGTTAACCATGAAACAAATTTGCACAACTCAATGAATGGCATTTTTATGATGTTTCATACTAGCTACACTTCTAAAGTACACATTTATTTTCATTTTATGTAATTTACTAACACCATTAGGTACATTTACTGCAAAAATTTAAAATGCTTATATTATATCTATATAATATAATTGTATTTGCACAATTAATATATGAAATATTAAAATAAAACATACATTGAACATTTGAGCTAAATCTGTACCAGTGAATTTCACGGTTCAAGGAGTGCAAACAAGACAGAGTGTACCACAAATTTTATAACAGTGTTAGAGATGAATCACAGCCAAAAATAATGCGTGTCGCATTTAATAATATTAATGACCTGGAATCGAATCTCGATCTTCCCCTATAGTACATAATCGTAAAGATATTATTAGAATTTTTACAGTAATTATTATCAATAGTCGATAGCTAAATATGTTTTTGATACACGTAGTAACCCGACCTCGAACCAAGCGAAACATTGTTGTATTTAACTCACCTTGCTTGGACCTTCTACACAAAAAATCCTTCTGCTGGTTAGCCAGTTATCAAAGCGCACTAATAAATAAACAGCATAAAAACAATGTGTTGCACAAGCAGATTAAAATCGATAAAATACAATCACAATATTATATTCTATAACGGTGTCACTGAACTTCTCGCCGCTTGGTGATTCCCGACACGGGCTCTGACACTAACCGTGGTTCACCGACGCAGATAGTTAATACCTTTGTTAAATGAATTACGAAAGTGAAGTAACGGGATTTTACATGAGAAACCTAGGTAGGTACTTTGCACAAAGAAAATGTCAGGTTGAATCACAGATGATAGATAATTCAATATTTTAAAACATAGATGGCAACTATATTGTCACAGATTACATACTGTTATATAGATAAAAAATATATTTGTGAAGGCAATTCTATGTGTATTCTGTAGGATCATTATATATTCCCAGGATAAATAAGATGAAATAAAGATCAATAAACTTTTATTGATCCTTATTTCATCTTATTTGTCCTGGGAAGGTTTCTTGAAAGGAGGGCGCTACACGTATGATCTATTTACATTCATTTTGAGGCTTAAAGTATACATAAGCTATAGAGCGCGCATTAGCACGAATGAACTGTAAGCACGGGTATGAACAGTCTCGAAATAGTAAGGGTGACGCTATTAGTCACAAAAAGCCACGCGCGGTGATTGTTTCATATAATCATGGTGAAATGTGGTTCCAAGCTATAAAAACGATTCATGGAAGCAAACTAAACAGAAAAAAGATATTTATTCTCATCGATAAGTAGTCTTTTAATTAGATTAATATTAGTAATGTTCAGTTCTTTTGCCTCACTTAAGTAATGCTCGAATCTGAACCGTTACATTACAAGCAAATGCTCCCGGTGAAGGACCGCTCTAAGATAGGGTACTGCAAAAATGAACCATTAAAAATTAGCCTTAAATAAGTGTTAAAATAAAATTTTAGATAATAAAGTCTATATGTATTTGTGCGTGAATAAATGTAGTTTATGTTAATATACTTCCTTTTTAATTAAATATCCTGATTTTTGCTAAATACGTACACACCTATTACTTACATACACGCACAGATGTCAATCATGGCGCATCACTATTTAACCGCTTCATCTACGAGTATGTATCTTTCTATAAGTGTGTTTAGAACTTATTTGTCATCCATGTTTAGAACATTCGTTTTTGTTTCGCATGAAGGACGACGAGCGATGTGCGCGCTCTGTAGCTTATGTATACTTTAAGGTTTGAGGTTAAGCAATTTATTATGATATCTTTTGGGTACCTGGTTTTCTTGCTTCTATTGTGTTCGCATCGTACCTATGCAATGTATTGTACCTGGAAGATAGACTAGCTAAAGGAAGAATTGAGAAGGAGAGGTGCATCCTGTTGTGGTCCTGTTTAACTGATGGATCACCACACAACCTAAGCTGCTGGTCGTAAAAATGTGAAATTTGGAGGACGTATTCCTTATATGATGCAGGCATTCGATAAGAAAGAATTTTTTGAAATTCATCCCTTAAGTGGGTAACATAGGGGATTAAAGATTGTATGAAACTCTGTCATTCTTAATGTGAAATACACAGAAAATGGTGTTTAGCTTTAAGATAGAAAATAAGAAATATATTTTTTTTATTTTTTTTGATATTCAGCCCTTAAGGGTAAAAGGGGGTAATAAGGTTTATATGGGAAAAGAATTATTTATTATCACAATTACTTGAAACTTGGTAATAATGGTCTTCAATATGATTAAATAAATACATGTTTTAGCACTTTTCGAAATTCAATCCCGTAAGGGCGGTAAAATGGGGGATGAAAGTCTATATGAAACTTTGTAATTAATATCTAGAAAGGAACAAAATAATATATTTACCTGTAGACGATTTAAGAATTTTATTTCTGTAAAATGATGTCGACATACTTAGTCTTAATTGTAAAGATTGTGATTTCGCCAATTTTGATCGTCTTATTGCTTTAGCTCACGATTTCTTCAGTTTTTGTCTTTTAGGAACAAAAGATATCAATTTTTTTTGCATCCTGGCACTGTACAACTTGTCATTTTAATTACATTTTTAATAAAATGAAAAAAGAACCATCCACACTATAGACCCTACAATATACTGAGGATCATAGTGATCGCGACATCTGACGGAAGAAAAAGACAAAATTATTCCCCATTGGATTTCGATTGAGAATATTATTTGTTATAAAAAGATTAAATACTTCAAGCTTCCTTCGAAGCTTTACTTTACTTTTAATATTTTACGGTGTGGAATCCTTTAACGTAACGGATTAAAAAACCCTTAGACGAAATCATCCAATTTTAGATGAAGATTACAAATGTTAGTTATATAAAAATAAATATTAGCGTACTGTAGCTGTAGCGTATGTATTATACATACATGTGATTTACTATAATTTTAAGGGAAACTATAAAGTAATACTACGGTATTATTAACTTAAGTATTTTGTAAACTTCGCTTCTTTTTTTTATAGGTTTACTTTTAATTTTTTGGGCAAATAACAGTAATAAATTAAGATGGCCTTCATTTACGTTTATAGTTAAGTATTTATTACCAAATATATTTCACACTACATACTAATATATTGTTTACTAGCAGAATCCGCGGCTCCGCTCGTGCTAAATCTACAAAAAAGTCTCTGAAAAGGTAGATTTCATACAAACTTTCATCCCCTATGTTACCTTCTTAGGGGTTGAATTTCGGAAAATGCCGAAATACGTAACTCATTATTTTTACCGTATTCAATTCATACGAAATTTCATGCAAACATATCCAAGGAATAAAAAGTTTCGTACAAACTTTTATCCCCTATTTCACCCCCTTGGGGGTGGAATTTTAAAAAATCCTTCCTTAATGGATGCCTACGTCATATGAGGAATACGTGTGCGAAATTTTAATTAGCTAGCCTTACGGGTTTGGCCTGTGCGTTGATACATCAGTCAATCACTTTTGCCTTTTATATAATTATTGGTAATTAAACTTAGAGGGAAATAATTGTGATATTACTTGAAAAAGAAAAAATAAAAATGAATGTACCATAAATACACTTTATTCTTGTGACAATTACAAATTCTTTCCGTGTTCAAAGTTAGCCTGTATTTGCGAGTCGTGGATAAATTTATAACTTCCTGCGTTAGAATCGGCTCCTGCAAATTAAGATAATATGAATTCACAATTTTATAAACTACCTTTTGTTTAGCATCAACTTTAGTATTTTAATAGACCTGTACCTGGGCCATCTGCTGACACGTGAGCATTTCCAATAATAATGTCTTCTGGTGCACTATCTCTATTTTCTGTTCTAAAGTTAGATGGCTGGACCTTAAAAAATAATAGGTAATTAATTTTAATTTATTTCATTACACTTTTCGGCATTTCAAAAATAGAATTACCTGTCCATCGTTCCTCATAAGATCAGGCATTACTATGGCTCCTGGGTACCTATTGTATATGCCATTCAAGTTGTAGTGCAAATTCATATCAGGTCCAATATTAGCTTTAAGAAGTTGCTCCCATATTCCACCTAAATAAAAAGTAGGTATTATTCTCGAAGAGTTACAATAAATTTTGGTATAAAAAATAGGGAACGTACCTACTGATTTGAACGTAGGTTTTTGACAAAAAGAGAAAGTTTATCTATTTAGACTATCGGTTTTAAGTGGCAGAAATATATGCATCTTAAGCAAATTGTTTGACACAATTCTGGTAACTTTTAGAGTAACATTCAAAAAATATATCATAACAATTACAAAAATTCTCACCTTTATCGATAGACACGATTGGTCTACTAGATTGCCAAGGGTATTCCCCATGAGCTTGAAAGTAAATGGCATAGGTAGAAAGCTAAATCAAATAATTATGATTAAAGTCAATAATGTTATATTAATAATATTAAGCAGCTCATGTTATAAATTTAAGGACATTCCAACTCGTCATACAGATATATCAATGGAAGAAGCGATAAAAAGAAAAAATCCCAAGATTGTAACTCCTCCTATTCTCCCTCATTGCTTCATAAGAAATACTCGTATATAATCGTAAATAAGGTAGTTTAGTGCCAACAAGTAGCTAGTATGTTCAAAAATCTACTTTAAAAGGGCTATGCTACGTAATAGTGGGAAGCGAAAAAAATATATGTATATTTTAAAAATATTCAAATGAACCTTAGCCCTAGAAGGATGAAAAGAATAGTTCAATCTGTCAGTTTTGGTGTCAAAATGTAAGTAGGTAAGTATCGTATCGTAATCGGTTATGTATTGCCTGTAACGTTGCGAGCATGCCGTATTTTTCTAATGTTTAGCTTTACCCTCCACTGGGTCGAGCCGCTCTCAGACAAAAATCTGGGATCCGTCACTGTATGTAGTTATTACATTTAAATAATGTTTAATTTGCTTTGTACATAAATTAACTTATCCTTGCTTCGCCTGTGTGCGGGAATGCAATGTAAATAGATAATATAAATCTATATATACATAAAATGCTTTGTCCTGACTGACTGATCGATCAACGCACAGCCTAAACCGCTGGTCGTAGAAACGTGAAATTTGGAGAACATATTCCTTATACTATGTAGGCATCCGCTAAGAAAGGATTTTTCAAAATTCTTTCCCTAAGGGGGTAAAATAGGGGATAAAAGATTGTATGAAACTTTGTTATTCTTAACGCGAAATGCACGAAAAGTGGTATTTAGCGTTAAGATGAAAAATAAGAAATGTATGTATAAAATTTTTTTGAAATTCATCCCTTGAAAGGATAAAAAGGGATGATAAAGTTTATATGGGAAAAGAATTATTTATGATCAGAATTACTTGAAACTTGGTGTTAATGCTCTTCAATACAATTAAATAAATACGTATTATAGCATTTTTTTAATTCAAACCTTAAGGGGGTAAAATGGGGAGTAAAAGTTTGTATGAAACTCTATAGTTAATGCACGTAAAGTCTATTTACCTTTAAAATGAAAACTAAAACAATACAAATATCATTTTTTTTTTCGAAATTCATCCCTTAAAAGGGTAAAAGGGGGTTGTGCAATTTATATGAGAAAAAAATTATTTATGGTCAAAATTACTTGAAACTTGGTATTAATGCTCTTCAATACAATTAAATAAACATGTTTTTAGATTTTTTTTCAATTCAACCCCTAAGTGGGTAAAACTGGATGGTGAAGTTTGAGTTGTTGAATATATTTAAACAGAGTAACATGCCTCAAGTTCTCCGTAAGCGCACACATACTGTGTGGGATATAAAGTAGAAAACGGAAATTATTCCGAATCTAAAGGTTTATGTATAACTTCTCGGCTGGCCACAGCAGCGACAACTATAACAGACCTAGAACGCGAGAAAGAGAACCTAGCTAGAGAGTATCCTGCTATCTATATCCTCCTCCTGAAGGTTGGAACAACTGTAATGAAAAAGTCACCTACGCTAGCTATGTAACGGGATTAGACTGTGAGTGTGTGACTGTGTGTGATAAAACTTAAGCGAACTTATTTTTCAAAGTAATAAAATATGTATTGCGAGAAAGTTAATTTTTGTCGTAGTTTGATCGCGGGCGAAGCCGCGGGTTCTGCTAGTCTTTTAAAAAGGTTTAGTCAGTTTAGTGACATTACACACTACAGTGCCAATCACGATTCGTTCTCAGTCGGAAATCGGTCTGATACAGTATTTTTATACACGAAACAATGAGTGCATTCACACTATCAGTAAGAGAAAAGTAGGTACTGATCGAATCGCACTCCAGCAACGTTTATTGTATAAAAATATTTTACCAAACTGATATCCGACCGAAAACTGACTGTAATCGGCACTATAGAGTAGATCAGCCCTCATTGTCCTACATCCGGTGTTAACATTAGCAAAGTAAAAGTACCAAAGGAATAAATTCGTTTCGTCAGTTTAATAAACTTGCAATAGACATTGTTTTTTTTTTTAACAAAGAATTGATGAAAGCTCTACAAATCGAAATAATTTTCCAAATTTTAACTATAGTCTATAATTTAGAATTTATTAAGGTTGTCATATCAACTACATTAGGTACCTATTATACAAAATGGATAAATTAAATGAATTGTAACTTTTGGCATCAAATAGTATCTAACCCATGGAAACTTCTTTATTTACAGAGATCAAACTACGATATGTATAGCGAGAGCTCCTATCATTATGCTGCATGTCTAATAATAAGGTCAATTAGTTGCCCTGTTGCTGCGTGTTGTCTTAATTTTAGAATCATTAAACTTATTTATTTAATAGGACTATTCTTACCTGAGTATAGTAAAGAGCGAGCCAATATTTGCCACCGTGACCAACAAACGCGGTTTCGTTGGCATCTAACAAGCCCACAGGCATAGGCTGATGTAAAGACTCAGGGGCTATGCGGAGATTGCAACCGTACCTATAAAATTAAATACATAGATCAATATTATATGGTTACAAGTTATAATAACCGGCTAATTTAATCGACCCAATTTTACTTTTGTTAAATATCAGATATACCTACGAGTACGTAGGTACATGGTATCGGTTAAGTAGGTAGTGTATCGTGGTAGTAATGCCCGGCAATACCTACATCCGGGCGGGTTAGGCGGTTTGCTATGCGGGTTGCTCCTGGTACTTCTCTGATAGCAGAGAGGCCCGTGGAGCAACCACATGGTTGTTGTGTGACCACAACAACCATGGGATTGCTTCTGCAGACCTGCCGTCGGAGCGTCGTAGTTGAATACGTAAGCGATCTTGCGACGCCCCATTAAGACGGGGGAGGTTCCATTGGGTTTTAGTGGGTAGTACCTACAGGCTATGCCGGTGAGCCCCACACTTTGTGCCTAAATGTATTTCCCAACGTTAAAAAAAAGGTACGTAAATGTGAATAGTCTTTTATTCTCAAGCCTTTTTTTTTTGTTTTATTTTCAAACTTTTATTACATATATAGCCGAGGTCTTTCCAAAAATTTATAGATAGACATAAATTCTCAATCTTTCATCTCAATTTTCTCAATCAACTCTTAATCAAAAAATAAAGAATAAACAAGTTACAATCCCTTATAATTTAATAATAATATTATGTAAGTATTCAATATAAGTATTATAATTAAGGAAACATACCAATCCGGACATGCCTTCAGAATATCGTAGGGGGCGCGATAGTATTCAGCTCTCCGCACCACAGGGTTCCGGATATTGAACCTTTCATGGGGGTCAGTTAAGTTAATTCGTTTGATCTTCACATCCCGACGTTCGCAAATATAGTCGTAATGAAATTTGGGTATAGATTCACCGCGAGCACAATATGTAGCTTAAAAGTAAACAAAAACGTTATGTTTATTGCAATTTTAAGCTACGGCTGAGTAATTCCGGAAACCTAACAAAGTTTTACCGTTATTATTTTTCTTAAAAAGTTATAAAACTCGTAAATGTCTAAAGGCCAATGCAATTCATACAGAAAGTGTAGGTACCTATTTAAAATACAGTGAGTTTCATAAATCTACGCTCTTTTATGCTATTGTATCCAAATATTTTTAAACAATGTCATAGAAAAAGTTTTCGTTAAACTAAGTACAAAGATTTTATATTTTTTAATTGAAATTTTAGTGCATAAGAAGCTAAAACATAAAAACGGTTGTAAAAGTTAATAAACTATGTCAGAAACAGAATCATTAAAGAAAATAACAAAGTAAGTAGGTACATTAATAGATAAGTATTAAATACATAATTTTAAGTTTTAACTTACTCTTATACGTTCCATCCAGTGTGTTAACCGCTGCGTACCAATCAATACAATATCTATATCCCAAAACAGTCGGATACCGAAGATAAGGTACTTTACATGAAAACCGACCCTCTTGATACATAGCTCCCTACAAAGTCAATAATCTATACATACATATAATAAAATTGTAACTAAGCCGAATCTGTACATAATTAAATATTTTTCAGAAAATCTTATTGAAATAGACATTATTATCGATACAAAGGCCGAATCTATAGTTTTTAGAATTTTTGTCTGTCGTTACCGGATCACAAAAAAACCATTGGAGGGATTTCGATGAAATTTGGTATGGTCATAGCTGGTTATCCGGGTCAACATATAGGATACTTTTTACCGCGGGAAAATATCTCATTTCTGAAAAAAAATACAAAACTGGTTGAGATAAAACCACGATGATACTACAAACATTTTAGCAAAGTAACTTACTAAATACTGCAAAAAACTATTAAAAATAGCTTATTTTGAAAAAAATTATCAATAGCGTTATGTTAATTATTGAAATAACTCTAAAATTAAAAATTTATTTATGTGTTATTTAGATATTCGTCAATAGATGTCGCCATACATTTTAAAAATTCATAGTTTTAATTCCAAAAAATTTAATGTACCTACAGATATGACTTTTCTAAGATTTTATTGGAATTACTAATAAATAACCCGCGGCTCCGCCCGTGTTCAAATTGTAAATAAAACAAACTTTTTGGCTTTATAAATTAGTAACATATTATTAGTAATATTTTGTTGGCCGAAACAATTTTCAAATGAAAATATTTAATTCGCGTGAAAAAGTCGTCATGTGGATAGGCCCTTACTAATTTATTTAACTTACTTTACATATAACGCTCCTCCTTCCCGGTGGCCTGGAGACTCCACCGAAACAGTAACTACGAGTGCCATTGATCATGATCTCTGTAACTCCTATATGTGATATTAAGGTTATTCCATTTATACCAGCTAAAGCGAACCGCTGTAAACCCGCTCTTTTGCGCACTTCCACGTTGTTTTTCATGCTCATAGTGTTCACTATAGCCTGCCATCCGTACACAAACTCGTGCATTGGACCTAATAATTAATTATTATTATTATTGTAATGTATTATTAACATATTATACTATTTTACATTATAATACATTTGGCTAAATGATTCTCTGTTGGTTATTATTTTTTAAGAAAGAAGCTAAATAGAAAGAATATTTCAAATACTTGCACCGCGCTTAAATTAAAATTCATAATGTCTCTTTGCTTAAATTATTAACCCGTTATTAAAGGTACCTACTACCTACATATTTTATATATATAATACCAAATTATTATTCATATCAGAAATATAAATGAAACAAACCGATGCCAAAGCTGTCTCCATCAAGAAAATTAAACATCTCGCCGAAAGAATCCGGCATGAGACCGGCAATTATGGTCGAGGTTTGGAATCCATCATCAGGTAGCATCGGTCCTATCTCGTCCGCTGGTGTAGTGAATTGATGAGACACATTGCTGTAGTGCGCTCGAGAAGCACGCGCCTCCTATACGTAAATAAATAAATATTGTACATGTAAATTAAAAGATTTCTTTCTAAAAACTTTAATGACTAGCTACATATACCTATTAATATTTATTAACCGACTTCCAAAAAGGAGGAGGTTCTCAATTCGTCGGAATCTTTTTTCTTCCTTTTTTTTATGTATGTTCACGGATTACTCGAAGACGGCTGAACCAATTTGGATTTTTTTTTTGTTTCAAAGGGTATTCTTCCCCGGTGGTCCCATATAAATTTTATCGCAATCGGTCAAGCGGTTTTTAAATAAATGGCTAAATCAAATATGTTTTTATTAATAAAAATCTTTCTTCTTATAAATTACAAATTATCTGCTTATTACGTCTACACTAAAAATGGAAAAATAAAAACTTTAAAAAAATAAATAAAAACCGACTTCCAGGCACTGAAAAGTAAAAAATAACTAAACAGGGGTTTTCATTTAGAATAGATACTTAATCAGATATTTTCGAAGTCGGTGCCAGCCAATACAAATCAAAGCACACCGACTTCGAAAATATCTGATTAAGTATCTATTCTAAATGAAAACCCCTGTTTAGTTATTTTTTACTTTTCTGTGCCTGGAAGTCGGTTTTTATTTTTTTTTAATTTTATTAATGAATAGGTCATTATATTAATTCAACGTTGGGAACTAAAAAATTAATAATTTTTTTTTTTCATAAAATGAAAACTACTGGGCCAAACTATGTTAAATTTCTATGGGACCAAATGGCAACTATTCCGCATCAAACAAAAGAAGAATCACGTAAATCGGATCATAAATCTCAGAGTAATCGATGTACATACATAAAAAAAAATACCAATCGAATTGATAACCTCCTCCTTTTGGAAGTCGGTTAAAAAAAAGAACATTTCACCCCTAAGAGTGAAATTACCATTAAAAAAATAAAATATTTGGAAGTCAGTTTACCTTGTTTTTAATTAGAAACCTATAATTACGCTATAACGCTACGAGTATGTCTTAAAAGTTAATCGTTTGCCTATTGATAGCTCCTTTACTCGTTCATATATAAATCACTAGCGACTCACCCTCGCTTCGCTTCAGGGTCGTCCCTAGACAAAAACAAATTTATCCCACGGGAACCGTACATTTTTAACCGACTTCCAAAAAGGAGGAGGTTCTCAATTCGTCGGAATCTTTTTTTTTTATGTATGTTTACGGATTTCTCGAAGACGGCTGAACCGATTTGGAAAATTTTTTTTTTGTTTCAAAGAGTATTCTTCCCCGGTGGTCCCATATAAATTTTATCGAAATCGGTCAAGCGGTTTTTAAATAAATGGCTTAATCGAATATTATGTTTTTATTAAAAATCTTTCTTCTAACAAATTACTTGCTTATTACGTCTACACTAAAAATGGAAAAATAAAAACTTTTTAAAAAAAAATAAAAACCGACTTCCTGGCACTGAAAAGTAAAAAATAACTAAACAGAGGTTTTCATTTAAAATAGATACCTAATCAGATATTTTCGAAGTCGGTGCCAGCCAATACAAATCAAAGCACACCGACTTCGAAAATATCTGATTAGGTATCTATTTTAAATGAAAACCTCTGTTTAGTTATTTTTTACTTTTCAGTGCCAGGAAGTCGGTTTTTATTTTTTTTAAAAAGTTTTTATCCGGGATAAAAAGTAACCTATGCGCTATCCCAGACTATAATCTATCACTGTGCGTGTCTTCCTGATCCGTTCAGCCGTTTTGACGTGAAAGAGTAATAAAAATCCATCCATCCTCACAAACATTCACATTTATAATATTAGTATGGATGAAAACATTCGAAATAAAAGCCCTATTTCGAAATAATAATTTAAAATCTCATATTTATTCTCGTAAAAGCAAAATTGTAACAAAACGCCATTTTACTAATCAAAAAATAACGCCTCCTCAGAATTGTTAAATTACAAAGTAGGTATTTATTTTAAAAACGTCCACAATCTTTATTTACTTCGATCAGAACAACAAAAAAAAAATTATAGAAAGTGCTTCTGAACGACATTACTTTATGAATAACCAGGAAATAAACGAATAAAAAAGGATTACTGGACCAGTAGGCAAATGCCTTACCTATACATACTCTAAGGCAAATTATTCATTCTTAAGGCAAATCATTAATTAAGGCAAATTATCTCTTCTACTCAGGTCGGTCCTTTAGGAATGGAGTATCTAAATGGCGTATTCTCAGACATGAGACAGCAGTAATAATATTGAAAGTTCTTGAGAACTTACAATTACCTACTGCAATTTATTTTAGATTAATTATTCGACATTTTTAATCCCTCCCGGACAAATTCTAAGAAATCCGTGCGAATTTCCGAGAATTCAATTGTTATCTAGCACACCGGTGTGCTAGATAACAATTGAATTCTCGGAAATTCGCACGGATTTCTTAGAATTTGTCCGGGAGGGATTAAAGACGGAATACCATATAATACCATATGGTATTCCGTGCGTTCCGTTTTACCATATAATAAAATTGTAACTAAGCCGAATCTGTACATTAAATATTTTTTGGAAAATCTTATTGAAATAGACATTATGATCGATACAGAGGCAGAATCTATAGTTTTTAGAATTTTTGTCTGTCTGTTACCGCATCACGGAAAAACCACCGGAGGGATTTTAATGAAATTTGGTATGATGATAGCTGGTTATCTGGGTCAACATATAGGATACTTTTTACTGGGGGAAAATATCTCATCTCCGAGAAATCTATACTAAACTTTAAAACGTAAGCACTTTAACTTTAAACATAACCGGAGCGGAGCGAGGGTGAGTCGCTAGTCAGTAACATATTTTATAGAAAATCTTATAGATGACTAGCGACTCACGCTCGCTTCGCTCGCGTTCGTCCCTAGGTACGTTTTCACGGTTAGCTATGTTTATACATGAATAGTAGCTTGCTACTCCTAATATATTTATTTAAATTATACAGAGATTTACCCTCGTTTTACTCGGGTGCGTACGCCGTACGCAGATTTTGTTCACAATTTCATGGGTTTTAATTTTTTTTCGCGGAACCCTGATTCTTTTTCTAAAATAAAAGTAGCCTAAGTTACTCCTTATAACATCAGCTATCTGCCAGTGAAAGTCCCGTCAAAATCAGTCCAGCCGTTTCGGAGATTAGCCGGAACAAACAGACAGACAAAAATTGTAAAAACTGTTGTTTTGGTATGTGTACCGTGTATACATCCATATGCATTTAGTAAAAAGCGGTTATTTTAATATTACAAACAGACACTCTAATTTTATTTATCTGTATAGATGAAGACTTTCTTAAACGTAATATATGTACGTTTAAGTAATGTATTAATTAATATGCTATTTTTGGTACCTACGAAGGTAAGATGGTTTTATGCACTTGGCACTAGCTTGTATATTGTTAACCCAAATACAGGCTACTATTATTCTGAGAAGATAAATAAAGAGACTAATGGTACGACGTGTATGATTTGAATGTGCTGAAAATTGAGATAGGTGTTATTTATTTAAATTTTATTTTGGTCTATCTGCTCTGACTATTATTCTATTAGATACATCGTAATAATGTAACTCCCTCTTACCTTTGGAATCCATAGTTGCAATAATATATAGACAATGAAATACATTGCATTGGTAAGAACGTTAGTAAATTGAAAGGTTCTGTAAAATTTAATTGACCAATAAAACGGCAGCTCGTTAGTGAGCGAGCTGTAAAAATATTGAATAACTTAAATGCAATCATTGTAATTACAATAAAAATTGCTATGATGGTTAGTAAACTTTATTATATAAAAATTGTAGGCAATAAATGATCTTGGAGCGATATATTATGTATAATAAATATAATTGTCTGATCGTTTTCAATGTCTATGAAGTTTTCATGATATACCTATCAATACTAAGAATATTAGTAACTTCCATCGCTGTCGGCTGCGTCCTAAAGTGCCCTATCCCTATTGAAAAACTCCAATAGGATCTCATCAAAAGCGATAAAAGCCACATAGAAACCAATAAATATTTATTCGTTTGTATGTGGATTTTATCACTTTTGATGAGATCCTATTTGAGTTTTTAAATAGGGATGGGGCATTTCACATGGAGCGGACAACCAAAAAAAAGAGAGGTTCTGAAATTCATATTAGGCTTATTTGTACTTCTAGGGGATATGAACAAGTGTATATTTTTCTAATTTGAGGTTTAGTTGTCAAATTATGGGATTCTAAAGAATTGATCTGTTTGACGGAAGGGTTTTCTGGAATTGTTTTTCATAATGAAGTATGTAATTACCTAATAATAAAATAATAAATGTTTTGTATAGAAAATTTACTGTTCTTTTTGATTTTATAATCAGCGTTAACCCTACAAATTTCTAAGGACGACTCGATAGAACCAGTTATTGTGTTTTCCTGTGGGAATGAAAGATTTTCCTGTAGTAAAAGGTATCCTAAATATTAAAAACAATGTACTAGAAAATTGTAGGTCTTTATAAAACCTACAGAAAAACCTGTAATAGAGCATAAGTCTTTATCCTAAGGTACACTCGCAATAAGTACACTTATTCATATCTACATATATAAAAATTACCTAGGGACGCACCCGAGCGAAGCGAATGTAAGTCGCTAGTACCAAATAAGTAACTTACACCGCCATCTAATAGAAACTTATGGGACTTATAAACAACTAGCGACTCACCCTCGCTTCGCTCGAGTTCGTCCCTAGCATGCTTCCCCATACAATTTACAAACTTTCATCCCCATTCTCACCCCCTTAAGGTATGATCACTCGGATGAAAACTATTTCACTCACTCACTTTTCATTTCATAAGATTAAAAAAAAATCTTACTTTAGTAAAAAAAAAAATCTTTTAATTTTCTTCTATACAAAACTTGTCCTGACAATAACAAACACAAAAAAAATCATCCAATTTGGTGCAGTCGATCGGAAGTTATGCGCGTACATACATTTCAATGGTTCATTTTTATTTATATAGATTTATAACCCTTTGTCCTAAAAAAATTATTATTAATTTGCAATAAAAAAATATTAAGATTACACACGGATGTTTTTCATGTAAATGAGTTAAGTCGTTTCTGAGGTTTTTGTATATTTAGGAGTGGGTCGAAAAAAAATCTTTAGCTTGGGGGTAGGTACAATTCGTAGCTTATGTTAGCCGTTTCTCAGGTTCTCTCTAGATATGAAATTCGTTAATTTTGGAATAAAAAAGGAAATAATCGGTTAAAAACTTTTATTTTTTTGGTTATTTATCTATAAGTATTTATATATATAAACGTGTAAAAGCAAGTACCTACACCGTTTTTATGAAACTTACTCCTCCACCTGAAGGTTGCCTGGAAGAGATCGCTTCCAGCGATAAGGCCGCCTGCTGTGCATCTTTTCTTTGTGTTCTTTTTTTATGTTTTTTTTTGTTTCTTTTTGGTGTACAATAAAGGATATTATTATTATTATTATTAAAAACTATCCCATCTCTTAAGTGTGAACAAATCACACATTTAAAAAAAATACGTTAACATCGGATACTTAGTTTCGGAGTTCATCACGGACCACCATTATGACACGGGAATTTTTATATTAGGAATAGATATTAACAATAGGTAACATAACTTTTGAAATATTATTCAGAAAAGTAAAAAATATATTTATATTAAAAATTGTTACCTGTAGTGGGTAAATATTTTGTACAACAATATTACCAGAGGTTAAAAATAATGCAATGCAGAGCTAGGGATAATTAAAAGAACTAAATGAAAAAAAAAACTTTATTTCATAAAGCTATAAAATCCGAAAACAGTATTAAGTACTATAAACATTACATAATTTTAAAATATTCTAATTGCAAAAAGATTCATTTAGAGACCCATTGTGAAATCGAGTATCAATCATAACATATGATCTTTCAGCAACCAGATGAATATAACAACAACATTGTTCTATTTAATACAACAAAATTAAGTGTAATAATAAGATTTATACAGTTGATAATTTCGTAACAACATTAAATTTATAATTTAAGTTTAAAATAGTGAACACCAATGAGAAAAAGATAAAATTAAAAATGATATTAAAATAATATAACACCGATAGCAATTGCGTGGACCAACGATCAGGATCTCACGAAAGCTTCTAAGCATGTTGTAAGTTATTTTAAAAGTTTAGGTTTCTTTGAGCTTAAATATTCTACAATATCCAATTTTTACAAATCACAAACATGTCATACAAATTATTCATAGAATAAAAAAAAAGAAAAATTATACTATGAATATAAAATATTCTTTTAAAAAAGATTCCGACGAATTGAGAACCTCCTCCTTTTTGGAAGTCGGTTAAAAAAATAGTTTTTGCTGTTGAGTGGCCTTTTATAATTCGTAATTAAATTATTATAATATATTTGGGCGATTGATTGATTACGGAATTAACAATTTAAGCAATTGTATACAGAAGTATAGTGTCATCGAGTGTTAGGTACATATAATATCATGCGCCATTATTGTAGAATTGATCATTACTGATTGATCATTATTGAAGCTATTTTACTTTTCAAACACGATTGTATAATAAAAATGTCTAATTCAAAATACGCAACTAATATAATATGAAACGTAAAATCACAACGGCCTAGTACGAGTGTTAATGATATTACTAAACAAGAACGAGTTTCATAATATCTAGTTAAGAGGCCTATCACAAAATGTACTGAATTCTTTGGTATTGAGTCCGAGCGGCCGATGCATCGCTGTTTCTAGCATTTTCTGCAGTTGTAATTACTTCTATGTAAAGTTTTATAATAAATTATTAAAAAAAAATGTAATTATGTTTCTTTTGTACTAACGTATGTTTTGGTATAAATTTTACTTAATAATATTAATGTTGTAGGGATATAATTACAGCTAATTCTAAACGCTTTTAGTAGTTTTTCAGATTTTGAAAAGGATTTTTTTGCAGAAATCCAATACATATTTTCAAATTCCCAGGCCGCTATAAACTCAACCACTATATACGAGATATCATTATATATTTTTCATTTTTTTTTTCCTTAGTATAGTATTTCAATCCATGAAAATTTTGCGAAAAGCAAGGCCGCTATGAACTATATTAATAATTATTCTCCGCCACACAATAAGGTAAAACTGTCGAAGAGTTTCAGTTTCTCTGAATAAGAACGTAAAAGATGGGTATTAAATTGAAACATCACAGTCATAATGTATTAGGCCTCTTAAAAACTATTCGTATATTTGTTATATACACTTAATATATGAAGCAATACATTTTTATAGTTAGTAAGTACGAAAGAAAACCAAAACTACAATATTTCTAATTGTCAAAGCAAGTGATTCTTATATGTTTCATATATAATGTACACTTATAACTTTTGCCAAATCAACATCGTCAAACCGAACTGTGAAGGTTGACTAAGAATTTCGTTTGACGCGAATTCAGAAGGCTTAGACAAGTGGCATAAACGCTAGTAGAATAAAGTAATCAATGTATGGGACTGACATATGTTTACGACTTCAAATTTGACTCAACGTAGGTATCGCATTTGTAATTGGCAGCCAAATGTTGATCTAATCTATTCGATGAAATGAAACGTCAGGGTAGTACATTTATCTCCATAGAAATTGAAGACAAGTGGCACTTTTGACAAACGAATTCGGCTGCTAGCGTACGACACCTATCGAACGCCAATACCTTGGAGATAACGCTACGAAATGGCGAATCACTGAATAATATGTTAAATAAAATGTAAAATAACTTTTAGACTTGGCAAAAAAACTAAACTTATTACTACTTTCTTAGATTTACGCGAATATTTGACATTTAAATAAAACTATCTTTTCGGATTTTTCCGCGAAAAAATCCGAAGAGATAGTTTTATTTAAACTTATTACTTATAAAAAATAATATTCATTACAGTGGGATGAATGTGCATAAATTAAATAAAAGCTATTATGACTAATTGTTACCATGGTAACCGTTGTCGTTGTCTGACAAATATATATTATTGTATTTAAGTCCTTGTACGTTTGGCTACCAAATTGTTATCGAAATTGCCAAGGCGTTAGCATTTATCGAAAGAGAATATGGAGCGTTTGCCACTTGTCTAAGCCTTCAGGTGAGATTCGGTAAAATATTATGCGTGGAGGAAAAAGATTACCGCGGGATAAACGATAAAATGTGTGAACCCCTTAGAAAATAACAATAGAGCAAAATATTCTATAAACACAACCATTTCGTAAAACTTCTGCAGTAAATGACTATTATAAAGCTACATACTACACTGTGCTAAACATTAAGCACCAAAAGATGTAATTATCACCACACAATGTAAAATCAGTCCGCATGATACCTAGTGTCGAATATAGTTATTATTTATATTCGAGAAAATTTTAGCGACTCTTAATGAGCTAGCGACTTAACATAGTTTCGTTTGGGTCCGTAGGTGCGCGGATTTTGTTTATAATTACATAGGTTTTAAATTTTTTGCGCGGTACCCTAATTCTTTTTCTAAAATAAAATTATCCTAAGTTACTCCTTATAACATCAGCTATCTGCCAGTAAAGGTCCCGTCAAAATCGGTGATCCCCAAATCCCATCAAAAAACAAACAGACAGACAAAAATTCTTTTTTCTTATAAATATCGTATATACTTTCATATGCATTTAGTAAAAAGCTATTATTTTGACATTACAAACAGACACTTTAATTTTATTTATTTGTATAGATAAAAAAAGTCGCTAAAATTTAAAAAGTTGTATATCAGAAACAATTTCAAATAAAATTAATGTCGAACGGAGAAAAGTTAATCGACACTATAGTAAAGGAAAGACTCTACATAATATATCTCGACCTAAGCAACATTTACCACTGAATGTTGGATAAACTGTACGAGCTGTATACTGCGCTTGATATAGCACCTTTACTTAAAGTTTGCAACTAAATAAAAAATAAAAAATAGTCTACGATTATATTACACTGAGATTCTAACAGTCTATTATAACATTATATATTTTATAAATAATGAAAAAATAAAATAAATTTTTTTTTTACATTTGAATAGCTTTTTGAGACATATTTTCCTTAAATTACTCAAAAATTTAATATTCGATAAAACAAAAAGTTTTATAGAGAAATTGTTCGTTGGAATTATTATTTACTGGTATCAACTATCCATTTGTGCGATAGAAACTTGCAAAAAAGAGATAAACATCACAGGCTCAGTACAACATATAAACAACACAACCATGTATTAAATCAACATAACAGAATAAATAACGGCTACGCTTGTAATTATAAAACATTACACACACCGTTTGATCCCAAGAAGAAAACTCGCAAAAAAACTTTGAAGTAACAAAATATGAGGTATAAAAATGAGATTATTTTAAATATGGCACTAAGGTCATAGAAGTAATGTTTATTTTAATTTATACCTTATTTTACTGAACTTTTATTTTACTTAGAATAAGCTTAAATATATTTTTCTTAAAAAACATGCGTAATTGACTGTGATGAAGTCGATTACATTATCCAATATTAATAGTTTGTGTTGATTGATGTTATTGAATAATATTATTCATTCAAAATTGAATGAGAATAGATAAGAAAATATTGTGATAATGTGTTTAGAAATTGTATCATCATTATAAACACTATTAAAGTTTTATTGTCAAACTGTCGTCACCTAGCTTTTCCAATTATTATACATAGAATAATAATAATTATTTTTTTTTAAATTTCCCCTTTCAAATTTTAATATTTGGTAAATTAAACATAAATTATTTATTATTGGACTTAGAACTTTAAGGCTTTTAACAAAAGAGCACAGATTAAAATTTATGACTATGAAAAAAAGAAAAATTTACATTTTGTAACTTCTAATTGTAATTTCAATTGACGTTTTAATCGATTTGTAAACAAATAATATTATTATATATCTTCAGTCTCTTTTACCATATAATATATTATAATTTATAGTGCAATAAAAAGATCTGTCAGACTTGTGATGTAGAGGCACATATCGAATAGTAATTTTAGTAATTATGAGATTTTTACTTAGACTTGTTGATATTTTGTTCACTAAATCTACATATTATGTCTTAAGTACCATATTTTGGCATCTGTACACCATTGGCTTTATATACAAATAGGTGATAGATAGCCATAAATATTGTAGTTTCTTAATGTCACTAGTGTATTTTCATAGACTGACGGTTTATCCATTCAATAGCATCTTCTTACGCTATTTGCAAATAACAGCTAATAATATACAAATTATGTACATATAGTAATAAATTGTATGCACTTGTTACAACTAGAAATTGGCTTATATGACTTTCAATAAGTATATACAGTTTTCTTTCAAAACAGAAATTTTCTTTTCACTTTTACTATCTAATGAATTATTGAAAATTTTATATATAATTTAAATGTTTACCATTCAATACAAATTGCTTGCACATTAATTATCAATAGCGTCATATTTAAGCAGATGTCTAGTAATAACATATAAAGCGTTTGGATTCGATGCCTCATGTATAAAAATATATTTGAAAAAATAGATTTAGCTCTGACATATGAACAGCTATGATCCTTGTGGAGTATTACAAAGAGGAATCTTTATATTATGTATTAACTAAGAACGTCAACCAAAGGACGCAATAAAAGTATTATTAATAAATAATTCTATAAGAGAGCATCCAATGATTATGTGAGCTATTTTTGTCATAATTTGGCACTTCCCTTCTCCTTGGTAAGATTTATTGAGATTTGGTGGAACACCCCCTCCCCTCTTCCTCTCAAGTGAGATTCACTTGACACACACGTTGTTAAAAATAATACAACGTTCAGGTATTCACGAAATAAATGTTTTTTTTACAATAGCCATGCGATTACACAAGCCTCGTAGTTTACTATCGAAGTAGATGGCGCTGTGTGTTAATGTCCCAACATTTTTTATTACTTATTTTTCCAGCGAGCAAAACGGGACACTTACAAAGGAAACGAATTTTTTATTCCCTGTATAATGTATATTCTTTTAAAGTTGACGTGAAATTATCAATCGTGCCACCCCCCCACCCTCCCACCTCCTCCCTTCCCCCTCCTCTTTCCACCAATTTTAAATGAGATTCTACTTGCTTTGAGCTCACATAATTTATGGATGTCCCCTAAATATCACATGTACGGTATTTGGACAAACTATTTTATTATTTATCTGCTCCATAAGTTGTCAGATTGTTAGATTTAAAAAAAACAATTGAGTGTGTAATATCAAATGATAAAATTTCTAAACAAAATATAAAAATAATATAGAGTGCTAGATGGAACACATTAAGTACTGATTTACCTTAAATTATTCTAAAGATGGAGTGCTCACTAAAACATACCTAAATAGTATTAAAATATTAATAAATAAATATTTGATTATCTGTCCTACATTAGACAATTCGTCGCCATAGTGCTTATTTGTTCTAACTACTCATACTTGTTGTATTTTACAGTAGATATTTTTCTTCTATTTTAAAAACAAAGCTTTATTTCTAGGATACATATATTTATACACTCATATCCATATATAAAATACATATCTTTTAGATTTTTTAAAGAAAAAATGTGTATTTACCAAAAGAATTGAATTTTAAAAGTCAATAATTACATATCTTTCGATAAATTGATTGTTTGGATGTTTATCCAATAAGCACTGAGACGACGAATTAGTAAGAAAGAGAGAGTAAATTTTGGTATAATTTAATAATATCAATAAGCACTCCACTATTACTTCAACTCAAATTAATCATAAAAAAATACTTATTTATTCCCTCTTTATATATACTCCATGGTGTATTTGATTACCGATTTTGATGTTACTCCTCCTTATCCTCCACCGCGGAAAGGAAGAGTTTTTGGCACAAGTGAGTAAACTTAGCTGAAACACAATAATAAATCAAGGTTAGTTTATTATCTTTACATTTGATTAATAATTTGTACTACAAGTATGTACTACCGTATATTTATTTATCTTTAACTATTTATTTGAACCTACTATTATAGGCAGTAGAAATAATCTATATAGATAAATAAAATTGAAATGTTTGTTTGTAGTGTCAAAATGACAGCTACTGTGGAAATGATAATAGTTCAGTTTGTCATCATTTTCAGTCAGTGTGTGTGTGTGTTTATTATATACATAAATGTACATAATATATATTGACATTATAAGGGACGAACCCGAGCGAAGCGAGGGTGAGTCTCTAGTATTACATTATCTTAAAACGCAAAACCTTATCTAAATATAAAATTTGATCCAAATCGTTAGACCCGTTGCCGAAATATTCAAATTAAATGTATATATATATATACAAGTAGTTCATATATGAATATATATTTTAAAGTAATAAATTTCAAATTACCCCATACAGGCTATTTGTATAGGATAATTTATATTATATTAATCATAGACACTCCCCATAAACACTCATATAACAATTAACTAAAACTTCACTACAAATAATTAAGACAGGCACAGAGACAAACAAATTTACCATTTACAACACCTTTATATAAATAAACAAACTCACTAGACATATCCCGTACAGCCTTCGGTTCGGATTTCACCAAGAGATAATACACAGGCACCCCTGCGAGCGTCATCAAAGCACCTGCGATCACTGCAACTGGTTCACTCACAATAGGAACCACTAGGAGGATGAGGCAGATTGTTACAAACACTATCGGCATCCAGAGAGACACCTGGAAACAAAATTATATTCTTAGTTCAATGGAGAAGGTTCCCAATTTTATTTTGTATTAATTATCATAAATAATATATAAATCGAAGCAAAATATAACAAAAATATGAAAGAATTAATAAAATATCTCAACAAATAAAAAGGTATGAAACATTAAAGTTGCATTTGTTAAAATAATTTCGTGACGTCAAACGACTTGAACGACCGTTTAAATTAATTTGTCAGTGATTTATTGATAGATACTATTCACAGCATAAGGTCTATTCAGAACAAAAACATATAGTTCAATTATATGTCAATAGATGGTGGTCTAAGAGCCGGTTACACCACAACCTTCACCAATCTGTTAACCAGATGAAACATATTTTTTATAGTTTCAATAATAGATAAATACACCTAAAATAGCTTGCCAATCGAAATCCTGACCAGGCTATTTTTAAATTAATTAATTATTTTTTTCTTTTTATTTTTATCTTTCTGTTAATTTAGTTATAACCGATAGCCTTATACCTAAGTAGCCTTGCCTACTCATTTCTTGACCACACTACCTGATAAGCAGCAAGTTACTATAGGTAATTTCACAGATACTATAAGGTTAACTAGGCATATTCTTTGTGTTATTTACTATCGGTATCAGTATGCACTGTCCTAACAAGTATATAAAGCCTTTGAGATGTCTAAAACCTTAAGTTCTCCCATGACCATGATTATCAAACCATCAAAATAAATCCGCGAAATAACCTGAAAAGATAGTTTTATTTATATAGTATGTATGAAAAAGTAAATGAGGTTGAGGCCCTCAATCTACTTACTCGTTAATAAATAATTTGGGCATGAAAGCCATCTATTATCAACATAAAAAATAGTCAGAGATAATGCTGTTCAATTACTTTGTATAGAATTTTAGAATTGTATTGATTTATATAATCTGTGGAGTATATTTTTTACTGTTTAATACTGTAGTGGCACAGAAGATTTTAGTAAAATTTGTACTATATAGCAGAACTTCGTTCACTCATCTATCCCACAAGTCCCGGGCAATAGCTAACCAAATTTAATTACCTTTATAGGTCTAGCTAAATGTGGTTTCTTATATCTCAGCCATAGAACTGCACTGCAGCTTAATGTCGTGAAGAAGGATTCAACCACCGTGCAATAGGTGATAAGAGACGTCAGGTTGTCAGGTATCAACATGATGAGGGAGATTAGCATCTGGAAACAATTTATAGATAAACCTTTTCTTTGAATTGTATTAAGCAAAGAATTCATAGAAATAGATGATGAATGGTCAAGCCTTATTATACCATAGAGTATTTTATTATTTTACCATATAACGAAAAGAAAAAAGAGAAGATCATATGTAATGCATAATACATATTATGTGTGTATATTTTGGCATTATAAATACAGACTCATATAGTAAATACAAAGTTTGCATCACGCACACTTTGTTGTAATACGCCTATGTGTTACTCCAGGTCATGGTTTATCAGTTTTACACCTATGGTCTAGGGAACGCACCTAAAAAAACGATTGTAAGTTGCTAGTTATGATATAAAATAAAACAAAAGTAAACTAACCAAGAACACCAATGAAGGCATTGGAGACATACACTTGACATTTATATGAGCGAGTAGTTCAGGCATGTGGCCATTTCTTGCCCCCGCGAAACACATCCGCGATGACGTCATTATGTGGACCGATAGACCGCCGACGATAGCAATAGCCACTAGAGTGGGCATCGCATATCTGAACCAACCCAATGCAGCTACGGAGAAATCCTTAAAACAAGCAAAAAAAAAAAAAATTAAAATGTACCAGTGTGTGAACAATAATTTTAGCTATTTTTTTTATTGTATAATATACATATTGTTACAAGTAATATGTAGTAGACAGTAATGTAAATGTTATATACATTATATACATATTATGTTTCACAGTGAAAAGGAATTTAGCAAACTTCATATGTTAATATGGAGTATGCCATGCATATGTTTAAACATTCAAAAATATTACTTTAATTGAACAAACGGATGAAAAAAAAAATGTTTATAACTTTTTCTGGGGAAGTCAGATAAAAATACTGAAGCTAAGCTGAAGGTATATTTAACAAAATATAATCTGGTAGAAAACTTACAACAGCTATGGCTTCGGTGGCTCTTACACCGGTAGGTCCCAACACGGCCAAGTATGACACATTTGCTAATAGATATATGGCTGTTACCAGAGGCAGAGACAGGTATATGGCCCGTGGTAGGTTCACAAATGGATCTCGAAGTTCTTCTGTCATAAAATTAAGGTAGTTCCTGGAAATAAAATGAAATTAAAAAAGTGCTCTACATATTTTCAGAATGTCATTATTTCTGCCATCAGTTTGGAAAGAAGTCTCTGTTCAAATATTGATGTCAAAAAGTGAAAAACATTTCTATTTTCTCAAGACAATATATTCTCCAATCAGTTCAGCATATGTGACATGGCTAAAGACAAACAAATAGTTCGGCATTTATAACTCTAGCGACATACTCGTACCCTCACTTCGCTCGGGTGCGTCCCTAGGTACGTTTTAAATAGATATGAATAATTATTGCGAGTGTACCTTAGAAGAAAGACTTATGCTATTGCAGATTTTTCTGTAGGTTTTTAAGACCTATAATTTTCTTTCTTTTAATTTAATTTATTTGAATGAGAATTTATAAAGACAACTCAATAAAAACAATTATTGTGTTTTCCTGTGGGAATGAAAAATTTTACTCTAGTAAAGTATCTATTATGTTGACCCAAGTAATAAGTTATCAGTACACAAAATTTAGTTAAAATCGGTTCAGCACTTTTTGCGTGAAAGGCGGACGCGATTTCACTTAGTTACTATTTTTTAATATGTATAGATGTATAGATTAATAAAGACAGAAATGTGGCAACCCTCGTGGCACATCTTAAATTCAAGATCATAACTACATGCCAGCAAGACATGAGGCAGCTGTTTACATATTTTTTATATACCTATTAGTACATAAATAGTAACTAACTGTACTGATAGTACAAAACTGAAGGGATTGGGATCTTACATAAATAAACTATGCGAGTGGAACAGTTGACAAAAGCAAGTAAGACAAAATAAAAAATAGACATTTAAAAATGAACTTACCAGCCAGAGTAAGAAAATATTCCTGAATAGAAGGCAACAGACCAGTCACTCGCAGATGTTTTGGTACCAACCCACCCATCTTCAAAATTTTGTGTTCCTCCTACAAGTGCATTATAAAAAAATTAAAAGAAGATATGAATACATAATTCTTTTTTATATTTACAATATTTGACATTTTAATTAAACTATCCTTGAATTTTTTGTGGATTTATTTTAATTTTGGTACATGTTTCAAATGCTTTACAACAATCATGGTCCCGGGAGAGACTAAGGTTTTCATAAAAGGTTAAACCAATAAAACTGTAAACTAAAACAAAATATGAGTAAAGTAATGGTACATTCCCAATGATTAAAAGTGATTAGATGCAGAAATGCTAGTAGTATATTTTAGAAAACCTCAATCCAACATAATGTTATTAAAAGAATGACACATTTTTTATACTAAAAAAATTGTATGTGTACTTCTTTCATATTATATACATGTTAAATATAAAATACAAGTAAAAAAATTCTATATCAATTACCTCCAGCCATCCAAACAATGCCACCCATAATAATAATGACCAATGCAGATATTTTGGTGAACATGAAAACATTTTGGACCCGAGTTGTAAATCTCACATCATAAGCATTTATAAATGTTAAGAAACCTGCAACCCAGTGAAGTTAATGACAGAATGAATTATATTAACACAATAATTGGCAGAAATATTATTACTAATAAATTCAACGCAGCTAATTTAGAAGCTAGAAGTCAAAAATCATATTATTTATGAAATAATATTCATGAATCATGAACTACTATGAATGTATACATAATTTGTTTAATTTAATTTTCATATACATTCAATAAAAAAATAGATCCCTTATAGGGGGGAACACAAGTATCTAAATAGCTGACTGTGGGTTTGTCGCACCTATTTCTCTAATTTTTGAAAAAGCTACATATAGAATTTAGAAAAACAGTTTAAAAGTGCCTAAATAAAATTTACTCACTAAGCAATTTCATCTTACTAATATTATAAATGTGAAAGTTCATATATTTGGATGGACATTTGTTAATTAATCACGCCAGAACGGCTGAATGGATCTAGATGAAATTTGGCACTGAGATAGATTATAGTCTGGAATAGCTATGTGCTATTCCAGACTACTTTTTATCCTAGAAGTGTGGTTCCCGTGGGATAGATTTGTTTTTGTTTTAGTGTGAGCAACTAGTATACATATAATTGTTTTAACATTTTTAAAATTAAAAAATATGCATGAAATAAAAAAGTATTTATGAGTGATACACCTGGGCTTTTTATTATTTTTTATTAACTAGATAGATCATAAAGAAACAATATATGAAAGAACAATTATATATTTATAATTTCTTTAATTAATTATTTGATAACAAAAGTGACAATATTATAATAGTCATGAAATTTATGACAGACTAGCGACTCACCCTCGTTCCTCTCAGGTTCATCCCTAGGAATATTTTAATAGTTAGCATAAATTTCACAGAGATGACATATTTTCCCACAGCAAAAAGTATCCCATATGTTAACCCAGATAACCAGCTATCATCATACCAAATTTCATCAAAATCTGTCCAGTGGTTTTCTCATATATATATTAGGCCTTTGTATCAATAATAATAACTATATCAATAAGATTTTCCGAAATATATTTAATGTACAGATTTGGCTCAGAATTTTATTATATGTTTAGATAAATAAAATTGATCTATTAGTATTGTCAAAATAATAGCTTTTTACTAAATGCATATGAAAGTATATACAGTGCTAATAAGGAAAAAACAATTTTATTCTTTTTTGTCTATCTGTCTGTTTGTTCCGACTAACCTCTGAGAGGGCTGGACCTATTTTGCTTGGACTTTCACTAGCAAATAGCTGATGTTATAAGGTCAACTTTGGCTACTTTTATTTTAGAAAAAGAATCAGGGTTTCATGCAAAAAAAATAAAACCCAAGAAATTGTGAACAAAGTCATACTAAGGGACACACTGGAGCAAAGCGAGGGTAAGTCGCTAATAAAAAAATATAAGTAATGGTACTTACAAATTGTTACAGCAGCTATAAGCTTCCTACTCAAAGGGTCTATTGGGCAATTTGGAAATATTGGCTCCAGAATATTGTTGGCAAATGTTAATGACATTATTGCATTAGTACTTGGCCTGAAAGAAGATTTACTTTAGCATTAAAAGAAAATTACAAAATTCATATATTTCCAACATCAGAAGAGGTTTGTTATAAAAACAATAGATACTATTAGTTAAAAATTCATAAGGCTTACTACTTACACAAACACCAAATTAGCATCCCATAGATACAGAAAAGCTGGTAGGGGTCCATATGCTTCATTAATGTAATGATAGTCTCCACCACTTTGAGCAAGTGTTGTACCTTAAAGCCCTCGTAATATTATTATACAAATAAACATCAGTTATAGTATAGCTACTAACTGAACTGTGTCTATTATTATGATTAATTAATGTGATAATATTATATAGATGATAAATAAATTTGTGAAAAGAATTAATATCAAGTTACACAAGTAAAAATAAATAAAATCAATAATTTATATATGAATATAACACTGACATTATGTCCTGCTTATACATAGTAGCAAAATATATTGCATTAATCAATACTATAAAATACAATATTTACCTAATTCTGCATATGACATTGCTCCTAAGGTTGCTAGGACTCCACAAGCGGCCCATACTGATAAAGCACCCCAAACTGACCCAGTTTTTTCTAAAACTTCTTTAGGAGATATAAATATGCCACTGCCAAAAATTATGCCAAGAATAATGGCGACCCCTTCCAACAACCCCAGCTGTTTTCTCATTTTCACCCTCTCGTCGCTCATTTTTAAAGTGTGAATTATATCGTGATATTGCAACAACTTGTTAAAAAACGCTAATTAAACTTTTTATATGGAAGTAGATCACCTTACCGTTATCACACTACAAGACCGACTTAACCTATATTAAAATAGAAACAAGTATGTAATTGACCTCCCACATGACTAATTACTGTTTTTAATTGATATATAAAAACTTGAAAAAGATCCTAACTCACTAGTACACAACGCTATATTTCATTAATTTAAGTTATTATCATTATCATGGTGAGAAGAAATTCAATATTTTACGAATATTTCGCGGCCACATCCAAAGAGCATGTATATTTATATAAGACATAAGTGTATAATCTATGATGTATATTATTATAATCTTTGGCATGTACTATCGACTACGGACTAGCGAGTAGCGACTACGATCTACGGTCTACCCTTAATCTGTGGGTCTACAATGTAGATAAAAATAACTATTATGTATCTAGATATTAGGGGGTTGAAATAATCTTTAAACTGTGAATTGTTTATTATTGCTAAATATATGTAATATATTTTTACGATATAAACTCGCCGGCATATTTAGCGAAACACAAAAAAAGGTCCATTATTAAAAAAGTATGGTTTTATTTTAAAATCTACTTACTACACTTCTTTTGTTATTTAAAATTTCATTTGTTTTACTTAAAAAGAGATCACATTAAGAACAGATTTTGCGAGTTAAGGCTATTTGTGAAAAATGGTACATTTATGAACTTTTCATATAACCGGGAAAAGTGAAAATTAATATTAAAATAATAATTAATTAAATTAGAAAAATGGTGATTAATATCGCGTATTTCCTCCACGTGCTCTTATTAAAGTTTCTACCCGTCTAGGCATACTGAGAATGATGTTATCGATGGTCTCCTGGGATAGTCTCCGCCATTCCTCAACTACGGCGATTCGCAGTTCACCCACGTTGGCAGGAGTTGGAATTCTGGACTTAACTTTTCTTTTCAGCAAGTCCCAAACGTGCTCTAACGGGTTCATATCTGGTGATCTCGCCGGCCACTCCATAACAATGATATTCATATCATTAAGATAAGCTTGAGTTACCTGAGCGGTATGCGGCCGAGCATTATCCTGCATAAAAACAAAATCGTCACCGATATATGGGGCAAACGGTACGACATTTTCTTCTAAAACTTCACTGATATAGCGGTCTGCAGTCAGACTTAAAAAAAAAACTAACAAAAAAAGAGTATTTCAATGAAATTTTAAATCAAACTCAGAAGGAAGAAATACTCGAAGTTCGCTCCAGATAAGGTGTATTTGAATAAAATTAAAACAATTGCATAAAGTGTGATGTTCAGTTGTTTTCTTAATTTGAAAATATTTCTATTTAAATTAAATGACGTATAAACCAGCCAGCGACCTTATATGATACTGATATCAAACCTTTATTTTGTGTTCCGCTAAATATGCCGGTGTGTTTATATTATATACCATTTCTATATAGTTTGTGATATATACGTATTACACACAAATTAGAAATGCTACGTATTATAGTTACTATGTACTTTTAAAATGCATTATATTTTCCATTTTTTACGACCTAGCCATAAAAACTTTAACAATTAATATAAAATAATAAATTCTTTATTATTCATTTATGATATAGACTTAAAGACGTTTATTTGTACCATGGATGATTTGTACAATAACATAATATACATATATTTGAATATATTTTAGCATAGCAATTTCGAACAAAAATCATTAAAAATTACAGTTTTTAATTATTTAGTATTTACATATATTATAGTATTTATATTTCAATATTATAAATCATGGATGACAAAGTTATGTTACTTTTAACGGTTAGTATGAAATACAAATCTTTGAATTTCTCAGCTTTTCTGTACGATAATATGCATGTATAATATATATAAACCTTCCTCTTGAATCACTCTATCTATTAAAAAAACCGCATTAAAGTCCGTTGCGTAGTTTTAAAGATCTAAGCATACATAGGCACAGACAAACAGTGGGAACTGGGAAGCGACTTTGTTTTATACTATTTATTTATTTATTTATTTATTTACATCCAATTAAAACGGCAGTGCCACTTACACTAACTAGATTATACATATATTATAAATTAATTACAAGCATTAAATGAAAGAGAGAAAAAAAAAAAACATTAGAAACAAAATTAAATACTGCTTTGGTTCTGAGAATATTAGTAACAGGGTTATTCAACATTCTCAGCATAACTTAGCAACTCAAGAACCAAAGTTGGCCATTTGTCATTGAATGGGTCCCATTGAGCATTCTTGTCCAAGAGCGCGTTGAATGATGCCAATGAACGCGGTATAGGTGCCATGGTTCGGGCAATAGTGCGACAATATGGGACAACGAAAAGCTTATTTTTTCGAGGGCGAAGGTTATTTGTAATCGGGGCGTGGATACAACACAATTGAGTATGGAGATCCGGAGCATCAACGTCTCCTCGTAAAATTCGGCACATAATTTTTAATTGGTCACAAATCCGTCTGACTTCCAAGGAATTGAAACCTAAGCAACCTAAAAGAAATTTGGTTGGGTATAGAAAAGGGTAATATCCATAACAACGTTTGAATAGATATCTCAGGAAGGCCTTTTGTACCTTTTCTAATATAAGTCCATACTTCTTCTCGTACGGATGCCAGACGCAGGCGCTTGTTTCCAGTTTGCTTCGCACTAGAGCATAATATAGTAACCGTATTACTACAGGACTACTGAACTTCCGAGAGTTGCGCAATACGAACCCTAATCTTCGAAATGAATCGGCTGCTATTGAGTTAATATGGTCTCGAAAAGTTAATTTGGCGTCAAAATTTATGTAGTGAAAAGTGAAAAAAAATGTATACTATGTAGTGAAAAGTGATGAGGGTAACCACGCTTGAATTCGCCGCGAGTGGGCTAGTATAGAGTATGGTCTTCAGAAATGTCAAATGACACAACGTAGGTTCTTCAAACCTGGCCCCCCAGGATTTTTTTTATTTTTTAATTTCCACATATCGTTTGTCCTTGATTGTTCGCCATAAATAATTGTTTGTTCGTAATTTTTTTATTTATAAATAATTAAACAAAAATGTACCCTCAATCGATTTTTTTTACTACTAGTAGTCTTTAAATATTTATTAATGTTTGTTCGTTTATAAAATACGTTTGTTCTATCGTAAAAGTGCCTATTTTTGAAGTTATAACTTCCTTTGGCAAGTTTGGAAAAAATATGAGAGTAAAATTTTTACGATGTGCGCGCACTTCGGCAGCCAAAAAGCGACATAATTAAGTTAACTGAAAGCGACATGATGAAGTTAGCTGCATTCCTTTTATAAACAGAGAGTTGTGTCATACTGGATAAACTGGTTTAGCACAAAAAGTGACATATACAAAAATAATCTAGGTAATTAATTGTAAATAAAAATGGTTCCATGCATAATCTTGCTAAAGTGAACAGTTTCAGAGTTGCGAAGGGTGTAAAGGTAGCAATTTTTCGATATAATTCGATTATAATTTCAAAAACATAGTCCGCCATCTTTGGGAGTCCGCCATATTGGATTTACAACACCGTCACTTCGCTTATTGTACTCAAACTCAATCGGACATTAGAAGTGGGTCGAATTTTACTTGCAAGATTTGATTACAGACAGACACCGGGACAGGTGAAACTAAATAAAAGCTTGTAATCATTTTTATTTTTATCGATATAAAACACGTGTTGTGTATATAGAATTAGGTACCGGAGTAAATATCTTGAATAGACATCACACTAGGTATACTAAAGGGATATTTAACGACTAACTTCATATTGTAGTCTATATCTGTCGCATCATAAAAAAATCATTCTAATCATAATATTTTCTCTATTCCGCCAAAAGAAGAAAATTCCACTCGCAAAATAAAAATCGGCGATCTCGGAAACGACTCTAATGATTTCGCTGAAATTTGATATATGGGGATTTTCGGGAGCGAAAAATCGATCTAGATTAGTCTTATGTTTGGGAAAACGAATGTTTTCGAGTTTTCATGCGGTTTTCTTTCGCATTATTCCACGCACAATATGTTCGATAATTTTCCATACTCAGGCATAAATAAGCATTGTGTTCATGCGATCAAGGCGCAAGATTGACAATCATAGGATACCTACAAAGTTTTTACTTTTGTTTTTTTTTTGTATCTATTCTTAAGTTTTTAGTTTCTTTTTAAAGAGAACATTGTACTCTTGGCCAAAAACTCCAAGCGAAGCTCGGTCACCCAGGTACTTGATATAATTACCTAATATAACACTATTCACATAATCTCAAATTGTTACAAAGTATGTATGATGACAATGATTTAATTTGTTTAATTGGCAGTGTAACGAGTACATAAAATGTGATTGATATGTTACATAATCATTTTTATTAATGGCCAAATTATAGAATTAAGAAATTATTAAAATAATTTTGGGGATATTTCAGGATCAGGATCTGGATAATATTGGAGTAGGTCCGCAACAGGTGCTTCTTGATCCTCGTAAAAGTCACAAGCTAACAAGTATTCCCTTTTGGAATAATCATCTCCTTTGCAAAACATCTCACCTGAAATATGAATTTTTACTTATCATCTATTTATCTATCTATCTATCTTCTATATATCTATAAATACATATAATAAAACTATAGAGGTCGAATGTCGAATGGAGGGCTGGAGAAAAACATACAATATTTTTTACCGCGGGATATTATCTTATTCTCACGGGAAAACATGTTATAATAAAACCCAAAAAATATTTATGATCAGAATTACTTAAAAATTAAATATGTGTGTTTATAATTTTTCGAAATTCATCCCATAAGAAGGGTAAAATAGGGGATGAAAGTATGTATGAAAGTTTTTCTTTGTAGTTTTAGCGCGAGCGAAGCCGCGGGTTCTGCTAGTAATGCGTCAAGTTTAGGTTAAAAAATGTATATAATATATAGTCTATCTATTTTATACTAACTGTTAAAACGTATCTACATATGAATGGACTCAAGGATGAACTCGAGCGAAGCGAGAATTAAATACTGCGCACACCACAGTAGGTATCTTTTTTTCATCCGGTAGTTTAGTTTCTAATCAGAAAAAAGCGTTATTGTGTGCCCCATGTACATTATAGAATTTCTACCGCTTTTTAGGTAGAGCTCAATGAACTTCTTAATTATTATCTTATATTGATAGTAAAAAATCTAAAAATTATAATTTTTTAAATACCTTCTATATACATAATGTGAACCGGACTTTTAGCTTCAAGTGCGCCAACACAATAGTGTTCTTCAGTAAGACTTGGGTGCCAATACATTATGGCATCTCTGCAGGAAGAACCCGCAATGGGAAGCAGTATTCTATCCTAAATATATCATTTATATCATTTTAAGTCAAATAATTGAATTAATTCCAATTACTATAAGATTATAAGTGATTACCTTACATATAATTTTATTGTTTACAATAGGTTCTTTTACTTCTCCTGTGCAAAAGAACTTTCGCTTTTTTCTCATGATGACGGTACTTATTTCCAACACAGTTTTAATACTGTTACCTACAAAAATAATTCATTTTTCCATTTTTTTATAATTATACAGTTTGACAAAAATAAACAACAGTAACCGAACCTTTCTCTCCATTTATAGCTTCTAGTTCACGCATTCCTCTAACTTGAGTTTCTCGACTATTTTGTTGCTTCATGTAGGTAGCCAGTCTATTCATTGCATCTACAAACTCATCTATAGGACCTATAGATAATAATATTAAAACTAGAAAAATGGTTTCTTTACTTATATTTTAGCGTCGTCCTGTAATATTTATTATTATTTACCAGTCCCAAAACTTCCACCATCTAAATAATTTAAAAATTGATAGAATCGTAAAGCCTCATCTGATTCAATTTCGTCCATCACAGGTCTCTGTAAAAAGCCAAATATATCTTTATATGTTAAACATAATTAATACTTTAAAAGTAATAAATTATAATTACTAACATTAATTATAGCTTAGTTGTATATTTTATATAGCTATATAGAGCTACTTACGAATTTACCACTCCAAGCCCCAACATCAGAATAAAGTGAATTTACTCTACTTGGCATCCAGTCTAAAGAAGATCGAGCCACGAGTACAGGATGCTGGAGATTACAAAATATAATTGAACAAATAAGTCGTTGTTGACAAAAAAAATAACGAAAATATATTTTATAACTTACTAAAGATTGTCTAGCACAGACATATTTTATAAGAAATGTAATAAATAAGAAAACGTAGTTCATTTGGTCTAAACCTCTAAAAACTAAATAAATTTGAATATTTTAAGTAAGCAGATTTCAAGTTTTGCTTCAGCTTAGTTTTGAATTTGTTACTTTACTGACGATAACGTAATTGGAACCTTGTTAGGTACTAGATTTATTAAAACTATGTTTTATGACTCTAGTCCAATTAATTTAATTTGTTATTCTTGATATTTCTAATACAAAAAAAAAAATAAAAAAATTAGATCAGACAAAAAAATCCACAGATCTCGTGTCTGCCACGACCTTCGGGTACATTGAAAATGAATCTGCCAAATGAATTGAGTTAAATCATTTTTAACATATTAATTACTAGGAGAACTCGAAGAATTAAAATTTGATTAAGAGCTACTTTGTATACCACATTAGTGGATGTTCCGTCTGATTCTGGGTTCTCTTAAAATGTCCATGTGAGAAGATGGATACCGATTCCCCTCGAGTACATCCAGCAAACACAGTGGCCACAATAATTTTTTATAGATTACTAGCAGTCTTATCCGATTACACAGCTTTGGTGGCTATTCATAGCAGGTGTGTCAACCTTCAGAAGGATAGAATACTGTTAAGGAATTCTACAGGATAGTGAACTGCTTCATCCATTTGCATCACTGAAACGACAGACCTATATTTTATTTTTGACCCTTCAAAGGACTTAAGTTATTGAAATCAAAATCACTTTTGTTATTAAAATCAGTAGCATTGTTGTTTTTGGTGGTCAGTGTAGCATGTTCATAAAGCCAAGTTCATTAAGACCGAGTTTCAGATAACTCTGATCAATAAACATTTTGTTCTCCATATAAACCTTACCATCCCCTTTTACGCCTTTAAGGGATAAATTTCAAAAAAATCTTATATACATATTACATACGTATTTTAATTATTATTTTTAAAGCTAAATACCACTTTCCGTGCATTTTACATTAAAAATTGCAGACTTTAATAAAAATAAATTACAAATTTTCATCCCCTTTTTTACCCCCTTACGGGATGAATTAGAATAAAGGATAAACGTGACGTGTTCTTTAATTGAATTGAAGATCATTAATACTAAGTTTCAAGTAATTCTGATTTTAAATATTTTTTTTTCACAGATAAACTTTGGTATCCCCTTTTACCCCTTTAAGGAATGAATTTTGAAAAATCCTTTCTTATCCGATGCCTACGTCATATAAGGAATAAGTTCTTCAAAAATACACGTCTCTACGACCAGTGGTTTAGGCTGTGCGTTGATCCATCAGTCAGTCAGGACAAAACCTTCTATATATATACAAGCGACTCACCCTCGCTTCGCTCGGGTTCGTCTCTAGTTATGTTTTAACATCTAGTATAGATTTCTCAGAGATGAAATATTTGCCCGCAGTAAAAAGTATCCTTAAGTTGACTCGGATAACCAGCTATCATCATACCAAATTTCATCTAAATCTGTCCAGTGCTTTTCTCTTGACGCCTCTGTGTCTACAATAATGACTATTTCAATAAGATTTTCCAAAAATATTTAATCTACAGATTCGACGCAGTTAGAATATTATTATATGTTTATTTTTTAACGGTTAGCATAGATTTTTCAAAGATGAGATATTTTCCCGCAATAAAAATTATCCTATATGTTGACTCGGATAACTAGCTAATATCATACCAAATTTCATCAAAATCTGTATAGCGGTTTTCTCCTGAGGCGTTCCCAGACAGACAGACAAAACTTCTAAAAACTATAGATTCGGCCTCGGTATCGATAATGATGACTATTTCAATAAGATTTTCCAAAAAATATTTAATGTATAGATTTGACTCTGAATTTTAGTATATGTATAGATACAGACTAGCAACTTACCCTCGCATCGCGCGAGTTCGTCCCTAGGTACATTTTAACGGTTAGTATTGAATAGATGGTCGATCGCTTGCTTTGTGTAAAACAAAAACAAATTTATCCCATGGGAATCGTATGTTTTTTCGGGTTAAAAAATAATCAATTTGTTATACCAGACTAAAATCTATCCCTGTGCTTTTCACCCAGATCCGTTCAGCCGTTCTGGTATGATTGAGTAACAAACACCCATCCAAACTTTCGCATAAATTATAATACTTCAATTAATTATAATATTTTATTAATGGGATTAAATTATATTATATATAACCCGAGTAATAAGTTATCACTACACAAAATTTAGTTAAAATCGGTTGCGTAATTTTTGCGTGAAACGCACACACCCAAACAGACAAACAGACATACAGACAAAAATTTTAATAACTATTATTTTGGAGTACATATTCTGCACACAATAGTTACAGTCATTGTTTTAAAAAAATATTTCATGTATAGATTTCGCTAAGTTACTGTTTTATTATGTGTATAGATATAAGTTAGTTATTAGTTTAAATACATATTTATTTATGCATAAAGAATCACTTCGTTCAAACACATAATCATGTTCCAAAATATTTATTCACCATCAATATTGCGCTCACACGCTCTTCGGGCGTAAACTCTGCGTCACAAAGGTACAACTTCTGAATAACCCAGACATGATACGCACCTCCAATGATTTTTTGAATGTAACCCAAAATCGTATCTTTAGGGGTTTTTTTCATTTTTTTGATATCTCATTTCGTTTTCGATATATGAAATATTTTCTGAGCGAAACCGGGCGATAAACGACCGCATTTTTCACACTATTTCGATTTTAAAAAAAAGGAATTGAGTTTATTCAAAAATTCTTTTTGCATTTTGTAGCCCTTATCATGACGCGTTTTTTGACATCCTAATCAGCCACGTAGTCTCAAAAGTCACGACACCAGGGCAATGTCGCACTTTCGCTGAAAATCGGGCCTATACCGAAGCGACAAGAAAAAACATTTTCAATGTTAATATAATCTATACTATAACTAGCGACTCACCCTCGCTTCGCTCGGGTTCCTCCCTAGGTACGTATTAACATGAATACAAAAACAGGAATAGAAAAGTAGGTAAGTATTATAAAAAATAATATAATATATATCCTTTACTTGAGAAATGATTGATTCCCCATCCAATCTTCCACCACCCCTTTCACCCCTTTTTAGGTATTATACTAGCAGAGCCCGCGGCTTCGCCCGCCATCAAACGACAAAAAAATACGCATACAATGTTTACGGCTTTAGAATCATGTAACTCGGCTAATATGGGTTTTTAACTAACGTACTAACAGGCTAACTATGTTAACTATGTTATTTTTAAAGACCCAGTGCTATATACACCTGAAGCTTACAGTCTCCCTCCTTCTCCTTCTTTTTTAAGTTACACATATAAATTGCCATTCTTATTTTGCTGTAGCTTTTTTCCTGCGGCTACGCTCGCGTGGACTGAAATATTTACTGAGTTATAATTTCCATTGAATTTATATGTTGTCATATCGAATTTTTAGTATTATGTCTAAAGTAAAACTTTAGATTCACTTAACTTAGTCTATGCTAAAAAAACAAACCACAAATATACCACACTGATGAATGTTTTGTCTAGTTCTGTGTTATGCTAAAATGTCCCCGTGAGAAGCTATTATCTCTGAAGTCTACGCCTGCTACTTTTAACGATTGGCCCTGAGATGTATTACTGGTCATTTCAAAGCAAACTTTATGAAAGAATTACAATGAATTAAATTGGCATAGTCAGAAGTTATCAGCGGTATTCGAGGTATGAATTCTGATTTCCTCGAGCGCATCAAGCAAACAAAGTGACCACTATAATGTTTAATGAACTACTACAGTCTAATCCCGTTACATAGCTTAAGCAACTTTTTATTGTAGATGTGCCAAACTTCAGAAGGAGGATATAGATAGCAGGATACTCTCTAGCTAGGTACTCTCTCTCGCGCTCTAGGACTGTTATAGTTGTCGCTGCTATGGCCAGCCAAAAAGCTATACATAATTTTCCTTTGGAATCAGAATAATTTTCGTTCTCTACTTTATATCCCACACAGTAAATGTGCACTTACAGAGAACTCAAGCTATGTTACTCTATTTATTCAACAACTCATAGGTTAACTTATCCACTTAGAGGCTGATTTAAAAAAAAATCTACAATGCATGTTTGTTTAATATTGTATTAAAGAGCATTAATACCACGTTGCGAGTAATTCTGATCATAAACAATTTTTTCCTCATAAAAACAGCATTTTAAGGGATGGATTTCGAAAAAAAAAGAATTGTATTGTTTTAGTTTTCATTTTATAGGTAAATACTATTTTCCGTGCAACAATTACAGAATTTCATACAAATTTTCATCCCCTATTTGACAGCCTTATGGGATGAATTTAAAAAAATGCTAAAATATGTATTTATTTAATTGTATTGTAGAGCGTTAATACCAAGTTTCAAGTAATTCTGATCATAAGTAATTGTTTGCCGATATAAACTTTATCACCCCCTTTTACCCTTTTAAGGCATGAATTTCGAAAAAAATCTTATATATATAATATTTCTTATTTTTCATCTTAAAGCTAAATACCACTTTTCGAGCATTTCGCGTTAAGAATGACAGAGTTTCATACAATCTTTTATCCCCTATTTTACCCCCTGAGGGGATGAATTTTAAAAAATCCTTTCTCAGCGGATGCCTACATTATATTATAAGGAATATGTCCTCTAAATTTCACGTTTTTACGACCAGCGGTTTAGGCTGTGCGTTGATCGATCAGTCAGTCAGGACAAAGCAATTTATGTATATGTTGCCGGAGATGTATGTAATCCGTCATTGTATACAATTCCTAGGAAATGTATGTAATTCCTAAAATCGCACGGAAATGTGTAAAATAAATTATATTAGACACATTTCCTAGGAAATCTATACATTGTCTAAATAGCAATCGGAAATGTAAATATTTGAGATATCAATGGGTATGAGGAGATAGCGGGGCGAGGGGAGAGTATTTTTTTGTCTGACCAGGCGATTTCGCTAGTGCCGCGTTAACTGTCAGTGTTAGAACAGTTAAAACTTAAGCACGAGCCGAGCGAGCGAAGCAAGCGTGCCGCGGTAGCGGCCGGCGAGTGCCATAAACTCTAAATGCTAGGTAAAAACTTAGGTAATTGTCTTCAGATCTTGGTCAGGTTAGGTTAGAACAGTTAAAATTACGCCATAAACTCATTTTAACAACGTGTTTTATTACAGAAAGCGTTATTTTTATTCATTTCTTAATACGATATTGGAATTATATACAATTCCTAGGAATTGTGCACATTTCCTAGGACATTTACGTATTAAATAGTTTTTGAAACAATATTTTATACATTTCCTAAATAGCTTATATATATATAGATGATATGTTTTCCGGGATGAAAACTATCTTATCTCATTCCCAGAGTCTCAAACTATATATACTAATATTAAATGCGATAGTAACTCTTTCTGTCATCTTTTCACGCTTAACCGCTGAACCGATTTAGATGAAATTTGGTTTGAAAATAATTTGAGACCCTGGGAATTATATAAAATGGTTTTCATCCCAGAAAACATATCAAATATAAGGAAGTGAAAAGCAGGAGGGTGGATGATTGAATGGGGAATCAATCATTTCTCAAGTAAGGCATATATTTTTGTTTACTTTTATAATACGTACTTTGAATGAATGAATGAAATAAACTTTATTCAATTAGACTTATTACAAGTGCTTTTGAATCGTCAATTAAATGTAAGCGTCAGTGTAGTCAGTCCGTGGGGAAGCTACCACCGGCTCGGAAAGCAGTTCTGCTGAGAAAAGCCGGCAAGAAACTCAACAGTTTCTCTTTTAAATATCAAAATTACATTTATTTTATTAACATAACAATATAGATAGCCCGCATATGACTCAATAACACTCAATTCCACACATTTTCATCAACAAAAAACTCTTGAACAGTGTACGCTTTGCTCAATAAAACATTTTTAATTCTATCTTTAAATTTGTGAAGAGGTAAATATGGGACAATTTGAGGAATTTTATTATATATGCGTATACTCAGGCCCATGAAAGATTATTCACCTTTTGGAGCCGAAATCTAGGCGTTACAAGCTTATTTCTATTCCTAGTGTTTATTGTGTGTCTATCGCTGTCATGAAAACATCTCGCAGGGAATCACGAGCTCTTAGATCATAAATAGCCCGTACTGCTCTTTTTTGAAGAATAAATATCGAATTAATTTCTTTCTTTTGCGTACCTATGTACCTATATGCATTGTACATGTACATATATAGTCTATTCTATACTTACCGTTATAATGTACCTAGGGACGAACCCGAGCGAAGCGAGGGTGAGTCGCTAATCTATATATACATAAAATGCTTTGTCCTGACTGACTGACTGATCGATCAACACACAGCCTAAACCGCTGATCGTAGAAACGTGAAATTTGGAAGTCATATTTCTTATACAATGTAGGCATCCGCTAAGAAAGGATTTTTCAAAATTCATCCCCTAAGGGGGTAAAATAGGGGATACAAGATTGTATGAAACTCTGTCATTCTTAATGCGAAATGCACAGAAATTAGTATTTAGCTTTAAGGTAAAAAATAAGAAAAATGTGTATTAAATTTTTTTCGAAATGCATCCCTTAAAAGGGTAAAAGGGGGTGATAAAGTTTATATGGGCAAACAATTATTTATTATCAGAATTACTTGAAACTTGGTATTAATGCTCTCCAATACAATTAAATACATACGTATTTTAGCATTTTTTGAAATTCATCCCATAAGGCTGTCAAATAGGGGATGAAAGTTTGTATGAAACTCTGTAATTGATGCACGGAAAATGGTATTTACTTTTAAAATGAAAACTAAAACAATACAAATATCATTTTTTTTTCGGAATTCATCCCTTAAAAGGGTAAAAGGGGGTTGTGCTGTTTATATCAGGAAAAAAATGTTTATGATCAGGATTACTTGAAATTTTGTATTAATGCTCTTCAATACAAGTAAATAAAGATGTATTGTAGATTTTTTTTAATTCAGCCCCTAAGTGGGTAAAAGTGGGCGGTGAAGTTTGAGTTGTTGAATATATTTAAATAGAGTGACATTGCTCAAGTTCTCTGTAAGTGCACACTTAATTTGTGGGGTGTAAAGATGAGAACGGAAATTATTCCAAATCCAAAGGAAAGTTATGTATAACTTTTCGGCTAGCCACAGCAGCGACAATTTTAACAGACCTAGAGCGCGAAAGAGAGAACTTAGTTAGAGAGTATCCTGCTATTTATATCCTCCTTCTAAAGTTTGGCACATCTGCAATAAAAAAGTCGCCTAAGCTATGAACGGGATTAGACTGTGAGTAATTCATTAAACATCATAGTGGCCACTGTGTTTGCTGGATGTGGGGGGAATCAGAATTCATACCTCGAATACCACTGATAACTTCTCACTACGCCTTTGATTTTAATTTATTGTAATTTCTTCTTAAAGTTTGCTTTGCAATGACCTATTATATAAAAAGATTATTTATATAATAAGTTTGATCGCGGGCGAAGCCGCGGGTTCTGCTAGTATGATATATAATAATTTATAATTATTGAATATTCTCTCTTGCATGAATGAATCTTGAATTAAGTAACTCTACTACCATACGCCATACTTAAAAGTATAAATATATGCATACAACGATAGAGGAATTACTTAATTCGAGATTCAACAAAGCAATAGTGTAGTAGGTAAAGACTAAACAAAAACACATTTCTTCTGTTGAATTAAATATTAATGTTTCTTTTGTAATCGTCGATGTCGATTGTAATTAAATTATCCTGAATTTGTTTATACTGGAATAGATTTTTTTTCCGTCGATTATTAAATTATCCACACTATAAACTTGATTATCATTTAAATACTAGCGACTCTCGTTATTTCGACGTGAAAGAAGTACAAACAAACAAATAAACAAACAAACGAATGAAGGTAACGAACGAACAAATAAACAAAGTCAAACTGTTTAATTTAGAAAGAAAAAGTCAAATCTACAATTCAAGGCATTCAAGTAGTTTATATTCATTTTAAGTAAGGTTGCTTTCATAATTATAAAGTAGTGCCTAGTAGGTAAGGAAAAAGATAAATGTGATTTTTAGGTTTTTCCGTGAATTTTCCCAATTTTTCTCTCCATAACTTTCCTCGGACTTCAACGAATATTTGAAAAAAAATCCGAATCGGCCCAGCTGTTCTCGAGTTTTGTGCTTAGCAAGTATTTAGCCACTCATTTTTATTTATATATTGATATATGTAGAGATTATTACGTCAATATTTCTTGAAAGGAGAGCGCTACACGTATGATTTATTTATATTCAGTCTGAGGTTAAGCAATTTGTTATGATATCCTTTTTGTACATGGTTTTTGCTTCTATTGTGTTCGTATCTTAACTTTGCAATGTATCGTACCTGGAACTTAGACCAACTGAAGGAAGAATTGAGGAGGAGAGGTGCATCTTGTGGTGGGATGGTCATGACTGTCTGATAGATTAATACACAGCCTAAAGCGATAGTCGTAGACGGTAGAAACGTGAAATTTGGAGGACATATTCCTTATACTAGTGAACGCCGCGTGGTTGAAAATCAACCATAATTCATTAAGTTCGAAATTCATCCCCTAAGTGGGTAAAATAGGAGATTAAAAAAATCCATCCACACTATATAGCATTACCTTTGTAGTATCCTTAATCTGTGCTTATCTTACAATATAATGAGGATCATAGTGATCGCGACATCACGCGGGAGAAAAAGGCAAAATACCCATATTTTTAAGGTGTCAACTGTGTATGTGTGTAATTTTATTTCATCTGTGACCTGTGTTTATTATATCCTTAGAGTAATAACAAGCTATTGCTCTAAGATTATATCTTGTATTCATCTATGGTCCTTAGCAGTGTTCGCAACCGTACGATAATTATCGTACATGTACGATAATTTCATGTCTGTGTACGATGTACGATAATACATTGCAAATGTACGATAATTTGTGAAGGTGGGATGGGTGAAAATTTTTGTGAGGATTAGGTAATGTTTTAGGAAGAGAATTGTTTGAGTTAGTATTTTAAGTATGTAGTATTTGTAAGAAGGGAGAAAAACGAGAATAGTCCTTTTTTTTTTTTTTTTGCTCTTCCGTGTGCAGCGTTCGTAATCGTAGGATTAGAATGAGTAATAAGGGTAAATATGAAGATAATGTTTTTGTTTTTTTTTTTTTTGCTCTCCCGTTTGTAGAGGTCGCATTCGGATGGGAAGAAAATGTTGGAAGTAGGTGGTGAGAAATTGGTTAGAAGGAAAAAATATCGATTTGTATAAAAGTCGACTATTTGGGCACATTCCTAACATGTACGATAATTTTGGTCCATGTACGATAATTTTACAACCCTAGGTACGATAATTGCCTAACTTCAGGTTGTGAACACTGGTCCTTAGTAGTTAGTTACTAGCATTTATTTGTCATCCATGGTTACTAGTTCTTTAATCTGTGGTCCTTAGTCCTTACAGTTTAAAACATGGTCTGTGAACTAAAAATCATAACAAAAATATCTGATATAAATTCTATATTTCTATAGTTCTAAATATTTTTATAATTCTAAATTATATATTCTGATAGATCTGAGAAAAATTACACACCTATATATGAATAATATCAAGTTTGCAAATTAAATGGATCATCAACCTCAATCAACATCGAATTTAGAAGACTAAAAGAAGAATTTAAGCAAATTTAAAGTACTTATGAATTTTATATATGAATACGATAATCATGTTATAATTAGGTACTCGCTAATCGCTTAAATCAACCTTTCTTTTCTCTCCCGTTGAGCTGTCGCGCACTTAAATGTTATATAATAAAGGTATATACTTTAAAATTATACTTATAATGACTTGCATAAAAAAATCTAAGATTATTTAGATGTACATTTTTGAAAACCCTGTGAATATTATTTTTTTGCTATATGCTATACATTTAAATTATATTCAAAATGTAATGTGAAAATATTCCTTAATGATATTTAACTTTTTAATATTAAGCAAAACAATTTAATAAATACTAATAATTAATAATACCAAAATAAACAATAATTGTAGTAATATAATTTTTAACTGCACAGCGACTGCATGTTTCTTAGTACTATTATACCACAGTCTATACAGTCATTCAACGAAGCCGTCTAGACAGGGCAATCGTGCGGGGTGTGAGAGGTGAGACGCGGGTAGGCGAGCCCGAGCTGCATACATTTCTGCCGCCCGAATTAGTTAGCAGCTCGGGACACGACTTTAAGGGCTATCGCGCGTTTATTTTAATTTGTAAGCAATTACAATGGTTCATACTACCTGTGCTATATTATATATTTTTTTGCTAAAATTATTTATTAGGATGAGAATTTTTTACATGATTAAGTTTAATAACAGAAATTTCAAATCCAGTAAATCTAGAAACCGAAAACATTTGTCCGTTGCCCATTTATGATAGGTGATTTGGAAATCTATTAATTACATTATATCATATAAAACTAACTTTGCTAAAAAATTGAAAATATAATATAAATTTATATATAACTAAATTCAATTTGACTTATTATGTAATATAATTTGCTAGATTTAATTTATTTTTATTATAACTTAATTTATTTCATTCTAATTATCTAGTTATTTATTAAATTAATTATAATGTCACATAGAAATATTCATTCAATGAAATCAAATAATTGTTAAACCAATTGTATATTTTATTTTTTATTAAAGAAATAAAAGGCTTATTATTATTATTATTATATGAAATTTTGTAAAACTCTATTTGAATTTGCCTCCGCGAAATGCCTTTTTGTATTCTTTGCTATGAAGAACTTCGATAAATAACTAAATAATAATATTATATTTTAATTAAATTACAAAAAAAACTGTAACAACCCTGCATAATGCGAAGTACGCTACGCGGTTTCGGCTTTTCTTCAAACATCAAAGGCGATAGCCCACTGTTATTTTTTAGTACACTGTGATTATACTTTTGTCAAAACCAATTATTTATAAAATAAAATAAAAACAGTATTGCAACTTGTATGTTTATTAAAAACTAATGTGAAATTATGTGTATTATTTATGACAGCTTGCACTCTGGGTAAGGACATTTGAAAGGGAAAACTTTAAAAATAATTACTTACTAACTGAAAGCGCTTTGCACTATTTAAGTTATTATTTCTGTTTATATAATTTACTTGATTGATCATATTAAAGATGTCAACAAAGTTGGTGTTATGGTATATGCAAGATGCTATTGTTGTTATTTTGTAAAAAGTTAAAACCCTAACTTTATATTATAATTTTATATGCTTGTGAATGTGTTAAGCAAAAACTGCTGGCTTGTTTTGTTGTGACATAAAATATGCAAATATTGCATACAATATCCAATTAGTATTATAGTAAATTATTCAAGTGTAATTTCCAAAATTGAATAAATTATTTTTAATTGTATATGCTGATTTTATTTTTAGCATTCCATTGTCCAGAGACAAATACGGAACCTTTAAAATGTTGTCAGGTCTCTCTTTCCATCTGTCTGTTTAGCACAGCCATTACCAAAACATGTGATGGACATTGTTGAAGGTACATGACTGAAAGGAAATTACCAGCGGACAGGCCCACTTTTGGGTGCGTACTTGAATCATTAGACAGTTTCTCAACCAGGTTTAAAAGCACAAAAATTTAGTATTACCTACTATCCATTGAATACTCAAAGATGTTGCACAGTAAGTGACATTGCTGATATGTTTTAGCTACTCAATATTTTTATTTATTTTATACTAGCAGAATCTGCGGCTTCGCCCGCGAACAAACTACGAAAAAAATAAACTTTTTCGCAATACATACTTTATTACTTGCAAAAATATATATAAGATCTTATGCGTTATTCTGTAAATAAACAGTAAGTGTGCACTTACAGAGAACTTGAATGAACACTTTTAGCCACTTAGGGGCTGAATTAAAATAAAATCTACAATACATGTTTATTTAATTGTATTGAAGAGCATTAATTAAAGTTTCGAGTAATTCTAATCATAAACAATTTTTTCCTCATATAAACAGGACAACCCCCTTTTATCCTTTTAAGGGAGGAATTTCGAAAAAAAAATTGTAGTATTTTAGTTTTCATTTTAAAGATAAATACCATTTTCCGTGCATCACTTACAGAGTTTCATACAAATTTTCATCCCCTATTTGACAGCCTTATGGGATGAATTTCAAAAAATGCTGAAATACGTATTTATTTAATTGTATTGAAGAGCATTAATACTCAGTTTCAAGTAATTCTGATCATAAATAATTGTTACCCCATATAAACTTTATCACCCCCTTTTACCCTTTTAAGAGATGAATTTCGAAAAAAATCTAATACATATATTACTTATTTTTTATCTTAAAGCTAAATACCACTTTCCGTGTATTTCGTGTGAAGAACGACAGAGTTCCATACAATCTTTTATCCCCTATTTTACCCCCTTAGGGGATGAATTTCGAAAAATACTTTCTTAGCGGATGCCTATATTATATAAGGTATATGTCTTCCAAATTTCACGTTTCTACGACCAGCGGTTCAGGCTGTGCGTTGATCGATCAGTCAGTCAGGACAAAGCATTTTATGTATATATAGATTTTGTAATCAAAGCTATACTCTATCTAATTATATAAATTGTTTATTTATGTAAAATTAAATTAACTAATAAAGGATTATTAAATGTAAAAATAAAAAAAATATCATATTTGAATAATCACAAATAATAAATACTAAAATGACAATACCAGCCTTAATACAATTGTCAATACCGTCGTCTGATTGTTATTTTGGCTACACGAACATTGTGAAAACTAGCATAATATTATGTATCACTAAGTTCCCTATTGAAAAACGCCAATAGGATCTATGAAAAGCGAAAAAAGCCACTTACAAACCAATAAATATTTATTGGTTTCTATGTGGCTTTTATTGGTTTCTATGTGAATTTTGTCGATTTTGATGAAATCCTGAGATCCTTTTGATGAGATGAGATTGGAGTTTTTCAATAGGGTAGTGAACTCTAGATTTATTAGCGTCAAATTGACGTAAGTCCTCGTTAAAACTAACTTAAAATTCTTCATATTTATGCTTTCATTTCAAACATTACTGTTGTTTTTTTTTCAAGACACGCTAGTTGGCGCCAATGATCGGTCATTTTGATTTTTAATTATATCTTTAAATCCTATGACACTCGCAATAACAAGATGAACCTAACAACGTATGAGTCATTACGAGCAAGTATAGGATTGGAAATAGGTACATACAAGTGAAACATATAACCCTCCTTTGGGCTTCATCGCAGTCGGGTAAAAAGATTATGTTTAATAACTCAAAAGGTTTTGAGGTAAATGAAAAACGACGTATATAAAAGCATTTATTTCTTGCAACATAAATAAATACATCGACCATAACGGCATTATAAAGCTCACTAATAAAAAATTAATAGCACAATCTCAAAATAGGTAGGTAATAGGTATACATAAGTGTACATCAATATCGTCAGAGTAAAATATTAGGAATTATAAGATATTTTCCGCTTCAATGGATTTAATGCATAGATAAGAGATACTCCTTTCGTATAATTTTACACTGACGATTTACATGAAAAGCTAAAATCTTGCACATATATCACATAGAGAACAGTTAAGTATTATTTTTGCCTAATATACTGGCTGTCTCATTTAAAGTTAGGATTAATATCTATATATTTAAGTATGTCGCACTATTTTCTAACATTAGCGAATTTATTAAGAAGATGGTAATAACAGTTATTCGAAGTAAATCGTATAGAAAGTAGTAAACAATACGACGCACACGCCAAGTATTGGATTTCTCATATGTAAGAGTAAATAAACTTTGAGATTTTGAATTTAATTAGTATAATAACTTAATATAAAATTTAAAATGAATAATATTATTCTTAAGAAGGTAAAAAATATAAAAAATGATAGATGTAGGTACAAATTGTGCGTATGTAGCATTAATCGATAGTTGTATATTATACAGTAAAAATTACTAAGTAGGTAATCATTCAAAAAATATTATGCCTCGTATAATGGCATATATGAATTTGTAGATAATTATAGAGACGCATTTAAAAACAAATTTAAGCAATGGCAAATTGTATAATTTCTTTGTTTTATACAAGATTGCCATATCTACTCATTATGTTCATCAACATAGACATTTTTCCTTATAAACTAAGTCTAATACTAAATTAAATAATTACTAATTATCCTAAATAACTTATATTAAGATAAAATAATAGGAGATCTTTCTTCCTAAAGATACATTTTTAAATGCAATATAATAATTATTTTTCACTTGAAATATATAAATTTTAGAAGTCCATTAATTACCCTGGAATGTTTGCAAATAAATAAGTCCTGAACGACAAAGATAACGTGATGAACGTATCTGTCCAGTAAAGAAATCATTTTATTTATTTATAATTTGGAAAATTTTTCGACCTTTACTTAGCTACCCTTTCTCTCAGTCATGAAAATGCCACGTATATTAATAAAGATGTTAATAATAAATTAACTATAGGTACATTAGAAAAGTATTTCACAAGAGATACGTATAGAGAAAAGTATAAACATAATATTGGCAAGTGGTAAATCCTATAAAAATTTAGAGCATATAGAGTCCTAAATTATACAGGTTAATTATGGAAAGTTATGTTACCGAAGATGACTAAGTGGGTACTTCGATTATGAATTCACTTATGGGGGTCTTACATTAATCCATAAAAAGACCAGAGTAGATTAGTTTTTATAGTAGAAGATCCTGATCTCTGTAGTGGACCCCTCACTCTTTTTCCAGGCTATTATTAAGAAAAAAAATTTCATTGCCTTTTTTAAGTACAAGAACTCTTTTCCTGTGACTAATTAGTATCAATCAAAAGTAAACGACTTGTAGAAAAAGCCATCATATGTTTGGCGGCGTTTTTCGAACACACTACCTGGCATCCAGGTATAAACAGGTAAACTGAAGTAGTTAATCGCTCGTATATTTTTCCGGAACGAACCAAGTATCAAAATGTACATAATTTTATAACAAATTTAAAGATATAAGGTTGTCACACCAAAACATCTCAAGACTAGAGCTTTTTTAGTAAAAAATAACCTGGAGCAAATTTTTGGTGACACCCCCCTGGGTCATGTTTGTTAATGTTTTATGATTTAAAAAAATATATTCCGTCTGGAAAAAGAATGAAAGATTTACTTAGATCTTAGACTATTAGAGTGCGAATTGAATAAAAATAATTTTTTTACAAAATATTTATCAAAAATATGGGGATTTTTCTTTTTGAAATATAAAATAAGAAATAAAATTTTAAATGTAATTTTGTAAATAATATGCTAGGAGAGGAAGAAGTTATCTCGTTATTATTTTTAGAACTATACTATAATAGTTGACTATTTACGTAGTTTCTATTCTGCTAGAAGCCTTAGGCTTAGCATTTCCTTACATCTATTCTACATATGTACAGCGGTCATTTTAAAAGTGTTGCCGACACTGTTATAATAGTAATTTTTATTCTACGATCCTTATCTTTAAATATGAAATGTTATTTATGTATGAAGACAAAATAATTAAAATTCTAAATCACACTTTATGTTGCTTTTTAAAAATACAATTTTAACTGCAAAATAATTTCAATAATGAAAAGTTCTCATTAGAAAAATGAATAGGTACATACAAGCGTGCATATTACGTAATGAAAAATCTAAAATGTATATCAAATCTTAACCTCTATATCTATCTACCTCTATAGTACTATACTCTACGAACATTAAAAGTTCGTTTGTTAAGTGTTATATTTGTTTTGTAATATCCAATACTATTCGTGAAATTACTGCAATTTGATACTGGAACTTAAGTAAGGGCTAGTTTCAAAAGCTTTTCTATACAATCTAATAGACTTACTTCTGACAGCTAACTTTTATAGAGTCGTTAAAACATAATATTATATTCGCACTATAAATTATGAACTATAATTAAGTATGAAACGTGCGTTCGCTAAAGAAGTGTCTGAATTTAAATAAAAAACAATTTTATAAATTATTTATTATTTTTTTTTAATTTAAATTTCAACTAAAATATATTTTTAAGTAAAGTACTTAAATTATCCCTTTAATTTGGTTTGGAGTATCAAAAAATACAAATTTCTTAATAAACTTATATGAAGTTATATAATATATATATAGTAACTTATATGAAGTTATACCTATTCATACGAACTACAAACCCTAAACCAAACCCTAAACCTATTTTAATGTAGACATAAATCATATTTAATGATTTTATTTATTCATTATTTTAAAGCACTACTAATCTAACAATGATTGTAAAACTAGCCCTTTTCATCGTAAAGGAAACCCAAAAAGCTAATCTACTTTTAAATCTAGAATGCTATTATTACTTTATTATATTTATTTAATAATATTATGCTATTGCAGAGTATGATAAATTATAAAAATGTTAATATAAATGATCAAATCAGTTATTGATAAAAAAAACTTGTTTCATTCATTAAGAGAATACGAAAAAACAAAATTATACTTATTTCGAATATACCTATATTAGAAGTAAATATTAGAAGCTTCAGTGTACACACTGGCTATACTAAATTCACGCTACATTATAAAAGTATCTGAATGCCTCGCCGACGTCGGTCAGTTTAATGTACAGTTTCCTTAATACTACATTAAATTTTATTTTATTTTATCCTATATAAAATAGATTATTATATGAATAGGAAAAAGTTATTCAAGTGGTAAGAAAATAATTTTTATTAAAGCGTGTTGAAAATATTTTTTTGCTAGTTCTCATTGGTACCTATTTTTTTATGTAAAGTTAAGCAAAGTTTTAAATAAAAAAATCGTGTGAATATGAAGAGATAATTTTACTATAATTAAGTTATTAGAGAGTTATTCAAAGCGACTAAAAATATTTAAATATTTATGTATTTTCTGTCATATTTGGATGTCTTATTTAATTGGGTAGTTCATTGGCTGTTTTCGGCACATGAAGCCATGTGGTGAGCTCTTCAGTAGATAGAAACTAACCACCTGTTGGGTCGGATTTTGTGTGATGTTTCTTACCCAACTAAACCCTCCTCCTTTATCCGGGCTTGGGACCGGCTCCGTTGTGGTGGGAACAAGTAACAGAAGATTTGTAATTGTAGCACCACAACCCAGGCGGAGTTGTTAGCAACAATGTAACAATACTAAGAGTTATCATCGATTCTTGATTTAAAGTGTAAATGGAACAGTTACAACACGAAAAACTTAAATGCTATGATTTGCAGTTGAGTCAAATGATTTTAAAAAGGTTGAGTCTGTTTTAGATATTGTACTATTTGACTTCTAATTCGTGCTTAACACGTTGGATTTCATGTGTACGTAAGCTGGTCCATGTACTCTTCTTATCAAGAGTCGATAATATATTTTGGCATTGTTACATTATTGCTAAGATGGAAAACGTTGTGGTTAGTATTTATCTAGGGAAGGTCAGTGGCGGCGCTAGACTAAACGTGGACATCCGACATTAGGTTTGCGAGGCCTCCTATATATATGGCCCGGTGAAGAAAACGTTAAATTACAGTTAAACTAATGTATGAGTACCTAAACGAGTTTTATTGCTAATCAAAAAATGACAGAAATTATTAATTGTTTTTTTTGAGCTTGTCTTGCTCGTTCTTTCTTCATGAGAAAATACATTTTCGTTTTTAAGAAAATTATCCAGTGAAAAAATACTTTTTATGAATATGATTACTGTAATATTCATTTAAAAATGCTTGGCAAACAAAAGTATTCGCAAAAAATTAGAGATTGTTGGCTTCAGGACGTGATTTTAAAAGATTGGTTAGAATCTATTGTTGATACCAAAGGTAATAAAGTACCTCGGTGTAAATTTTGCGGTATTAGCTTTCAAAAATATCATTATTTTTTTACCATTTATAATTTTAAAAACGTTCTTGATTAAAAATAATTATTTGTTTAAAATAGTTTTAACATTATTGCTATCCTTTCCTCCTCATTTTAAATATTTGAATTAGTTAGCTTAGCACGGAGAGCGCTAGTGGTCTTTTAGTGGTCTCGCGCGCGATGACGCGTTGCCTAACTTTCATAGTGTTGCCAGACGATTCTGGATAATACCCGTAAAGTACTACTCACTCACTTCACACGTTGTGAGAAAAACCAATGCAAGTTTATAGGTAGAGAATTCTTTCTCTATGTGATAATATAGTATAAATTATCGTTTTATATTCACACGATTTTGAGAGTTGTGTTGATTAAATATTTATAAATATTCCGAAAATATTTTTAATGATAAATTGAGAAAAAAACTAAAGGCAAAATTTATTATAAGTATAATTTGAAATTGAAATAGGACCATATCAAAATATGGAGAATCGAACACCAATCTATACTTAATATTATAAAGAGGCAGTTTGTTTGTTTGTTTGTTTGTTTTTTGTGCGCACTAATCTCAAGAACTACTAATCGTATTTGAAAAATTCTTTTTGCATTACGTAGCCCCTTTATTGAGAAAGGCTATAAACTACATATCATCATGCTACTATGCAAGGGAGCGAAGCAGTAATCATAAATGTCACCAAATCGGACAGACTTCCATACATTATTGAAAAGGGAAGGAAAAGAAGAGTTTGTTTTTTTGTACTTTGACCGCGGGCGAAGCCGCAGGTTCTGCTAGTAGGTATATAAAACGGAGAACGGCATGTATGGATCTAATCACCATGTCCAACCGAATCACCGGGAGTTATGAGAACTCATTTTAAGTAATTGCAACCAAGTACAGACAATTAGATAATAAAACTTACCTACATTATAAATTCTACTGTAACTTCGTACGCTTATTTTGCGTGAGTTTATATTTTTATGTTAGTTTAACCTAATTATGGCCCAAGACATTTTCATCGAGACGTTTAGCTTTATTACCACATATTTGCTCTTTCAACGTTTTATGTACATAACTTATTTTTAGTCTACTTTCTAATGTGAACTTTTTGGGCATCTTTTTTCATATTTTATATCAACCCTTATCACTGTGATATAAGCGAAAAATAGAAATTTAGATTTTAGATGTACTAGTTAACATTGCTAGACAATATATAAACAATTAATATATATTTGATAGCTAAAGAGACTACATGCATATATCAATTATAAAATGGTAAATTAAGCGACCACAGCATTATTTTCTACAGAACAATGAAAAATATTATCGGCTCAATTTAGGTCTATTAGAGCCCTTAACTTAAAACATTCAAACATGGGAGACCCTGTCAAAATTAAAAAGCGAATAAAAAATGAAGCAATAAGGTTTAAAAAAATAGCCAAGTACAAGATAGGGATAGAAATCGCAGAATAGCAATTACTTCATGTAAAAATCGAATTTATGGTAGGTACTGGCTTCATTATGAAATTATATATTTATTTCATTAAAAAATGTAAGCTTTAACTCATCTTACGGCTATTTGTTATTTATTTCAAAATATATTGAACGTTAATAAATTCACGCTTCTTGGGCGCCTTTGGTAATCAATATAGAAATAGAATTAAAAGAGTTTTCTAATAGATAACATTGAGAGTATAAGAGTATATATAAAAGTTACCTACATAATATGTATGTATGTTCGTAAGTTATCTATGGGACAGCTGTGCACAGATATTATATTTACGTGCAATCTAAATACGGTTGATTATATCGTAATCTATACTATAATAAAGCAGTAACTTAGCGAAATCTGTACATGAAATATTTTTTAAAAACAATGACTGTAACGTATTATGTATACGATATAGACCCCAAAACAATAGTTATTAAATTTTTTGTCTGTTTGTCTCTTTGTCTGTACGCGTTTCATGCAAAAAGTAATGAACCGATTTCAACGAAATTTTGTGAACTGATAACTTATTACTCGGGTCAACATTTAGGATAATTTTTACTTTTGGAAAATCTTTGTTCCCGCGGGAAATCGCAATAACTGGTTTTATCGAGTCCTCCTTAGGAACCCTCCGCTGGCTGAACCTAAAGAGATACATCAAAACAATGTACTAGAAAATTGTAGGTCTTAAAAAGTTATACAAGGAAGTTCGCAATATTATATGTCTATCACCTAAGGTACACTCGCAATTACTATTTTTATTTACTACTCGCGACTCACAGGCTGACTTATCAACGTTTAGCTCAGGTTAGCAGTGAAACGTAACTAGGGACGAACCCGAGCGAAGCGAGGGTGAGTCGCTAGTATCTACTAATTTACTGCTGTTGCATTGTCTTACTTAAAGCGCGTACCTACGTGTGTGTTATACCTACTCATACGATATAATACTACATGGCTTTAAGGTAGTGTTAGTGTTACATGTTAATTATTATCGTACTAATAATAATTGTCGTACTAACATTTATATATTGAACCTCAACTAACGTATATACTACACATAGATAGATAAAAAAATACTATGTTCTCTATACAAGCTTCAAATGTGTAGAGCACGAAGAATAATTATTACTAACTAGCGACTCATCCTCGCTTCGCTCGGGTTCGTCCCTAGCTTGCGTTCCCATACAAACTTTCATCCTCATTCTTACCCCCTTAAGGGATGATTTCCGGGAGAAAAACTATATCATTGACTCACTTTTCATAGCATGAGATTTAAAAAAATCTTACTTTAGTAATTTTTTTTTCTTTTAATTTTCTTCTATACAAAACTTGTCCCGACAATAATAAACACAAAAAAAAAAGAATTATCCAATTTGGTGCAGTCGATCGGAAGTTATGCGCGTACATACATTTCGGTGATTCATTTTTATTTTTATAGATATTTAAGCTTTTAAAACTAATTTAAGGTAGTTAAGATAGTTTTTATTTGTTTTATTATTACCTAAGTACTTCATTAAATATATGTAAACCTTTTAAACTAAATATATTTAATAACAAAACTAAGTCCAAAAACATTTTTCAACAAAAAAGTAATTATATTGTCAATGTCATTATAAGAAATTCTTATTTGATTTTTTATCTGAAATTTAAATTTAAAAATAAATATACCAAATCGATAAAATCTATATAACAGAATGTTCTCTATAATATTTCTTTAAAATATTTAATGTTTATTTATTGGTAGAAAAGATTAGATATTAGATATATATTAGTATTATGTGTCAAACTGAGCTTGAAGGAAAATAGTGGTATCGTCAAAATTATTATTTTTTATGTAGAAACTCATCTTCCGTACATCGTCGTCAGTGTTTGAAATGGCTTAATTTTATTTGCTTTACGGCCCATCTTGACTTCCGAACTTACCTTGCGCTTAAAGAAATTTGCCTCCATCGACGATTCCTGTAGAATTAATTGTGAATTCTTTATGAAGTAAATTTTATTTCATCCTTTAATAAAAATAGCAGCAATTAGTAAGAGTTTACCTTTTTCTGTTTTATTAACCTTTTCAGTAGGCTCATCGTGGACGTCTTCAATTTGAGGATTTTCGTATTTACCGCTCGCCTCTTCTATCGACACAGCTTTTTCCTCTAACGTACTCGTAGCCGTGTCTTCTATGGGCTCATAACTGAAAATTGCTTAATGCTTATATCTGAGATATTAAGCTTCAAAAATAATTTAATAAATTGTTGCCATAATAACAAAACTTACTCCATCTCAACCTTATTCTCATCCTGCTGCAAATTTTGCTGATTTTCAGCAAACTCGTCGATACATTTTCGAAGCAAGTCTATTTCTTCTTCAGTTAGTTCGTTGCTAAAATATGACAATAATAATAATTTTTAAATTAACAAATGACTTTATAAATGTAATTGTATATATATGTATGTAATTATAATAATTTGTATGCATACGTTCGCTGCGGGCTGGTTATACTCGGAGCATGCACAATCGTCATGTTGTAAGGAAGGATTTAACCTAAAAGCAATACAGAAATATATCAGTGTAGATTATTCTTAGCATTAGGTACCTATATTATTAAATAAATACATATAATATCTTTTAAGTTACAAATGTTTTTCGCGCCTATCTTTGTAATAAATAAATAAACGGTGCCAGCCGATACAAATCAAAGCACACCGACTTCGAAAATATCTGATTAGGTAGTAGGTATCTATAGTAAATGAAAACTACCAATTCGGTCGGAAGAAGGTCGGTTTTTATTTTTTTCTTAAAAAAGTTTTTATTTTTTCATTTTTAGTGTAGATATAATAGTAGTAGCAAAGTGTGAAGACTGACAAACTAAAATTAGCTTTATTAGTAACACTAAAAATTCTGTATCTAAAATCCGTTTCTAACGTATTGGGCTTGTCAAATCAAACAAAATGAAAACTACTGGGTCAAACTATGTTAAATTTTTATGGGATCAAATGGCAACTATTCCTCATCAAACTAAAGAAGAATCACGTGAATCGGATCATAAATCTCAACGTAAACGGTGTACATACATAAAAAAAAAATACCAATCGAATTGAGAACCTCCTCCTTTTTAAAGTCAGTTAAAAATTTGGTAAAGTGATAACTTATTACTTGGGTCAACATTTAGTATACCTTTTACTACAGGTTTTTTTTTATTCCCACGAGAAAACACAATAACTGGTTCTATCGAGTCGTCCTTAGAAATTTATATGGCTAACGCTGGCTAAGCCTTACGAGATACATCTAAGCAATGTACTACAAAATTGTAGGTCTTAAAAAGGTCTACAGAAGAGTCCATAATAGTATATATCTATCTCCTAAGGAACCCTCGCAATAACTTTTTATTATAATACATTAAAGGCATTGTTTGACTCACTGACTGACTTATCAACGTTCAGCCCAAGCATGATACTCGTAGATGATGATGATAGACCAGCACCACAATATTAATATTAAATGCGAAAGTAACTCTGTCTGTCTGTCTGTCTGTCTGTCCGCCACCTTTTCACGCTTAATCCGCGATTTAGATGAAACTTGATATGTAGATAGTTTGATCCCTGGAAAGGACAGGATAGCCTTTGCCCCGGAAAACATATCTTTAGAGGGTGAAAATTAGGGTGGAAGTTTGAATGGGGAATAAATCATTTCTCAAGTAAGGGATACATAGGTATGTATTTTTTTTAATACTCATCGGCTTTTCTATACTTAAGTATAACATTGTATATGTCATAAAGTCTATTCTATACTAAGCGTTAAACCTACCGTACCTAGGGACGAACCCAAGCTAAGCGAGGGTGAGTCGCTAGTCTGTTTATAAAAGTTAAGATACTTATAAATTATATGGACGACTTTGACGCATGCCCATTGAAACTTTTGCGTACCATTTTGATTCAATGCACCGACGAGTTATTGCAATCAAGATGGCCGCATATGCACAGATTCTATATTATATTTATGTAGGAACTTTTTTAAATTTATTTATACAGTTTTTTTTTAATTTTAATCATTTAGGTACCTGCACAATAATCAATGCTATTTGGTTTCGTGATTTTCGAAAATATATCGATTTTTATCCTTATAGTACCTCCTACCCCATAACAGTTTTAATACGTACCTATCATTCCTTAAGATTTAGCGTTGCAAATAATGAAAAATATTTCCCGAATGAAAAATTAAAAAAAAGTAGGACGTGTAATGAGTAATGTAAAATTATAATTATAATTATTTGTTATCTGATAGTATCTAAACAATTCACCTGAAATTTCTGTATCTAAATATTTTAAAACAAAATATGTTATAGTACCTAGTTAGTCTACTTTTATTATAATTGTAATTTTAATATATATAATTATAAACAAAGAACAACAAAAGACCTACCACTACTTGTATAGATAATATGCGTGTACATAAAATATTAACATTCTATATATTGTAAGTTTGAAAACGTGTGATATAATTTTAAATAATTAAAATAAACGATAAATCTTTACCTGTTTAGATATTCCAATTCACTTTAAAAACAAAAAATGTGACTTGTTTGAAAAACAACTTCTAGCTGTTTCTTTCAGCTTAACAGCTCAAGTACTAATAAGCACGTTTCAGGCACCACCCCCAGCCAGATTTCACGCAACAATTTTGCGCAGATCGATGTTTGATGAACTAGGTTTTGCCATTGTTTGAGAGGTAGGTCATGACCCTTATGCCCTTTTCTAGAACTTTCCATTTACTATCCCAAATAACCAGTCCATGCAAATTTATTGCTTTTAAATATGCATTAATTATGTTTAAATTTTTCAGTACGTTTTGTATATAAGTCAAAGCAAATTAATATCTTTTATTAATAATTAATAAAACGGAATATTCATTTATAATTCTAGAGATTTCCGGTTCCCAGATACTGCGACAATCGATCGCACTGCAGATATCAGAAGTGCCGCCCTCTAAAAAAGCTTCCCATAGTTAAAAGTGCATCCATCTTGCACAGTTGAAGTGCAGCGGCGAAGGTGAAATATTGCCTATCATTTCCTTGTTAGAAACAACTTCAAGAGAAACTATTGTGTGATAGATTTCGTGGTTCAGCAAAAGTCCCTACTATCCAAAATGATATTTCGTATCATAAAGTATTTTTATGAAATAATGTTCATGATTCTATCATCTTTTATTGTCCGGGTAATAATACTTCTTGCTTTGTTGAAGCAAAGATTGGAGACTTTCTATAATTATCATCGAATCAACCACGGCTTAACTCAAATGAGATTGGCAGAGGAGGAACAAGAGGAAAATATTAAAGAAATGGAAAGGATCAAAAAGTGGTTTATGAATACGGAGAAAATATTGCGAGAAAAGAACATGACTTTTAAAGACTTGGAGAATATAGCTAAAAAAAGGAAACAAAAACTGGATAAAGCTACCTAAGCTCAATGCCAAGGTGGTGTGTATCATGTCAGCATGCTGTGTGCAATATATTTAAATATAAATGGAAACTGTATGTATAACTTCTATCAATTTTTGTAAAGGCCATGTCTCTCTCTATCCTATGAATACCTTAATATTTTGGATGCGGATTTTCGAGAGATGACGCGGAAGACGGCACGAAGGACACATTTTTTCCTTTATGTCGGAAGTGCAAAGGAATGAAGGCAGTACCATATAATTTTGAAGAATTTACAAAAAAATATTTTTAAGTGTTAAGTTGTTCCGTTCAAAAAATATATTACTATACCTACAAATATTGTAGAAATAAAATATTTTTTAAACATATTTTTATATACCTTCTTCGATTTTTTAAGAACTTTTATTAGCTTTAGTAACTGTTTATAATTTTATGTAATCAGTTGTGGCTCTCTCGAATGGAATGGAAATGTATTTTTATAAGAATATCAGTTTTTTTAACTTGAATTGTCTCAATTTTAGAGTAACTTACGGCATATATATTGGTGTCATTGTTATCTTCATGTTTTAGAATTATAATATAAGGGTCTACATTCATAACATAATATTATGACAGTCTGAGGCATCATGTGCATTATCCTCAGATAAGTCGGCTCAGTAATCCGTGTTAGTTGATGTGTATCTAAATAAATGTCCTTAAATCTCTAAACACTTTGTAGTATAAATACAATGCTACAGTGTAATACAATGCTCGATGTTTAAGTGTAACAGTCCATTACGTAGTGTTATCAATGTCTAATAAACTGATTTTCTGTATCTAAATGGATTCAATAAATTGATGTACTAAAATGAATTTGGTTTTATTTCCCTCATCCAGCAGAGCAAAGTACTATTAATTCTGTAAAACCTATCGAGTCATAATTCTGCAAAGCGATTTTTTATGAACTTGACCTATATGCGAATTTCATACAGTTTGCGATTGTTAGCAAATATATTAAGCACGCAATGCATTTTAACATAGCATTCAACTACAGTTCTTATTTCCTAATAGTATTTTAATCCTTTCTTATCAAAAAAAAACGTTAGTTAATATGGTAATTTTGCTTTAAAATATGGCGGGTAAAATCAATACGTGTTATCGTTTCATTTCACGCTTTATTGTTAGTGCGTAAGTAATATTTTGGGCGATTCATATTGATATTCATTGATTGAAAACGGTATTGTTTTTCTTGTCTATCACATCGTTCTTATGCTCTTTTGCGATGTTACTTATTTTGTAAGAATTTTCAGTCTTCTGTTAAAAACTATACTATTTTTAATAAAGCTTGGTGCAGGTGACATTAGATAAACTTTTTATTTTCACTGATAAGTTCTTACAAATATGTATTACGAGACTATTTCAAAAGTAGGTCAGGTAGGCCAAGTAAAATTCGGTGTAACAGCACATAGTTTTTATTATTTTATACAGAGTCAGAATAAAGCCTCAAACGTTATTACAATCAAGAATGACGCATTGCATAAAGTCATAAAACAAAACACAACGCTGTTCCCGCCCTTTTTCCACTCAAGATTACAACGTCAGAAAACTCAAATCTATCTAATATATATTTAATCGACCAATTCTTGTATATTTATATCTTTATTTATTTATATCGGCGATCTCAGAAACGGCTCTAATAATTTCGCTGAAATTTCGTATGTGGAGGCTTTCGGGGGCGAAAAATCGATCTAGATTAGTCTCGTGTCTGGGAAAACGCGTGTTTTTGAGTTTTCATGCGATTTTCTTTTGCATTATTCTATGCAGAAAATGATCGATAATTTCTTACACTCGGTTATAAGCATCGTGGTCAAGCGGTCAAGTCGCAAGTTAGGTAACACATGCTCGGGATCAAGTCCCGGTCGGAATCCAAAGTTTTTACTTTTGTTTTTTTTTTTTATATAAAAAAACGAAGTAACAAAAAAGAACTCCGAGTGAAGCTCGGTCGCCCAGGTACTAAGTATTTTATATCAGAATGACAACATAAAGAATGAAATAATTAATTCACAATAATACATATAAATCCTATTTTTATAGAATTATTATTTTTAACATAGGGGATAATATTTTTGCTTTAACCTAAATATCATGAGCGTATGGTACTAAATCATTAATCATAAAAAAATTAAGAAACCTCATTGAAAAAAATATACTATGAGATTTGTTAGGGTCCCACTGGGAAGTTAAATAAAAGTGGATTGTATAATAAATTTGCTACTGGCTTATTGCCGTTATACAATGGTGTTTTTGAACATATTTTTTTTTTTGTAATAAATGGAAAGATCATAATATATAAGTTTATTATATTTTTATAGAGACTAATGTGTGCGAAGGTGGACTTATCTCTAGAAGAGATCTTTTCCAGCCAACCTATGGAAGTGAGAAATAGTGTTAGGTATATAACGGGCCTAAAAGAGTGCAATTGATTTATGGTAAAATTATAAATAATTATATACATGAATTTTATAATAAATAACAAAACTATTTTTACCTTTTTTTTTCGCTATAATTAAAACGTTATATCAAATTAAAAATAAACCCCGTACGAAAACACGCCGATATTTCTTGAACAAATCCGAGCGTGTGTGACGTCATAATGTTAATTTCTACTCATCGTGATCGTTTATTCGTACAGCGTACTCATCGTTTGCAGCTGAAGAGATAAATGGGCTTATACCTACTTTATATCAACAATTAGCTATTCAAATGGTATTGCGAATTCACAAAGTACCTACTTCGCGAAGGAACCGTTCGGAGAGGCAAGAAAAAAAATGCTAAATATTTTTGGGTTTTTTATTTCAATTTAATACATTTTATTATCACCTCACGTTTTTGGGTTCCGTACTCAAAGGGTAAAACGGGACCCTATTACCAAGACTTCGTTGTCCGTCCGTCCGTCTGTCTGTCTGTTCGTCTGTCACTAGACTGTATCTCATGAACCGTGATAGTTAGACAGTTGTAATTTTCACAGATGATGTATTTCTGTTGCCGCTAACAACAAATACTAAAAAACAGAATAAAATAAATATTTAAGGGCACTCCCTTTACACAAACGTGAATTTTTTGATCGTTTTTATAGAAAACGATACGGAACCCTTCGCGGGCGAGTTTCAGCTAGGCAAACACAAAAACAAAATAAACACTTTAAAAACGCTTAATATATAATATTTATAACTGTTTTTTAGGATTTTAAGTGCTGCTTTTCCCTGAATCAGTGGAAAAAAAAACCTCCACGTAGCCTAACTCTACTGCTGATCATTGATGTACTGTGTAGTTGTTTACTGTTATGGTGTTGTAATTGAGTTTCCTTAATTACATACATATACATAGCTATACATATATAGTTATTATAATTTTTATAAGTTATTTTAGAGTTCAATACCTAAAGACGTATAATATAGTCCATTTTATAAGTCTAAAAATCTTTCTGTCTTATATAACTTTTAGATTATAATATAATAAAAAATTATAGTAATACTAGCAGTACCCGCGGCTTCGCCCGCGTCCAAACTTCCGATCGCTAACAAAATTCACAGGATCACCCGCTGGGCTAATCTGAAGATTGCGTGAAAATTTCATCAAAATCGCTCCAGCTGTTTTGGCGTCCATAGGAAACATACACAATGATTTTGATACACATCGATTTTGATTTTTTTAATCAACAATTTCAATTTATTGCGCGGAAAATGAAGTCTTTCATAAAAAAATTGTGACACACCGACTGCAGCGTCACCTACCTACCATTTGTGAATTCAAACCTTGCAGGGATCCACTCGAACATACACAAAAAAAATCATTAAAGTCGTCCCTGCCGTTTGGGAGATGATCAGTGACACCGACTGCAGCGCCACGTACCAGGTCTATTCGTGTTTTCAAACCATCCAAGAACCCATTGAAATATAGACACAAAATTTCAACTAAATCGGTCCAGCCGTTTAGGAGGAGTTAGGTGACTTAACAAACGTACAGAAAAATTATATATATTAAGATTATAAATGCGAAAGTCTAAGAATAAGAAAGTATAATCTGTCTGTTTATTATTCTACGTATTCATACCAAAACCTTGATATTTTGTAATAAAGGCATCAAATAAAAAGAGTAGGGGGTCGAAAATGCGAAAGAGATAGACTAAAAGTACTAAAGGAATTACTAAACTAGAAACAAAGTTTCTATAGATATTTTTCTTTACTATTTTTCCTTCGCATATATAAATTCTCATCAGAGAGTCTCGTTACAGAGATAGTTTTACATTTTTTATAACAGGTAATGCTAAGTAAATTCTTCTGAATTGAAGTCACAAAGGTAACAAAGGTAACATTCGAAACAAAGCTGAAAACAAGATTTCGTGTAGGTACTACAAGCTCTGCGTTATCAGCTTTTAAAAACATAGGTATTTCGAAATTATTACACTTTTAGAATCAAAGTAAACATAAATTAATCAGTAATTACCGAAGTACTAATATTACATGATATGTGTATCAATCGACAGATTTACGAAGATAATAGGTAAGTTTAACTTATTTTATCTGGCACAATCAATTACCTTTTATATTATAAATTTTGTTAATAACAACAACTTTTACAAGGTTGCTAATTATGATACAAAAGTGCTATTTGTCAAAATTCATCTCATGGTACGAATTGAATGAACGATAATAACATTTTCATAGCAATTTTGGTGACGTCACGTCACAAAATTGCTAAGAAAGTAAGAATTTTTCAATCTTAGAATAGCCTTGCTTTAAAAACGTCATGGTACGAAAAGTCAAATTAAGATTATAGTAATTAGTATTCATGCTATAAGAGTTCATGGTTGGCCCATAGGTCGTTCACTTTCTTTATCATTCGTTACAGCAGGTTCACACGTCGAGGTTTTCCGAAAATGTTTTCGTATAAACAACAAAACCTGATAAGGTTAAAAAACTGACTTGCTTATTTGGCAAACCGTATATGAAAACCGATTCAGTACAATTCACATATCTCAAAACGGTTTACCGAATCGACGAATCGAATTAACAAACATATTAATCTATTCGGTAAAACCGTAAGTGTGTGGAACCGCTTTTCTATACTAATATTATAAAGAGGTACACTTTGAAAGTTTGAGAGTTTGTGAGGTTGTAGGGGGTAATCTCTGATCTACTAAATCGATAAAGATGAAATTTGGTAAGAAGATAGTTTGAGAGCCTGAGAAAGATATAGAATACTTTTTATACCAGAAATCATCCCTCAAGGTGGTGAAAATAGGGATGAAAGTTTGTATGGGCTTGTAGGGACGAGCCCGAGCGAAGGGAGGGTGAGTCGCTCTTTAAAATTTAATAATTTTTGAATTTGAAAAATTAGAGCGTCTTATATAAAAACGCCATCTATTATTTACATTCAAACACATTCCAATATAGAGGCGCTGCATCTACTCGGAACTCTATATCTAGACGATAATTCAAAGTTATGTTAAGATCCGACAGGTGTTGCTGTTATAAAGGTATTCTACACTAATTTATATTATTTATAATTTTATCCGAAACTATTAAAGATAGCGTAGCCCATAGGAGGGTCCGATTCAATTGAGTGAGATATCAAAATACAGGGCCTTACCACCATCTTTTTTTCAACTGACACTGATGGAAGCCAAATCTTTTTTCCAACTGGCACTGATGGAAGCCACTAAACAAAAGAATTGAATTGAACCATCTTTTTTAAAACATTCTTACTAGTCTTGAACTGTTTTGTTTCAAGAAGACCTTTAAAAAGCAAGATTGCTTAGTGTTGCGACAGAAGGAATAAATTCTCTATTCCCTCCTATAAAAGGAAAGAAATAGCTATAGATTAATAAACTAAACTTTGTGAGTAACTTCATTTTGGCGAGACGCCTAGCTATTCATTCTACGAGAATTTGCTAGTGTAAATACATTTATTGTGGCTTCATATGGAACATGTCAAAATGAACAATGGTGATAGTCTAAATTTTATTACTAACTAGCGACTCACCCTCGCAGTCGCTTCACTCGGCTTCGTCCCTAGCTTGCTTTCCCATACAAACTTTCATCCGCATTTTCACCCCCGTAAGGGATGATTTCCGGGATAAAAACTATCCTATATCCTTCCCAGGGTCTCAAACTGTCTTCTTACCAAATTTCATCATAATCGGTTCAGTATTTTAGGAGCCTATTCGATGCAAACTAACAAACAAACAATTAATCTTTCCTCTTTATAATATTAGTATAGATAGGTTGTTTTACGATTTAATGTTGAGAGTTGAGATAATGCAACATTAAACAAAAAAAAAAATGTTTCCTAGAAAACTGATGATTTCGATCAAATAGTCCTCTTCTCCGAACGAGGTTGCATCATTTTACCAACACTTTCTCTACGAATGACGAATTTTCTATGTCATTACAGGCCGATTTTTCAATCTCCAGTTAAATTTTACTCGAGAGATAAGTAGCTCGTTCTCATTTGCAGTTCATATGAATATTATTTCAATTTTAAGGAAATCATAGAGAATGTACCTACTACTTTTCCGTTGATTAAGCAGTATTTAATCTGGCGATTGAAAAATCGTCCGGAAAATATTCTAAGCAGAAACCTATAATTTGGTCATTATTTTAGTCAATGGCAATACTAAAACGTCAGTAGCGACTCCCGTCAGCAGCGTTGCCACTTTGTGGGGAATTCCCTAAACTGCGGGGAATCTGAAGTCGATTGGGGATTTGTTGGGGATTGGCATTATGCGGGGAAAATGCGGGGATTGTGAATATCGATAGTCCGACCGCGTCCGAACACTTAAGTCTTAAATTACTAACAAAAATCGGACATAGTTTCTACGTCTGAACCAATTTAGCTCTTAATTTAAACTACACTAAGAGTGAAAACTACACAAATTTTCTTAGTCCGAATTTCTTCATATCATTATTAGTAATAATTAATAACTTAAATCACTCCTAGCAAGTCCTTCTAATAATAATTTTGAAAAAAATATATTTGTTTTTTTTTTTCGTAAAAATTAGTTTTAAGATACTATCAGATTTTACGAATTTGTATTCCTTATATAGCTGCTAACTTTTAAAAACAAAACTTCAGTTTGCTCCCAAAATGGATTCCGATTGAACTATATTAATTTTATTTTGTTATTATATTTCTAACATAAAAAAAAACTCAGAAAAGATAGTTTCATTTAAAATTATTTGAAAATGTAAAAGATAAAAACTTTTTTTTTATTATTTTGAGGGGAATTTGTGGGGAATCAGTATATTTTTGTACCCAAATTGGGGAATTTAAGTTAGATTTTCGGGTAATTTGATAAATTGGTATTGGCAACGCTGCCCGTCAGTGAATTGACCGCCACCTTGTGTGGGAAGTCCACTGATTCAGTGGACTACGTCATCTGTTTACTTTGAATGATTTCATGGTAACATAAACCAGTTATGTTGTGTTACGTTCCACTAAGCGCTCCCGACGATCATGCTCACGACCACGGATTTTCCAGTTCCACTTAGTCCCGAGCGTTGGAATCGTAAATCCAAGTGGAATGAATTATGGAGCATTTAGAGCGTTGAAGTAAATAAGTGTTGCGAATACTGTATATATAATAAAAATATTTTTTTGATAAATATAATAATTACTTTTAAAATATGATACTGAAAGTAGCCGACGTTTCATAACTTTTTCAATTTTTGAATGAATCAAATTGAAACTCAAACAAATTTGTTCGAAAATTACACTTATATTTTTTTAAATCTTTTATAAATGTGTATTTTTTTTCTTTTTGTAATATTTTTTCAATTAGAAAAGTGCTGCGAATCATCAAATGTCGGCTAAATTAATTTTTATTTGTAAGGTTATATTGACACTCAAAAGAAAATTTATACATAGTAATTAATTATGAATTGCAATTTTTTTTAAGCTTGTTTTACATAATTATATTTACCAGTGGCAGCACGTTGAGCATCTGCTGCAGAAACATTTACTGTAGTCTCCTTAATCTGTGCATTTACTTCTTCTAAAATATCTCTTGTTGCATGAAATAATGTAATTTTCACGATCGCCATCTTTATTGCTTTGTTTTTAAAATCTCGCTTATTCTCTCAACACTCACTAAGACCCACCTCTTGAGATGGGTTCTCGTGAGCGCATTGCGCAACTGAGCCTAAGTTATGACGTCATTAGTGACGTTTTCACTGCGACCACAACGATCGTAGTCGCCATGTGGAAAGGCCAAAAGAGTATTTTAGGCCTCGTGAGCGCTTAGTGGAACGCATCCTTAGTGGGTCTGTATTTGTGGGCCCAGCGTTGTAAAAGATTTTGGCCTCCTGATATACCGATTTAGCGATCGTGTCTCCCAATTTTTTGCATTTTCAACTAATACAAAATAATATTCATAAATAAATATGGAATCGTAAACAATAGAAACTAAAACGGCTGGGACCAGGCACATATCCACTTGTTGAAGTGAAAACTTTTATAGGCAGGTTTGGATGGGGAGTAAATTCATGTAATTCGTCATCGACATGGTCACGTGACGTATTAATGCTAACACTCATAAAACCAGATAAATGGAAACAGTTTTAATTTACAAATTTTAATATAAGATCAAACAATTAATTTAAATATCCAAAAATAACTGTTGTTTATAGTTTTAAGTTTTCACTTCCGTCGGCAGTTGTTATGACTGCTTTTTTTTTAAATTAACAACGAATATAAAACGTCAATCAAATATTAATTAACAACAACTAATAAATTAAATCCAAGCTAATGCGTTTCTTAGCCAGATCACAATACCTTATATTTATATTATTATAATTTAAATCATAAACTGTTCTCAAGTGCATAAATGAATATATTTTACAATTTCATAATAAATAGCAACCCATTGCGCAAATATATAATTACCTATTAAAATTTAGTTTAAATTATAAAGACATTATTTTGATCGCAAAAAAGTTGAAACGAGGAAGAACGACATGTAAAAGTATCTGTTTTATGATTTTTTACCTTTAGTTTTAAAATTACCTAAATCGATGGAATGTAAATAAAAATTTCCCGATTTTTAGCTGGCTGGCGATTTTTTATTTTTCACTTTTGCAACACTTTTCGTGGCATCTTATTTCGCGCTATTTATGATGTCAAAGTCAACGATTTTTGCAGACTTGAACCTACGTTTTAAAAATATTTTTATAAATTAAATAATGAATATTTACGTTATCAATTTGAAATAAATATAATAATATTCACAATGCACGTCCGAGTACGCATGTTCGGCAAACCTGATGCTATAGTAGTGGTTGAGTCTAAACTTACAAAAATAGATAAGTTTAGAGATTTAATAAAAGATAAATTCAATGTAGAACCAAAATTACAACGGTTGTTCTACGGGGGAAAATTGGTAAGTTTTACATTTGTTGTTATAATTCAATTAGAAGTACTTAATATAAGATATACTAGCGAATTTTATGATTTCACTACAATTTATTAATTGCTTAATTTAATATGCATTATGTAGAAGAAATACATAATGTAAACTTTTATATCATATTCTGTACTTATATTATTTTGCGACTTGTTAAAAACTTCAACATTGCTCAAGCGAATATTTAGATGTGTACATTTAATGCATTTACATGTTGTTCAGGAATTATATATTGTTAAATACAATAATATTATATTAGACTATAAACATTAATAATGTTTATAATAAATCAATAGTAAATCAATAAATATACCTGAAATCCTAGCAAACTATGAATTTCTATAAAAACAATATATTTATCTATTCAACATGATTTGCATTGCCTATTATTAATATAAGTTGTTATTTTTAATTATAAAGTAATGAAACTTATTATGAAATGTTCTTGAAACTTATTCTACAGATTTGTATACTATTAAGATGCATTGTCAAGATGTTAGTTCGTAGTCATGAGAAGATTGGTTAAATAGTACTGTAGTCAAGTCAGCAAATTCTGTACAATCAAAAAACATTTAGAGCCACTAGATGGTGCTGTGCTTAAGCTATCAATAAGTGTATAAGTTGTTATATTCTATCATACTTAATCATAACTTGTTAAAGTGCAATCGTAGACTGTGCATATTTGACATAATATGTTAACATTTGCTATGCAATAATTGGCAAAGCATACAATAATATATATTATACAATAATGATGTTAATATAAAGCATGTTGATTTTTTTTTGTTTTATTTAATTATTCTATGTAAAATGTTTTTATAAAATATTTTAATATTTATACTATGAACTAGCGGCTCACCCTCACTTCGCTCGGGTTCGCCTCTAGGAAATCAAAAACAAACCCATCCCACGGAAACCGCATATTTTTCCAGGATAAAAAGTAGCCTATGTGTTATTCCAGACTATAATCTATCTCTGTGCCAAACATCATCCAAATCTGTTCAGCCGTTCTGGCGTGAAAGAGTAACAGACATACTTACACACATACATTCTTACAAACTTTCGTGTTTATAATATTAGTAGGATGTGTGCTTTTCATGGAAAATATATATTTATATTAAAAGTATCAAAATGAAACTACAAATAAATGGTGTAGTATAATATATAAGGTCTATTGTTTTCATGTGCTATAAATATTTTATTATATTTTTTTTTTCATTTTCACAGTTAGAAAATGGTTATACATTTCATGATTACAATATTAAGCTTAATGATGTTATACAACTAATGGTTAAAGCACAGCCTGTAGAAAGTCATGATGAAGAAAAGACAGATAAGAAACAAGAAGCACAAGAAAAGATTGTAAATGATATAAAAGACAAACAACAAGTTTATAAAGGTTCATTGAATATTTTAATATTTTTTATATATAAATTAAAAAAAATATATCTTGATTCAAAGATTATTATATTATAAAGAAATGAGACAGAATGAATTGTTAAGTAATATTTTCTATGTCATGAAGACAATTTAGTAAAGTGTTTGAGGGTTTGTTGCTACACCAGATACTGGAAGTTCAGTTCAATGACAAACATGTCTGGATCAATGTATAAGTGTTGATATAAAAAGCTTGGTGGGGGCTGTAGAGTGTATCATACAATCATTCCACAATACATGTAACCTTACAGTACAACAAATCTCACCACATCACACCCCTCGTCATGTGTATCTGTAATTCCATATTTATATTATATAATTAAGGTCTACATTAATTTAATGTTATAATTTTTTATAATTGTTAATAAGGATGAGTGCCTAGCGATCTGTAATACAGGCTCTTTCTTACCTAGTACAGATACCAGTCTCTCACAAAGGCTTCTATTGCTGTTATTTGTTAAGTTTACTCATGATATTACAGGCTTTTGTGATGAGAAAATAAAAAAATAAATAAAAAATCTTTCAATAATGTAAGGTTTTGTCATAATTTTTACTGCAGTGAATGTAGTTTATTTATAACATAACCTAAATGTTAACATGTTTATCATATTGAAATTTATTTTATTATTATATTGCAATGAACATTTTACAAAAATAATTAAGTAAACTGGGGCTTAATATGTATGTATTAACATGGATTTTTATAAGAAAGAAAAGAAATGTTCAAATAATTTTAATGTCATAATGGACTCAAACACTTGTTACTGATGATTGAAACACATATCAACTATTAGTCTATCAAATTTATACTGTATATTCATAGATGGTGTTACTGTAAATTACATCCATATTATTTTAGCTCTATGTTGCACTATAAACAAAATGATAAATATTTATTGACATATATACTACATAGGAGTCATACATATTTAAAATATCACTAAAATCACAGTTAAACTTTAAATCATATACACATATCCATTTACAATATAATTTTCAGATACTGAAAGCACATTATATAAAATAGATGACCTCGTAGATATAAAAGATCGTGAGCATGGTGCATGGTTAGAAGCTAAAATCTTAAGAATTGTTCTCGACCCTAATATTATTTATGAGGAAAATACTGACGCTTGCTTAGATACAAGTTATATAAATGACAAACAGAATGATGTAGAAAATAAGCCACCAACCGATACTTCTGAAGATGAAGGTAAAAGTAAGAAAAAGGGTATTGCTAAGTATTTTACAAAACAGGCAAAAGGAAAAAGGCATAAGGATAAAACTGAGTCTGTAAAGATTACTGATGAGAATATTTTGTATAAAGTGCAATTGGATGCTGAGTAAGTATTTTATATGGTCTATTAAGTGTTTTGTGATATACAATAATAACAAATATGTTTCACTTTTTGAGAATAACAGCTGAAAAGAGATATAAGGTCAGTGTGACTGAAAATATTTTGTAAAGCTTTTAGAAGTTTTTTTTTTTTCGAGATTATTATTACCTGTGGCTCCAAATTTAAGCAATCTACATTACAAATTCATTCTTATCCAATAATATATATATATATATATATATATATATATATATATATATATATATATATATAGCATGATCGATTTTTTGTTCACACACAGCATGTTGATTTTATCGTCTCTTTTTAAATATGAATTTCAGTATAAAACTAACTTCCTTTCAGTGAAGAAGATTCAGATTTGTACTGCAAATTTAAAGAAATAAGGCCAAGAGCTAGGAAAGTAGTGGATATCAAAGATTTAAAACCTGGACAAACTTATATGATTAATCACAACACTGATGATCCCTTAGAAAAAGGATATTGGTAAGGAGTAAAAGCACAAGCACTTTATTATTTTAATAAAAAGAATTTTTCCTTTTCTTTGCAACCTCTTTAGTAACCTTCGCAGGCATGTACAGAATAATCCACCAGAATTTCATCACAATCAGATCAATGGTTTAGAAATGCATAGAAGACAAACAAACAAATATTCATTTTTATTTGTATAATAATCTATACAGATAAATAAAATTGAAGTATCTGTTTGTAATGTTCAAAATAACACCTTTTAATTAAACCCATATGAAATTTTGTACTGTACTTATAAGAAAAACACGATTTTTAAAAGTTTTGCCTGTCTGTTTGTTCTGGCTAATCTCCAAAATGGCTGGACTGATTTCGACGAGACTTTCACTAGCTGATAGCGGATGTTATAAGAAGTAATTTAGGCTACTTTTATTTTAGTAAAAGAATTAGGATTCTCAAAAAAATTAAAAAGTATGTAGAGATGCACCCGAGTGAAGCGAGGGTAAGTTGCCAGTCTATACTAATACAAAGTTGAAGACTTTGTTTGTAATCTCAGGAACTACTTATCCGATTTGAAAAATTATTTTTACATTAGATAGCCCGTTTACTGAGGAAGGCTATATATCATCCCAGAAAACTCTACGGTTCCCGTGGTATAGATTTGTTTTGTCTCTAGTAATATAATATAGATAGAAGAACAATGTGCGCGTGACATCGAGTAGATAAAATTTAAAGTAGAAAAAAATTAAAAATTAATAATGAATAAGTAATTACTACAATTTTAAGTGCATTTGTAACGAAAACGATCTGTGCCTTTAATAGAGGCACAGGTCGTTTTCGTTATAACTGGAAGTTACTATTTCTATAGTATTAACAGGTTTAATACCTGTAAACAATTCTATCGTGTCTCATACATTTTATTTCACAGGTATGATTTGAAACTTGATGAGGTGAAGAAATTGAGGACAAATTATGAATTAATTGGCACATTATACCTTGGATCTGATTCAATACCTCAAAATGATACAAAAGTTCGAGTCCACGATAAAATATTTGCTATAGAGAAACCAGTCCCTCTAGCAGAGAGGAGTGAAGAGTATAATAAAATTATCGCCCAGGAACCTGAAAAACGTGTGTGATATATTGATTTCTTTATACAAGTCCGGTACATCATAGCCAAAAGCATGCGTTTTTAGTTCCTTAAAACAATAGTTATTTCTAGTAGTTTTTTCGGCTTTATAATAATTAACAACAACAAGCAATAAAAGTTTTGTCAATGAACCCAAATAAAAAGATTTCAAATTGTTAACATTAAGTAAGAACTAAACGCATTGGTCAGTATAATATAATTAACTAGCGGCTCACCCCACGCTTCGCTCAGGTTCGCCTTTAGGAAAACAAAAACAAACTTATTCCACGGGAACCGTACATTTTTCCGGGATAAAAAGTAGCCTATGTGTTATTCCAGACTATAATCTATCTCTGTGTAAAATTTCATCTACATCCGTTCAGACGTTCTGAAGTGAAAGTGTAACAAACCTATCCCACGGGAACCGCACATTTTTCCGAAATGAAAAGTAGCCTATGTGTTATTCCAGACTATAATCTATCTCTGTGCCAAATTTCATCCAAATCTGTTGAGCCGTTCTGGCGTTAAAGAGTAAAAAACATACATACATACATACATTCTTACAAACTTTCGTATTTATAATATTAGTAGGATAGTAGGATACTATAACACGGGGCCGTCAGGTTATTTAGTAATAAAGCATATACATATATGTTAGACTAGATTCTAGGATCTAATGTTTTTTTTAGTATTATTATTGTATTACAAATAGATTGAGATATATCTATTTTTTAAATGTTCATATTTTTTGTCTAGGTTCGCAACCTCTAAATTGTTTGAAATGTCGCGACGATGAGGATGCTCCCTGCAAAGAGTGTGGCTGTTATTTATGTTCTGGAAAAGAGGCTCCAGAAAAAGTAATGATTTTGTTATTATTTTTAATGCAAATAATATTTATTAAGGACAAGTAATGAGACCAAAAAGAAATAGAACCTTCATCATCAATTTCCATATTTTTCATCTGGCTTCAAAAATGACAAAAAAAAAAACACTTTATTTTATTTCTCTTTTTATTTGATCCGTCAATAAAAAAATAAATTAAATGGTGAGCACTGAACTGAGCTTCGTTATATTGAAAATAATATGGAAATGGATATGGATATTGTTCCATGCATAATCTAATTAACTACAAACCTTCAGATAAATGTTGAATTAAGATAGTCACAAGTTTCGTTGTACTCGTTTGTACGATACTTAACGATACGTACGATAATTTTTGGTGAAAAATATTATATAACTAGCGGTTATGTCTGCATTGTCCAGTGAAAGAAGAGATGTACATTAAAACAAAACATTTTTATTCTTTATAGTTGTTTATTTACAATAAAGAAAATTACAAGTATACTTAATAATATATAAATACTTAATAAACTATTTTAATTTATATAAACTATTACATTTTAGATAGTGTTGTGCGACGAATGTAACAACGGGTTTCATATGAAATGCCTGACTCCCCCACTAACGGAGTTGCCCGAGGAGGACTGGTACTGTCCGTCATGTAAACGAGACCCCAATGACGTCATCGCGCCGGGCGCCGCCAAACAAACGAAGAAGACCAATGCATCTAAAACTAACAGGGATTGGGGCAGGGGCATGGCATGTGTCGGTGAGTAAGAAATATTATGAATACTAGCAGACTCGCTAGGCAGTCCTTTGGTCCTGCTCCAGACATCGTTTGGTTGGAGAATATAAAGAATGTGGATGCCGTTGTATCCAATCTAAGTATATATGTATCCAAGTACAGAAAATCATTAAAATTGGTCAATCCGTTAAGTTGAAAAAAATACTAATAGATTCTTTTTATTTAACTGAATATTTTTTTAAATTTTTAGTTGTGTTGCTTCAATTCTTTTTAATTTTCTTTGTAGGTCCCTATTACATTTAGCTTTATACTTAAGTGTTGTTTTAGTAATACTTTATTGAAAATTTAATAAACATAAAAATGACTTAATATATTTATAGTTTTGAATATGGACAAGTGGAGTCACACATGATATTAATATAAAAAAAATAATTGTATTTTAACTCCATTTGGTCGAAAATTAGAATCGTATTAAATATTTACAATTTTATAGGTAAAACCAAGACATGTGCGATGCCCGCCAACCATTTTGGCCCCATCCCTGGCATAGAAGTGGGAATGTGTTGGCGTTTCAGAATACAGGTATATTAAATTGGACAAAGTTCATCATAACAAAATTGATGCTTGACACTATTTTATACTATTGGGGGTTTTTTAACGCAATAAAACCCAAAACAACGATTTTTAGAATTTTTGTCCGTTTGTTTGTTTGTCTGTGCGTTTGTGCGAGCTAATCTAAGAAACGGCATAACCGATTTGGGTGCGGTTTTCACTAATGTATTGGGATAAGCTTCACTTAACATTTAATATTTGTTTTATTTCAATTGGTTCATAAATAAATTTACATACCTACATTACTGAATTCATGTAATTTCAGTTTCTTATGGTGAACTCAAAATTGGGTCACTTTTCATGTTTTTAATCTACACTCGCGTGCAACTGAATCGACTCAAGTCGTATATTGGTATATAAGTTTGATTTTTCGGAAAATGGATTATCCAATTTTTGTAAAAGTTTTTTTATTCGAAAGATATATATTTTTTTTTTCATAAATATAGCAATTTTCAAATAAACAATGACAATTTTTTTAAAATAAATACGGTCAAACATGAGCGTTACAGAAATTACTCGTTGCGGTACCCACGAGTTGCGAGACTAAATCATGTATAAAAGCTCACGTGACCCATATTTCTTATCAGTCACTCGTCAGACATTGACAGGTACACATCTCCTTAAGCTCCCAGTATTTTATCGCGATCCAATGGACACTACCTCAGAAGCAGCGGCCCAAGTTGTAGCTTTATTGCAAGCGGGCCATGATCAACAGCAAGTCGCTCGTGAACTTAGCATGAGCCAATCAGCTGTTTCACGAGTATACAGAAGGTTTCAAGAGATTGGTGGCTTCGTTCGGAGACCACAAACCAATAGACACCGGAGCACATCTGAGACGGACGACCGCTTCATTGTCTCAACTTCGTTGAGAAATCGCACATCTCACGGGCGTTGATGTGCAACAGGAGCTCAGAAGGGTTCGAAAAGTGGCTGTCAGTCAGTGGACAATTAGAAGACGCCTGAAGAAAGCCAATTTAACTCCTAAACGGCCAGCCAGAGGCCCGAAACTGAGCGCAGCTCACCGTCAAGCCCGATTTCAATTTGCTCGTGAACACCTCAATTGGACTATTGAGCAATGGAGCTCCATCCTGTTCGCTGACGAGAGCAGAATGTGTCTCCATGGCAACGACAGAAGAGACCGAGTATACAGGCGTCCAGGGGAACGGTTCTCGCAATGTTGTTTCACTGAAACAGTATCATATGGCGGTGGTTAAGTCATGATGTGGGCTTGAATATCAGATGAAGGGAAGACTGAGCTTGTTTTCGTGCCTGGTGGTGGTCGGAGTGGTGGTCTAACAGCTCAAAAGTACATGGAAAACATTCTCCTCGATTATGTTGTACCTTAAGCAGGGTACATAGGAGAAGATTTTCTATTGATGCTTGAGGAAGAATGGAATACGATACCTCAAGATTTTACCAAAAAATTGATAAAATCAAAGAAAAATCGCATGCAAGCCATTATAAAAGCTATAGGGGAGGCGATACAAAGTATTGAAAATTTTAATTTTCTTTACTTTTATCAAAAATAATTTTTTATTCATTATGTTGTTGTTTTCATTTTTCTTCATTTTTTATGCATTTCTGTCAAATTAAATTTTATCAATAAATACTCAACCAATTTTTCTCATTAGGATAGCATTTTTTAGGAGAAAAGATTAGGCTTTCAAACAAAAAAAAAAAAACAAAAATCGAACTTTTATACCAATATACGGCTTGAGTCGATTCAGTTGCACGGGAGTGTGTATTTTAATGCATAATCAAATCAAGATATACTTTATTCAAATAGATTTTTACAAGCACTTTTGAATGAAATTAAATGTCAGTGTAGTCAGTCCGTGAGGAATCTACCAACGGCTCGGAAAGCAGTTCTGCTGTAACAAATGTAAATATCTTTTGTTTATAAATTATTTTAGCTTTCAGAGTCTGGAGTGCATAGACCGCCCGTGTCTGGCATACATGGACGTGACGTTGAAGGAGCTTATAGCATCGTTTTGTCTGGTTGGTATTACATATTCATGATACGTTCTAGAAGTTTCTATTTCATCTACATTAGGTTAAGTTATATTCAACGTATGCGTTGATTTTTAATTACTTTTATGAAAGAGTGTTCTATTTACGAGTTTAATTTAGCCAGTATTAATTTGTTATACCAAATTCATATGTAACACTAGCAACGCTCTCGCTTCTCTCGGGTGCGTCCCTACGTACGTTTTAATTTTTTTGGGCGTAACTCTAATTCTTTTTCTAAAATAATAGTAGCCTAAGTTACTCCTTACAACGTCAGATATCTGCTAGTGAAAGTTCCGTCAAAATCTGTCCAGCCGTTTCGGAGATTAGCCGGAACAAACAGACAGTTATTTTCGCATTTATAATGTTAGTTAACATATAATATAGGTGGCTACGAAGACGACGTGGACTATGGCAACGAGTTCACGTACACCGGCAGCGGCGGGCGAGACCTCTCTGGCAACAAGCGCACCGCAGAACAGTCGTGCGACCAAACACTTACTAGGGAAAACAAGTTGGTTTGCTGTTAGCTTTTTGACTTAAGTTTAGAAATGTATGAAACTGTACTTGGGCGAGCCTCTCTCGGCTTTTTTGAAGTTATGCTTCTTTTGGCACGTTTGGAAAAAAATACAAGAGTAAAATATTTACGATTCGCGCGCACACCGACAGCCAAAAAGCGACATGATGAAGTTAGCTGATAACTGTCTCTCTGGTTCCCGTGAAAACTTGTAACTATATTCAAAGCAGTTTCTCAAATATTCATAAATTTATAATTTTATATCAGTGGAGATAAAAAAAAAAAATTGTTTTTATAAATTTTTTTACAAACAGAGAGTTGTGACATACGGGATGAAATGTTTAGCTATTTTTGTTCTGTTACGCCAAAGAAGTATAACTTTTTACGTGCGTACATAAGTACACACACAGTTATTTTTTGTGTAAAATCGTGTATTTTCGGAAAAGATCAAAAATTGCGTTTTTTCAGAAAAGACACCTATATAGATGAACTTAAAAAGCAAAACCTTACCTAAATAAAATAAAATGATTCAAATCCTTCAAGCAGTTTCCAAAATACGCGAAATAAATTTATATATTTTAGTGATATTAGTATATTCTTATTTCGCTCGGGTTTGCCTCTAGAAATACAAAAACAAATGTATCCCACGGGAACCGTACTTTTTTCCGGGATAAAAAGTAGCCTATGCGCTATTCCAGACTATAATCTATCTCTGTGTAAAATTTCATCCAGATCCCTTCAGCTTTTCTGGCGTGATTGAGTAACAAACATCCAAACATCCATCTAAACTTTCACATTTATAATATTAGTAAGATAATATTAAAATTTAAAATTAAAACTTTAAAAGTATTAGCATTTTTTTTTTTAACTAATAATATTTGTTTATTTTTACAAAAGAGCATTAGCCCGCAACTGCGCAGTGAAGGAAGTGAGTGAGAAAGGTGCAGATGCAGGCGAAGCATGGAGACAAGGGAAGCCAGTGAGAGTCGTCCGCTCATACAAAATGTTAAAGCATTTCCCCAAATATGCACCTAAGGAGGGGATACGGTAAGACATTGGCTCGTCGCTAGTTACTTATAAAAATTAATATTATTACTAATTATTTAAAAAAATATTATATTTATATTTAGATTTGTTTTAATTTAATCTCCGTATCTGCCTCAGCGCCAAAGAAGTTTAACTTAAACCGCGTATAAAGGCACTCATTATTTTTTTTATAATATAGTTACGATGGAATCTACAAGGTGGTTAAGTATTACCCTGAGAAAGGCTTATCCGGATATCGTGTATGGAAGTACCTGCTCCGTAGAGATGACCCGAGCCCAGCGCCCTGGGAAGCGGGCGCCAAGCAATTCCCAATTGTGGTAAGAGAACATTGTTTTGTTATTAAATAGCTTAGGTATTTTCACTTTTATTTAGGCAAAGGACCAGGATAAAAAGGATGAATAAAGAAATAAATAAACCTAAAAATACTGATGGCTTTTCGCTGAAGCCTAAACTAACTGTAACACTGGCAGTGAATTTACCACAATATTGTAAAGTATAAGCGGCTTCAAAAACTAATCTCTGCAAGATTCAATTGCTAAATTGCTATCGAAATGAACATCTCTTCGTAGGTTTTGTAACGAGGGCTTGCTAGGTTTCGTAGGACGACTGAAGTCAGCCAACCTGCACTTGGTCAACTGGCCGCTAAAAAACCTGTCTTAATATATTACTAGCGACTCACCCTCGCTTCGCTCGGGTTCATAGCCATAGCCATGCATAGCCTATAACCTTCAATAAACGGGCTATCTAATGCAAAAAAAAATATCAAAATGTACTAGTAGTTCATACAAACAAACTCTGCCTCTTTATGATATTAAGTATAGATTACCATCTTATTACCCGTACTAATCCATGTCCATACTGATATTATAGATGTGGAAGTGTGTTTGTTTGTTTGTTTGTTTGTCTGTCTGTCCTTTTTTCATGTCGAAACAGAGTGATGGATTGGCGTAATTTTTTGTGAGAGGGCTGGAGAATGACATAGGCTTCTTTTTACCGCGGGAGATTATCTCATTCCCACGGGATAACACGTTATAATACAACCTACAACATCTCATTATGCCTATATATATATATATATATATATATATATACATATATATATATACATATATATATATATATATATATATATATATATATATATATATATATATATATATATATATATATATTCCATACTAACTATTGAAGTGTATATGTAAGGATGAACCCGAATGAAGCGAGGGTGAGTCGCTAGTTATTATATTATTAGTAACTAATATAACTTTGATATAACGCCACAAAACACCTCTACATTTCAACTATAATTCCAGTACCCAGACGGCTATTTAGAGGCAGAAGCCGAAAAAAAGGCTCTAAAAGAGAAAAACACTAAGGGCAAGACAACTAAGAAGAGAGCGTTACGGGAAAGTAATCAAACCTCTTCCGAATCGGAGACGTCGCCACCATTGAAGAAACGTAAGACACAAGAGAAAAAGAAAGGTAAATAATAATGCAAGACTAAATGGTATTTAAATACCCTACCTATACCTTTAAAATAGAAAATACTATATGTTATAAATCATATATTTTTTTATTTATTAGACAAAAGTTTACCATCGAATAAATAAAAAGAATGACTTACAATTAAAATATTTTATTCATATTGTATTGAGTCCTTTTTTTAACGTGCCACTGCTGGGCACGGGCCTCCCTTCAATACGAGGAGGATCAGGCCATAGTCCACCATGTTGGCCAAGTGCGGGTTGGCGGACTGAGCATGTCTTTCGACAACTGACCAGGTTGTCTCAGACAAGCAGGTTTCCTCACGATGTTTTCCTTCAACGTATTCATATAACTTTCCAAACACATGCTCATTCCCCCTGCATCCCCCTCGCATTAAAGGGCCCGTGACTAGCAGTGGGACATTAAAAGAGCGCTGAATACATTCATATAATTGTAATTTTTCATTAATTTATGTTTTGTTTTGTAATATGAATAACTTTTATCTCATTATTAATAAGTCATATCAGTCTTAGTATAATAAAAATACATTACACCATTATGTATGCATATAATAAAATTGTAACTAAGCCGAATCTGTACATGAAATATTTTTTAGAAAATCTTATTGAAATAGACATTATCATCGATACAGACGCCGAATTTATCGTTTTATAAATTTTTGTCTGCCTGTCTGTCTGTGATCGCATCATGGCAAAAACACTGAAGTAATTTTGATGAAATTTGGTATGATGATAGCTGCCTATTCAGGTCAAAATATAGGATACTTCTTACTGCAGGAATATATTTCATTTCTGAGACATCTATATTAAACGTTAAAACGGTAAGTATGGACGAACCCGAGCAGAGCGAGGGTGAGTCGCTAGTATATTTAATATAAGTATAGTTTAGCAGAGCTTTTAACAATACAACAAATTAATTATATTACACAGATTCTGCAAAGTCTACAGATTCAAAGAAAATTCCAAACATGTTCACGAAGAGTCCTAGGAATAAGAAGAAAGATGTCAGCAGTCTCAGTGCAGAGGAGAAGGCGGCTATTGATGCTGACACATTGAATGCTAAACTATGGGGAGAATGCCTAGAAGTATGTGAAAAGCAAGGAAAGAAGGTAATATTATCCCACCTTTTATTTATTTTTAATTTTATTTTGATTGGCACTGATTATGATGATGATGACTGTGAGTCCGTATGAAAATTAGTGTGCTATAAAATTTTGGGAAAAAAAATAAAGAGCCCTAGAGAAGATATTTTTCCAAAATATATAGTATGCTTTAAAGCCATTAACAAGAAAATAGAATTGAATTGAAGTTGTGTTTTTTCTATAACTATAAAAAAATCTGTGTGATAAATCACAGTTCCCACAAAAAGTTTACAGAAAAATTATGCGAACTCAAGATGTATAGTTCGTGCCACGAAAGATGAGACTTGACAAACCACGTGGTTTTACTTGCGCAGAAGACGATTTATAGGTCACTTTAGCGGTACGAGGGCTGAGGCGAGAAGGGATCGGGCGACATCGTGGCGTCGAAACCTGCGCGGGAGGCGCGGTACGGCGCTGCGCATGCGTGTTAGTTGCCTACCGTTCTCCTCACCCCATGCAACCCCCGCTTGACTCCGTAATACCACAGTGTACTAAAAAATAACAGTGGGCTATCGCCTTTGATGTTTGACGAAAAGCCGACACCGCGTAGCGTACTTCGCATTACGCAGGGTTGTTACAGTTTTTTTTTGTAATTTAATTAAAATATAATATTATTATTTAGTTATTTATCGAAGTTCTTCATAGCAAAGAATACAAAAAGGCATTTCGCGGACGCAAATTCAAATAGAGTTTTACAAAATTTCATATAATAATATGCCTTTTATTTCTTTAATAAAAAATAAAATATACAATTGGTTTAACAATTATTTGATTTGATTGAATGAATATTTCTATGTAACATTATAATTAATTTAATGAGTAACTAGATAATTAGAATGAAATAAATTAAATTAAAAAAAAATTAAATCTAGCAAATTATATTACATAAGTCAAATTGAATTTAGTTATATATAAATTTATCATTATTTTCAAGTTTTTAGCAAAGTTAGTTTTATATGATATAATGTAATTAATAGATTTCCAAATCACCTATTATAAATGGGCAACGGACAAATATTTTCGGTTTCTAAATTTACTGGATTTGAAATTTCTGTTATTAAACTTAATTATGTAAAAAATCCTCATCCTAATAAATAATTTTAGCAAAAAATATATAATATAGCACAGGTAGTATGAACTATTTTAATTGCTTACAAATTAAAATAAACGCGCGATAGCCCTTAAAGTCGTGTCCCGAGCTGCTAACTAATTCGGGCGGCAGAAATGTATGCAGCTCGGGCTCGCCTACCCGCGTCTCACCTCTCACACCCCGCACGATTGCCCTGTCTAGACGGCTTCGTTGGATGACTGTATTGTTTTATAGACTGTGGTAATACAGACGAGTGCAACTTGTGTTTATTTTCTAATTTGTTTTAAGTTGTGTTGTATACGAGTGCAATTTTGTAAAATTTTGATTATTCCTCGAGATAAAACATTAAGAAGACAAAGTAGGAATATAGTTTACGATGTGTACACTTATATGTTAAAAGAAGCAAAGGAAGTGTACAAAAAAAATACGTACCGTTGCGTACCACGCGTATCATTTCGTAATAAATATTGTTAATTATTTTAATATAACATTGCTATACACCTTATTCCGAATGACGTCGAAAAATCCCTAAAATAGATATAGAAATAAATTATAGATAACTATTTCGTACACGACTGTACCTGCGCAGGCTCCCCACTACTGACGCTCGTCAAGTCTCATCTTTCGTGGCACGTATTATACCTGGATTTTCTTTTATATTTTTTTATTGAAATAAAACTTCTTTAGGCGTGACTAAGGGGTAAGTCGATACGTTGAAAAAATTTGTATCGCGGAAGTAAAAGTCCAATTTATTATTAACAATTAAAAAATATATATTTATTATTTATATTTTAAAAAAATGTATTAAAATATATATTTATTATTTACTATTAATAAGTTTATATTAATTATTACTTATAATAATTAATATTTATTACTAATAATTTGTTAAAAAAAATATTATATTTAGATTTGTTTTTAATTTAATTGCGTTATCTGCCACTGCGCTAAAGAAGTTTTACTTCAATCGCGCGTAAAAGTTACACGTATTCATTTATTGATATATGACATACCATTTTAGTTTGTACATGAATTGCAGCATCTGAGAGTGGTTAAGTTTAGTTAAATGATAAATTCTTATAATTTTTTAAAGTGAACATTACAAAATTATTCCTTTTATTTGTATTCCTTAGGAATTTATAGAGCACGTGACGCAAGTGTTCCTATGCATCATATGCCAAGACGTAGCAGCCAGTCCAGTCACCACCACCTGCTTGCACAACTTTTGTATGGTATGTACTGTCTCCTGTCATCATCTCATCATTATTTAAAACTGTTACATCATTGATGAAAGTTTTTTACTTTATTCTGGATGGAGAAAATCAAAATTCGTATCAAATCACATTTCTTTGATTGATTTCTCACTGTTTCCAGAAATTTAAATTATATTCTATTACTTATTGGCTTTGCATCAATAAAGAAATTATATAAATAAAAAAAAATGCAATGTGGTCTAAAAAAATTATTAACATCTGTCACCTACAGGTGACAATTGGAATTGAAGGGTTACAAAAAAACAAATCAACCTTCCACCCACGTAAAAATTTGGACCCAAATATATGTTGTAGGTTATGATCAAGGTGTTTTTTAGTGAAAATTTCGTAGGTGTATCAGGCTTAGAAAGCATGGAATTAATTTTTCAAAAATTTCAAAATATTTTTTTTTAACTATTATCTCGAGATTTTTTGACAAATATCATGATATGTTGTCTCTCTAAGTTATGTACAACATATATCATGGACATTGATGTATTCATAACTATTGACGAAAAAAATTTTTTTTCAAAAAAAAATATTTTTTTGATTTTCTCGAAAACTAATGCATATTTTTAAGTAATATTTTACAGGTAAGTTGTAATCCGTAAGACCATCGTACAAAAAAATTGGCAGTTGAATTTACCGCTGGGGCCGCTACCCCATGCTTATCCCGCCATACTTTTTATAAAGAAAATCGAAATCGATATTCGATATCATAATATCTAAGAAAATTCAACGTGAAAATTTCACCTTAATAATTATAATCCACAAATACCCAATACTCATTAATATTACAGGCATGTCTCAAGCTGGCATTTAAGTCGACGGAGTCTCAAAGTTGTCCGTGCTGCAGACAGAACCTATCCAAAATGGAGCTGACAACAAATGAACAACTGAAAACCGCTCTGCGTACGATTTTAACAGGCTATGACGCGGGAAAGAAGTAACTTTACATGGAACCACAGTTTATCAATCCATACAGTCGTCTAACATAGACACTTGGAAACGGCTTTAGGGTCGACAACTATAGCACCAGATGATATTACAGTGTTTAAACTTCACCATGAAAATTGGTATTTTTTGACAACCCTTGTATTTGGAAATATTCTCGTTAAAATAAATCAGCGTTTGCCTACTGTATGGATTTTATACTGTGATGTGTGACGTAACCCGTTTACATTTTAAATAAAACACTTTAATAATTCCATTTAAATGTATTTCATGTTTAGTATGTGTTGTAGTATTAGAACCCTGCATCGTGTGAACGGGATGTTACATTTACTATTGTCATTTGCGTATTTTTAAATTACATTACGTGCTCGCTAGCGAGCTGTGGATATGTATTGACCAAGTTTTATAGTGTGTTAGGTTAGTGAGGTCACCTATTCAATGTCAATTTACTTAAAATATGTTAGTGCTAAGGCAAGGTATTTTAAACTGATCGTAACGACAGTTGAATGATTGATGTGTTGAATATTTTAATTTAATGCAAAGTTTCAAAAAATTGTCGGGATTTTATATTCGTGGGCTATAAACAATAAAAGACTTTAAAATAATCACACAACACAATTAACTAGAATTGCAAAATTACTATAGTTTTTAAATAAAACAATATTGACAAATACTCCATCCCCAAACTTTCTTCTTACACTCAAGCTTTGTTCCAATAAATCACATTTCATATATCAGTAAGTATACCCCATCGTATTTATCATATGCTTTCAATAGTTGACGGTAAGTTCGTTATAAATAGTTTATAATTTGTGATAACCTATGTAGTATTACAGTCATTTCAAATATATAACGTTAAATAATTCATTTACTGTATCGTACTGAGAATCCCCTATTCCTAAATTGTTGCAGTATACTATATTATAAGTATGTATAAACATGTCATTGGATAGAATTCCTCTTTTCCATTCGAGCGAAACAGTCATTTCTTTCCTACAACTAAACATTCTCCACTGTAATATTCCAGTGGAGAATATAAATATAATGTATATTTTTTGTTTAAATCAAACCTGCGATTTGCGAAACACCATAGACTTCGATTCTTATGATTGATTTTAGACGTTGATTTTCATATAATTGATTCTTATGTCTTATCTGAGTTGATTTTCAGATAAATAATAATTATTAAAATTAAACATTCTAAAATAACTTTTAGAGACGCTCTTTTATTTTTTAATCCGTCGTTTCAATATTAATTCTAAATTAAAAAAGAAAAATGCTCGTCATAAATGAAAAGTTAAATTCGACATTCACCGAATACATCTTAAACCAAAAACTTTTGTATTGTGAAATTTAAACCAAATAATTGACTTCTACTATGATTTAACTGATTTCAAAGTAATGTTTAGAATATTTTTTAATTCCTATGTAGTGTTTTATATTAGGTACATATTATGTTTTGATCAACGATATACAGAGTGTTCATGAAAATTATTTTTATTAACAGTTCAAACTACAATATTTTTATTATAATTTTCATCCCATCTTATTTTAAAATTTAATTTTAAATTTTATTTTTTAAATATTATTTGGTTATTTGTAAGAAATATAAGTTATATAACACCATGTATATCATTGATTTGGCGGTAAGGTATATGTTCGTGGACGTAAAGAAATTATAAATTGAAAAAAAAATGATTGAATGTTCATTATGAAAATAGACTTTTAAAAATATTTTACGATTTAAATATCTAAAATTTATCCAACCTTGAATCATACCACAAACAGATATTTACCACCAGTATGTGTTTTATTTTAGTATTTTCATTACCTCTTTCGTTTTATTAGGTCTCATAGTACAAATATCTTAGTATTAAGCGTTGAACCGTTTTAGTTTAGGTTTAATTAAGTTAATAGGACACATTTAACACATTTATTCCACTACTTTACCTTTATAAGTTCTGTGAATTAAGGAGTCTGCCCACTACACCGTCTCATACCATGACCGTGCTATGAACGTATCAGGCACGGAAACGAGCATGGCACGGACTACTATGCCCACTAGAACGTATCAACAACGTATCATACCCGTACATAACGGTTTTAGTGTTGTGTATGCTCACCATTGCGCCGCCTACGCGCACCGGTCCCGTAACGTCGCGTGCCAGGCACGCAGCGTACCGTCACCGGTAAAATATTCTCGATGACAATTATTAACGTTCCGTGCACGGCACGCGACGGTGCCGGTCGGTGACGGAACGGTCTAGTGGGCAGAGTCTCATACATTTCAATACAAAGAATATTTTTTTGCCTGACACGCTCCTAGCACGGTCATGGTATGAGACGGGGTAGTGGGCAGACTCCTTTACGCTAATTCATGAAATGCGTAAAGTAACCTAACAAATAACTCGACTAGTACATATTATTATCAAATAATACAGTACTTATCCTCGCAGTAACGAGTCTTGCAGTCAGTTTCTCTACAAGTTTACTCTTTATTTGCACACGAACGCACACACATTTGTAATATGATTCAAATGTATGTTTTGTTAGTTTGTTTTTTCTAATCTTTACATTCAATTTATTTTAAGAACGTTCGTGCAAATAACCTTGAGCAGATCTTGTTTTAATGTCTAAAAATATTAACTTTTCAATTATTATAATGAAATATGTTATTAGTCCTAATGAATTTAATTGGTGATATATTGGTGTCTGGTAGAATAAGGTCCATCTTACTAATCTATACTGTGACATCGGCATAGCCATTACTGTCACAGTATAGAAACGATGAATTTTAACATGAAAAGTCTACCTTAAACTTTAGAACAGTATGTCGTAAAGGCATGTCCATTGTCCATATATATGTTGATTGTATGGGCAGTATTTAAAACATGATATTAAATGTTAAATGGATATTAAAGTATAACCGTAGAATCTCAATGTGCACTTAATTTGCAAAGTTTTTTTTTAATTTAATAGACTAACTGCCACTCTAATGTTTTTAAATTTTAATATTAAAAATGTCATTAGTTACTTCTGTCAAACATCTGTCAATGTTATGGTAACTGTATTTAATTTTTTACGACTGTATTGCTAATGTGCTATAAATGTTGTCTTACTGAATAAATTACATGTTTTAGAGGATGTTTTATTTACCTAATTTTTATGTTAACACCGTAACAGTAAAAAACAATTACCCTTATACTCGTAGCAGGCGTACGACATCAGCACGGTAATGATATAATATTACCGTGACGTCAGTGAGCAGGCCGTCCGCAAAGCATTATTCTAACTCTTTAGAAATAAATAAGAAAATTCAATGTTTAATAGAGAAATGAGCTAGTGAGGCTTGTGCTATAGTAATATAAATTGTTGTATGCTTTCTTATTCTTAATGTAGATAGATTAGGCGTAAAGGTTAAGCCTTGTGCTTTTTTACTCGACTACGCGACGCATAGGAGGGTAATGTGTTCATCAGTCTATGTGTGTATGTTTGTTCTTATATGGTATTCTAGAGACCAAACGCGAAGGCCGATTTTGATGATTCATACCGCGTCGTTAGATTCGTCTTGATAATGCGATATATAAAAATTGTTAAAAATTAAAGTGGCGTAATTCAGACGCCAATTTGTCTTTAAAAAAAAAATCCGAACCAATCGAGTATCAAAATAAAGATTTTTAAGAGGCGATCACAAAAATATATACAACTATGATCACAAAAAATTTAGGATAAAAAATTGCTAAATATAATTTCAATTGTATAAATTAGCAAAAAGTAAAAACTGTAAATAAAAAATATGTTATAAAATAAAAAAAAGTCTACTACATAAAAGCTAACTAAAAAGATAAAATCAAGTTGACGAAAGAACAATATGCAGGCGGAGACATACACGTTTCATCATTGCCGTAAGATGTATGCACAATAAATAATCATCTATTTATTTGTAGCTTTTTAGTTAGCTTTTTATAATATATTTATTTAAACTTTCTAACCAGACGATTTATAAATGATTTAAGGTATTTTCGATGTTTTTACCTAATTATTATTGCAATATATTATTTCGTAATATTGTGGATTCAGAATATATTATGGCTTTTGGTACATATGTATAAGCAACTTTAAATCATTTAAAATTATGGAGAATAGAATTCAATTCCACAAATACCAATCAGTTGTTTTGTAGATTTTTATTTTATACTAAAGACTTATCCTCACTTCGCTCGGGTGCATCAGTTAGTTTTTAATAGATAATAATAGTCGTTCTGAGTGAACCTTAGGAGATACACACATTATATAGCACTATTCTTTAAGACTTTTTAAAACCTTACATACACAACAAATACCTTCCTCGTTTATCGCTCTACTTTTTAGTAAACCTGTATCAAAATCCGTTAAGTGGTTTAAAAGAAGTAAGTGGAGAAACAGATAGTGACTTTATTATACAACAAAAGTTAATATTAAAGAATAATTTAAATGATCGATAGGTCAAAGGCATTACGTACGTTTGAACATATAAAATTCAAACGAATAAAAATAAAAATGATGTTTTTGATGATTTTAGTATCAGGAACAGTAGGTAAGGAAATTAATAATAAGCACATGTATATTAATATCTATTTATTATGGGATTCGACCCCATACCTACGCTCTGAGCACAATATCACCGATGAAAAAACATCTTGCACAACAATTAACCCAAGACATTTCCTAATGAATACTTCTATTATAACATCACAGATACATTATTAATAATATGACCTGATTACAGTAATTTATAATTTATTTATATTATGTAATTAAAATAAAAATAACAAAATGCTTTAAATATATTTTTCACATAATACTCTTGATTGGATAAACTTTAACTCACATCGGATTATATACATTTATTAATTCATTGTTTGTCAATTATTTAATAATTGTTATATGGTATTGGATAGGTCTACATTTTTCTGTTAAAAATAAGCCAGCAATACAGTAATGATAGCTAATAACCGACATGCAGCCCGTGTAACAAGAATGTAAATAGATCATAAAAGGTAACAAACAAATTTAGTGAGGTTACAAAATAAAATTAAACATTCGAAATTATATAATTTAGTCAATATTACAATAAATACATAGTTGCAGGGGAAGTCCATGTGTAATTTAATTACTTAGTCTATCGAAATGCCTTTCCGTTTCACGACATATTCTCACTGTCAATATAATACTATGCTTAACTATGTACCACGCTTACACTGCCTCTTACAACACAATACGCGGATGTCCGATACGGAATTATTCCAATTTGGATAATAAATAGCAGATTTAGACGGTGGAAAAGTTTGTTTAATACTGTTTATGTGACGTCATTCAAACGTCTCTGAACGTCGTGAGATGTTGACATCACAAATCAGTCGTATTGTACCTAAATCTCAATCGAGGAGCGACGAAGACTACCTAAATCATTTAGCTTACTATTTTTAATGTCAATAATAATTCGAATCAATACCTATGCACTTATAATGAATTATAGAAAGATTATGCAACTTCTAGACAGTATAGAGAATATAATAAATAGGATAAATAGTATGAAATTACAAACAAAAATGTGATAGCAGAGCGAAAATATTTAGGCGCGACGTATTTAGATAAGTATTTATAATACTTTTATTTACAGTACAGATATATTATATATTTAACACAGATATGTAACAAATTATAAAACAAAAAAAACAGAGGTCTTAACTATCCTAAAACTAGTAGTGAAGTCCGAGTTTCGCAAGTTTGTTTCCTAATGTACTTCGTATACCACGGACGGGTCTCTAGCATAATGGCACTGACAAACTACGACTAAAAATTAATTTAAGGCATTATGCTGGTTTCTGTGAAGGCGCTCGGTGCTTCTGTTGCGTTGACAACGATGCCGTGGCCGGAAAATTTGACGATGATTCCTTCTAAGGAGGTCCACGTACCGACCACGAGTCCTAGAGTGCCGAAGAGAACAACTATGGCGTTTTTCACAATCATTCTGATTCTTTCGGAGTCAGACACGTAGTACCAGTAGGTGCAGCTCTGTATGAAAGCGGGGAAGGCCAGGCCCAGCGCGGACAGGCAGAGAGCTCCGAACAGAGATATGAACAGATCCAGCTCTGGAACGGCCGCTGCAATACCAACTGAAAAGAATAATATGTTTTAGTATTTTAAATTTTCTTTGCATATATTTGATTTTATTTTTGCATTTGTGATATCGTCATTTGTTTGTCAGGGATAGATTAAGTATATAAAAATAAGAAAACCCAAAAAAACAGCTGGAAAATCGAAAAGTTCAGAACTATTTATTTTGTGCATATGTATATGTATAGTCTATCTATTCCATAGGTACTAATCGTTAAAACGTACCTATCGATGAACCTGAGCGAAGCGAAGGTGAGTCGCTAGTTCTTTTATAAATATTATCATTAATAGTTTCTTGATAGGATAACAAAATAAAAACATTTAATATATAATATATCCTTAGGTATATAATCTAATAATCTCTCCTTTAAATCAAAGGATTTGTAATAATTAAAACTTCATTACTTAAACTATTGCAATTAAAAACAATGTTTCTACCTAAAATAGCGCTAGATCATTGAACATAGAAACAGTTATTAGCTATGTTAAAAGCAAACTTACAAGTAAGCAGTACTATGAGGGTCCTTAGCACGTACTCCCATAGGATCCTGTGGTTGCTGTTCAACATACGGACGCCAATGTACTCGTTCCATAAGATATCTATAGCGACGTAACAGGCGAGACCGTGAGTGATGAAGATAGCGAATGCAAGGAGACATTGGACCACACTTGCTAGCCTGGAAGCAAAACATAATACAACCTGTTATTTAATTAACCTAACTAAAATCTTTAGAGCTTATAAAAATAGAGTAAGAAGTTAAAAGTGAGCTGTCACAATCATCATTATCTTGCCAAAATTCGTAACAATAAATAGAGAAACGTGTTAAAAAGCATTATATTAAAATTTTGTACCTCAAATTTTATCTAAATGCGTAAATTATACTATAATATGTCCTTACGTTTCGGTCTCCGAAGGCAAGTTGAGTGTGATACTTCCAGCCGCCTTGTTTCCGTACTGCAGATAACCAAAGAGACCCATTCCGACGTACAGAACAATAATGCTGATCATCGCGCCATTTAACACGCCGAATTTACCTACAAAGTCCTTTGGCGTCTTCATTTCATTTTCTAAGGGCAAGATCTGGAAGATATAAGGTATAATACATATATGATAATATTTTAGTTAGTATAAAATAAAAAAATCAATTGTGCTTTATGATAGATTATAGAATAAAGCGGATATTGTACTCTTTTTTTTCAATCAATAAAAAACCAATATGTGTAATATAAGTGGTATCAATTAAACTTTTAATATTTAAATTAAGTCCTCACTGATAGGTACCTACGAATATCAAGATATATTTGATATCTGATCTATACTGATACCATATATAAATAATTGACATCAATAATTTATTCAAAAAAAGTCTAAATATATTGGTTTAAAAAGTAAAAATATATGTGAAATAACTTACCACACCAATAGCTTCCAAAGCGAATAACACAGTGCCGAAGAAAAGAGGAAAGTCTCCAATTTTCCCAGCGGGCAGTTTCCCTTCCAATGTGGGAGCTTCTCTAAATATATAGTATAAAATGATGGCGAAACTGACAATGGTCACGACGTTTGCTATAGCAGAGAATGGAGCCAAATACTTCAAATCTCTGACCCAGTTTATAAGAATCAGGGGCAAGAGTACGTAAAGCATGACTTCGAAGACGGTGACGGTGAGCTTGAAGTGCTCAGTGAGTACGAAATGTATGTTCTCGGACACGAACACCACGTATACACAACATGTGCCGATCTGGTAAATGAGGAGGAATGCGTTCACCACGTGCCTGCAACAATGATATAATAATTACATAGATAGCGTTATATCTAAAAAAATATAAAAAAACTAACTATTAGAGCATGCATCACTCAAACATAAAAGTAAAAAATACAGATATATGTTTTGAAGAAAATTTTAGATAACACACAGATTTAAAAATGTTGGTGTAAATTAAACAGCATAATATTTCAATTTTCATCTATGCGATCAAAAGCGTTGTTTGCCAATACACAAACAAGTTGAACAAATGTTTGGTTCAAGCAAGAATTGAAGCCGTAAGTATCGTCTTAGTTTGTAAAATACTAGCGACTCACCCTCGCTTCGCTTCAGCTTCGTCCCTAAACAAAAACAAATCTTTCCCACGGGAACCGTACATTTTCCCCGGGATGATATATAGCCTATAATAGCCTTCCTCGGTTAACGGGCTATCGAATGCAAAAAGAATTTTTCAAATCGGATTAGTACTTCCTGAGATTAGCGCGTTCAAAAAAACAAACAAACAAACTCTTCAGCTTTATAATATTTATAAAATATATGAGTATATTACCTCTAAGTCAAATCTATAAAAAATAAAATCTTGTTTGGTACTTTGCTTACAATTTAAGACACCTGGTTATGTTAATTTGTAATTGACCTACTTTAACATGACCTTTACTTGATATTTATTAGGCATGCACATTGCACAGTGCTATTACATATACGAAAGTTTTTATGTATGTGTGAGTATGATTGATATTCCTTCACGCGAAACGGTTCGACGGATTTGGATGAAATTTAATGAGTACACAGATAGACTTTGACCTAGAATAACATAATATAGGCTGCTGTTTGACACCTGGGGTTGCGCTCGAGCAATAGGAGGGTAAATCGCTAATGTTTATACATAAATTCTCGCCATAGGTACCTACTTCTAGGGTAGGATACACATAAACTATTACTTATTTAACATACCAAAAATACCACGTATTTAAAACCATAAGGATAAGTAATAAAATACTAGCATAAAGTATTTTATTCGGGCAGTTTAGAAACTTACGCTGCATACGGCGCGAATGCTTTACACCAGTCAGGTCCCTCGGACAATGCCGCCTCGGCCGCCGCTGTATAAGTTAAGGAGGGCACCTTCCGCCGCTTACAGAGTACGTAGCAGGAGTCCAGCAGGACGTGTATACAGTACGTACATAGCACCCCGATGACCACTGTCCCTATAGTACCCACTACGTAGCCAGATTTGGAAAAAGCATGCGGCATCGCCAAGATACCGGTTCCCAAACTGCCTTTTAACAAATGGAGGAGGGTTTCCGTATTTCTGTAACAAAAAAAATGATGAGATTATATTGTCTGTTTGTATTAGAATCTTTAAATAACAACATCTATATTTATTGAATATTAACTAGGTATATAACAAAATGAGGGACTTTATCCGCGACAAAATAAAGAAAGTACGTTTTTGTTACTCAATTGACTTTATCCTGAACCACAGTTTTGTAATGAAATTCATTTAAATAATTGCCATATGTATAAAAACAAAACAAATCTATCCCACGCGAATCGTACATTTTTCCGGGATAAAAAGTAACCTATGCGTTATTCTGATGTAAGAGCTATATTATTGAAAAGTTTCATTAAAATCCATTCAACAAACAGCCATACATCTATACATCCAGACATCCATACATCCTCACATACTTGCGCATTTATAAGATTAGTAGGATAATTGTGTAATTACACGAAAGCTACCTTGTGCGTTTAATACAATCGCGATAAGCGCTGTGTAACTGTTAATGTACCCCGTACTCGGTATTGTGTTGTATAAATATAAAATTTATAATTACTTTTTAATGTAGATCGAATAGAATGTGGATCTACGTAAAAGTTACTTAAAAAATAATATATCCGCATATCCGAATAATCTATAGGTATTTTATTTTACATGTGAAGAACAAAAACCATCCATGAAAATCGGTTCAAAATTTGTTAATACATAATATCGCGTAAAAACACAAAAGTACCTCTTTTTTTTAAATCATTTAATAAGATACGATACTGCACTAAGCGCTAATAAATAATGTCCTTTTTCAATACAATACTACTATCACTGTCGTCGCCATTAATAACGAAATATCTCATAAATTAGTAATAGAAATTGAACTAACGGTCTATATAATATTTTACGTATAAACGGATAGTGTTTGTAAACCTTTCCCCTCTTTTATCTAAGCCATTAATAATAATTATAATAAACTGGTTCAACCTCAATGCTGTCCTAAGGCCGGTTTAGACTAACAATAAGAGTGAAGACACTCTATACACGGTGCACTCAGTGTATACACCGAGTGTCTGTGTGTACGGGAGTGTCTCTTAGGCCGATATGATTTAGTGTCCTCAGACGCTTACTAGTTATTGCAATACTCTTAAAGGCTTGTTAGGTGGAGAATAGTTTAGATTGAATAGAGTATTTACCAACTAAACGACTTATATAAAATTGGCAACAGATCACTATTTCTCAATATTGCCCCATATCCCTTTATTAACTGCGTGTATCTGCAGTAATACCTTCGAATAAAACCTAAATGCGAACATTGATTTATATTAATGTTCCCTATTGCCGACTCTTATTGGATAAAACTCGTTTAATTTGCGTTACGATTTCATCAAATAGTATTATAAATTCAGTATTATAAATCGTAAAGATAAACCTTTAATTATGGCTTCAGGAGGTATTTTGATTACATATACCTAATGATAATTAAAGGTATTGTATAATTTAAACGTCTATGAAATTATTTTGTTATGTGTTGTTTCGCTAATATATGTATTTATTCTTGTTGAAAGACATATCACATTCATTTGAAATGCGCACATTGATCAACTTCAAGGACAAAGCTGTTTTAATAATATTTACACATAGCAACATATTTTTTTGCAAGACGTATATTTAAGATAATCAAGTCGTTTTTCGACATAGTTAATTATAATTTATAGTTCATAGCATCCAATCGAAAATAGATCAACGATATGTCTGTCATTACTCATTATAATAAGCGCCATAGTAGAGCTGTAGCCTGTAGGTGTTTAAAAAAAAGAATGTAAAATACTATAATGTTTTGAAACATAAATATACCGTTATTAACGTTGGTTTTTATACAATTGTAAAAACTTTAAATATGTAATAAAATAACGTGTTCCGAATGGCCAAATAGAGGTTTAGTTATCCGGTCACGAAATAAGACTAAGAACTCAGGCTCTCATACGCATCATTTATTTTTTAAATCGCGAATGAAGGAAAATCGCTGAGATCTCGAGGGCACTTATATGAATTCTAAACGGGGATTTACATCGGGTATTCAACGACTCATATATTGTATAAGTAACTATTTATTTCAAATTAATGCCATTTGATTATCTTCCATTGGATAATAAGAAATAGATCATTCTTCTTAGGAGCGTAAATAAACAAGATTTATCTATGAAAGTAAAATTAAAAGTGAAAAAATACTAAATTAAAAGTGCTATTTGCGTGTGCTCGCTCTTTTATTTACATAATAATATTAATTAATATAATTCTCATCATGTCTATTGTCTAGCCTTGGCGGAATGTTAGAAATGAATAAAAATCGTTTAAAATAAATCACCTCGAGGTCAGAAAAACTTCGTGGTCTACAAAGAGATATGTAGATGTATGTAAAGAGATAGATAGATGCTTATGTTTAAGCAGGTTCGACCTCTTAAGGAAACCAAACCCGCGGTATAACATAATAATTATTTAGTCGATGCCGCCATCGGCAAAAATAGCTATAATATTAATAATAAGCCATAGGCCATAGCCTCATATTACAAGCAGAGCGTATGAAGGCAATTTCCCGATTGTAGCCCTTGCACACTGTGAGAAAACAATATTCTTTAGGACAGTTAATAACATACGATTTTTAGCAGCAAATGTAATTCTCGATCTACCTATCTTTGTCTTTTAGTCTAAGGTCACAGCTAACTAGTATTCTATATACTCAGTTTACTATGTTTTCTCAGAATATGAATGACAGTGTCCACTTCAAAGTTCCGTTTCCAACAATTGCTAAGAGATATGTACGTGAGGCCTTGGACAGAGTAATCCGGAATCAGATTGGAATTAAATTATGTTTAACTGGTAATCTCATAAATAACATCAATAAAAATTATAACAGAAAAATATACAAGAATAATCAAAAAATACTACCAACCAAAATTATTTTCAAATTATTTACGAGTATTACGAACATAGAAGTTTTTGCCTGAAGCTATTGTGTGTAACGATGAAAAAATAACATATTCCAGTATCACACGAATCTTTCAACTCTCAGCGAAAGTCCTATCAAAATCGCTTAAGCCATTCTAAATACAGACAGATAAAAATACAAACTCGTATAATTTATGTCATGACATCAGCATGTACGTGAGTGTTAAAAAATGCAATTACAAGGAGTAAATCGTTACATAAAATATTTTTATGTGATCGGTGAACAACCGTGAATTAAAAAAAAAATGAATAGAAACTTAATTATTTATTACACATCTATAAGGAGAATGTTGGTATAAATATTTGACGATAATAGTATTCGCGATATAAATAGGAAAATCCTTGTCGTCCAGTTATGCTTTGTAATCGAGGAAATTAGGAAGAGGAAACGGTTGAAGAAGGCTGAATCCTGATTCATAGAACATGCCATAAATTTTTTATTGTCTTGATATTATGACCCGTCATGAGACGTGTATGGTATCAGAAAAGGATCTATTCGCTTTACATAAATGAAAATGTGCAAGTTCTAAGGTAACAAACTGAACATTATTTATTAAGAAAGATATTATCATTTTTATTGTTTTTAAAAGCATAGGTATTGATTATTCTTTTTTTATTTCAATAATTGTTAATCTTAGCATTGGCATTTGTTCCAAGTACAGTATATTACAAAATAATCCCGAATAAATAAGAACATTAAAATATGACACTTTAAACTTTGGCTCTTATATAATACCTTCTTACGTAGCCGTTATTATTACGTTACCGACGTAAAAGAATTTAAACTACTTATTCAGGAACTGCGCACTTTGCATGTCTAAATTGTACCATGGGATTTAGAACTTCAGTAAATACGACTTTGCGTTAAATTTAGTTTATTTAAATCAGTTTAAACCACAAGATTATTTTTAGTTAACATTTTATTATTAATTACAAATACTTACGTAGTGGGATGTTCTACAACTCTATTGTCATAAGGCTCGTATTCTTCGACTTCCTGAAGGTCTTTCTCTTTCATATTGACAAGGAAAATGCCTTTGTCCCCCGGTCTCTTCTTCTCATCTTTGACCGGTGATAAACTGTAACAGCAACATTTTGAGTTTTATACTTTTCTTTGTTTTCAAATAGGTTTTCAATTCAAGCACTTCCGTAGCAAGTATTTGAATAAGTTTAATTACACACGAACACATAGCTCCTTGAAAATACAAATATTTGAATAAAACCTACATATTGACTGTCAAAAGTACATAGCACAATAGGGGCCTATTATATAGACATACGAAAAAGAACGAAATAATTGGCGTTAGGTGCAACTGACTTACTTTGCCATGCTTTTCGATTGCTAGGAAACGTGAATGTTTACATGTATTGATTTATAGACGCTATTACAACGTCGTGCAAGGTTGTCTTTTAAACAATTTTAATGTAAACTTATTATAAAATGGTATTGGGCCAAAAGGCTTGGAACTTTTATCTGTATGTGTTATCGACGGCAGTTAACCAACAGCAATAAAGTACGTTTCACTCCACACCGGTAAAGTGTAGGGCTAATGTTACTTATTAAATAATCAGTAACCTGAAAATAGATGCGCGTTATATGCAAATAAAACGCTAGGTCAAGAAAATCAAGTAACATATAGAAACTAGGTCAGGTGAGTATTTTGGAAATAATTTACGATGTGAAACCTCGCTGTGATCTGTTCGAGTTGATGGGTAGCAGACGATATTGAAAATTCGTTTCATGTGACCTACATTATGAGCTTCCGTTATTGCTTATAAATGATTTTCTATAAAACAAACATAACGTGGACAGTATAGCATAAGCAAGAATATATAAAACAAGATATATTATTCAACATGATAATAAACAAACTGCGATAAATGATTTGAACGTGGGACATATTTTTGAGTGAAATTTCGAGGAAAAACCTTATTATCAATAAAAATTCAAAGGGAATCTTCGTGACAATTAAAACAATAGACAATTAACTATTGACGTCAAGTCTATCGGATATCATTAATTTATAGTACGAATATAGAAGATAATAGATTTCTGCTTATTGACTCATGAATTGTTTACTTTATATAATAAAAATGAAAATTTCACTATCTAAAACAAATTGTAAGGGAGAAATGTGAATGCTGTGCTATACCCGCATTTAGCTACCGTGGTGGACTCTGGAATACAAGCTGGACTCCATAATAGCAATTCGTCAGAGCAATCGCAGCCTGAATTGGGGTGCCCTTATCATTTTACAAAGATCTTTCGTGCGTAGAAAGAACACTGTACTCGTACTTTATTGAAGTATGATTTTGAAAATGAAAATATATTTTCATGGCTGTAATACAAACCTCTGTGGTAGAAAGTCATCGGGCTCGAAGGAAGGGTTGACCATGGGACCGCTCTGCCGACGGGCCCATTCTTCCGCTTCCTGCAACAATAGTTATCATAATTTGAGAAATATTTGTAATAAGTATATTAAAATACTATAAATAAAGAAAGAATAAATAAAAGTGCAGAAACATTTTGAATTTTTATTACGCTTCAACTCCTCTTTTTCAATAACCAATCAACTATATATATATATATATATATATATATACAATTGTAGAGACTTATGAATGATAACTCTCGTTGCTATAACTGTAAAATTTTGCATCGGTAAATGTAGCCTAATTATTACCAATAAATTCTTAATATTTCAGCCTTAGAACTTTAACAGTTATACTCCCACGCAACCTTTGAAATGGCAATGACTTGAACTGCTCCCATGATACTTGCACAATGGTGCGAGAAGTGTGCCGATGTCCTTTGATTACTTCGTATGAAATGTACTTGTTTACTAAATAAGAAGGTATATTAAGATACCTTAAGCTATAAGTTCATTTTAAAGAATCATATTTTTAAAATTTCAATTGAGTTTTAAGTAAAAATTAGCTGATTGGTATTTAATATTTTTTATTTATCCGTATAAATACAGAGAAAATCATTTACTTTGAAAAGTTTATGACAAAAATTATAAAAAGTATAAAGTTAAAATGTAGATTTTTGCAAATAATTGTTGTAACTTTGTTATTTATTCACATAAAACTTAATATTTACATTCACTCAAAACATGAATTGAATTACCAAAATATCAGACGATTTCTGAGAAATATAGATACCAATAACAAGCGTGATGAAGTAATTTAAATTATTTTTATTTTTACACACGCATGGACTTATCGATTAAGATGTGTATGCTAATTAAATATTTTGTAGAGAAGAACCTACTTTATTAATCTATATATACATAAAATGCTTTGTCCTGACTGACTGATCGATCAACGCACAGCCTAAACCGCTGGTCGTAGAAACGTGAAATTTAGAGGACATATTCCTTATACAGTGTAGGTATCCGCTAAGAAAGGATTTTTCTAAATTCGTCCCCTAAGGGGGTAAAATAGGGGATAAAAGATTGTATGAAACTCTGTTATTCTTAACGCGAAATACACGGTAATTCGTATTTAGCTTTAAGATGAAAAATAAGAAATATATGTATTAGATTTTTTTCGAAATTCATTCCTTAAAAGGGTAAAAGGGGGTGATAAAGTTTATATGGGCAAACAATTATTTATGATCAGAATTACTTGAAACTTGGTATTCATGCTCTTCAATACAATTAAATAAATACGTATTTAAGCATTTTTTGAAATTCAACCCTTAAGGGGGTAAAATGGGGGATGAAAGTTTGTATGAAACTCTATAGTTAATGCACGTAAAGTGGTATTTACCTTTGAAATGAAAACTAAAACAATATAGATATCATTTTTTTTCGAAATTTATCCCTTAAAAGGGTAAAAGGGGGTTGTGCTGTTTATATGAGGAAAAATTTGTTTATGATCAAAATTACTTGAATCTTGGTATTAATGCTCTTCAGTACAATTAAATAAACATGTATTGTAGATTTTTTTTATTCAGCCTCTAAGTGGGTAAAACTGGGCGGTGAAGTTTGAGTTGTTGAATATATTTAAATAGAGTAACATGGCTCAAGTTCTTTGTAAGTACACATTAACTGTGTGAGATATAAAGCAGAGAACGGAAATTATTCCGAATCCAAAGGAAAATTATGTATAACTTTTCGGCTGACCACAGCAGCGACAACTACATATAACAGACCTAGAGCGCGAGAAAGAGAGCATAACCTATATTTGTGGTTGGTATTTTTAGTGTAGACTAACTTAAGTGAATCAAGAGTTTTACTCTAAACATAATATTAAAAATTCGATATGACAATATATAAATTCAATGGAAATTAAAACTGAGCAAATTTTTTAGTCCACGCGAGCGTAGCCGCGGGCAAAAAGCTACAACAAAATAAGAATGGCACATTATATACGTAACTTAAAAAAGAAGGAGAAGGAAGGAGACTGTAAGCTTCAGGTGTACATAGCATTGGGTCTTTAAAAATAACGTAGATGTTAGCCTGTTAGTATGTTAGTTAAAAAAACCCATATTAGCCATGTTACATGATTCTAAAGTCGTAAACATTGTATGCGATTGTATCATTGTACTCTCTTCCTCTAACTTTGGAAAGATGGAGTAGAAAAATGTACAAAAAATACAGGTAGAGCAGCTTGCTAAATACCTAAAGTGTAATTTTAATTACAAAATATACGCTTAACATCTTTTAAAATACGGGATATTTTGAGGTACGATCGCTAAAATTAAATTTGTTTCCAATATATAAAGTTTAACAAATAATAAAACTTACACAAACTTATTTTTGCAAGTAATACGTAGTATGTATTGCGAAAAAGTTTATTTTTTTCGTAGTTTGATCGCGGGCGAAGCCGCGGGTTCTGCTAGTATAGAATATAAAGAAATTGGAAGCATTTATTTAGTAATACAAATAGTCATTTCAAATATCATATTATCTTTGATGTTGCTAGATTATCACAATAATTTATATTTTTATCATACCCAGGTTAAAGAATACTAGCCGTTTTGAACATTTATTACCTTGTTTAATAATTAAGTGGCCTTCGCACAGTATACCTAAGTTATATTAAATCGGCCACAAACGATATTCATTTAAACCAGACCTTGGAAATAATATAAATAGATATTTCCAAAAGAACTCGCTTTAATATTATTATTTTTTTTCCTCATCGTACAACTATACTGAGAGTCAAGTCAAAGACCTAAAATAATGATTTTTTTGATATTTATAAACATCGAAACTTTTTGAAAATGTTAGTAATAAATCTTACTTATACTTCTGTATCATCAATAATTTGTATTTACATTCAATAAGTTACTACAATATTTATTGACTTCAATACCATATCTTGGGTCGTCCATTAATCACGTGATGTTTTTAGCAACTTTTTATATACGTTATATCTCACTACAACTCTTTCCCCCCTTGTGATATTTGGTGATTTTTAACATTTAATAAAAGCTTAACATACACCTAATATATCACTTATCAGAATAATTTGTGTTTTAAAATGAAAGATGAGTGTTTTGATTTATTTTAGGCTTAGAGGTGACGAGTTGAAGTTTCGCCGGACCCCTCTGGTCTTATTCGGGCCGAACCTAACGACTGGCATCCTGTGTGCGAATGTCTCAATTATGCAATCGGATATTGCCCGCAATCATTACAAATAGTCATCTAACGCGTGCACGATAGAGACTCGTCAATGCGCTTGCGCTGCAATTGTACGGATAAAGGCTGTCCGCTGTTGATATTATGGATTACCTTTAGATCTGCTGCTCTAGACTGCAACCCAAGGGAGGGTTATGTGTTTGACCTGTATGTATGTATGTTCGATCCTATGTTTTCTCGTAATCATTAAACGGCTCAACCGATTTTGATGATTCATACATCGTTAGATTCGCCTTGATAACGCAAGTATTTAAGGATATATAGATATCATTGAAAGTCAAAATGGTGGATCCTAGGCGCCAATTTGTCTTGAAAAAATTTTTTTCGTCCGAATCAACCGAATGAGGTATCGAAATACAGATTTTTAAAAGGTGATTACAAAAATATATGAAACTTATATGTTAAAAGTGTTTAAAGTTAGTTAGTTTAAACTTGTATGTTTAAAGTGATTTGGGATAAGAAATCTTTACATATAATAAAATTCTAACTGAGTCCAATCTGTACATTTCTGTACATCTGTATATTTTTCGGAAATCTAATACTAAACGTCAAAACGTACTGCAAGAAACGAACCGGAGCGGAGTGAGGGTGAGTCGCTAGTTGTTAAATAAAATTCCAAATGTCTAACTGGTTAGAACTAAAAAGCTGTACTAAATAAAAAAAATATTTACAAAACTAAAAAACCTGACTGCGTAAATAGCGAACTAAAAAGATGAAAACAAGTTGACGAAGAAACGTAGTATTATACAGTCGGTGACATACAATACACGTAGCAAGACTCGCAGCTAGTATAAAACATGTCTCCGACTGCATAATACTATGTTTCTTCGTCAACTTGTTCTTATATTTTTAGTCGAGTTTTTTTTATTTTTGTAAATATTCTTTTTATTACGATTAAGTTTCTATTTCTTACGCTTCAATAAAGCAAGCAATGGATAAAACTTAAAAGTGAATGTGGTCTTGCAATGTATCGTTATATTTTATAGTTATAAATATTGCCATTTTGTACAAATCAAAATCTAATGAATTGATAATCTTTAAGAAATAATAAATCGCATCGTTTATATTTCAATCTCTTCCTATAATAAAGTAAACACATTAGTATAAACAATATGTTTCTATTATACATTAATTCTAATATTTATTACATTCCTTCTAAATTTATTATTTATAGAAACTTTTGTAGAATAGCATTCTGAGCAGGTGGACGCTCTCATTTTATTTGTAACCCGATCTTGTGAGCTTGATTTCCATTTTTTATTGTTTAAGATTATAAGAACTTTCTACGGTATTTACCTATGAAACCTCTTCTTTACGAGAGACATAAAAGAGATACAAGAGGAAGGAGATAAGGAGATGTGTGAAGATACATATGTAGTTTTATTAATTTTGCGCTATTCGTTCTCGCGGATCATGGGTTGTAAACATGGGCGCAACTCTTTTACCTGCAATAACAGTGGGACGGGAGGATAAAAAACCGAATTACTGAAAGAAAACTTTTCATGGCGATGTAGGATTTGTATCGAGCACGACGGTCGACATTTTGAAAGCTTTTGTAGTTAATTAATAAATAAAAATTTATAACAATTACTTTTTGTTTAACTTAAATTAAACTAAAAAAATAAAACTTAAATTAATTTAATGAAACTTAAATTAAACATTAAAAAGCTCCAAATGTTTAAATCTTAGCTTTCCTGCAATCATTTTTGGTTAGTTAACAAACGAATTAACCTTAGGAATGATAAAATGGCTAAAAAAAATTTTGTAATCAGATGGTTTTTTAAGTATTTTCCACATCCCTATCTTTTAAGGCCGATTTTAGTCAAAGTAGCCTATTAAGTACTAATTTTTTTTTCATGATTATTAAAATTGAGAGTCTGAAAAACTTTTGAGACCTATTTAGGAACCATGAAGTTACCTGTATAAATTTTTAATTTAAAGTTGAAAATTTAAGTCATAATTCACCGAACGTAAGTTTTTCACTTTACACCAACATTTTCAAAACTTTTATTTTAAGCATAAAAGTACAACTCATTACGATTCAGTTGCAAAAAATCGCGAAAAAGTCTTTTACTATTTTTTTTAGAACTTTTTTAAGTTGTTCAGTTTGAAAATTTTCAAAATTTCAAAAAAATCATAATTCAAAATCTATGAACAATCACGTAAAGTACATGGGGGTGATTCAGGTACCCCAAGGGGTGCTCTATCTCTGGACTTCCGCTTGACACTACTTTCTGGGACACCTGTATATAATTTATATGTTTAAAAATAATTTAACATAAGAAAGAATTAAATGAAACTAAAAATTTCTAAGTGACCAAAACTAAGAAGTTGCGAATAAAAAAAATATTTATAAAAATAAAAAACCAGGATACGGAAAAAGCGAACAAGTTGACGGAGAAACATAATATTATATAGTAGTAATGTGTGTGTTTTTTTTTTATTAAGGACCTAAAAATTATAGAACTTCAGAGAGTAGGTATTCTAATAATTTTATTATTATGAAGAAAATCTTTTTTAAATTATTACTATTTTTTACTAGCGACTCACCCTCGCTTCGCTTCGGATTCGACCCTAGACAAAAACAAATCTATCCCACGGGAACCGTTCATTTTCCGGGATGATATATAGCGTATAGCCTTTCTCCCTTAACGGGCTATCTAATGCAAAAAGAATTTTTGAAATCAGATTAGTAGTTCCCGAGATTAATGCGTTCAACCAAACGAACAAACAAACTCTTCAGCTTTATAATATTATAATATAAATATTGCAAGTGCCCTCTAAATGAGTGTAATTTATTAATGATTAGAAGTACTCTAGTTAAAATACAAGTAGTCCTCGACTCAGTTTAATGATCGTTTTGATATTTATTAAGTAGCGCGGTGACATTGAATTTATATTAGGTATTTTATTTATTTATATTAGGTATTTATATATAGTATTTTTATGAGTATGATTTAAAAGATTAACCAAACTTCTTGGAAGATATTCCATGAATGTTATGGCATTGAAAAGTTAATCATATATCTCAAGTGCATATTCTAAAATTCTCTTCTCTCTGTAACCAATAAAATATAATTTTATTAGTAAATGCTCTCAAAATTATAAAAGACAAAAATCGACTTTTTGCGGTTATATAAAATAGTAAACTCAATTGCAAAGAAAACTGATAACCTACGTAGGTATTCTTGGACAAAGGTTTCGCTCAACGAAGTCATATACAAATCTATCTATACCTACTGATAAATAAAATTGAAGTGTCTGTTTGTAATATCAAAATAACAGCTTTTTACTAAATGCACGTGAAAGTTTATATGGTAGGTACTTATAAGAAAAAAACAATTTTTAAAATTTTTGTCTGTCTGTCTGTCTGTTTGTTCCGGCTAATCTCCGAAACGGTTGGACCGATTTTGATGGAACTTTCACTGGCAGATAGCTGATGTTATAAGGAGTAACTTAGGCTACTTTCATTTTAGAAAAAGAATCAGGGTTCCGCGAGAAAAAAATTAAAACCCATGAAATTGTGAACAAAATCCACGTACGGCGTACGCATCCGAGCGAAGCGTAAAGGGTTTCAGCGTGAAGGAGTAAGATACATACGCACTCATATGCAAACTGTCGCATTTATTGTAGTTGTCTTAGAGTCATAAAATTATTCATTCGTGATTATAACATCAAAATTTAGTAAAAATTCGAGTTAAATGAAATAAATGTTTTTAAAGTTAGATTTGAGTAATCCCCGCTTGCTAATTAGTATCTCAAACACAACTACATGAATCATTTTAACACGTTAATTTTAATTAAATTATATTGAATCTCTTGCCTAATGGAAATCAACATCAATTTTTTTCATACGTACGAAATGATAACGACACGAAAAAAATGTGTCAATACAGTTATGCACTCACATATAATTAATATTAATTTAATATTAATTTGTGACACACGCTCAAGTTTTTATAAAAGGAAATTGCTAGAAGCTGTATGTCGCAAAGCTTTAGCAAACAGGATTATTTGAGTAAACATTTATGATTAGGTATTGACTAACTCAATTAGAACGTAAGCGATATCATGTTATGAATGCTGTTACATTGCCAAAACAATATATTTTAATATACCTATATATATATATATATATATATATATATATATATATATATATATATATATTTATATTTATAGGTACCTACCTAAAGTACGTTTCAAGCATGCGTTTTTATTATAAATTAAGAAACTGGCTTTAAATTTTTATATTATATGCTATAGATTGATATAGATACATATGTTGGAGATTTTAATTTTGACATAAAAACTACAAGATTCCGTCACGTCCATGGCGGCCGCACTGCGCCCGCGCGCCGAACGTTAATGTCATCGATCACGATCTCGTTGATATTTCGACGTTTTTACGTCCCATTAAAAGTGCTAATGGCCAAAGGAATACATTATAAAGTTTATCAAGTTTACCGGTAAATAAAAAAAAATATTATAAAGGGACAGAGTTTGTTTGTTTGAATGCGATAATCTCAGGAACTACTAATCTAGTCTATCTATTCCATACTAACCATTATTTGAATTGCTATAAATTATTATAGCTTATAGTGTATTACTCGTATATTTAAGTAGGACCTACTTGAAATACACTTTATTCAGATCATGAAATATATTATCAGCGTATTTTATCAAACTTATAACAACTAGGGTCGACTAGTAATCGCTCAGTCTTCTTATACAGTTTTTAACTGTACAAATCTGAAAATATTATATATATATATATATATATATATATATATATATATATATATATATATATATGTCCGTGTAATAAATACTTTTATGATGCTATTATTTTTAAAGTAAGTACCCATTGATCAAAAAAGTACTATAATATATAAATACGCAATCTCTTCCAAAAGTTCTCTTAAAACTGTCACCAACTATGTTTAGGTAATTATTTTAGTTGAAATAAATATACAACAATGTAAATTGAACCTTAAACACAGTGCTTAAAGTTGTTTTCACAAAAAAATAAATAAAAGCGCGCTCAAATGTTTAAATGCGCGCTCATTCGGTGAGGACATTTTTTGTTGCTGATTGTGTAGTACTTTTTTACCCGACTGCACGACACAAAGGAGGGTAATGTGTTTATCAGCCTATGTATGTTTGTATGTATGTATGTGGGTTTGTACCTTTCTGGCACTATTTAGACCAAACGCGTGAGCCGATTTTGATAAATGACACGTCGTTTGATTCGTCAAGACGGCGCGAATGCTATAGAAAGCATAAAAATTTGGAAAAATCAAAATGGCCGATTTTGGATGCCATAATGTGAAACAGAAAAAAATTAAATCGACGAACTATGTCAAGTCGTTTTCTTTCATCATTTTTCATTTTAAATAACAGTTTAGGATATATAATGATTTAAAGTTGGTTAACAACTATTATCGCTAATTTTCCTACTTAAAAATCCTTAAAAATCTGTTAATAAATAAATTTATTATAAAAATAAAAAACCCGACTGCACAAAAGCTAACTAAAAAGATGAAAACAAATTCACGAAGGAATATAGCATTATGCAGTCGGAGACATACATGCGCGTATGTATGTACATCTCGCGGCAAGGATGAAACGTGTATGTATGTCTTTGACTGCATAATACTATATTCCTTCGCGAACTTGTTTTCATCTTTTTAGTTAGCTTTTATGCAGTCGGGTTTTTTATTTTTATAATATATTTATTTATTGATAGATGTAGGTACCACGACGTAATCGAATATTTAAAAAAAACAGACACTGTCTGTTTTCTAAAAGATTTGCAATTCTATAAACAGCTTTACGAAGACGCTGTGATCTGTGTGTGAACAACAATAATTTTTTAGCAAGCTACTTAGATACAATAGAAACTAAAAAATATTTAAACATTTGTCACGCGAGATTAAAGTTATACGAGGACGGTTAAACATGACACGAGTGTTTGCTTTAATTTAACACAAACACTCGAAATACCTTACACATCGAGCATCGCCGGCGCCCTCTTAGTGGAAAATAACTAGGAATTTGCGTTTTGATTTAATACTTAGTCTTTGCCTCGTTGAAATAATACAAAAGGAGACTAAAAATTACAACTAAAAAAAAGGGATGTAGGTTGAAACCCAGGACTCGCACTTCTGAACTTTTCAAATCCTTCAATCTAATCATTTTCAACATGATTACTATCTCTTAATATGGTAAAGGATAACATCGTGAGTGAACCTGTCTGTTTGAGAGAACCTTAATTGTTTTTTAAAAAACATAAACAAGTATAGTTAATATGGCCTAATCCCCCTCTAATTAAAGGGCGGATATTAATAGCCGACCGATAAAAAAGTGTGAATACATTATCTACTTTTATTTATATACTACATTCATTTTTATATGAGGGTTTCAACAAAAACAAGCATCATATCTAAAAACAATTTTCATATAGCGATTTTTAAATATTTGACTACTAGCGATTTACCTTCGCTTACTATAATAAAAGTTGTTAGTTGGAAAGCAGTGTAAGGCTGTAGTGATCTCCATAACATAAATAATTGACATTAAAATTAGACTGCTGTGTGCGTAACACAACAAACATGTTCATAGAATAGCATGAATGACTAAATTATTTAATTTTAGCGTGAAATAAATAGACAAATTCTTTTGTTTTTCGATAAAATGTTTGTTAGTCATATTCATCATTTATAATTACGATGTTTATTGTATAGCTTATATATATATATATATATATATATATATATATATATATATATATATATATATATATATATATATGCTCTGTGTCCACTACGTTTGGCATTTATGAATGATATTGTTACACATTAGTAATATCTTTAAATAGAACTACAAGTGTATTAGCTTGGAATTACTCCAAAGTTTCATTAGTTTTAAAGCTATAGGTAACTAACGTTTGCCCGCGGCTCCGCCCGCGTTTTTTAGGTACTTATGTATAATTGCTCCGATGCTACGGATCTTAGCGCAATTTTCAATAGCTTAAAAATAAGCTATAAAAACTAAAAAAGTATTTTTTTAAATCTAACTAGCAATTTCCAAGATTAGCGTGTTCAAACAAACAAACAATCTCGTCAATTTCATATATTAGTATAGGATTTGTAACTTCGTGTTTCTGCAGATCATTTGTTTTGCAAAAAGTAAATAATATGTATGACCTTTATATAAGTTTTTAGTCCATTTTCCTTTGTTGCCAGAAAAGAAAAAGAATAAATGAATCGTCTAAAAATAAAACATCAAATATTTTTTAAGTTTCTATTAATAGCCTATGATTTAATTCCAAACTACAAGCGCGTATTTAGCAACATTATAAATACATCACGTAAATCGGAACAACACAAAATTGAATATAATGACTCATGGACATAGGTATATTTAGTTATATTCTATTGTGAATTTACCCTTGATACTTATATAATTTAATTTAGTTACTGCACAGGACCTTTTTTGGTGAGCTTTAAGTATTTAGACACTAATAAGAAAACGTAGACTTAAACTTTGTTTTATATTAAAAACAATTCCCTTGACTTTTTAAACGAAGGAAACCGCTCGATGTACCCGAGAGTAACCTTGTAGAACTCTCAGGGCAATCTTTATGCAATGCTACGGCCTACCAGTATAGTTTAAAGAAACAAATAATCACAATTTTGGCCGACTGCAATATATGGAACTCTACAACATGAATAAAATGAATTAAGGTTTACTCATTGAAGAATTCTATCCACCTTCTAGCTTCATCATCAGACAGTGTCAAATTATTGTACTTTTATTTAGATTACTAGATTTTATACTCGAACCAAGTTTCACATCGGTATGACAGTTTGAAGCAGGTATTGAAAGTCGATTTTAAACCTTTAACAAGTGTAGCTAATGTAAGCAAATAAAAGTTTGCCACTCCCCTACGTGAAAAAGAGAAAAAAATACAATGAATCAACACTTTGGTATTTAGAATATTAGTAAAGATATATTTAAATATCATTACCTATTTTGCTCCTAATGAAGGAAAAAGACAAAATACAGTACACGTATGCTATTTTGTACAAAATTTAAAAGTTACTAGATACTAGGTAGTACAATAAATAATATAGGTATCATCAACACTGATCTTTTTTATTTATTACCTATAGGGAAACAAACAGTATTATAGTACATACAATTTACAATAAAAATACACACATTTACCAGTTAAGTTTCCACAAAAAATAAACACATAATTAGAAGAAAGAGGAGATAGCATTAGGATAAATTAAACAAAAACTTGACACACACGTACTATACTACGAGTTATCTATACATATAATAAAATTCTAACTGAGTTGACTCTGTGAGTAATAAAATTCTGAGTCGAATCTCTACATTAAATATTTTTTGGAAAATCTTATTGAAATACTCATTATTATCGATACTGAGGCCGAAACTAGTTTTTAGAATTTTTGTTTCTCTGTCTATCTGGGTACGGATTATGAGAAAACCACTGGACAGATTTTGATGAAATTTGGTATGATGAAAACTTAAAAGGTAAATATCTCATCTCTGAGATATCTATACTAAACGTTAAAACTTAACTAGCGAAGCGAGGGTGAGTCGCTGGTAGTCTATATGTAAAAATAGAATTAGTAGTAAATGAGAATAATACTTTGGTTGCCAAACGTTTGATGACGTTTGTTTCTATTTGGTTTGTGACGAGTTAATACGACGATAGTCTAATAGTAGTTTTTTTTTTGTTGTTAATGTTTCTCGTAATTAATGGATATGTATTTTAACCCTATTCGTTAATTATGTAAAAAAATAAATTCTTACAAAAAAGCTATCAAAGATCATTAAACTACACGTTATGGACAAAATATTTTTATATGTAATCAAAAAAAATCTATAGCATAATAAACGAATATTAAAATAAATTCAATGTGGCTATTACTTAATCTAATTATAGTAGCAACAGTCTGAACACTTAATTGTAGCTTTATATAGGATTTTCATAGTCCATTGAAAAGTTACATTTGGGGTTGCATTTATCAGAGGACGCAATTTTATTTTTTAGATATCAAGGAGGGGTTAGTGTAAAGTTAAATCCAAGTTTGTGGGGTTGCCGCACTTGTCCCACGGCCGCCATCTTGGAAAAAGTGGTACAAATGGTTTTTATGGTTTATCTGACAAACTATAGGTCTCACAAAAATTATGTTAAAACATTTTTGGTTGCAAATAAAATTCTCTATAACTTTGATCAAGTAACTTTTAGTCGTAGAACCAAAAATAACGAAGTTATAAGTGAAAATCGATGAAAATTTTAGAGAAAAATTTTATTGGTCGTTATAACTTTTTTTCTGATCATTTTACAAAAAAAATGTATTAGACCATTTTTATAGAGGGCTTTTTAAGGAATAATTTTCATTCCAAACTTTTTAAATTTTATTCATTAATTAAGGTTTTACAACGCTGCGAAACGGATACTATTCTTCAATATTCGTAACTATATGTACATAAATATTAATGATTTATCATAATTTTCAATCATCTTTTCATTTTTAGGGTTCCGAACCTCAAAAGGTACAAAAAGGAACCCTCATAAGATCACTCTCTTGTCCGTCTGTCTGTCCGTGTGTCAGGAACGGGTTCTATCAAGTTTTTTTATTTTTCAGAATTTTCCCTTTACTTGTGCTATAAGACCTTGCTTTTAACCAAAATTGACAAATCTAGGTCAACCAGAAGTACCCTATAGGTTTTGGATCGAAAACTTAAATGGTAGTTTCCGTTGACCTAGAATCACGAAATTCGGCAAAAAGCAAGGTCTTATAGTACAAATAAAGGAAAAATTCCAAAATATAAAAAAAGTTTAAAATTAAGTTAAATGGTACTTATAAGTTTTCGCGAAAATCTAAATTTGCCCATATCTTTTTATCGTATTGACTCAGGACCTTGATTTTTATACGCCTAATAGGGACTATAGACCTCAATATCTCGTATAAATTTCAACTTGCTAGGTTCACCCGTTCCTGAGACACCACCACCACCCGTTCCTGACACACGGACAGACAGACGGACAAGAGAGTGATCTTATGAGGGTTCCTTTTTGTACCTTTTGAGGTACGGAACCCTAAAAATGAAAAGATGATTGAAAATTATGGTAAATCATTAATATTTATGTACATATAGTTATGAATACTGAAGAATAGTATTCGTTTCGCAGCGTTATAAAACCTTAATTAATGAATAAAATTTAAAAAGTTTGTAATGAAAATTATTCCTTAAAACGCCCTCTATAAAAATGGTCTGATATATTTTTTTTGTAAAATTCTCAGAAAAAAAGTTATAACGATCAATAGAATTTTTCTCTAAAATTTTTATCGATTTTCACTTATAACTTCGTTATTTTTGGTTCTACGACTAAAAGTTACTTGACCAATGTTGTAGAGAATTTTATTTGAAACAAAAAATGCTTTAACATAATTTTTGTGAGACCTATAGTTTGTCAGATAAACCATTAAAACCATTTGTACCACTTTTTTCAAGATGGCGGCCGTGGGACAAGGACTGCAACCCCACAAACTTGGATTTAACTTTACACTAACCCCTCCTTGATATCTAAAAAATGAAATTGCGTCCTCTGACAAATGCACGCTAAGCTCAAAAAAATGTAACATTTCAATGGACTATCAGCCCTTAGATGCCAGCCGATACAAATTAAAGCAAACCGACTTCGAAAATATCTCATTAGGTATCTATAGTAGATGAAAACTCTCAATCAGTATTTTTTTACTTTTTAGTGTTTTTTTTTTTTAAGTCGGTTATTGAAGTGACAACTTCTATAGTGTGCGCGAACTATAGAGGGTAGCACTTCTCTCGAAAGTAGAGCGCTCTGGTGTTAAATAAGAAAAGCATAGTTATGTAAACAGTGTAATAAATATTATTAGTTATGCCTAAATAGTGCATAAAATAATAAAATTTGGTTTTTTACCGATAAAAAATGATCAAATTAGAGGTCAAAACAATAAAAAAGGCCAAAAATTATTTGAATCAGGTCATGTTTTAAATGTAATTGTAACAGAGCAGTAAAGATGAAAATAAGTTATCAGTCATAACCATAAGTATCAGTGTTACTGATGTTTACAGTGTGACAATTATTGCAAGTATTAAAAATTATTTTTAAAAATTAACTGTACAAAATTGAAAGTAGTAGGAATCTAGTTAAATATTTAAGCTTTTTGAAAAGTATTTTAAACCGACAGAATAAAAAATTAAAAAATAAAAGCTAAAAGTGTTTAAGAATTTCGAAGTACAAATAATAATATTTTATAATTTGTAATCACTTGAAATAAAAAAAAAACCTAATTATTATTATTTTCAATATTAATTCAATTTTTGAAGTAGCTGTTAATAAATTAAAAAAGATAAATATTTTTAGCTCGATAATAATCTTTTATTATTGATGAAAAAACATTTTTAGAACATGTCTAATGCCTGCCAACTGTAGTATCTTATTGATTATACACAAAATAATAATGAAAGTTAATAAAAAATAATAATTAGAAGATTATGTCCTTACACATAGTTTTTTACTGCGTTTATCCAATTTTGCCGTTTGAAATTATCCACGCAGTGTTCAATGAACTTTCGGCGAAAGTATAAAATTTCAACTGCGTATTATTTTTATACAGCATATTTAAACAGCCACGAATACAGCAAGATACTTTTGATGAAGACATCACAAACACTTATTTTAATTAATAAAAAATAATTAATTAAAAACGCCGATAATGCAAAACTAATACAGTTTACCATTACTTTGCTTGTACTTTTTCCCAGCAGATCTTTCCCTCTCCCTATAGTCAGGTTTGGATGGGGAGTAAATTCATGTAAGTTGTCATCGACATGGTCTCGTGACGTGTTAACGCTAACACTCAAGAGTGCCGATAGATGTTAAAACCAGATAAATGTTAACAGTTTTAATTTACACATTTTATTTAAGATCAAACAATTAATTTGAATATCCAAAAGTAACAACTGTTTGTTTATAGTTTTAAGTAGACTTGCAACGAATAGTATATTCGGCCTTACGCCGAATACCGAATATTCGGTGGGCTTTCAGGCCGAATAGCCGAATATTAGGCAAAAGTATTCAGCCAGCACATGGCGGGAAAACTTGTATCTACGTGTTTGTTTCTTGTTTGGCACCAGGAAGTAGTATTTATTCAGATGGTCTTTTGTCTGAATCTGGGATTGTCTAGAAAAAGAAAAAATTGTCTTTTGCATCATAATTTTCCACTTATAAATTTTAATTATGATAATTCAAGTGCATAGACATTCATTTGATAGTTTTTTTTGTTAATTTTTGTAATAAAGATGGTGATTATGTACCTATGACTACTTTAATGATTATAAGAAAAATATATTATTATAAAATAAATCAATATTTTCATTTTATTAATAGGGAATATGCATGATTTTTTTTAGTTTATTTTTTTTATATAATAGCTTACGTCGTTATATAATTTAAAAAAAAAACAATATATCCAGCCCCGGAAAACTTAAATTTAGTATATACCTAGTATATTATTTTAAAAATCATACCGTTACGGATACTTTAAATGCTTGCCATTTTGCGCACTTGGCGTGACGTCACAGTATGATATACACAGAAATAACGACTCAATGTAAGCGACAAAATCGCTTATCGCTCTTTTGTTATAATACTTTGACAGCATATTCGGTCTGACTAATAGCGTTGCGTTTCAACTAATTTGAATTTCTCACCTGTTTTTGCACTTTTTAATAATTATTTTCTTAATCAAAAACAAATTTCATTAAAAAATATTAATATAGGCTTAAATCAAAAGCAGTAAAGATTATAAAAAAAAAATATATATTTCATCTTTCTTTTAATCACACGCATATTCCCTATTATTTTCTGATTACAGCAAAACATATAGAAGTATTCGGTATTCGGCCGAATAGCATAAAAGTAGCCGAATAGGCCGAATACCGAATAGTAGCCGAATATTCGCTGCAAGTCTAGTTTTAAGTTTTCACTTCTGTCGGCAGTCCTCATCACTGCTTGTTTTTTTAATTTAAATAAGAATGAAAATTTTGGTTGTACAGTTATAAATACGATTACGCTACCAGATAGGTAGGTAATGTGTTTGGTCGTAAATGTATGTATGATGAAAATGTTAAAAAAGTAGGTAAAAACTAAAAATACCTATTGTACGGAACCCTTATAAAAATCGCAAATAAATTATTATAGGAACCTTGAGCTATGATTATCTGAAGCAATTATTTCAATGTTTATTACTCCCGGACTTATCGCTTAATGACAAGTAGACTATTTGCTATCGCGAGACCACTCGTGTTTAAATTGTTACAAAAAGTCTTGCTCAATACCTACTTTAATCTTTTAGATTTTTTTTATAATAATGTGTACACGATTTTGTAATGTAAATTATAGGGAGCCACGTTATTTGTACATTTTAAAGAGATGAAAAAAATTGTAATCTCATGACAACCAAATCCTACTATGACTACACGCACATAGTTTGACTTTTAACCGACTTCAAAAAAAGGAGGTTATCAGTTCGATACGTGTGTATGTAACATACAAAATTTTATAGAGTTATGTATGTTTTTGTGTATATATATGTATAAATGTATATGTATATATATACTATAGTTTTTGTAATTACTAATTATTACAAAAACTAGTTATTTCAGTTTGTACTTAAAAGTTAAAACTAAAAATTACGAAAAAAAAAATTATTTAAAAAAATTTTACCGACTTCAAAAATAAATAAATAAAAAACCGACTTCCGGTCACTAAAAAGTAAAAAATAACTGGGGGTTTTCATTTACGATAGATACCCAATCAGATATTTTCGAAGCCGGTACCTACCTACCAGCCGATGGAAAGCAAATCTATTTCGATATGTATAAATACACCATAAATTGGTGTATAATATTTTAATTATAATTAAAGTTCATACCTTGTCATATTTATTTGTTAGATATTCATATCTTAAAGCATTGTTGGCTAGCACCGACTTCGAAAATATTTGGTTACGCATCTATAGTAAATGAAAACCTCAGTATAGTTATTTTTTACTTTTTAGTGCCAGAATAACGGTTTTTATTTATTTTTTTGACGAACTTTCTACCCATATTTTACCACCATAGGAGATTATTTCGAAAAATTCTTTCTTGTATGACGCCTATAAAAATGAAAATCCTCTCTAATTTTTAAACGTCATCATCGGTTTGGGTTGAACGTTGATAGATCTGCCAGTGAGTCTCAACATTGCCTTTTATTTGTATAAACTAGCGACTCATCCTCGCATCGCTCAGGTTCGCCCCTAGCTTGCTTCCCCATACAAACTTTCATCCCCATTCTCACACCCCCATATTGATCCAATTTGTGAGTATGGATGTTTGTTACTCTTTCACGCCAGAACAGCTGAACGGATCTGGATAAAATTTAGCACAGAGATAGATTATAGTCTGGAATAACACATAGGTATGTCTTAACGACGACTTGATAGAAACAGGTATTGTCTTTTTCCCATGGGGATGAAAGATTTTTCTGTAGTAAACAGTATTTTAAATCTTGACTCGAGTAATAAATAAGTGATCACTACACAAAATTTATCACAATCGGAGCTTCACTTTACATAAATAGACAAACAGACACACAAACAAATATTTTTTTTTAATAAATATTCTTTCGGGGTCTATATTCTGTAGACAATACGTTACAGTCATTGTTTTTAAAAAATATGTCATTAAGTTACTGTTTTATTATATGTACATATATACATCGATTACCTACCTATGCTTAACAGCGTAACTATTTATTAAAGCCTGGTCTAATAGCATATCGATAATATAGAATACATCATAATCATTTAATTAAAGCTTAAATATTGTACTCGTAATAACTAACAGTTTTTCGACTTAAAAAGTGATCAATCTTTATATAAAGAGTGTGCCAAACGACGTCAATTCACCGACGCAACGTAACGTAACGCGACGCCGGCGCCTGCCAATTCACTTCTTGTTTTCAGAGATTTCGTAAAATACCAACGATATGTCATTGCAAAATAGGTCTTTCATTCTAATAAATATACTTTCACAGATAATTTTTATAAATATTTTATTTCAAAACTCCATGTGACACCTAGGGATGCAAAATGGGAGCGCAACTACAGCTGCAAATTGACTGCATTGTGGGATAGCAATTGGACATTTATTGACATTTTTTTTATACGGAATATACCTATATATTTGATACGTACTCGTAATGGCATCACCTTCCCAACTCCGGATTCGAGCCCTGGTTTTCACAATACGGCCAATATGAGCCTAGTACTAGACCAATGATGCGGTTATAAAAATACATATATTGGAAATATACACTTAAGTAAACATTTCTTTTAATATCCAATGATAACTCATTATTTACATTTTATCATTGTTCCAAATAAAAGTTAATAAGTATATAGGTATATTTAATTTCATTATAAAGTAGGTATCTATTGAAAATTAAACTTGAAATGCATATTATTAAATTCATAAAAACATAGCCAGACGCTTTGTTTATATAGATGAATATTTTAAATTATATACAACATTGTACATTTTATATGAAATGATACATTACTTTTGACTTCGAACATATTGACTTCTTAATACTTATTATATAAAACCCTAGAGGAAAGTCGGTACTGTGACTCCAAACATGAAGGCTTTGCTAGTTTGAGAGCATTACACGAGAAAGATTAATCACGACATGTGATAAACTATTTATGGGAATGTGTTAATACATCCAAGTAATGTGCAGTTGGCGTAGTGCCGGCGGCCTGCGGGTAACTCGACAGCTGTAGCTACCAATTTACATACACACTCTTACATACATCTCTTTTGACATGAGGAAAGGCACGTGGTAGCAGCGTGGTGTCCACGTGATATCTCATTGTTTTATAATATAAATGCATGCTAGCTAATATAATTAGGTGTTGCCTACTCGGCATATTATGTCAAGCGAACCCTGGTGCTACGAATTTCTGAATATTATGTTTCTCTTTCAATTTAGTATTAAGCTAGATAAGAAAATAGCACTGCCTAAAATCATTTGTTTTCAATTGTTTCATTTCTTCGATGTTAAAATGGTAAAATTTTTCAGTTTTTCTTTTCCTACAAATTTTTAATAATTTTAAAAGATATATTTATCCCTTTCATTTTATTTATATGAAGTTCAGTTTTTTTTTTAATTTTAGCATACCTATGATTTTTTTATCTGTAGAGCTTCGTATTTTCTAAGACACGTGTGTAATTATAACTTAAGAACCAGTTGTAACGGCCAACATTTTTCCTTATATGCCGGATAATACCTACCCATTTATATTTACTCTTTATGAATGCGCCCATATTATTATTATTGAATAAAGAATATACAAAAATATAACTGAGAATATATATTTTTTCACAATCGCTAATTAAATAATATCTATAGCAGCTTAATAAAATGAGTTTTTATAGATATTTAGCATAAATTAAATTTAAAAAATATGTATACGAGATAGTTTTGTGATTAAAAATAAAATCTTATAAAACTCTTCAATAGAATCGTGTAGGTAAGTACTTAATAAATAAAGGATTAGAAAAATATTGCAAGACTATTTATGATACTCGACTATTATATGAAAGTTTGTATGAAACTTACCTACCCTTAGAGATTTTTAGAAGTTTTAGCGCGAGCGAAGCCATAGTAAGTACATATTATATAATAAACTGGCAAAGACCGATCAAACATCGGGTTTGATTTACTTACTGGTATTAATTTTACAGTTAGGTACTTGTATATTATGACTCATGGTCATGAGGTATTATTGAAATTGTCAATTTAATTAAGTTCAAAAATCATCTTTTTTAAGAGTACGTGTCTGTGTATCTTTTAAAGCACTGGGGAAAATTTAAAGCTACAATTTAAGATCACTACTCATACGTACATAAGTATAAATATTTATAGCCAATGCTACGGTAGCTACTGTATTAAAAAAAAAAAGCAATCATGAGGACTGCCGACAGAAATTTAAACTTAAAACTATAAACAAACAGTTGTTATTTTTGGAAATTCAAATTGTTTGATCTTAAATTAAAATGTGTAAATTAAAACTGATTACAATTATCTGGTTTTGACATCTATCGGCACTTTTGAGTGTTAGAATTAACACATCACGTGACCATGTCGATGACGACTTATATGAATTTACCTACTACCCATCCAAATCTGCCTATAGAAGTTTTCACTTCAATAATTCACAATTATAGATATTAATGAAATAAAATATACATATTTGATAAAAAAATCTGCCTCCTCCCTCTAAATATTATATTGTAATTTAAATAAATGTAGGTATGCACTTTATCTTTAACTTTTTTTTTAAACGCCACCTTGTCATTTACGAAAACTTGTTTAGTGTTATCGTTACCTACATTTTACAAATTAGGTAACAATAAAGAAGTACACCGATATAAGTCTTTAAACTTTCATAACCACTACTACTACAACAACTATATTATACCTATTAAGACTCGTGACGATGGAGTTTGTACCTAACAGTGCCGAAAAGTAAGTGGTAAGCATGGTAAATATCCCGTTTTACATCAAGAGAACGCCGATGATTCTAGAAGGTATAAAAGTTTAAACTAGCACAAAACCTTAAGGGTTAAAAAATCATGTAAAAAAGGACCTACTTATTGTTGTAAAATGTGTAATTGTAAACAAAACTACCGACAAATGCTATGCTATATACAGTATTCGTCCGTTTTATATTATGCTCTTTTTGGATTCATTCATTCAAACATAATAATTTCGTGTTTTACGGTAATTTAAAGTTTTACAGAAGTTTAATGTTAGTTGTTATTTTTTTAACCGATTTCAAAAAACAAATGAGGTTATCAATTCGACACGTACATACATATATTATTATTATTATTAGAACTGCAAAATTTGTGAACATATGATAATCTATTAGGGATTCCAAACAAATATTCAAAATTTTATAGGTGTATGTATGTTTGTATGTATGTTTGTCCACGCATTTTTTTGAAACCAATAATCGGATAGTGATCAGTCGTTTTTATTTGCTTACATTTATTTCAACTTTGGGAATAGTAAAAATTTCATCAACATAGGTTTACCAGTTTTTTTTTTGATATGGACTAAAACCTGTAACGGTCTGACTTATTGATGTGATCTACGGGTATGGTGTCAAAGGGTTTAGCCGGATAAGTATAGCGAACCGGTCCCCTAATTGCAATCTATATCGAAACTTATGTGTCAAGAAGGGCTTGATGTAGAAAACCGATTCATACAAGTTTTACTGTCGTACTCCGCTTTGACCTTGAGATATGAAAAAAATGAGCGTAACTATAAATTTCGTTCAAAAGGGTTCGTTCATTTTCCGTGCTAAGTGAAGATTGACTTAAGATTTTCTTCACAGGATGATCAAATTTTCATATCAATAAGTAAAAATGAACATCAAATATACTAAAATCAAAGTATATACATAGGTAGCAAAGTGTATTTATAACGTGACTATATGTATATTCGTTGGTACTGCGCATACCTACTATTAATTCATAATGGTAACCGCACAGTGAGATGCTGCTCTCATGTAGCAACTGCCAGCTTTTATCTATACTATAATAAAGCAGTAACTTAGCGAAATCTGTACATGAAATATTTTTTAAAAACAATGACTGTAACGTATTATGTATACGATATAGACCCCAAAACAATAGTTATTAATTTTTTTGTCTGTTTGTCTGTTTGTCTTTTTGTCTGTTTGTCTGTTTGTCTGTACGCGTTTCACGCAAAAAGTAATGAACCGATTTCAACGAAATTTTGTGAACTGATAACTTATTACTCGGGTCAACATTTAGGATAACTTTTACTTTTGGAAAATCTTTGTTTCCCGCGGGAAATCGCAATAACTGGTTTTATCGAGTCCTCCTTAGGAACCCTCCGCTGGCTAAACCTAAAGACATACATCAAAACAATGTACTAAAAAATTATAGATCTTGAAAAGGCCAACAGAAATATCTACAACAGTATATGTCTATCTCTCAAGGTACACTCGCAATACCTATTCTTATCTATACCTATAGCAAAACTAACATAGTTAAATCGATGTGCGCGTTTCACGCAAAAAGTACTGAACCGATTTCAATTAAATTTTGTATAGTGATAGCTTATCACTCGAGTCAACATTTAGGATACCTTTTACTACAGGCACATTTTTCGTTCCCGCGGGAAAACGCAATGACTGGTTCTATCGAGTCGTCCTTAGAAGTTTATATGGCTAACGCTGGCTGAACCTTAAGAGATAAATCAAAACAATGTACTAGAAATTTGTAGGTCTTAAAAAGTTATACGGGGAAGTTCGCAATATTATATGTCTATCACCTAAGGTACACTCGCAATTACTATTTTTATTCACTACTCGCGACTCACAGGCTGACTTATCAACGTTTAGCTCAGTTCAGCAGTGAAACGTAACCTAGGAACGAACCCGAGCGAAGCGAGGGTGAGTCGCTAGTTATTATTATAAATTATATATATTAGCTGCTACATGAGAACAGCATCTCACTGTGTGGTTATATGATGGTATGTATCCTGAACTGTACGTCCTGCTGAGCTACTAACAAAAATATTTGAGACTCAAAATATTACACCTGTACCTATATTGTAACAACTATGATGATGATTAAAATTGTGTAATATTAATTTTCATACAGAATTATTAAAAACATATTTAAAATAAATGCATGGTTTTTTCTTTATGTTTTTTAATAATTATAATTAATAAAGTGTTAATATATGAGTCTTTGTTAAGTTCTTATCTATACTAATATTATAAAGCTGAAGAGTTTGTTTGATTGTTTGTTTGTTTGTTTGTTTGTTTGGTTGAACGCGCTAATCTCAGGAACTACTGGTTGGAATCGAAAAATTCTTTTTATGTTGGATAGTCCATTTATCGAGGAAGGCTTTAGACTATATAACATCACGCTACGACTAATAGGAGCGGAGCATAAATGAAAAATGTTGCAAAAACAGGAAAAGATTATTCCTTTTTAGAGCTTCCCTTGCGTGCGCTACGTAAACGGTTAAAGTTACGCAAAAATCGTGTATGACGGAATTGTTCCCCTTTAAAAGTTCTAAAAAAAATCCGCGACAGCATATGCCTATCTTTTAAGGTTGACTCAATATAACCCTTTTTATGGTAATCAAATTTGTTCTAAAATAATGTATTACTTCCGAAGGTGTTTTTATAAACATGATATTAATCCTCATCTAAATAAATACGTTATTCATCACAAGTATTTAATTTTGAATAAAATTGCCCTTGACATCATTTGATTTCAACGAATATCTTAGGAGATATCATAGATTTAAAATATCCATATTTAACTTTACGCGGACTGTGGGTGAGCGCGCTCTCAGCCCGATGCAAGGCGAGGGCGGGGCGGTCGTGAGGGGGGACTCTGCAATCAAAGTCACTATTCCACGCGGACGAAGTCGCGGGCAAAAGCTAGTCTATATATACATAAAATGCTTTGTCCTGACTGACTGACTGATCGATCAACGCACAGCCTAAACCGCTGGTCGTAGAAACGTGAAATTTGGAGGACTTATTCCTTATATAATGTAGGCATCCGCTAAGAAAGGAATTTTCTAAATTCATCCCCTAGGGGGGTAAAATAGGGGATAAAAGATTGTATGAAACTCTGACACTCTTTATGCGAAATGCACGGAAAGTGGAATTTAGCTTTAAGATAAAAAATAAGAAACATTTGTATTAGAATTTTTTCAAAATTCATCCCTTAAAAGGGTAAAAAGGGGTGATAAAAATTATATGGGCAAACAATTATTTATGATCAGAATTACTTGAAACTTAGTATTAATGCTCTTCAATACTATTAAATAAATACGTATTTTAGCATTTTTTGAATTTCATCCCATAAGACTGTCAAATAGGGGATGAAAGTTTGTATGAAATTCTGTAATTGATGCACAGAAAATGGTTATTTAATGGAAATTTACCTTTAAAATGAAAAATACAATACAAATATTATTTTTATCGAAATTTATCCCTTAAAAGGGTAAAAAAGGGTTGTGCTGTTTATATGAAGAAAAAATTGTTTATGATCAGAATTATTTGAAACTTGGTATTAATGCCCTTTAATACAATTAAATAAATATGTAATGTAGATTTTTTTTAATTCAGCCCCTAAGTGGGTGAAACTGGGCGGTGAAGTTTGAGTTGTTGAATATATTTAAATAGAGTAACATGCCTCAAGTGTGGGATATAAAGTAGAGTAAATTTATTTACAGAATATACGCATAACATCTTGTACATATTTTTGCAAGTAATAAAGTATGTATTGCGAAAAAGTTTATTTTTTTCGTAGTTTCATCGCGGGCGAAGCCGCGGGTTCTGCTAGTTATTTGATATACCTATTTAGAGCGTGACGGTTTCTTTTCGAAATATTGCACCAATTTTTTTAAATGATTTTTTTATGAGTCTTAGATGTATATCAAATACTATAACATATATTTTTTCTGTGATTGTAAGGCTCAAGGAACACCGAAATAATAATAATTTTATTTTTATTTATTTTTTAAAAAAAGGTTGTAATTATTTTGAAAATCTAAAAAAATATATATAATATACTCTCAAAGGTTACCTGAAACCTCGCGTCAGTTTTAAGTTTCTAGTTTAGAAGGTTTCCAAGGCCTAAACCAAACTAGTCTCACGACACAAATCCGTGGCGAAAACTAAAAATTAATAAGATTACCGGGTCACCCGATACGAGCTACGGGAGTGGTTTATTATTACTCATTGGCAAATTAAATTAAGTTGTAGCAATAGGATTGCTACGTAAACGTAAGATTTCTTGGTATGCTCGTAGATCGTGAGGTTGTTTCAAAAGTTAGTTGGGATTAATTCATCAATGGCAAGGTCATCTAGCGGCTTAACCCTACTCAAAGTAACATAAGTAACGAAACATCTCTAAATATATATAAATAAAAAAGTAATAAAAAAATTTTAAAAGGTAAAAAGAGGCTGCATTTCAGTGTTATTTTGAACTGTAAGCTAGTGAGAAGTGCTATGCGAAAAAAAGAAAAACTTTCAAAAACACAAAAATTACGTAAGTATACACATTTTTATCAATTTACTTAAATAATTTTAGCATTTTGAAAGTGTATTTGCGATAAAATTACAAATACTTTGAAAAATACGATTATGCGGCTTGATCGGCAAGAAATTCACCTAGAGGTCATAACGAGAGCGATTCCGATCAATGCTACTCGTACTAGTTGGCGTTGCGCTTTACTCGATTAGGAAACAACGAATGTGTGTAAGAATACGCACTTGAGTATGTTCAAGAGTATGAGTATATTACAAGTCAGATATTTTGAGTGGGTCTCCGTACAACTTGGCTCTCGAAGAGCATTTGGCCTCAAAACAAGTAACATAGAAAAACTAAAAAGAATTACGAAAGCTTCTAAGAAGGCTGAAAACTGTCCCAAGTCCCTAAGAAGACACCCAAAAAGAAAATGTGGAAATACCCACCTTGTGGTGGACTCCCCAAATGAAGACTGCATGAGATGTTTCAAATGCGAGTGGAGGAAATGTCTTTATTTGTGACCACTGCGACACGAACTATGAGATAATATTTCCTGCGTACTCATCAACTCACACGCGAACCCTTATCCAATAGCTCTTGTAAAAGTACATAATTATCACTTCTGTTATTTTTTTATTTTTTCAAATATATGGTATATGTTTGTTACATTTCATGTTGCTTCATGTTGATTATCTAGAGTTATTTAATTTAATTTTAGAAGTGTTTGAACCTTAAGTGCGTACTGATAGACCAGCCTACCCTAAATATAAAATTGGTAAGAATATCTGCCATTTTTAATGTTAATTTAGGTATTAAACCTATTTAATATGTATATCAAATTATTCAAAATCCATCCTTTGAGAAGATAAAAATATTTTCAGGGTGCAGTTAGCTTAAAATTAGTTGAATTAGCACAATATTAAATCTTTAATATTAAAACACTTACACAGACTTTTTTTAACACGCTTTTACTCGTATTAGCTTTACCTGCATCTATCTATTTATGTAATGGAATCTTTGAGCACGATTTTCACCCACTTCAAAACTTCAGATTGAACTCAAACTTTGTACATTTAACAAGGACCGATGACAATACAATAATTTAAAAAAAAATATACAAAAAAAATTACAATTTAAAAAAACACGCGTTTATAGCAGATCAAACTAAAAAATGGAAAATAAATTATAGTTTAAAAAACTAAAAAAGCACGCTTTATCGATGAACCGAACTAAAAAGTATAAAATATTTTTTAGTATAAGAATAGAGTGATTAACGAGAAAATTAATGCCTTGCTTTTGCCAGCCGATGCAAAGCAAAGCAAATCTATTTCGATACGTATAAAATATAAATACATAACAAATTGATGAATAATATTTTAAGTATAATTAGAGTTCATACCTTCTTACCTATTAGATATTCATATCTTAAAGCATTGTCGGTTGGCACCGACTTCGAAAATATCTGATTAGGTATCTATAGTATATGAAAACCCCCGTTAAGTTATTTTTTAATTTTTAGTGCCTCGAAGTCTGTTTTTATTTTTATTTTATTTATTGAAGTAGGTTTATTTTTTTTTATTATTCCAAACTATTTCAAACAATGGATGACGTACTTGAATTAAATTTTATTTACATACTAGCAGAACCCGCGGCTTCACCCGCGATCAAACTACAAAAAAACACACTTTCTCGCAATACATACATTATTTGCAAAAATAAGTTCGAGTTTGATATTATTTTTCGTAACTCAAAATATCGAGTATCTTAAAAGATGTTAGATGTAGGTATATTCATTTTAGGTACTTAGCAAGCTCCACTGCTTCTAACTTTTGCACATTTTTCTACTCCATCTTTCCAAAGTTAGAGCAAGAGAGTACAATGATACAACTCGCATACAATGTGTGCGACTTTAGAATCATGTAACTCGGCTAATATAGGGTTTTTACCTAACGTATATGTTAACGTACATGATCAGTCAGTCAATCAGAACAAAGCATTTTATGTATAGATATATAGATTTCGAAATCTCTTCACGTCTCTTTAGTCACAAATAGGTATTATTCCTTTTAATATTACGTTATCTCATTGGTTTTTATTAACATAAATCATCTGCATTGCATAATAATAGACATTCTAGATGTTTATTCCATGTCCATACAATTTAATGTGCTTTTAGGTATATCAAACTGCAATTCACATGTTTCTATGTACTACATTATTAAATGTACAATACTTATTTGTCTGATTTTGTTTAATATATGTATAAATATGCTTTAAAATATATAATTGATTCTATCAAGAGGCAAACTTAAGTTATTCATTATTATACCTATATAAAAAACTTTTCCGAGTCTTGCAATGTTGGGATGTTTTTAACCCCACAGATGCCACCTAGTAAATATGAAATATGAGTATTGTCGCGTAAGTTGTTTAGCACAATGTACACTTTTTGTCGTCTTGTAATATATAAACTGTGTGAAGAAGGCTTTAAAATAAATATTAAAATACGTAATAATACACTTATACATTTATTATTATCTAAGATTTTATTGCTGAGAGAGTTACAAAGTTATTCTTTGCAAGTATCGAAACATTTAATCTGTCTAGTAGACGTTAGAGGAGTCGAGCGTGGCGAGCTGAAGAATGTAACCAATGATGTTTAAAGTAAATCGTTCCAAAATATTCATGTCATTCATAATTAAATGTAAGTATATTGTTTTTGTATAATTATAAAATCTAATAAAATTATTAACAAACCCTGGGACATTTGATGTCATGTTCAGTGATCAGTTCTTACAGTTTTTTCTACGCCGTTCTCTTAGGACTTAGTTCTTAGTCAAGAAAAAATTTAAAATTTTAATTCATTGTGAAACAGGCAAATGTATTGATATATTATCACGGTTAGTTCCTTTCACCACTCCTGCGTTGTCCCACAGAGGGAGGAAAGCAAAAATTTTCCACTAAGACCGGTTGGTCGCGCCGACCGGTCTGCCTTTTCTATGGGAGCACGTGGCGTCGTTATTGCGTCGCGAAACACTGCACAAATCACTCTTTAAGAGTTCAACCACTTTCAAATAGGTTCTTTCGACATATTTTTCCATTATATGAAGCTACCGTATATTTTCTTTAATTTAATTGAATTTACTTCAATAAAAATTGATGAAGTGAACGAAATTCAGGGGGTATAAAGGCATAATTTCTTTAAAACGCATTTATTCAAATTAAAAAAATATCAATATACATTCATATATTATTGTATTTAGTAAAGTATAAATTAGTAGAGCTCTATGTAATGCATTTTATATTATTTTTAAATAAGCAAAGATGAAACAAACTGCAACAATTACTATTAAAATTAAAAAAAAACTGACTTCAAAAAAGAACACTAAAAAGTAAAAAAGTACTAACCGGTAGATTTCATTTACTATACATACCTTATCTTATTTTTCGAAGTCGGTGCCAGCAGATACAAATCAAAGCACACTGACTTCGAAAATATCTGATTAGGTATTACTATAGTAAATCAAAACTATCAATCAGTTGTTTAATGTTTTTACTTTTTAGTGTGTTTTTGAAGTCGGTTATAATTTCTTTTCTTTAGTTTTTATTTTTCCATTTTTAATGCAGACGTAGAAGTGGTTAATAAATGACAGAGTTCAGAGGTAATGAACATAAAAAAAATACAGATGAATTGAAAACCTCCTCCTCTTTGAAGTCGGCTGAAAAGTAACTACGACAGCACCTTCTGGTAAGATCGTAAATGTAACAACATCAATACTAACATATACATATACGATATGTATAATTAACATTATGTAACCAGCATCTACGTAAGTTTTATATTGGATTCACGTTCTCCTAAGGATATACGTAGATTCTTAGCAATTTAGAATTAAAAGGTTTAATCACGGATTTATTATCGCGACACGTGCTTGATCTTACTTATTAAGGCTTGAAATATGGTGCAAATATTTTTAAGCGTTGTAGTTACTGTTACTTAACAGTTAACATTCGCAATAAGAGTTTGACTTATTCAATATATGGTACATAATAATCTACAGGAATGTAAATATTAAGCTCGATGGCAAAAACTCATCAAAGGCGAGTACCGCTATCGATGAAGCACAACAGGTAAAACTCACGACCAGCAAAATCCGCATGCAACCGGTTCGACAGCTCAGATTGTAGGTTGATTGAGCCAAATGAGATGCTATTGCACAGCGATGCAATTGCTCAAACTTATAATTATCATATTGAATGTATGTATTTAATTACAGGAATAGTGAAATCCGATATTAGTAATCTTAAAACGTCAATACCATTTATCAAAGTTTCTGAAATATTTTTATAAAGCCCTAATAGAGCCTCTTCACGTTAAGTAGCCTTTGCTTAAAAGAAACACGCACACAGGCCTTGGTACTTAAATGGGCACAAATGCAGACGGAAAGTGATTAATGTCGTAAACATCTGACGAAATCTTTACGAACTGCAATAATCCAGAAAATGTTACTTTGTCGCTTTGATTAAAATATCGTAAGTGGGTAGTATACGACTTTGGAGAATATAATAATGAGTAAGTGAAATTTAATTAACCAAGGAGAAAAAGCAAATACATACATTAAAAGTATGAAGATGTATGTACTTCATTGAAATTGGTTTCAACGTAGGAACTAATTTTATAACTCTAAAGATATCTTGAACCATTTAAACTTAATGAAGACATGACTAATATATTATTGATCACTCAGACACAAAATAAACCAAATAAAAATAAGGCTAGACAAAGCTCACGGTTTACTCACTGAATTAATTTACAAAGGGATATGCACTGCAGATAGCATTTCAAGAGCGTTTTTATGAGAAAATTGGCGGAAAGCGTGTTGTGAGAAGTGCTTGTCAAAATTAACCTTTATAATGTTTTGGGCATGCGTTTGTTTTTTTTTTTTCATTGTTTTAATTTTGCTTAACCGCTGTACATCTTGCTTAAAGGCTGTCTACATACAGAAGCGGTTGGTCACATATTGGCGGTTGGTGGCGCATTCATATCGTTATATGATAACGCGTCGGGCTACTTTGCCGGCAAAATAATATGTCGCTGGTTCAACAGAGTGAGCGTAACGCGGCAGTATAAATAATTTTAAATCCCCGGCGGCCATACAGGCGATCCGCGCCGCCTGGTTGGCGGCTCCGGTGTGTAGACAGCCTATTATGGATTCGCCGACTTACGAAACAGGTTATTCCCAAGTACAAGACATCGAATATGTACTGACGCGAGCAAAAATGTACACAATCTAGCAATTTATTTCGATGCACTATTTACATGCAACATACTAAAAATGAACATCTATGGCTTGCAACAATTCAATGAATCTATACATACTCGTATAACAAAATTGTAACTTCTGAATCGAATCTGTACATTAAATATTTTTTGGATAATCTTATTAAAATAGACATTTTTATCGATACAGAGGCCGAATCTATAGTTTTTAGATTTTTTTTGCCTGTCTGTCTGTTACCGCATCACAAAAACCACTGGAGGGATTTTGATGTTTGGTGTGGTAATATCTGGTTATCCGTGTCAACATATAGAATTTCTACTTTTTACCGCTGGAAAATATCTCATTTCGGAAAAAAAACGAAAATTGGTTAGAATATAACCATGACGATATTATAAACATTTTAGCAAGGTAACTTACTAAATATGGGAAAAACTATTAAAAATAGCTTATCTTGAAAAAAAAATCAATTGCGTTATTTTATTAATGAAAATAGTTATTTTCATGAATATTTATTTATGTGTTTTTTATAAATTCGTCAATAGATGTCCCCATGTGTTTTTAAAATACGTAGTTTTAATTCCAAAAAATTGAATGTACCTACAGATATGTCCTTTCTATGATTTTATTAGAATCAAACCCGTGTTCAAATTATTAATAAAACATACTTTTTGGTTTTATAAATTAGGAATATATTAGTAATATTTTGTTGGCCGAAAAATTACCAAATGAAAATATTTGTAAATTTTTATTGTTTGTAAATCTTTTAATGTAAAAATTGGGCAAATGTAAGTTCAACTCGCGCTTTATAGGTTCCGTATAGCAAAATACTGTATTATTTATGGTTGTTAAACCGACAAAGCGGGTAACTAAAAATATTTCATATTTCAAAAACTACGAAACGTATATTCTGCAAGATAATTTTCGATAAAAGTATTTTAGAAGTTCTGTTATATCTCAAATTTTTCAGATTTTTTTGACACCGTTTGTTGAAAGGTGGAAGGCTTAAAGAACGCAATTAAATGGTTACGACTTTATTAATCATATTAGCCGAGCCCTATAAAATAATAAAAACCATTGCATAGAATAAGTAAATAATACTTATTTACCTTGATTATGTACTTCTGGAACTTACACTTTCCCCAAATCATTTCGGATAATATTACTAACTAACGCTAACTCATCCATCCCTGTTTCGCGACAAATTAACATTAAGAAAAGTTATTATTATATAATTTATATAATCAGCTAAATATAATTAATCAATAGCTACCTATTAGTTAAAAAATGATTAAAATTAATTCAGTAGTTTGAGATTTTATCGCCCAAAACTAACCAAACAAACAAAACAAAAATACAGACCTACTATAAATGTTATTGTTAAAACAAAAAGTGCAATATTACTAAATCAAATATGAGATTACCGGAGGAACCTTTGTGGCATTGTCAATCACTACCATTTACCAACAAACACATACATATATATATATAAGTCGGTGCCAGCCGATGCAAAGCAAAGCAAATCTATTTCGATACGTATGAAATATAAATACATAACGAATTGATGAATATTTTAATTATAATTATTAGGGTTTGTTTTTTGTTAAAGGGTTGTAGTTGTTTGTTAAATCATTGTCACTCAAGAGTTTTTTTTAAATTGAACGCGGGCGTAGTCGCGGGTTCTGCTAGTATGTATAGATTATTTCCTAATCGCCTCCTGTGATACAGATAAGTGTTGTATAATATGTTACAAAATTTTCTGCAGAACAGTCCCGACAGTCTATTTAGTTCTCAGACTGGAGGAAATGCCGCTAGACGTGCGTGCAACTGAGGTCACCAGGTTATCATACAATTTGATACATTGATTGCGTTTCAAGGCCAAACATGTGTGACACATGAGGAATATAATTTTATTTTTGTTTGACCCTTTGCGTTATGATATAATATTAGAGACTAGCTACTCACCCTCGCTCCGCTCGGGTTCGTTCTTAGTTACGTTTTAATATTTAGTATAGATTTCTCAGAGATGAGATATTTTAAGTAAAAAGTATCTTATATGTTGACCCGGATAACCGGCTATCATCATACCTTTCATCAAAATCTGTCCAGAGGCTTTTTCGTAATGCGTTCCCAGACAGACAAACAAAAATTCTAAAAACTTTAGATTAGGCCTCTGTACCGAAAATAATGACTATTTAAATAAGATTTACCAAAAAATAATTAATGTAGAGATTCGACTCAGAATTTTATTACTCATAGATCAAAATGCATATTGATTAAATATAAAAAGTTTTTGCTGTAGTAGTTTTAAAAGCCTAGGTATAGAAAACAAGACAAAATTAAAAGATATGTAGAGATGTCGTTATGCCTATACAACATTTTTAATTTTGCAGTTACCATAATAATACTAGTAAGCGAAGACAACAAAATGATTAACTAACTATCCGTCCAAAGATATTAAACTGACGAGAAAAGGTAAAGGTTAAGAGGAAATACCCTTGGGTTTTTCTTAAATGGTTTTATTTATTATAATAAATGGAAACACTTATAAAACATTTAAAATATTATATAGGTATGTACATAAAATTAAATAATGAGTTATTAATCTTCATATTAGGATACATTTTAATGGATTTTATATTTATTTACAATTTATAATGTAGAGTGCGGTTAGGGCGCGTGGCTAGCAGGATGATATCAACACTAACGTAAGACGTGCTATTGTTAACTCATTCATTAGTAGAAGTAGAGCGGCGTGGGCAGAGTCTAAGCCCGTATCCGCTGCCATTACAAGTTATTTGTACTATATATGACCTATTATAATATATTTTAAATATGACAAATTTTTGTTATGTAAGTCATTCTAAGGTTGTAGTTTGAATAGCATCATAAATTAAATTAACTGCACAATAAATTAATTACTCTTATTGGTCGTCGCGCTTTTATGACTGCATATTTTGTTAGTTTAGGTTTTTACTACTTCTTATAAGTTTAAAGTTCTTTTTTACGACTTCTTGATAACTTCTAACGTCTCATATGTTTCATTATATAAAAATTATAAACCGGAATGTAAGAAGCAAATCTTATTTTATTTTATTACGAATCCTATTCAGTTGCTAACGCACGCTGAAGGAAGTGTCAATCGTTTTCTTAACACTTTGCACTGCATTGAACTGGAGTTAAGCAATTGAAGTCAATTTAAGCACAATCCCAGATTTTTTTATATCTTAATGGGATTAAAATACCAAGCTTTAGATTCCACAAATATTCTAACTCGAGTTTAAAAAGTTTTTAAAGATATTCTGCAAGCTAAAACTTCATGATAAATAATACATTTTTAGATTTTTAAAGAAAAATAAATATATTTAGCATAAGTATAAGATTTTATAATTTATACAGAAATTCGGCGGCTGTGATTATATCTATATAGATTTTAAATATACACAACATGTATTGTGTAGCATACGTACTTATAATTAAACCTGTGCGCATGCAACGCGGAAACGAACTCGTTGTCCTTCGGCCGAGTTCTCTTGCAACCGTTCTTTTACAACAAAATATTGTCGGATAATTTTATATTTGTTTTTACTAAAATATATAATTTATTATTCAATCGGAATTTATTTTAATCTATCACTTTTCCGAAAATAATTATTTTTACTTTAATAATTAATTACGACAGAAGATGTTGACCTAGGCGCAGATGAAGATTAAAAAAATAAATAAACACTAGGTAAAATGTTCTTTGTATTCAGCTACTATATTGATTTTAAAATTGGAATGTAAGTTATAATTGATTAATTTGCAATGGAGACGCATTATCGATACCATGCGTTTGCATTGCGTTAAATTAAATTGGATCGCAGTTCTTGGATTGTTTATTGTTTATAAGAATTCTTATAATATTTATGATATTACAACACAATTTATTTCAAATCTGATAAGTATTGAAATTTTTTGATTGTGATAATATAAACTTTGTCATCTTTTAACTGTAATCCTTCAGCAGAGAAGAATAGGTGATTCAGATGGGCGTCTTGCAACATTGGGCCTCGAACATTTTTAATCCATAAAGAATATTTTCAATTTATTTGTAAATTATTAGAAGGCCCTTCAGAATTGATAGTGTTCTAAGTTTTTCCAGAAGGAAACAGACCTTTGTACTGTCTCGTTAGGAATTATTCTAGTGCATACATAATTTAAAGCAATATTAAAAATAAATATTTACGGGAAAAACATACATATTTATAAAATTTTCAAACAATGTGGACTGGTGTAAGTTAAATCGTGGCAATTAATTTTGCTTTAAACTATATCTAAACCACGGTAATGTTATATACAATATTCCATCTTCATACAAACGGTCGAAAATCGAGTTATACCTACGCGCCTCGCGTTCGGTATACACTCGGTAGACAATCGTAAAGGGCTGCCAGATCGTATAATTGGATATGAAAATTGTATAAGATGGTTATGTTATGTAACTTCTATAATTGGATACAAAAATAAACATTTTATTTCTCCTGTAACTTCGATAATGTCAAACAAAAAAGTATCGAGACATCGTATGTTTTAGAAATAAAATAATGAATTAAATTAAAAATAAAAATTAAAGTATTTTTAATTAAACTGTTTATCCGAATGCGGATTTTTTATACTATTAAATTTAACAATAAAGTTTTTCGTACGTCTCAGTCGAGGCGCAAATATTTTTCAATCTCAAATTTGTAAGGGTCACATACACCCTTATAAATTTGAAATTTTTTAATTAAATTTTCTAATAATATTTTTTAAATAAAAAATAAAATATTTGCAATCACAAAACTAGAAAGGAGCTCAAGATGAAATTAAAATACTGTAGACGGGCAGTTGTGTAGAGTGCGGCTGTACTGGCGCGTAGGTAATTATTTCAAGGACAGGGCCGAGTTACAATACTGTATGTATCATTACCGTGTCTAAACTTTGTACTTAATGTAATGAAAATTTGATTCGAATCTCTGGAAAATCTAATGTTTGGTTAAATTAGTATCGTGCATCTACATATAGTTGCTACAGTCCGCTTGCGGGTGATCGAAGGTCATGCTTCTGAGAATGAATGAAATCTTAACAAAGCTATATTTATCGCTGAATCAAAAATATTGCTATGATTTCGAGCTCGCACTCGGTTGCTACAATTTTGCGTTATATAGTTGATCTCGCCTCGTTTTAATTTCTCGCTTTCAATAAATAATTCATTCTTGAGTTTTTTTATGTTTTTATTTTTTTATATTGTGTTAAATTATTGTATAATTGTATAATAAATATTTTTTATAAAGTTGCCACCTACTACTATCAAGTACTCCGTATTTTTCTTTCCGAACTGTTGGTAATCTCATGAAGTTTAAAATGATTCGGATTTTTTAGAGCATTTACCTACTTATTATTATTTGCCTCGGTGGTGTAGTGGCTAGCATGTACGGCTGCACACCTGGAAGTTTAGTTATTGAGTCTTTCTGTCTAGTAAGCCTCAGCAGCCCGGAGTTGGGAAGTTGGCGGTGTTTCACCCCCGTGCCTCGGAAAGCACGTAAAGCCGTCGGTCCTGCGCCTTAACTCTCACCGGTCATATCGCATAGTCGTCCCACCGGAGTATGAGAGTGACAGGAGTAGAGAGTGCACTTGTGTCTGCGCGCACACGCGCTGCACTATAACATCTCCTGCGCAGTTGGCTAGTCTCAATGAGATTGGCCGCCGTGGCCGAAATCGGTCAGGAGGACATCATCATTATTATTTACTTATAATAAAAGTTGGAATTCCAATATTCCTGGTTATAAAAGGTGCATGCGCAAAGTCGTAAGGTATATGTACGTATGTACATGCACATGCGGATATCCATATGTATATTCGCATATGCACATCGTACGTATTTACCTTCTTAGATCAGAATATAAAATTATAGCACTAAATCTGGAGTAGGTACACAATTTTTCTACAATGTTAAATTTATTAAAGACAGTAATGGACTTAATTTGATTTAAATGCCTTGAATATTTTTTGGCAACATCAAATTCTACATACATATTTGAGACAGACATCTAACGAGACATCTTGGGAAATATTAATTGGCCTTATTTAGGTATTTATACACGCAATAACGCATTTCCTTTGCTCTGACGTCTCAAAAAAGATGATATCTTAATGAAGCTGTAGGCGTGTTGGATTGTAAACCGATCCGACCGATTGTGCCGTGACGTCACATCAATATTGCCAATTTATACTTGAATCAAAAGAACGTCACTGGATGCAAGTTGCAACAACAAGGAGTAGCAATTAATAATGTAGAAATCAAGAGCAAGGTTAGATCTTTAGAATCATGTTAGTAATCAGTGTTCCCTAACCAATAATAAGCTACCAGTATTGCTTTGTTATGCGAGCTTTAATTAGTTACGCATTCCGAATATACTCCACTTTGTAATAGTTTTAGTATGGTATTGTACCTATCTGTACTCTGTGGTACAAGGTAATGAGGAATTGAAAATTACTTATTCGAAATAATCAAATAAATTCTTACAAATATTGATAGAAGTGAAATTTATTTCGTCTGTTCGTTCCTTTTTCACACAGCAACGAAACAAGAGATCACCATGTTCTATTTTGGCAAAAAGCAGTTTTTATCCGCTACATATATTACGTAGTATAAGAGTATTACGTAGTAGTATATTTCAAACTCGATAAGGATTGCACGTTTTTTACATAGATTAATTCATTTTTTGTATACAAAAAAATTGTCCGCATTGCAATGTTCAACAATTCTAAAAATCCCATTGAGTAATCGACCTTTAGTCTTTACTTTCAAATGATATTCGTCAATGACACACCACGTATAAATATTATAAGTTAAATAAAAATAATAGACTATCATGCTATTGTAAAACTAATTATTGTTACTATTTTTTCATAAGCAAGTATTATTTTTTAAGCTTTTTGTCTATGCATGAAACTTATCTATGTATATTTTAAAATCAAAGTCAAACCATGAAGAAAGAATTTGAAAAAAACTTAAAAAAAAACCGACTTCCAGGCACAGAAAAGTAAAAAATAACCAAACGGGGGTTTTCATTTAGAATAGATAGGTACCTAATCAGATATTTTCGAAGTCGGTGTGCTTTGATTTGTATTGGCTGGCACCGACTTCGAAAATATCTGATTAGGTATCTATTCTAAATGAAAACCCCCGTTTGGTTATTTTTTACTTTTCTGTGTTTGGAGATGTCGGTTTTTAATTTTTTTTTAAAGTTTTTATTTTTCCATTTTTGGTGTAGACGTAATAAACAGGTAATTTGTAAGAAGAAAGATTTTTAAAAACATATTCGATTAAGCCATTTATTCAGACCCCTAATGATACTCACAACCCATCTAGGTGTAAAGTTCTCATCAATACAAATTAATCAAGCCCAAACACCAGGTAATTGCTGTAAATCATTGAGGAGTTTCCTCGACTGTCTTTCGGTTCCATCATCAGATCGACTCCAGATCTTCATTAAATAGTAGTGCTTTAAAATACTTAATGAAAAAAAATTTACAAGCGCACTAGTCGCCACTATGACTTTCGAAGGTTCCCCTCGATTCCTCTAAGATGCCATCATCAGATCCTGGTTTCCTTATTATGGTACCACCCTTGAGATATCTCCTTTCAAACAAAAAAAGAATCATCAAAATCGGTTCATGAACGACGAAGCAATCCAGCAGGGTAATTACGAATCTCGCGACAGGCTTGCGACAGTTGTAAATCGCGCGATCGCTGCTGTCAAACGTCACTTTTGTATTACGTAACAGCGGCTAGAGAGCAGACTGCAGTCGAGTAGAGATGGGTTCATAGATTGTCCGATAGAGGGTGAAAGAGCTCGACTGCAGTCTGCTCTCTAGCCGCTGTTACGTAATATAAAAGTGACGTTTGACAGCAGCGATCGCGCGATTTACAACTGTCGCAAGCCTGTCGCGAGATTCGTAATTACCCTGCGGGAACATACATAAAATTACATCCACGTAAACAAAAATTTTCATTTTTTTTTTTTTCATAAAATGAAAACTACTGGGCCAAAATATGTTAAATTTGTATGGGACTAAATGGCAACTATTCCGCATCAAACAAAAGAAGAATCACGTAAATCGGATCATAAATCTCAGAGTAATCGATGTACATACATAAAAAAAATAATACCAATCGAATTGATAACCTCCTCCTTTTGGAAGTCGGTTAAAAATAAAACAGTCAATTCTAGGAATAATTAGTCGCAGAAATAACGTTTCTAAAGCAATTATGTAATTCATTTCCTTTTGATTTTGATAATATTATTTAATGGATTTGGAATGAAAAAAAAAAACTTATGTAGGTACATTGTACATTTCCGTTGACGAAATCTAAACTAATATTATAAAGAGGAAAGATTTTTTGTTTGTTTGTACTGAATAAGCTCCAAAACTACTTGACCAATTTAGATGAAATTTAGTAAGACGATAGTTGAGACCATGGTAAAGAAGGGGATGAAAATGGGAATGAATGTTTGTATGGGAAATCAACCTAGGGACGAACCCGAGCGAAGCGAGGGTGAATCGCTAGTTGGTTTATAAAACGTTAGTCTAACACTTTTGTCTTAGTATCTCACACTTTGATGTTGATATTAATTAGTAAGAAAAGAACAAATTATGACGTAACAATATAATTAATGTATTTAATAGAAATCAAAATATCGTTAGTAAAAGAATATTAAGATGATGTAAAAAGGTTTATTAGGTTTATTAGTCCATTAGCTACTAGACACACCTAGCTCTCAGAGACCCGAAAGGAAAGTAAATAGAACTTGTTCTAAATCATTACTGAATAATTTTTTTCATGTGATTCTTTCAAACTTAAGTATTATTTCGCATGGCTTAAAAATCGCAATGCAACAAAGCTACAAAAAATCGCTCAGCAAAAGGATCGTGCCGCGTGCACATTTTATTACACTATAAGGTCACATACATAGTTTTGCAAAAACATTGATGTTCCTTAAAAAATATAGAAATTAATATGGAATCTGTTGGAAACTTTACCCCTAAACAAGGATTGCAATACTGGGGCTACTATGAGGGCTACTTCTGAAATATTTATGTGTTGTGTGTGTTACGCTATGGTATTTATTGGATAATTCCAATACAATAGCAGATCCTAAAAGAATTGTTAGCACTAGGTTCCTTGCCTCCTAACATAACATGAAATTGTATAGATAAATATTATACTTATGTATGTAAAGGAAGAAGATTAGTCATCAGTTAGAGTCGTTGCAAAGACGACGCGGTTTTCTATTTGAGGTTGTTACTTAATGCAGTTAACATGATTACAAGATTGAATGTAATGCACACAGTATTATGCATAAACTTTTTTTTTCGTTTAACTATACTTCATTCAAAACCAATTTATCTTTATTTTTCACTTGTATGCATTTTTCAGAAGACAGCATGTTTTATATATCTAGGCACGTAAAGTTTTTATGCATAAGTCTGTAAATGAACAGTTATTTTACAAATGGAATACGTTGTTTGCTCGGCACTTATGGGAATTATTTAACCCATCAAGCGAATGCATATTAAGAAATGTAGGTATTCAGGGCTGGCTTCTTACTACAATACCTACTACCGAAATCTTTGCACTAATTTGGTCCTTTATAATTTAAATATTCTTTTAGGTTAGCTTTATTTACACAAATAACTAGCATATAGGTTCGAGACGATTTAACATAATAACACTAAACTACTTACCTCTCGTATGTAAATATAATCTATCTATACTATAATAAAGCAGTAACTTAGCGAAATCTGTACATGAAATATTTTTTAAAAACAATGACTGTAACGTATTATGTATACGATATAGACCCCAAAACAATAGTTATTAATTTTTTTGTCTGTTTGTCTGTTTGTCTTTTTGTCTGTTTGTCTGTTTGTCTGTTTGTCTGTACGCGTTTCACGCAAAAAGTAATGAACCGATTTCAACGAAATTTTGTGAACTGATAACTTATTACTCGGGTCAACATTTAGGATAACTTTTACTTTTGGAAAATCTTTGTTTCCCGCGGGAAATCGCAATAACTGGTTTTATCGAGTCCTCCTTAGGAACCCTCCGCTGGCTAAACCTAAAGACATACATCAAAACAATGTACTAAAAAATTATAGATCTTGAAAAGGCCAACAGAAATATCTACAACAGTATATGTCTATCTCTCAAGGTACACTCGCAATACCTATTCTTATCTATACCTATAGCAAAACTAACATAGTTAAATCGATGTGCGCGTTTCACGCAAAAAGTACTGAACCGATTTCAATTAAATTTTGTATAGTGATAGCTTATCACTCGAGTCAACATTTAGGATACCTTTTACTACAGGCACATTTTTCGTTCCCGCGGGAAAACGCAATGACTGGTTCTATCGAGTCGTCCTTAGAAGTTTATATGGCTAACGCTGGCTGAACCTTAAGAGATACATCAAAACAATGTACTAGAAAATTGTAGGTCTTAAAAAGTTATACAGGGAAGTTCGCAATATTATATGTCTATCACCTAAGGTACACTCGCAATTACTATTTTTATTCACTACTCGCGACTCACAGGCTGACTTATCAACGTTTAGCTCAGTTCAGCAGTGAAACGTAAATAGGGACGAACCCGAGCGAAGCGAGGGTGAGTCGCTAGTACATTAATAATAATTATCTACATATACATAAAATGCTTTGTCCTGACTGACTGACTGATCGATCAACGCACAGCCTAAACCGCTGGTCGTAGAAACATGAAATTTGGAGGACTTATTTCTTATATAATGTAGGCATCCGCTAAGAAAGGAATTTTCTAAATTCATCCCCTAAGGGGGTAAAATAGGGGATAAAAGATTGTATGAAACTCTGTGATTCTTAATGCGAAATGCACGGAAAGTGGTATTTAGCTTTAAGATAAAAAATAAGAAACATTTGTATAAGAATTTTTTCAAAATTCATCTCTTAAAAGGGTAAAAAGGGGTGATAAAATTTATATGGGCAAACAATTATTTATGATCAGAATTACTTGAAACTTAGTGTTAATGCTCTTCAATACAATTAAATAAATACGTATTTTAGCATTTTTTGAAATTCATCCCATAAGGCTGTCAAATAGGGGATGAAAGTTTGTATGAAATTCTGTAATTGGTGCACAGAAAATGATTATTTAATGGAAATTTACCTTTGAAATGAAAAATACAGTACAAATATCATTTTTTTTCGAAATTTATCCCTTAAAAGGGTAAAAAGGGGTTGTGCTGTTTATATGAAGAAAAAATTGTTTATGATCAGAATTATTTGAAACTTGGTATTAATGCTCTTTAATACAATTAAATAAATATGTAATGTAGATTTTTTTTAATTCAGCCTCTAAGTGGGTAAAACTGGGCGGTGAAGTTTGAGTTGTTGAATATATTTAAATAGAGTAACATGGCTCAAGTGTGGGATATAAAGTAGAGTAAATTTATTTATAGAATATACACTTAACATCTTATACATTATTTTTGCAAGTAATAAAGTATGTATTGCGAAAAAGTTTATTTTTTTCGTAGTTTCATCGCGGGCGAAGCCGCGGGTTCTGCTAGTAAGTTATAAAAGTATTTGGCATATTGTCTTAAATAACAAATGGCAAAAAGTGTTTTTGGTTCATTGAAATATAAAAAAATCTAGTTTACATAACATATCATTTCAGCTTGACATGACAATAAGTTAATATATACGTAAATAAAATCTTTGGATAATACAAAAACATAAACTATAAATTATATTATTAATTAAGTGTAGGAAAACAATACGTGCTATACTGACCGACATTCAATGGATACTCGTCGCCACATTGATTAACTACTTAATACATCTGTTGGTATCGGTCAAAGGAAAACTTATCAATTGGTAGCGAATAGCGATCACCTGCTACATAGCTACTACAGTGTTTTATAGCAATGAGTGGGGCGCTAACCAGTCCATAGCGTTTAATATTTCACAGAAATAGGTAATTTGTATCACAAAGAGTTATGGTCGGTTTTTTCAGAACTATGTATGTAAAATATTTAAATATACGTCGATACACAAGAAAATGACTAACAAAAATATTTTCCCTTATTAAAACTTTTAGTCTATTAATTTCTGTTAAGAAAATAGATTGTGCAGTTATTATTAAATGAAGAAAATAATACAAGCAATAATGTTAAAAAAAGTTGTTTATAAGTTACTAGCCGAGCCCAGCATCCGGAATAATTTGAATTATGCAGATAATATTGAGGCGAAATACGAAGACTGACTACGAAGATGATACGGTTATAAGGTTTTAGAAGCTTTCAGTCTGTTATCAATTTTGTTATTACATATATTTTTAATCTAAGTTTTAATATTCAAATTAATAAATCATAAGACAAGTCCATATAAACACGGAGAAACGTTTACATTATGCCTACCTACTGGATACAGCAGGTATGCAAATAATAAAATAGAACTTAACGAAATCTGTACATGAAACATTTTTTAAAAACAATGACTGTAACGTATGGTATACTTACATAATTTTCTATATGTACATCTATACAGATAAATAAAATTGGAGTGTCTGTTTGTAATATTAAAATAACTGCTTTTTACTAAATGCATATGGATGTATATACGGTACATATACCAAAACAACATTTTTTACAATTTTTGTCTGTCTGTCCGTCTGTCTGTCTGTCTGTTTGTTCCGGCTAATCTCTGAAATGGCTGGACCGATTTTGACGGGACTTTCAATGGCAGATAGCTGATATTATAAGGAGTAACTTAGGCTACTTTTATTTTAGAAAAAAAAAGAGGGTTCCACGAAAAAAAAAAACAAATTAATTAATTATTTTTTTTTGAGAAGCAACCCAGGGACGAACCCGAGCGAAGCGAGGGTGAGTCGCTAGTTGTAAATATATTATTTATAGTCTATTCTATACTAAACTAGAAAGGAACCCGAGCAAAGCGAGGGTGAGTAGCTAGTAAATAGTAATTTATAAAACTAAAAAAATAATTTTACAAAGGCAGTTCTTTTTTAAATAGGGATTTTAATATTTTTATTTAAATTTAGTTAAATATAAAACTGGAATATTATCTACAAAAGTGACGAAGAGTGCAAAGTATTGTGATTTTGTCTCTCATTATTCATCTTTTCCGCTCCCAAGTCATTCTATACATGCTTACATTTAATCCTTTAAAGTTGTTCTTGATATTAGTAACCATTCTCATTCATATACATTTCTTGTTATTAGTGTGTATTGTCTGCATCGTATGAGTATCATACAAGGGTGTGAGGTGTTAGTAAGGAGGTAGTTAGCGCCTCGCTTCTCTTGCGCAATTAACAGATTACGTAATATGTACTTCATTTTTAGTATTATTTGCTAATTTTGACTAACTTAACAATAAACACGTACTTGATCAAGTACCGTTAGCTTTCAATGTTATGTTAAATATTTTTACGGCCAATGGTTTTTTCAACCGACGTCTTCAAAAAGCGTCTTCTCAATTCGGATGTATTTTTTTGAAGTTATACGTCTTTTGGCACGTTTGGAAAAAAATAATGAGAATAACATTTTGACGATGCAGGCGCACACCAACAGCTAAAAGCGACATGATGAAGTTAGCTGAAAGCGACATGATAAAGTTAGCATTCCTTTACAGAGAGTGTGACATACGGGATGAAATCTGTAGCTATTTTTGGTCTGTTACGCGAAAAAAGTATAACTTCTTACGTGCGTACATAAGTACACACACATTTTTTTATTATAATACAGATACGTTATATTATGCTCACAAAATTAGCGAAAAAAGTGTTCCGAGAACACGCGTTTACAATTTTCCAAACGACTTCAAAAAGGAATAGGTTCTCAATTCGGTTGTCTTTTTTTTGTTTGTTACCCCTCCTCTGACCTCCGTCATTTATTATACGATTTGGATAATTTTTATTTTGTTTGAAAGTGTATACCTACCTACCTACTTCCAGTTTGGTACCTATAATAGCTAATGAAAATTTTACCTACTTCAAATTGTCTTATTGACTGAAACTTTGAAAGTGTTTCTATTGCCGTCGATAATGCAGTGGCAATTCGGTATTGTCGATCTGATCTGATGGTGCGGCCAAAAGGTGGATAGGTGGAACTTTTCAATGCTCAACAGTAGATACTTTGAGTTTGAGTTTGGGCTTATTTTGTTTGATTTAAGAAGCCTAATACGTTAGAATTGGATTTTAGATCCTGATTTTTAGTGTTATTAATAAAAGCGAATTTTAATTTGTCAATCTTTATGAAAAAATTGGCATCAAACTAACTTAAACGGCTTAAGCGAATATTTTATTAAAATACTTCCTTCTTACTTTGCTACTAGGTACTATATCTACACTAAAATGGAAAGATAAAAACTTAAAGAAAAAACCGACTTCAAAAAAAATGTGCTTTGATTTTTATTGGCTGATACCCACATCTGGTTTGGTATCTATAGTAAATAAAAACTACCTAACAGGTAATTTTTTTTCTTTTTTGTGTTTTTTTAGAAGTCGGTTTTTATTTTATTTTTTAATTTAAACCACATTACCAAATTATGTGAAACGGATATCGTTATCAAAACTAAGAAAAAAAGACAGCTAATGTTTGTCACTTGCGCGTAGTTTTCTTTGAATTACATAATCATGGCGTCTTTATTTTTTTTACAAAAGATTATAAACCAAATAAAATATAATAATTTCAGCTTACTTACCTGTGTTATGTGATCCCGTGAACTATGTTTGTTTTTCTTCGATTAATTAATTAATCGAAGAAAAACATTAACGAAAATAGCATTAACGAAATACTCACGACGGCATTTTAGTTAAAAAAACGAATGTTATTTAGTTGTATTCTTTACATTTTCGAGAGCGACTAAGGCCAATGGTGAGTATTGCGTTCATTTGCGCCCTTCCCTTTTAGAGCGCTAGTAACATCTACTCTTTTTATCATTAATAATAATAATAATTCCCTTTTTATTTTATCACTAGCGACTCGCCCTCGCTCCGCTCGGATTCGTTCCAAATTGACGAGATTTGATTGATACATTATGATACTTAAATTAAATATATCAATAATTTTATATTATAAATTGACTTTTGGCACGGAAATGACAATTAAATTTAAAACACATTATTACCTCATAATGAAACATAAATCTTATAAGGAAAAATATAAATTATTCTACGTTATAGTAATAAAGGATCGGCGTTAAAGCTGAGTTTCTTTCTTGTAAACAAATTAATCTAATGAACCAATTAATGGTTAATTACGCCTGACTAGTTTTGTGAATGTAGTTTTATTTGCTTACGAAATAAATTACCGTGTAAGTTCTGCAATTCTGCCAAATAAGTAAACGGATGATATTTGCGAAGACTACTTATAATTTTCATCGATAGAAGTTAGATATAAGGTTTGACGACACGTTTGGCTCAGTTTACTTGCTGTGCCAGCGGTCGCGGGTTCGAGTCCCGCTGGGGGCATTCATTTGTGTGATGAGCGCGAATGTTTGAACTCCAGTCATGGGTGTTTATATTTATAATATGTATGTATTTAACGTTATATATGTGTAGTGTATCAACTATCTGGTATCCATAAGACAGACCTCGTAGCTTACCATGGAACTAGGTGGTGTTCTGTGTTAATGTCCCAACATATAAGTCGATATCGAATTCAAATTAGGTAATTGGCCCACTTAGAAAAGTACCTAACGCTTTGATGTAAGATTTATATATTAGATCTAAATGATTGCTTTCACTGATGTAACTACACTGTATGAACTGAGATGAGTCTAGATTTAAACTCTTGTAGTGACGTAACTGCAACTATCGTATGTTTAAACACAAGCCGAGTTGGTTGCATTATTAACTGTTTTAAGAGAGATAATTAATAGTTTAATCAAAGTCTTAAGAAGAGGTAAAACCAGGGCATACTTATTGTTTGCAATGTCTCGTACGGTGTCGATGAAACACAAAGTCAGAAGACGCACCGAAGTAATTATTTAACAAAGACATTTTCTTAACAATCTTCATCCTGTTGACCGTGACACGTTGGTGTACCTAACATTTTGATATTTACATGTTTAATATGCTAATTTTAACACAATATTCATTTTAAAAGAAACATACATTTTGAATATTGAAAACAACTAGGTACTTACTAATTAAATAATGTTACTTCTTCTGAAAATATTTTAGTAGACATTGTTTTAAGCGTCATAATTAAAAATTTAAAAAAACTTCTACGCAAAGTACCTCCAAGCGGTGAAGGCGGTAACAGGGATAGGTATATTACATACCTATCACTAGCTAAAGCAAAGAATCAAATGTTTAATGTAGAATGCAGTTTTCTAGAGACTATTATTCTGGTTGTAGCATCAGGTCGAAGTTATCAGTTAATTGTCATTTAACGATTACACTGGCACGAGTGAAGCACTTAATCGAGTAATCATACGCCAAAATGCCTTACATTACTTTGGAAAAGAGCTGATACTCTTACACTGCTGGACCGATATTAACCAAACATAGCTAAGAACCACCGCAAGGAAACTGGCTTTTAAATGAAAAAAACCGCATCGAAATCGGTCTATCCGTTTGAGGGCTACAATGCCACAGACAGACACATACACACACACAGACAGACATCGACGTCAAACTTATAACACCCCTCTTTTTGCGTCGGAGGTTAAAAATAAAAAATATCAATTAATACTTTCTTAGATTTACGCGAATAACGTAAATCTAAGAAAAGGCGTAACATACTTGTCACAGACAGTGCCTACCCACAATTTTACAAAAATGATTTTAAAATTCAAAAATGGCACCAGAGTAGGTCCCTTACAATATTTGTTGATTTTAATAAGTATAAGTATATAGCGCCTTTGAGATGTCTAAAACCTTAGGTCTCTCCCGTGACCATGATTGCTGTAAAGCATTCGAAACGTCGGGAACCAAAAATCAAAATAAATCCGCGACATAAACTAAAGAGATAGTTTTATTTAAAATAATATCAATTGCCTAAATGATCGACAAATTAAAAAAACACGTTGAAATTTGCGACTTTTATATTTATTTCACTCTATCTATTTCACTCAATTTTATATTTATATTATGTATGCTGTTTGTTTTTATTTAGTAAAGGTAAAATGTAATGTGATGGATACAAAATTTACTTTGTTTAAATAACAAAAGTTAGTTCGCAAAAAATACTTCAAATGCAAATTACGTCCCCGTCCCATTGATTGCATCGCGTGCTCTGCATATAAACAATGGCTGTACAAATTAATGAAAAGTAAAGGATTTTATTACATTACTGTCACAGATATAACAATTTATGATAGCATATTAGGTATATGTTGCCTAAATATATACATTTACATAACATCTATGAATTAATCTATTGTTTAGCTTTTTGATACAAATATACAAAGATAACACTAGTTTACTCGATTTTGGTAATTATTATTTATTTTAGATTAGGTTATTCAGAAAAAATAAATAAAAAATTCTATCACGTCTGGTTATAGAAATATTTATTTAATAGAAATGAAAAAAAAAAATCTTAATGTCATCAATACAAAAATACTAAAAATGGTTAATTTTCGTCTTCTTCGTCGTTTTTGTGGATCAGTTTCGCTTATACTGAACTAATAGCAATCTTCTAGCATGTTTTCATCAGAAAATCCTTGAAGTCTTATGAAGATAAGTCTTTAAATCAAGGTAAAAATGTTCCTGATCTTTGTCACACATACTTCCTTAGGCAACTTTGTATCCAACCGGGATTCGACCCGGACACCTGTGATTTTCAATTTTGCGCCTTGGTCGCTTGACCACGATGCTTATGCCCGAGCGGGCGAAATTGACGACCATATTTTGCGTGGAATAATGCGAAAGAAAACCGCATGAAAACTCGAAAACACGCGTTTTCCCAGACATAAGACATAAGATTTTTCAAATTTCAACGAAATGGTTAGAGCCAATTCCGAGATCGCCGGTATAAATAAATAAATAAATATACAAGAATTGCTTGTTTAAATGTATTAGATATCTAATTTATATACATATTGTAAAAAAGATATACGCACCTGCATTATTACTAATTAATTATACTTGAGAATATTCAAATGCGCCCAATTTTATCATAGTAATTATCCTACGGTTGGATCAGTTTTGCCTGGTCTGCCTGTTGGCTTTTAGCACAAAATCTGCATTTTAACTACTTAAAATTAATGATTACTTGATTAAATTGCATATACCTATTTAAGTAGTAGTACGATGTAAGTTTTATGAAATACATATATAATTTTCACAGAAAGTGGTAGAGAATACAGATTACCGAGATGTTTAGATTTGTGTAATCATAGGATTCCTTTATTCATTTGTCTTAAGTATAAACATGTCTTATTGCTGGTGAAAACAAGCCATTGTGGTTATTTTAATAGAGTAAAAAGTTAAATAGAATGCAGATCGTCCGTCGTTCCTCAATTAATAAGTACATACATATGTATGTATAATTGTTTCCTCATACAGCGTTCCTACTATGTTAAACGGCAACACATAAAGTGGATTCTTCAAGGTCACACATGATACCTATTATTTACTACAATATTTACCACATAATTTAGGTCTTCGCGGAATTGCTAGCCAAATACATTCTACCTACTGTGGATATTTGAAAGCAGATGTGTCTCTTGCAGTAAAACTAATCACCAGTCTTCTTACCACGTGTGCCTCTCATTTATTATGAGATGGAATTATTTCAGCGATTGCCCTATACATGTTTTTGGCAGACGTCTTGTTTGGATTCTAGCAAAAATAGACTTCATTTTCTTGCTTTGCGTGCGAACTTTGGAGCTTTAATGACCTTTCAGAAATCAATAACAAGCTTTTTTATGTACCTACATAAAATATATAGTTGTTTTAATATAAAAATGTTGTTAAATAAACTGTTCTATTATACAAAAATAATTATTTCACTCAAATCAAATAATAATTATACACAAACTTACAATCGTATGAAATTATAAAAACCAATGTTACACAGCTTCAGTTTCTATTAACAGATCTTGTACGTTAACACGTATGTATTTTTGATCAATCTTTTATAAAATATTTAAACGTAAATAAAATTTGGTATTAGGAAAATTCCTATGACGATGTTATGATTTTTACGTTTTATTTTCCTATAGTGTTTAATTATCTATACATATTATAATAAAACTGTAGAGGTCGAATGTCTATACTTAGAAAAAAAATGCTAAAAACCGAGTCAGGGGGGTGTAAGAAGAGAAATAGAACAAACCCAGATTTTTTTCAATTATTTTGTTTCTCTGTCTGTTTGTCTGTTTGTACGGGTTAATTTCCGAAACTGTTGGACTAATTTAAATGAAATTTTGCATGGTGGTGCCTTATATCCCCGGACAAAATTTTAGATACTTTTCATCCCGGAAAATTAAAGAGTTCCCATGGGATAGTTAAAAAATTATAGTAACTTATACAGCTTAGTACACAAAAACTACTGTTGTATTTTAATGAACAACAAATAGACTACTTTTTATCCCGGAAAAATGTACGGTTCCCGTGGGATAGGTTTGTTTTTGTCTGTCTAGAGGCAAACCCGAGCGAAAGTAGTGTGAGCTGCTAGTATCAAATAATTACGACATATATTATTATACACCGATGAATATTTTAATTAACTTTGTGTTCGAGATTAATAGATACTAGATCACTGCTGTACGCGCTCCCAAATAAAGCGCGACCATGTGTAGCTGTACCCATCACTACAAAACATTGTTTTATTTTTTTTATTTTCTAAATACATACGAATACTTACTGTTACAGAAATCTTATATGTTTTTTTATATGAAAATCAAACGTGTGCCTTTTAATAAAAAGGCCATTGCTCTGCACCGATGGTTAATCATGGTTTGTCAATTTAAATAATTTCACACAAAACTTGGTAATGAATTTATTTTATCGTATTTTTCTAAACCTATACATATTAAAATTGTTTTCGTGTAGGTACCTACGTTAAAATCCTTAATATTTACACTTAAATGATTAGTTATCTATATATGAATGCAATATACGTATGTATACTCATATATTGTAATTACTCTTTATGTAAGTTTAAATACATAGCTAGGTCTATTTATTATACTTATTTCAATTTTTCATTTTGACATATACATATTTCAGAAGCTATCTCAAGTAACTAAACAACGTTAACCTCATTATTACAGATATCAACGTAATATAATATGGGTGTTAAAGGGTAAAAAACATCTAAGCCTCGGCCCAGGCGGGTCCATTAAAGCGTGGAATGAGAAAATTGCGATACGTATGTACATTACATCTTATTTGTTCTTGTCGTTTCTGTATGCTTAGTATCGAATTAAAGATAAATATGATAGGTATCGTTTTGTATTGAAATTTGAAAGATATAAAAATGCTAATGTTAAATAAGGATATATTTAAAAAAATGTAAATTTTTTTTAGACATACCTGTTTTATTTTTATGAAATAAAAAAGTTAATAAAAATTCTAGACACCTTGATAACATACTATTATTTATTTAAGAATCTGTAATTTAAATCCTATACAAAATACTATTTATAAGGCAATAAATTTTAAATCTTTGTATATAAATAATTGTGATTATTTATATCAATAGGTCTTGGAAAATTGTTAGCATTTTTAATATGATTGAAATATTGGTTTCGAATGCGACAATAGCGATATTGACATTGGTCCTAGCGTCCGCATGGTTTATTTGTGTCTGACCATGAGACGGAACAGCCGTTCACTCGCCTAGCTGAAAATACCATCGCAATCTCAAATTCAGGATTTGCCTCATTTATCAAATATAAAATTCGCGTAGTCTTTGTTTACATTACATTTTCGTATTATTCAAAAGAAAAATAATCACAAAAGTCTGATTCATCAGCCAGGAAACAACTTAAGGATTTAAAGCACGTGCTATATCAAATTGCAGTGATAGGGCTTTCCCTCGGCTCGGTGCTTAAAAAATGGAACATACCTTTTTATTCTGGCGGGCGGGAGTGAGTCCCACCTGCGAGCCCATCTCGGCTAAAATATTCTTCGGCATATTGACACACTAAAGTTCACACGTTTGAAAATTCGCGGGAGCACTGTATAGATGTGACGCGGCATGCGGTTCACGCGCAAACTAGCGAATGATCGCGGGGCTGCGCGCGCGCACTTATAATGCTCGCAGCCGTGACGTCACCGTGCCAGCCTCCTGCACCCTACGATTTAACTACGTAAACATCGCAATATATCAAGCTTTACTAACTTTTACATTTAGATATCGAATTTCGCTTGCGATATATTTTGTTGGTATCAAACGATAAAACAAAATTCAAATATTCCCATTAAATATCAAATAATAATGTCATTAATTATTTCGTCACTTCGTTCATAGTGTCTGTTCTCCATTTAGGATTAACCTAATACTATTTTATACCCTATATTATTTTGAAAATATCGTTGTATCTTAATAGCACAATTCAAAATCATAAAAACAAGTAATAAGTATGCTAAATATTGTCTTTTTAAGTGTTTTTATCTATGAGCACTCTTAAACGGTACTAGAATATACCCTTCACCTATATAATACTTTTAAGGTAATTAATAATGATTACGTATGTTTGTATCGGTTTGTGTGTTGTGTTCTTGTTAATGTTAAAACTAAACCAAACTTTGCAGGGTACTAATGGAAATACACATCGAATGTAAGCATATCTCTCTTGCTTACTTATTGAGATTATCATAATTCCCTTTAATATTATCTGAATTATATCAATAAAATAAAGATCGATATTAGAAGAGCCAAAGCAAAGAAGGGATTGTATGATGCAAGTATTGCAAGTATATACATAATTATATTGTAAGTATAACCACATAATACTACATATACTAGTGTATAACTAAGGACCTGGTATCTTTGGAGCCGAAAGTTATCTGTTTGATTTCAGCACAGTTTAAATATCTTTACTATCGTTGGGCTTATTCTAATTTAATTATATTTATTATTATTAAAAACGCAAACTAAAGTTTACTAGGTATTTTTATTGACACAGTACTATTTTTATTTTCATTTGTTCTGTTCTTTTTCTATTGTAAAATCTCCGTATATGTGGTAAAAATTACATCAAATTTAAGCATACTGATGCTTTAATAAAGTGTGAGTGTTGGTAAAATATGTCTTTTTAATAATATTTTTATAAGCTTTTTTATTTGCTTCATTCGTAACTCTCTCTTTTGGTTGCAAAATGTACAATTCCCTTCTCACTTGTTGGCACCGAATTGGGCATCAATTTGGCATATCTAGATTGCTTTGGTGACAATGTCGCAAAATGTCATCATTCAGCTGGTCTGGCAACTAGATTTTTTTAATTCGTACAAATTGTTTTATTCATACACTAGCAGAACCCGCGGCTTCGCCCGCGATCAAACTTTATAATTGCAAAAATAAGAAAAACAAATTTCATTTTATTTCATATATTTCATATTACGCATATATTCTGTAAATAAATTTACACTTTAGGTATTTAGCAAGCACTCCCTGTATTTTTTGCACATTTTTCTACTCTCTCCGTAAGTGTGGACTTACGGAGAACTTGAGTCATGTTACTCTATTTAAATAGATTCAACAACTTCAACTTCACCACCCTATTTAACCCACTAAGGGGCTGAATTAAAAAAAAATCTACAACATATGTTTATTTAATTGTATTGAAGAGCATTAATACCAAGTTTAATGTAATTCTGATCATAAACGTTTTTTCCTCATATAAACAGTGCAACCCCCCCTTTACCCTTTTAAGGGATGAATTTCGAAAAAAAATGATATTTGTATTGTTTTAGATGACATTTTAAAGGTAAATACCATTTTCCGTACATCAATTACAGAGTTTCATACAAAATTTCATCCCTTATTTGACAGTCTTATAGGATGAATTTCAAAAAACATTAAAAATACATATTTATTCAATTGTACTGAAGAGCATTAATACCAAGTTTCAAGTAATTCTGATCATAAATAATTGTTTGCCCATATAAACTTTATCACCCCCTTTTACCCTCTTATGGGATGCATTTAGAAAAAATTCTAATAAATATATTTCTAATTTTTCATCTTAAAGCTAAATACCACTTTCTGTGCATTTCGCGTTAAGAATTACAGAGTTTCATACAAACTTATATCATCTATTTTACCCCCTCAGGGGATGAATTTCGAAAAATCCGTTCTTAGCGGATGCCTACATTGTATAAGAAATATGTACTCCAAATTTCACGTTTCTACGACCAGCGGTTTAGGCTGTGCGTTGATCGATCAGTCAGTCAGGACAAAGCATTTTATGTATATATAGATATCTATAGCCAGATAAATTAGTGGTTTTAGTGCTTTTTACCCGCGAGGCCACGGAAATGGCATATGCGTTTGGGATAAGAAGTGTGTGTCTATTACCATTTTTCTCGGAAAGGGTTAGGCCAATTTTAAAACGGTTTTTTGCTTTGTATAAGTTTAATTTCTGAGCATGTTCTTAGCTAAGTTTTATAATGTTACAGACCGCCAGAGGGCGCTACAGTATACACATGTTTCTCCAAAATGGTAATTTTTCTTACTACCCAAAAAAATTAGGCAGTTTAATATTTTAATAAATGTATTGCATTAACTATTAAAATTTAAAAAAGCCACAAATCTATACTAATATTATAAAGCTGAAGAGTTTGTTTGATTGTTTGTTTATTTGTTTGTTTGTTTGTTTGTTTGTTTGAAAGCACTAATCTCAGGAACTACTGGATGGAATTGAAAAATTCTTTTTGTGTTGGATAGTCCATTTATCGAGGAAGGCTTTAGGCTATATATCATCCCGAAAAAATGTACGGTTTCCGTGGGATAGAGTTGTTTTTGTCTAGAGACGAACCCGAAGCGAAGCGAAGGTGAGCCGTAAAATATAAATTAAACATTTTAAAAACCCACGACGGAAAATTGTGCGGTATGGTCGTGGGTTTTTTAAATTTTTTATTTATGTTTTATTGAACAGTTGAGTTTTACTACTGACAGTTATTAAAAGTATTATTTTATACTAGGAGTTCCCGCGGCTTCGCCCGCGTTCGAACTACAAAAACAACAAACTCTTTGACTTTATTTAAAGGATTTTCAAAAAAAAACTTAAATACGTTTACATATTTGTATTGAAGAGCATTAATTTTAAGTTTCAAGTAATTCTGATCATAAATAATTTTTTTCCCATATAAACATTACTACCCCCCTTTGCCCCTTTATTCCAAAAAAATCTAATATTCATAGTACATACGTATGTTTTATTTTTTATTTTAAAGCTAAATACTACTTTCCGAGCATTTCAAATAAAACATTATAAAGTTTCATAACATAAATTACAAATTTTCATCCTCCATTTTAACCTTTTGCGGGAATTTACAGATGATGCTAAAACACGTAATTATTTAACTGAAGTGAAGATCATTAATAGCAAATTTCAAATAATTCTGATCATAAAAAAAGTTTTTCTATGTAAACATTATAGCCCCCTTTTACCCTTTTTAAGAAATGAAATTATATATATATTGCAAGTGCTAATTTTATAGCAAATATAACAGATCTATACTTGTGAAATGTGAATCATCTATTTCCCATGATGAGATGTCTTGTTAATTTGTGACGTACCTACATATGTATGATTACTTCAGATTTGAATAAGTGTAAGAAATATGATATACTAAATTTATGGATAAAGTCTTATAAGTGCTATAAGATTTTTACATATTGAAATATAACCAATTAAGATTAATATAAATAGTACAGCTTTTAAAAAATTTTGCTTACATAAAGTGCAATTTGAAAAGTACATTTTACTTAGTCCAAATATTTACTCTTAATACTTACAATAATCCCGGTTTGTCACAGAAGCGTTCATTAATGGAACCTCGAGAACCATTGCCTTAATTCTTATCGTTACTTAAACGTGTGAAACTAATATTTTACTTTCTCCTAGTGTAGGGAGAGTCCGGGAGAGTATACCCGTGCTCCACTAAAATGGTCATATTTTTATCTATAACTATTAACTACAAATTACTATTTTTTATGAATTGTATCTTGAGCTGTATTATTTAGCTATATTTTCACTTAAGAACGTTTTATATTACTCTAATAATTTCGCAGTTATTAGCGAAATCATCCAAAATGAGATTTGGCTAATTTCTCCCGTCTGGGTGGGAAACTTGACCCCCTAAGTAGGGAGCCATTACCCGGGTTTAAAAATAAGTAAAATAATAATTACATAACTATTATTTTATTAAAAAAATATAAAAGACAAGGCAGTTAGTATACGTAATAAAATATTAACATGACGTACTTTGAGTATATTTCAGGTATGTATATTGTGTACTCGTATAAGGAATTAACTAGTATCACACATATGTATTTTGAGATATAATTTAGTTACTATGAAATAATAAAATATATTTAAAAGCTTTTAAATATTTATTATCACAATCATAGATGTTGTGATCTTCAAATTGGCATTTCTCTCTAATTTCCTTGAGATTTTTTTAAGAAATCAGTTAAGTTTTTTTTTTATTAAAGCTTGTTGATCTTGACAAATTGATTGCTTCCAGGGTCCTCAAACTTAGTTCAGAGTTTTTTTACATGAATCCTCTGAACCAATCTTATCCTGCTCTGTTATTTGAAGTTCAAAACTGAAAATTTTTTGGAGTTGATTTTTGTATACTCATTTATCAATTCCATAACCCTCTTTCTGGTCAGGCCATATTTCATTCTGTTACATGTTAGAAAATAGTTAACTAGCGCTTTTTCTTCCTCTATTGTAAATATCACAGACGTTTTAAATTGGTTACCTAATTCATTTATTTTGGCTAATTTGTTCCTATATCTTTGATAATTCCGTAATGCGTTTCGATAAGTTCCATGTTCCAAAGCAACACCTCTAATGGATTATCCCTTATCGATGTCGTTTAAAGCATTTTTTATACTGATATATCTAAATTACTTTTGTTTGCCTTCAAATATAAAAAGAAAGATACAAATCTTTCTTTTTATATTTGAAGGTCATGTCATGTGTTTATCTGAAATAACAAGAAATAATAATAGTAAAAAAAGGAAATTGCTAGAGAGATTACCCTGGGTAAAGTCTCCTCCAGATGCGTGGCTAACGTTTCCCACCCCACGTCAATCTGTTTGTTATTTCATTTTTACAAAATCTTTGAAACGTAAGTAAAAGTTAACTACCGTAGGTTTTACTAGGATAAATAAGTTCACGATTTATATAGGTTCCTTGCTTAATTCTATTCACACAAACCAACAATAAAGAAATATGTAAAATTGAAAAAAATTACTTACCGGACGCGAAAATGTATTAGGTATCACTTCTCAATTCCAAACCATATTGCCGAACGAAAAAGCGTCACGTGAGCAAGAAAGGGGAATTGTATGAAATCTAAGAAGTGCGACAATGTTGCAATGTCGTATTCCACAAAGATTCTATGAGCAGTGGCTATTGTCTCCCCCCTGGTAAACTCTCCCGGACTCTCCCTAATCAAGGAATGATCAATTGGCAGTTATTGCAGCAGCATACTGCATATCAAAAAAGTATTGATAATGTATATTTATTATGACTATTGCTTGCAGTGCTGTTGTCGATTAATAATTTATTTTTGGAATTCCATAATGCTATAAAAATTATAAATGTGAAAGTTTGGATGGATGTTTGTTACTCAATCACGCCAGTATGGCTGAACGAATCTGGATGATATTTGGCACAGAGAAAGCTTATGGTCTGGAATATGAATATGGTACATAGGTTACTTTTTATCCCGGAAAAAGGTACGGTTCCCGTGGGATAGATTTGTTGTTGATTTTCACTAGAGACGAACCCGAGCGAAGCGAGAATGTGAGTAGCTAGTAATCTACATTTATTGGAATATACAGTATGTGTTTTTGCACGCATTCGTGTCTATGTACCTACTTTGTAAAAAAAAGAAATCGTTAATAAATTAGCAAAGATAATATTATATTTCTTACATTAATATATTTTTGAGCCTGGGGTCGCTAAACCCACGCTGGCTTCGACTTAACCCTGACTTCTAATTACACTCTGTGCCAAAAAGTAAAAAAATCGGTTCCTTATCCGACGACAATAAAGGAGGAGGTTCTCAATTCGACACGTACTATATTTCTTTTTATTATGCTTGACGACGCATAACTTTTTACAGTGAAGTCCGATTTTGATGATTCTTTTTTTATTGGATAGGGTATACCTCAAAGTTGGTCCCATTTGAATTTGAAAAAAAAACAAACAAAAACTCCATAGCAAATCATAATATGGTATAATAAAATTATAATCATTTTATTGGTATAATAAATTTAGTTGTTTTTATTAGGTATAGAATATATCATAATATATTATTTATATATGTATATGTTGTCACCATGGTGCTTTTTCCATGTGGCAACTCTAATGTGAGGCGTAAACTGTAACTTTTACAAAAAGAGGTGAATTAGACCAGGGACGATGCCTTTGAAAATATTAAAAAGTGAAAAGAATAATAATAGTAGGATAAAACCCATTGGAAAAGGAAGAGAATATAACAAAAATTATAGGAAAAATAATTTACAGGCGATCTGAGGTCGGGAAGTGGAAGTGGTCCCCCCCTTAAGGGTAAAAAAACGCTTTATCTTGGTTTCCGGCAAAACTACAAGTCCTATGGAAAAAAGTTAAATGGCAAAGTTGTAGGTAATATAAATATCTACAACTTTTGTATTTACACTTTTTTCACATAACCATAAAATTTATGTGAAAAATTCAAATAACCAACTTTTGGTTTTTTATTTTTATCTTTTACAAAAAATATATTTTATTCATGTTTGGTGCAAACTTACTTTTTCATGTTTGGGACACACTATATTTTTTTTTGATTTAAAATATTTATTTTTTTTACCTTATTTTCACTTATTATCGAAAAAACACCCTAATTTTCAATCGAAAATTCTCGCCACAAAATATTTGCTTTTTTATAAAATTAGGTGGGCTTTTTGTTCGTTGAAATCTCTACTTTCTGATGGTGTAAAAGAATGATACATTACCATGGTAAATCTCCTTTTAAGATTTTTCCGGTTAAGTAAAGGTGAATGACCTTAGATTATTTTTCGATTGTGTTTTTTTTAATCGAAATGTTTAATATTAAGGTAGAATGTAAGTATTTTATATGTTACCAGTTGATAAAGGTGTAAAATATGTTTACATTGACTTAAGATCATTTATTGTTAACGACATGACACCACACACACGATACCTTGTGCATCATCCAATTAGTAGTTTAAGATGTTACCCTGCCACGACATGTAGCGTACAGATAGAACGAAATCAACAGATTTGAGTGAGAGAAAATGAATGTAAGTTTTACCCTGGATTTCACACAGACTATATACGTTCCTGGCGAGCGCAGTCGTGGGCTAAGACTAGGGCCAAAACTAATGAAGTTTAATTAGTGAATAAAGCTAAATTACATCATGTCATTACGTTTATATTTATAGTTCTATCTCGCAAACCTCCAAATGCGTAAAGAAAATGAGATTCGTCCTTCTTTTGTTTATTTACTTTAGAATTTTAAAAAAGTCAATGAAATAATGTGTTGACAACAGCTACACTGTATAAATTGTGGAACATAAAAATTCCTCTACCAATTGAAGATTTTCCGTGAAAGCAAAGGCAATCATCATTATAGATAATTGAACATTCGTACACATACCCTACATTCAAATAATATAGATTTTAAGGATTTGATTAGGTTCAAAGAAAACATACGATACTGTTGCTTCACATTTTTAAAAGATGAATAACAATATTAAACTTTTTAAAATTATTTGTGTTAAGGAGTTTTGGACAAAAGTAAGACGAATGGTGTAATTAAAAAGTTAATATACTTATAAATGAGGGTATTTAAAACACCAAAATTAATTTAGGGTATTTTGCATATTTAAATCAGACTCAAGATCCCTCGCCGTATCTGTTACCTACTCTGTACGATGCGATCTTCTCAGGTCACTAATCTATACTTGTATAATTTACAATATTATCCACATAAAATTTTCTTGGAAGTCAAAATCGGATATTGAATATTTCAGAAAACATATATTTTAGGGAAGTTTCTGAAATAAAAATCTTTTTTTTAATCTTCGTATCTTCGTAGCTTTAATGTAGTAAATGTTTAGCGGTTATTTACCTACTGTTTAAAATTTTACGTAGACGAAGCGGTAACCGTAGCTTAAAGCTATTTATTTTATTTACAGTTTTAAATTTACCGTCATGATTTATGAAATTATAAGTAATTAATATTATATTATTAGGTACCTACTACCTACGCAATTAGTGTTTCTGTGATTTGATTACGCATGGGAAAACAATTTCGTTTTAACGTATTTCACATTCTTTTACCACGGTATTATTAATTTATATTATAGTAAAGGTGAGTGTTTGTTGATTTCTAAGCTTCAAAAATATGTAACGTGACATATATAATTACTATATTTTCTTGTATAACGTATATATTTTTCCCCGTTTTGTTTTTCCTTGTTAAAACTGCGTGACTATGTTATCATATACATATGTATGTATTGTCCACGCTACACATCTATATTTGCTATTTGCTATCTCGTCTATAAATTAAAAACGTGCAATGAAACATTTTCTTGATAAAATACCGAAAAATCCCCCTTTATGCTCAATAGCACAATTTCCTTTAAAGGGAAGTAAACAGTACCCTCAATATGAATCTTCATATATGACGACCTTTACCCGTAAATAGTTGACATTAACAACAGAAGGAACAGTTTGTATGTGATTGCAACACCTGCAATAGGAATAGCTCGGGTCAGCTCACACCGGTTCATTCCGGCTCGCTTGTAGTAGCGGGGTGACAGGCCAACTAGGAAGAACGCGGCATAGTGGGAGCGATTAATCATAGGCGCATTCTCTTTAACTTAATAATAAATGTACAATGTACAAATTTATTTATATGATGTGTTGACCAGTCGTACGGTGGATCTCAATAACCTATCTACCCGTGGTTTTCTTTACTACTGAAATTTGAGATTATTTGTATAGAGCCTATATCAAATTTCTATCTCTAGTAAAGGACACTCGATAGGCAGGTTATTGAGATTATAGCTAATTCGCCAACATAGTGACACCGAACACGTCATTCGCATCTCTGCCGATTGCTATACTTATTTTAAAAAGTAAATTAGAACAGTTGCGTTCAAGGTGTTACTTATTAGAGGCAAAAGAATTTTTCTTGTCTTTTACAAATTATACTAATGATCTAACGGTAACTAGGTAAATAATTAGGTATATGTATGTGTGTATTATATTAGGTAGGTAGGTAAATAATATTTCATTTAGAACATCGAAATAAGATTGAAAATATTGCTGTTAACATTTATTTATTTATTAACTTCAGTTTATAACCGCGATTTGTGCGACGGTACATTTAGTACACGTCTTAATTGTCAGGACTCGCTTTCCAGGCATCTCTATTAACATTGATGAATTTAATCAACAGATTCCCTGTGGCGGTGCTGAAATAGATCATACATCGTACATTATGTCTCTCTGTGGTTGACGATAGGCGAGTGACGGGTTCTTACTGATTTATTTTAATTGCGCATAATAGCAAGGGCTAGGGACCACTTTGATATAAGTATCTAAGATGTAGGTATCTTTATAAAAATCTTTTTTAAATGTGTTGCTTTGATTTTGACGAATTTTTTATAAACTAGAGATTTTTTTATAAACTATATTGAATAAACTCAAATATGCAAAATTGCTAAAATTATGAGGTCTTTGTATTCATATGGTACGACTACAATAGAAGCGAAAGTCGATTAGCCAAATCGCATCTTATCTATGTATAAAACGACAATAAATACGATAGTCACAAATACCTACACATCGATGTCAAACGCATACGAACTAATATTTATATACTCAATGTCAATGCCACACAAAATAACAAACAAACCTAAAAATAGCATAGACTTTAGATATTTTTTTTAATTCAAATTCAAAAGGACTTGCTTAGGACATTTATTGATGGATGTCAAAAAACATACCCTCTAACTGAATTCCTCGGTTTATATAGGAAATATTATTTTCAACGCCTTAGTGGGCGGGTGCATTGGCTGTGGTATGTAGATACCTAATAAGAAGTTACCTGTAATAAGTCATGCAATGAAGATTGACAGTTCGCATTGTACTGCACTGAGTTCCTCTCTGGGCTGATCCAAGGACTTCTAAGATATAGGGCGTCAACAGGAAGGATGGATGAGCGTAGGATACCTGTCAGGAATATATCATAATGGCTAGTTTTTCGTATGAATATACTTATTAAAAACACCTCTCGTTACTAAGTTACTAAAACTATCACGTTCAATTAGAATCCACAATTATTTATGTTTAAATATTTCATTAATAAGATATAGTAAATAAAAAACAAATTATATTTAAAACGACTTTATTATCACAACAATACGAAATAGTAGAGAAGATTAGATACACATTTAAACTAGTGTTTACTTGAACATCGTTTTGTAAGACTACTATACTTTAAATAGAAACTATTTTATAAAAAAAATGTTTAATCCATGGATTTAACAGAAAATTCTAACTATTTTACCCAATTTCCTAAAAATACGTACATTATTGTGTATTTTATTTTTCGTGTGCAGTGGAATGTAAAATACTATGTCTAAAGTCTATCTAAATAGTTTTAATTGTTTTATGCTATTCTCTTTCTGTTAACGTAACATATTGTGACCGTAAAAATATTCGAGCTATAAAAACATTGTAGCTCGAAAATATAATATTTTAATTTTGTAGTTTTTTCTTATGATTATAAAATAATCTATACAATGAAAGAAATATTTAAATAAAGCACGTAGTAAAAATAATAAATAACGAAATAAATAAATAATGTTACAATTATTCAAATATAATAATCAATGGCCATAGTAACAAGAAGATAAGTACACAATAATACAATTTTCATTAAACATTTTATTAATAAAACTATTACCGAAAGTCCCTTAATACTTTATTGACTAAAAGAGACAAATTGTGAGCCCAAAAAAAAACAGTGTCAACTAGTATTTAATATAAATGGATCTTTGGATCTGTTTGAGTTTAAACAAAATAATTAAATATAATATTCATATAATAGACGTATCAATAATTTAGTCAATCAATGTTTAAATCACAATTAATCACGTAATTACGGTGCTTAAAAATTGCCTCTAATGACTTGAAGAAATGGTCTAATATAAGGTAGGAACTTGGACATCCATGTGTACGTACGTATATTACATGACCATTTCGAGTAACAAAAAAAAAGTAACAGATTAATACCAGGGTGAATGTAGAGATAAAAATCTTTATATACAGAGAAAATGTTTATGATTGAAAGTAATTATTAAAAAAAAAAACAAAAATATTTAAATCTTATCTATGGAATGAGAGGGACAAAGATAAGAGAGAGAGAAAATAGACTAAGACAAATAACGAAAGACATAAATTTTCGTATATCTAATCCAAAATCAGTACAATATGTATAAAATTATCTAAGTACTTTATAATTATGTAAATATATATACGTCCAAAAACTTTGAATTTGGCAACACATATCCTTCAAAATGTCACAATAAAAATCACATTCCACATTATTACATTATTTATAAAATATAATTATCTCAAAAAATCGCAATATATACAATGACTTTTTTGTGCGAAATCATGTTACTTAATATAGATATAATATGTGTCAATTATATATTACGAATGAATTTTTGCTGGGCACACTGCCATCATTCAAGGTTTAGGAAACTCCAGGAAACATAGAAAGAATGGCATTATTTAGAAATGTACAGCCATCTGTGTCAGTTAAAATCGACATCAATTACCTAAGTCATTATTTCAAATTATTTCTTTTTTGTCCCTTTTATTTCATAAGTAAAATGGATGCTTTGTAGAGGATATTATGCAAGAGTGGATCACATGTTCGAATATCACCCTAAATTACGTTTTTAAGCTGTTATTTCTGTTCGATCCTTTTCTTTCTAACGACTAGAGCAACGAGCTTTATGACGTGCAATATCCATTAAATAACACAAGTGGTATGTCTATACATACAATTGGCATAAGCGATGCTTTGGTAGCTAACTATAATTTCTCAATACAAACTCAGCTATGTAAGTATTCTATATAATATCGATAGAGCAATAATATACTAGTACGTATATAATTACTAACGTGTGCGAGTGAGTCATGTTGTCGTCGATCCGTTGTAGAACAGAAGTAAGATAAACGTTTTCGATGGAGATTTCCTTTTCTTTAATAGTCTAATAGCAATTTAACTGAATAGTTGCGGCGTCTTATAATGACGCACATCATCGGTATCGTTAGGAGATTACATTTATAGGAAGATATCTATAGAAGTTATAATGGTTTATACCATTATAGTTGCATAAAGTCAAGCCTGCGCTTCAAAACCCTCACTAAAAGTAATTTTAACTACTAAAATATTTAATTTAATACAATTTTATACGCTATTCCTCCATTCTAAATAACTTTCCGTATTATTATTTTTCTGTCCTCGTATTACGAATAGTCTTTAAAAGTTTATTTATTGCCTAATGTGGTATTTGCCACTATATGACTAAATTATTGTAGAAAAAACCCAACAATAAATTTAACTATTCTTATTAATCAAGTACAACTATTTCTATACCTACTGGATTAGTTTGAGAAATTTCCTGTTAAGGAAACTTAGGCATTTACTATTTTATTTTTAATTTTTAATAGTAATGTGTGCATAACTCTCATACAATTTTCTACTACTGTAGTTTAGATTACAGATTATTCCATATATCTAGTTTTTAAAGTTACGATGCTCATTCTTGGGATAGATTTTTCTTATGCCTCAAAATGGAACTAATATTTTAATTATTTCCTTTAGTGCTATATATGTATGCGCCATCGTCTGGGTATCACATAGATTATTTTGAACAATGGATTATTATTTTTATTAAACAATAAATAAAACCCAGGCCACACCGCAATAAAATGTACATATATTTTTTGTATGATTACTTTTTTGCAGTTGTTGAGTTATTTTTTTTTTATTTTTGGATCTGAGAAGACTATATAACTGAAACTGAATGCTATTTTCAGGCGTTAAAAAGTAGCTCAAGCACTCACTATCCAGCACTACAACTATCTTCCATACAAAAATCTGTCGCCTCCATTTTGATATGAAAGCAGGACAAAAAGACAAAAAATACATTTATAATAAAAGGATAAATTTTCCCGTTATCTATTATTGATATACTATATACATAATTTAAAAATTAAAACTACAAGGACCTTGAATCATTATAATTTTAACATTTATTAGTCATATGTATAGTATAATATATATGTACATGGAATTTAATTATTAAATATTATGTAGTCAATAAAATAATATTATGTTATTGTATGTCAAACAGAATAAATTATTAAAAGGAATTGACTGAATTTTCTTTCATTCGAATAATATAAATCTACAACTTGACCTCAAATATGCATGCGTTTACTAAAGGATTAATGAAATAACTATTTTTAAGAAATTTTCAATATTGATAAACTCAGTCCATTCCTTTACATTTATGGTACGTGTTTAAAACAGTAACAAAAATTATAATAATTTCGTGTAAAATTTCTTTAGCATAGATAGCCCTAGCGAAGCTTTCAAAACATACGTGTTCGCCTGACACCACGGCAGACGACGTAGTAGATACTTTCGGGCGTCCGCGTATAGTACATTTTAGCGCGCACGAAGGCCTAAAATATTTTTGTAGGTAATTATAGCGTTAGGTATCTATCTTTTTCTATGGAGTGAAGTATCTGTTCCGTAAGGACCTATTTGTTAATGTGTGGTACAACCTACAACAAAACATATAACCAAACTAACCTACACTTCATCACAGTAGAGGGAAGTAGCTATCGTCGTTGCAGTGCAGCGCTGCGTGCAGCGCCGCGTGCAGGGCGTGCGCGGTGCCCGGCGCGGGCAGCAGGGCGAGCACGCGCCGCGCGCCCGCGCCCGCGCCGCCGCTGTAGCCCGCCGCGCCCGTGTAGCGCGCCACGCGGGCCATCGCTGCTGCGCTTATCTGTTTCATATTTATTATATGTATCTACAAACTTCTGCGTGTTGAGTAACATCAAATACACCTAGAAGTTTCTATACGTGGAGTGAAAAAAAAACAAATACATCTAGAAACTTCTACTCTATCAAATTTCGTTAAAAATGTAAAATCTCACTGAAACTAGTAAGCGACGCATAAGATATGTATAGTACAATTTTATGAATAAATATTCCTTCATAAAACGTAATTTCATCTATAAAGTCTATAAAGTCTCATAACAATCTATATCAATATTGAAATAGCTGACTTGGCCCAAGTTTTGGACATATAAATATTGTGAGTATAAGTTATTTCAGTATATAAATATTATTATTTTTAATTCTTGAATACAGTGCCATTTATGAGATCCCAGCAAAACTATCATGAACTATCATCTAGTGTTAATCAGTTAAGTCGTTCAAAAGTTACACTATTACTAAGGGACACACTAGTATTTTTCTCACTTGACTTCTTCTCATTTCTAACATTGGTTACCGGTGCACTAACCATTATATTCTCTATATTTAAAATAGTAATATTATATCTTACACGACGAAAACAGTAATAAGAAAAGATATTGTACAAGAAAATAAATATATGTCGTAATGCAAAAAAACATAGCGGTAATGCAGAGATAAAAATATCGTTGAGACTCGGAGTAGGCAAATATTTGAGTAGTTCTTAGCTCACTCAAGTAGCCACTTTTTATTGAATCTAAATATTTTCATTTAGTATATCAAAACAAGTGATGTCATGGATATCTAGTATTAGTAACTATCAATTGGTGTTCCGTGTTATTATATAACTATATAGTATTAGTCTACGGAAATGAGACTGATAATATTAACTTTAACTAACTTTTGCAAGACAAATTCGACCCTAGAAACTTTGAATTGTATTTCAATCTACAGTGAGTGAACTTTATATAAAAAAAACTTAAGAAGAATAGAATATGAAGGTCAAATAATTGTTTAAATGTCCTTAATGCATAAATGAAGAACAAAAAGATAAACAGAATTTATAATAATTTAATATTTAAATATCTCGTGTCCCGGTTTTTGTAGTCGCACTCGTCCGAAACGGCTCGACCGATTTTAATGATTTTTTTTGTATACTTGGTAGGTATGAGAGTAGGTCTTAAACTATTTTTCACCCTACTACCCCCCACCCCCCATTTTTTAATCACGATTGTATATTTTTGTATGAACAACATAATATAAATACATAGCGACGAACCCGAGCGAAGCGAGGGTGAGTCGCTGTATAACATAAAACCAAACAGTTTTTTTTGTAGATTGAACACAGGAGTAGCCGCGGGTTCTGCTAGTATTATATATAATGTATATAATATGTATTCTTATAGTTATCTTATAATACTCGTATATTGGCGGTGTTAGCACAGTGGTAATGCGCTAGCATGGGAAACCAAGGAAAGCGGGTTAAAATCCAGGTCCTTTAATATTTTTATGTGCAAATTATTTTCAACATGATTACCATGATTATTAAAGAAAACATTATGTGAAAACCTGCATGTCTGAAAAAAGGTAACAAGTTTTCGAAAGACATGAAGTCGGCCAACTCGCACTTGGTGAGCTTGGTGGACTATGACGTGATCGTATTGAGAAGTCCGTACTCAGCAGTAGGAAGTTGAAAAGGGCTAATACAAAGTATATATGGATCTAATTGAAAATAATAATAAAAATATACAAGTGACATATTATTTTTGTTATTTATACCTGAAATTCGTTGTCTTCATCTGCGACGGCGCGTGATTCCGATACTTTAGACGCACGCTTTTGTGTTACGAGCAACTGCAAAATAAATTTTATAATAATAGGCCATAGTAACTTTAATACAACGTTTTATAATATCATAATATTTAATGAATTAAAACATAATGCTGACTTATCCATACCTCAATAATTTGACCCTGGTACGGCCCGAGCGTGCAGAATTTGAAATCGATCATTTCTACGACGCGCTCCGTTTCAGGTTCGGCTATAACTAGGAACTGAAAATAAAACAAAAGAAAACTGTTAAATAGCGATCAAATTAGTTAATTAAATTCAATTATAAATTATATTCAATGTTCACTTTTCATTATTTTAATTCATTTAAATTTATTTTTTTACATTAGTGATTTAAAACTCTTTACACCAACCCTAATTAATTATACCTCGCACCACGTACAGCTGATATTTGCATATACTTATATATTAGAGAATCCTTAATAGTTTGAAATTTAATATTTTAAAATAAAATAATTTTTTTTAAGTAAGCCCCGACAAAAAAAACCCTAAAAAGTAAAAAAATAAAATTTCTTGGCCCCTTGCAATCAATACCTTGTGTGTGAGGAGCAGATGTAGGGGCGCATCGTCAAGCAACGCTTGGAAGCCGGCGAGCGCGTTCAGCTCAGCCAGGCGGAACCCCCAGCGCACGCAGTCCCGCCTCCACCCGCTCGGTGAAGGCTCTGATAGAGACCTTATTGTACCAGCTTTGGGCTGTGGATTTTATATTATTATAGAATATTTGTTGTAAAAATAAGTAAATGAATAATATATTTTTTCGATATACCATCGATAAAGTTACAAGATACACAATCAGCGACAAAAAATGCCCCCATCGGATGAGCGCTCATTTGAACATTTGCGTTTTTATTTATTTTTCTTGTGAAAACAACTTTAAGCATTGCATTTAAGATTCAATTTACATTCTAGTATTGATATATCTATCTAATATATTTAATTTATCTATCTAATTTATTTATTTATTTATATCGGCGATCTCGCAAAAGTCTAACGATTTTGCCGAAATGTGGTATGTGGTTCGGGGACGAAAAATCGATCTAGATTGGTCTTATGTCTGGGAAAACGTGTGTTTTCGAGTTTTCACGCAGTTTACTTTCGCATGATTCCACGCAAAATAGTCGATAATTTCTTATACTTGGGCATAAGCATCGTGGTGAAGCGGCCAAAGTGCAAGTTTGTCAATCATAGGTGTCTGACTTCGAATCCCGGTCGGATACAAAGATTTTACTTTAATTTTTTTTGTTTTTATTCAAGTTTTTATTTTTTTTAATCTAAAAAATACGACATAACGATAAAGAACTACGAGCTAAGCTTGTTCACCCAGGTACTATTTATTTCAACTACAATAGTTATCTAAACACAATTGGTGACAGTTTTAAGAGAAATTTTGCATGGGATTGTGCCTCTAATACTTTTTTGATTGATGCGTGATACATACATATTTAAGAGATTTTAACGAGTATTATTTACAAAATATCGTCTTATCATACAGACGCGCCACCGACCCTCGTAAGTTCATTTTTCAGAGCACGATAGGATTACACATATTATTATATAATGAACTATCATATTACCTGAGGTACAGGATCCCATCCGGTTTGTGTGAGGAGACCGTGTCCAGCATACGCGACTAGGTCAGCAGTCGCACTCAATGGTTTCGTTATAGCGCCCACTAAGCCCCGTCGTAACGCGGCCGCCCCACTGCCGCTCTCTCCCACGGCTACGCCCACTAAGGGGTGATGGGCTAAACCTCCAACTGCACCTGTTATTAATAGACATATAATATGCTATAAATGTTCCCTTTGCGTATTTTTAGTATTGGAATATACTGTCAGCTTTCTTATGGTAAATTACATATTTAATTACCGAGTATATTTATAGCAAAATTGGTGATGCCAGCTACAAGACCTGCCATAAGACTTGGCGGCGGACGTCTCCTGTGAAAGAAAAAATATTGTTATTAATGAAAAAAAGAGTTAAATGTAAGAGATTATAATAATATCAAAAAATTCAAAGATTTTAAAATAATTTATTAATTAAATACATCGAGCGTATACATCATATTACTGATGTAATATGATTTGATAACACTTATGAACTTATCAATTCACAATACTCACGAAGTAATAAATAAAATTAAAAAATAAACAAAAGTCAACCTGGCCGCCGCAGCCCTTCTCGCATGATCATCATCTCCTGCAAGCAGGTCGAGGTTCCTCGCCAAGGAGCCAGCGGCCGCGCTGAGGCTACGCAGCAGGGCGCCAGCTGCTGCGGACGCGACCCCCCTTACCCCGCCCCCCGCACTGCCCACCCTCGCTGCTAGAGCTCCTGGCGCGCCTAGTAACTCGAGACCACCCACCACCCACCCTGGGAAATACGCTCTCAGTGAGGCTATGGCCGTTGCAGCAACGTAAGATTATTTTAAACTATTCAATTCAAAATGGAAATACAAATCGTGTATAACTAACTATACGCCTTTAATGTTACTACCCTTTGTTTTTACAAAATCTGTCAAAAAAATTTTAATTAAAAATAAAAAAGCTTTAAATGTATGCGTATATATTTGTGCCTACAGGGAAATGTGATATTATAGAATGTGTGGTATATTCACGGGTAGGTGCCCTTGGGGTTCACAAAACTCGCTACCGTACGTGACTAGATTTGTAGTGATTATTGATTTGGGTAAAGGGAAAATTCTCTCTTTTAGAAGACTCTCTTTTATAGATACAGTAAGAACAGGATGGCGGGCGGATGAATATTTGAATATAAATGAAATTTATATGTGCTTCCCAATACGCTTTTAGTTTAAATAACTTACTATGTTATCAAATTCTAGAAGTTAATATTAAACAATTTCTAATAGTAATATATATTTGAACAATTGACCTGATCTGATGATAGTATTAAGAGAGAGACAGAGAAATTCTTCAATCGTTAATTATTATTAGAAGCTATGAGAAAAGGTGAAATAGAAATGGTTAAATAGAAATCAGAGGATTTCTATTTAAAAATGAATGTTCGTATATTTATCCTCTATGCGTTTGTAAACTATTGATCCGATTGCAAAGAAACGCTGATAGGCAACTCTATATACGCCTGCGAAGGTTCCTGGCGGAAAAAAATTGAATTTTTGTTTGGACGTTTGCCTTTGATGTATTCCTAAACCATTCAAGCTTAGGGACACAACCGAGAGAAGCGAGGATAAGTCGCTAGTATATTTATACTATGCAGATTTCATATGTACAAAAAATAATATTAAATTCCTAAAAGTACAAGTCTTGATCTGTCAACTCACCAGCCCCGAGTATGGCCGCAGATAAATAGTGGACAGTGAGAGCGTGAGTCAATCTTTCTGAGGAAGTCATCACATCTTGCAGTTGGAAGGCGCTCAGTCGTAAGGGACTCTCATCCAACGCAATGTACATGCGCACCTAAAATTATTGAGAAACTGCTACGTACAAAAAAATCTATAAATTATATCCATTAATAACGCAATTCAAAATAATCACGAATACCAATATTTATATTTAAACATCTTATTAGGAATATATTAAAGAAAATGGCTCTTAAAATTATTTACGATTTTAAATATTATAAATTATGTTATAAATTTCAAACATTACAGTTATACCAAAAAATGTAATACATACCGCAGTATGCAACGTCAGAGTCAAATCCAATGGGTGTATGTGTAGTTTCCTCAATCGCAAAGGATTTTGTAGATTGTTAATCTCTGTAATGGCGATGACTTCAGACGTCTGCGCGGTGGGCGGCACCGCCAGGCGGTACAGCTCCACCGCCGCGCCGACGTACGCGTCCTCTATGTACAGCCCTAATGGACCAAGTTTCAGCTCTATTTCTGTTAACTCTGGAAATGACAAATGAAAATAAATACGAAAGTCACATAGAAACATGTATCTCAATTTTAAAGACCTATCTTTTTATCCCTCAGTTGCATACATGCATATTGCATGTTTTTTGTGTTTAGTTTATATTTGAATATTAAATTTTGTATTAGTATTCTTGCAATAAAAATGCACATTTTAAATAACCAGTTCGAATTGCCGATTAAAAGTTAATTACTTTAGGCATTTATAGAAATAATAAATATTTCCATCAACGAGTAATCATTTATATACATATAAGTTTCAATGAGCAAAATTAAATAATTATTAACTTATTTATTCAGGACTAACGCCTAGGTTTAGTACCTTTTGTGACAAAAACATCGACTTTTCGTCATCGTCATATGTGTGTAATATATATATACATATCTTTAGTCAAACGACAACGGTATCTTTTTCGAAAATTTATTTCTGACAGATCATAGTTGATCCTTGTCTGGTTTATTTCATCCAAATTCGTGGAACCGTTTCCGCGTGAAGGAGTAACAGATAGACACACACATACATTAACATTAGTGTGATTCACTTACCCTGATATATACAGTCGGGTGCGGCCCACTTATCATGACAAGTGCGCAACAGTAATCGAGCCTCATTAGACCGTACAGAGAATACTTCGTTGAACATTCCCCATAACGGCGGCCATCTTTCTTTAACTAGAGTCTCAGCCCTGGTAGTCGCTACAACCGCAAAGTCGTATTGCTCTGTTTCGTACTGCGCGTTGTCTATCTGCACGTCCGCTACCGATATGGTTGTACGGATTTTCTGTTTAGACAAAAATATTCTAAAATAAAACTTCTGTATTAAATAGGAACTAGTAGATTTCTGGAACATCAATATTGAATAAAATAATAATTATAAATATTGAAAAATTGCGCGTCATAAGGATATGTATATATCTCATTATAATAATGAAGACTGTCTATTGTAAAGTTCTGACTGTCTCTTCAACGCTAGAGGTTGCAAATTCGATTGTCGTTTAAGACACATAAAGAATTTTGTACAAATGTGCAGTGGCAAAAGTTTTAGGCTAACCGTTTTTTTCTATTGAACTGATTAAGTATTTTATTCCCCCGCTCGTTCGTTGTTCAAGATATTCAAGAGAGTCAGGATATAGATAATAACATCAAATATTATATTATTACATAGCATATTTTGCGTGTATATGTGAAATAACTTTCGTAGGTGTGCAAAAGTATAGGATCACTATTCGCCGCGGTCTATACGCACAGACAGTGTTTACATTTTGTTCTAATTGGTTCCAAAACAGAGTTCAGCTCTACTCTTCGAAGAAAAATTAGTCTTATTTCTACGACAATGCCTAAACACTCGAATATTCAACAAATTGTTGTCACGTGAAAACATATTAAAACTTTCTTTAGAAGGAAAAAGTTGCAAGGGCTTTATTTATTGGTAAAAGTACTGTGAATCGTATTATTTCTAAATATTAATTAAAAAATATACACAGTAATAAAAATCGGAGCGGTAGGCCGCAAAAAACAACGACAAAATTACAAAAAGGAAGTGCGTCGTAGATCCACGAAAACGCGCAGCCGATATTTCACGGCAATTTTCAAGAGAAAATTTAACTGTTACTCGGAGTACAGTGTCCCGATGTCTAAAGGTGATGGGGCTAATTGGACGTATTGGTGTGAAGAAACCATTAATTATCAAAAAAATTAGAAGGCTAAGTTGGAATTCGTGATCAAATATCAGCACTATACGGTATTAGATTGGCGGAAAGTACTATTTTCTGATGAATCCAAATTTTAATTGTTTGTTTACAAGAATATACTACAAGATCATATACTTCAATTTGCAAGAAAAAATTTGCTTCGTAGTTAAAAATTTCTTCGGAGCCAGAAATTTCGCCTCCTTGACTAGCAGTCGCAGTCATCGGATATAAATCCAATTGAGCACCTGTGCAAGACCTAAAGCTTCGCGTTAGATCGAAAAATCACATCAAAAAGATTAAATTGTGGAACCATTTGCAGCGTGAGTGGGAAAAATTGTTAGAAGAGCGAATCTTGCAATTAAGTGAGTCTATGCCTCGGTGTTGTTGCAATCATTGCTGCTAAAGGCATGACAACAAAGTATTGTATCGAGTAAGGGGGAACCAAACATGCTTACTTAATTCTGATTTCTTTTTTTTCTACGAAATAGTATGCGGCCTGATACATTTGCACAGTCATTAATGAAAAGGTGTTGAACAACTAATTATTTAAAAGCAATACCAATGTATACAACTCATTTTTTTACAAATATAATTCAGTACCTGTTATAATCAGTCGTTTATATTTCTCTCACCAGCATATTTCCGTGCAATGTGTAGGAAAAATTGAATGGCCCGAAACTTTTGCACACCACTGTATACTTATCGCATTCTATGTGAGTATGTCTTCTTATACGTTCCACCGAGCCCGAGCTCCAACATGACAACTCCGGAGGGAGTGTTGTATGCAGCGTTATTATTTCGTATTAGTCGTTTAACAAAGGCGTCTAGACAGGACAATCGTACCGGGTGTGCGAGAAGATACGGGCGAGGCGATGACAACCCTTCCATTTGGCAGCATTCTCGATAAAATTACGTCACTATTGTGTGGATTCTTATACTGTGTACTACTACTGTAATTATCTATCCATCTTACCCTCATATCAGACAACACTAACACCGCCGCCCGCTGTAAATGAGCAGCTATTAATGGCAAGACGTCCGCTGAAGCCCCTACTGTGACCGCTATGCTTCCTATGACACATCGCACTCGCTCCTTCTCTGGCCACACTTCACTACCGTCAGACCAATCTGTGGAAACCAATTTGTTTTACTAAAAGCTATTATTTACTATAAAATGCTCATATATTTTATTCGTTCTGTTCAGTTCATTCCTGTGTTGCTCCTTATTTTTAATGGAAATAAAGCAATTTCACTGTAATAACCGAACGAATTTGTTCAGCAATCAAATCAGTAAAACAATCAGACAAATAAAAAAAAAAAGCAAATAAAAAAAATTAATATGCAACTTTTAATCTTTTATTTAGGAAGGTAATAGAACTATTCGGTGAAAGTTAATTTGTATTTTTATTTTATACATAAGTATTAAGTAGTAAGTACTAAAATATTTTTTCCTCTAGTTCACAAAGAGAACCTGAAGAAACAAAAATTATATATACAAAAACTGTAGAATTTGTATTATTTTCTTGATAAAATAATAAAACAATGAAAAATCATAAAGTGAAATAAAAGCATAAAAAGATAGATAACCTTTTTGAGACATAGCCTCCATAAGATAAGAAGTTTCAGAATAGTCTGTGGAATCTTTGCGAACTACCGTCACGGCGCTCGTCTCTTCATTATTGTACGCTTCTGTAAATATCATTTAATTGAAAATGTTTTTCATAAGTTTGTTTTAAACACCTTTTCTTATTAACATGTTTATATTTCTAGTTATATTCTTTTGAGTTTTGACATATGTATAATATATAATATATGAAAATTTACAATATTAAAATAAACTAGATATTTTTTTTTAAATTGAATCATTCAAATTATGATAAGTGGAAATAAAACAAAATTAATATGAACGTAACATACAAATATAAAAAAATACAAATAAACATACTGTATACCCAAAGACAAAAACCCCTTTCTTGGAGCAGTTGGATGAGAACCAAATAGTACTCATTAATGACTTTAAAAGAAAAATAAACTTAAATTTTGTAGAACGTTCGCATATACCTATTTATTACCCAGCACCCACCTGCAATATCCGCTCGCACCATACCAGACAGCTTCATAAGAGACGAGTCATCTTGCTGCCGGGAGGGCTGCACCGCTGTCATTATCACCATCTCGCCGGACATACAGACTTTTTTATCTGTATCCTTCCTGTTGCCCTATTGTTATATTAAATAAATAAACACATTTTTACGGCCGATTTTCAAAATGAAGGAGGTATTGAATGATTATTTTTGTTATGCGATCAAATCAAATCTTGAACTTCAATTTATCCTAAGTTATCTACTCTGTGTAAATAATTTGATTGATCAAATTTAAGAAGTTCTATTTTTAAATAGCGAACACTGTTGTAGCAGAAAAAAAAAACAAGAAATTGTGTTTTAAATTTATTTTAGAATGTTGTATGTTGTTATGAATAAATTTCAGGATTATCTATTGAACTTGGCACCTATTTACATCTCAATTCTTTTGTCAGCGAAGTCGACAACCATGCATATTCTTAATATTAAACTTGGCTCACATTCTTTTAGCTTTAAAGTATTTCTGTGGGTATTTCTAATTGTAATATAACCATGTGAAACATTCGATGACACGTTTGGCTCAGTTTGCAGTGACCCTACTTGTTGTACCAGCGATTGCGGGTTCGAGTTTCGCTTGGGGCGTTCATTTGTGTGATGAGCACGAATGTTTGTACTCCAGTCATGGTTGTTTACTGTTTATATTTATATTATGTATGTCTTTAAAGTTATATATGCGTAATTGTGTATCAACTATCTGGTATCCATAACACAAGCCTCTTAGCTTACCATGGAGCTAGATGGTGGTGTATGATAATGTCGAACAGGTTTATTTATTTATTTAAAAAAAAACTTCAAAATCATTTCTTTATGTTATACATATACGTATGTTGACAGATTATGAATATACACTAACTTGTAATGTTTGTGGCTCTTGTGATGGTAACTCTGCGGTTGTTTTGACTGGCAAGAGTGGCGTCGCCTCAGCTACTTCTAAGCGCTCTTGTGTCGTTGATAACGACTCCGTTGCAACTACAAAAATAATTTCTTGCAAATTAATTCAATATTTATGTGGTATCTTAGTGTCAGACTTGAATTTAATGTTAAACATTATTATATTCTTTATTGCAGTGGACAATTAAACAGAAAATACATAATACATTATATATATATATATATATAGAAATAAAAACGATTTTTAATTTCTTCTTCAACATATATTATAAAATTAACTCACGGTTTTTGTCAGAGCTGACCTTGGGCAGTACATTTTCGACATCATTGTTCTTCTAAAATTAAAGAAAATGGAGAACATTAATACAAACAAACTAAAGCATATATAAAGTATTTAATATTAAATCGACTTACCTCGTCTAGAGATTGACTAGACCCTTCAGAAAAGGCTCCTAACAAACGTCGACGTATGTCACTCGCTGATATGTCATGCTAAAACAATGATATTAAAAGAATTAATTATACCAGTTTGGTCATTTTAGTCTTTGGTTTATTCTTCTTAGACGAATATATGACATTTTAAATAAATGTTTACGGACTTTATTGTGGGTTTATTTTGGTTTTTTGTTCCCGATGTTTCAAATGGTTAACAGCAATTATGCTCACAGGAGAGACTAAGGTTTTACACGCCTCAAAAGTTATTTAGTTATTTATATTTTAGTTGCTACAGACGGTATCTACCCACTAAATTATACAATAATTTGAAAGATATAAAAAAATGGTAAGTTCGAGAATAACATTTTGTTCATTTTAATAATAACTATAAAATAAATAATATTTAGTACTCAATTTATGGTATAACTAGCGACTCACTTTCGCTTCATTTCGGGTTCGTCCCTAGACCAAAAACAAATCTATCCCACGGGAACCGTAAATTTTTCCGGAATGATATATAGCTCATAGCCTTCCTCAGTGAACGGGCTATCCAATACAAAAAGAATTTTTCAAATCGGATTAGTAGTTCCTGCGATTAGCGCGTTCAACCAAACAAACAAACTCTTCAGCTTTATAATATTAGTAAGTATAGATAATTTCAGGCTTCACATACTTGATCGACGTCTAGAAGTTCTATGAGTGTTGAGTGAGGATGAGTGCGAACACGCACTTTGATAGTGACACCGCCCGGTAGCTGCAGTAGTTGCTCACCGTCTGCCACTGCTATCGGTTGACACCATTCGTATAATGTTTCATCTGGGACGAGAAAATTACTATAATTATTATTTTCTTACTAATATCGGATGCTCCTAAATACTTAATACGAGATTATAACATGATGTACATATATGCGGAAATCAAACAAATAATCTACATCATAGTGCACATACAGAAAATATAGTTCCCTAAAGACATGTGTTGGATGGGATTTTATATCCATGTGAAACACTTATTTGTTAAAATTTCAAATTAAATGATACTTACTTGAAGATAAAATGTGTTATTAATAATTAATAACATATTAATTATAATTCTATAACGTAAATGCTTTAAACAAATTAGTAAAATAAATACACTCTTTTCCCGAATGTTATTGTTCTGCTTCGCTTAATTTCCCAACTCCCAAGTTGTTACTGAGAATTTCTTGACAGAAAACTCAATTACTAAATTTGACTAGAACACCGAGGAAGTTTCCTTATATTTAACCTTTTTAACGTTCCACTGCTGGGCACAAGTTTCCCCTTGAGTCCCCACGGGTCTCCATAAGGGTAATCAGGCCAAAATCTACCACGTTAGCCAAATGCGAGTTAGTGGACTACACAAAGTTTTTTGAAAACTTGCTAGCTTCTCTAGGCCTTACAATGTTTTTCTTCATCATGTTGAAATAACACACACGAAAATATCAGAGGTGCGACACTAGGGTTTTAGGGCCCGCTTCACCGGGTTTTCCAAGTTACCACTGGAGTAAACTGCTACCTACTTACTATGTATGTGTGCATTTTATAGTTATTATGTATGTATGCATTACCTCTACAATGTCCCACGGTGAGGAAGGGTAGTGGCGGTCGCGTCGCGTGCGCGGGCGGCGGGTAGCGCGCGCAGTGCGCGGGCGTCGAGTAGTGTGTCACGCAGTTCTTCTTCACCACACACCACCATTTTATACCCGGACACTCTTGTACCACCTGTGGAAATCAATTTGGATTTATTTTTATCATTAAATATATTACAGGTACTTAATATAATATTTTTTAAATACAATGAGTAATATGTCTGTGTGCTTGTGTTTTTTGTAATAGTGCTTCTTAGGTTAATCTTTTAAAAGCCTTTGTCGATATAAAAAAAATAATTCCATAATAAAGCTAAAAACAAAATGATATTACAACCACTCATCATGTATTAGTTGTGCACCTATAGAAAAAATGTTAAATCTCGCACTTTACTGCTCTCTTACTCATGCACTCATTTCATGTATTAATTTTCTTTCCTACTATTACATATCCAACAAGTAAATTACAATATAAAATTGAATATTTTCTTCATACCTGAACAGATGTAAGCTTGGTTTCGTCAGCGATCGGTTGCGCTACTGCTAGCGCGGTTTTTGTGCGATTGTGTACTACGAACTGAGGACACGGGTCGGGTGCCACAGTGATGATCCATCGACCCTCGTGATGTACTTGAGTTATTATTATTGGTATCTAAAACATATCATAAATTTAATATCATATTTCAAAATGAAATAAATAATATTTTAAAATACATATTACCCTTTTTTATGGTAATTTAACAATTAAGAAATGAACAATTTGAACACATAATAAAAGTGAAATATATATATATATATATATATATATATATATATATATATATATATATATATATATATATATATATATAACAGAGTTTAATAAACAGAATTCAATAATTCAGAATTCTAAATGCACTGTGATTTAATACAATTTTCAAAACAACCTACCCAAATCAAATATAGCCTAAACAATAAACGACACGTTTGGCTCAGTTTGTAGTGACCCTACTTGCTGTGCCAGCGGTCGCGGGTTCGAGTCCCGCTGGGAGCATTCATTTGTGTGATGAGCACGAATGTTTGTACTCCAGTCATGGGTGTTTATATTTATAATATGTATGTATTTAAAGTTATATATGTGTAGTGTATCAACTATCTGGTATCCATAACACAGGCCTCGTAGCTTATCATGGAACTAGATGGTGCTGTGTGTTAATGACCTAACATATTTATGTATTTATTATTTAATAGACATATACTAACAGATCGTCCATCACAGTCCATCAAGGCAATAGCCCGCCTGATGGGGGGTGTGCCCAGTCTAATCGGCACGGGGGTGGTTGCAGGGTACGTGTTCGAGGGTAGCGCGAGACACAGGAACGTTCGCAGCTCGTCCGCATCCCCTCCTCTCCAACGACCGCTCATCCAGAACCGGCACAGCGGTGTGCCATCGAGGCTGATGTGAGAGAAATGTATCTTTATTATTCATCATCATCCTCGGGGCCGCCTGCATGAGATCAAACCTCTTTGGGAATGCTGTTGTTTACCCGCCGTTGTCGTGGAAATTTAGAGTCAAAGTTTTTATTATTGTGAGATATATATTAATTATAAATAGTGAACCACAGACTTTAACAATAAACAAAAGAGTATGTATGCGTGTGTGTCAAATACATGGTAGTGTGTGTAATGTTTTTTTTATTCATTTAATGTATTTTTATGCATAATAAAAAAAAAATTAGCACTCTGCACTCCTTCTCTATATAAACTATAAGTGTGGGAAATTTCACACTCCTCCGTCCGCGCCATTTTCGTAAAAAGGGGTACAAATTTTTTGCTTCACGTAATATATAGATACTATTATAAATGCGATAGTTCGTATATCTGTTACTGTTTCACGCTTTGTAAATAGGTGGATTATGATCTGGTGTAACACATACGCTACTGTGCAAGGTAGGCAGCTAGTGAATTATAAAATTCTACAGATTTACAGAACAGGCAGGCTTCGTAAGAGCATAACAAGAGAAGTTCTAAGTTTCTCCTATACAGCATTACACGGAAAGCAGTTAAATATACTCGTAACAAAAAGAAAAATGAAAAGATCTCTTTTCTATACCTTCCATCTCGTGTAGGTTGTATAACTTTGAACGTTTTTGGCTGTAGTACTGTGTTCTTGTCTATCTCATTAGGCACTGCAACTGCTGACACCTATGTTATAAATTTTGATATAGATGTAAAATTTTAATTTAACTTTAAAATTTTTATATAAATATAAAATTTAAAAAATATTTAATAAATACAGAAAGGATTCTTACCAAAATATCAGTGGACAATCTGTTGATTAAAATGTAGGTGGACGTGATGCCGAGGATATTGATATCTTCTTTTATCTCGTAGTACATTGTGAGTAGAGCTACCTTAAACGGAAAAAAGTTGAATATAATTTTATATGAACAAGTATTTTCAAAACATTAAAAAAAATATTTTATACACAACAGAACTGTTGTTCGCAAAAACAAACCTTAAAAATTGTACCTTTTAAGCGATTATTAAAGATCGTAACAATCTCAAAATTACAATTTCACCTAAGCAGTAGGTAGTGATTGATGACAAGTTTTAAGTGAAGATGTGTGTGATACACAGTAATGAAAAGTATAGTGTATCGTGACATAATTATGTCGTTACTGTGCTGATACCACGACTGTGAGTGTAATAAAACATTTATATTACAAGTGACTAAAAAGTAAAAACCCAAGTCTCTCACTATATACATCTATACAGATAAATAAAATTAAAGTGTCTGTTTGTAATATTAAAATAATCGCTTTTTACTAAATGCGTATGGATATATACACGACACATATATCAAAACAACATTTTTTACAATTTTTGTCTGTCTGTCCATCTGTCTGTCTGTCTGTTTGTTCCGGCTAATCTCCGAAACGGCTGGACCGATTTTGACGGGACTTTCACTAGCAGATAGGTAATGTTATAAGGAGTAACTTAGACTACTTTTATTTTAGACAAAGAATCAGGGTTCCGCGAAAAAAATTAAAACCCATAAAATTGTGAACAAAATCCGCGTATGGCGTACGCACCCGAGCGAAGCGAGGGTAAATTGCTAAACAATTTAAATGAATATGTTAGGAGTAGCAAGCTACTATTTATGTATAAACATAGCTAACCGTGAAAGCGTACCTAGGGACGAACGCGAGCGAAGCGAGCGTGAGTCTCTAGTTATACATATATTATAATTAAAAGTACCTCGTATGCGCACTTATCTGTCTATATCTTACTCCAGGTTAGTCTATCTGTATCTGTATACTATAAGCACACACACAAAGGCACACATAATAGTAGTGTAATACCTTCTGATTGCACTGCACAGCGAAGTTAGCGGCGCGGTCGAGCGCCAAGTGCCCGGGCGGCGGGCTCTCGTAGCGGCCGGGCTCGCGCTCGCACACACGCAGCTGCCCACTCACAAACGTCTCGCGACCCATCTCTACTGACATGAAGAATGGTTTCTGTGGATAGAAGAAAAATGTTAGCACGGTATAAACATCTATACAGTAGGCGATCGAATTTGATTTTTACAAAAGTATCAATTTTCATCTTGTGACATTATACCTGTTAAACCTAAAACCGTTTCCCGACTGTCACATAGAAGAACGTATAGAAGTCGGGTGGACTCACACGCGTCGTTTCACACGCCCCCTACAATTGTTCTGTGTAGACTTTTCAACTGGTTAATCACTATCGTGATTACTTCATTATATTATGTAAGATTGTCGAGACCATGTCCCATTGGTATTAAAAGTCACAAATTTTAATTCTAATATTAAAACATCTTTTCTTCACATAAAATTAACTAGAATTGGGGCCTAATGCAAGCAACACAATTATTATATAAAGCTATTTATATATAGCTACTTTATGTATGTACAGATATTTTGTATTTTTTATTACAATTCAAACAAAATAAAGAAGTTAATTAATTTATTAAATTAATAAATACTATTATTAGGTATACTTATCTCTAAAAGAGATGGTAAAGACACACAGGGCAATATAGGGCAAGAAATGTACATAATACATACATATATTTAAAATAAAAGATATATTACAAATGATTAAAAAAATAACAAATAATTACTTCTAGGACAGCAGTGGGCGGAGAAATCGCGACGCCTGGCTCGAGTCGACATAACGGGGCGGCGTCGTGTCCTCGCAGAGTGAGAGTTACAGGGGAAGCGTTTGCGAGCAACACCACGGGGGAAAGTTGTAGTTCCAGCGAACACCCGCCGCCCGCTCGAATTGCACGGTAGCGAATCTGGTGGATGTAGCATTTTATTTTAAAATCGTAAATGATTGTCTAAAAGGTTTGTCATATTTAAAAATTTTAATAAAAATGAGAAAAAGATGTGACGTATCACAGTAGTCTTTGTGTTTAATTTCAGGTTGTAGTCTTGCTGCGAACTAAATTTTATGCAAATTCGTCCAGTCATTTCTAGTCAGCTAATAGCAGTTCGATTAAATGTACATGATAGTAATAAAAAAATCTTTTACTTAACCAAATTCTAATACTAAATATTATTTAAATATAGTACCGTAACATCACACCGCGGCTGTAACAAAGCGGGCTGCCAAGTGCCCGGCCAATGGTTTGTTACTATTGAGTATGGCCAGTGGGTGTTTGCTTCTCGTCCTGACTGGACCAACCTAAAATAAAATCTTTTATAGTGCCGTCATCGTATTATTTTAGCTCTGGAGTTAGCCGCAAATAGCTGCGTTTGCTTGCAGGATTAGCATCATTTAGTTTGTGCATGTATAGAAAGTGGCAATTATTACATACAAAATTGAGTTAGTTCTTGTTACATGTGCTATATTAATTAACAATTACACTATGGTTACAATATTACGTACAGACAGAGTGACTATTTTAGTGAAAAATACTTAAGGCCTTAGCTAGTATAATTTTGTAACAATATATATTTATATATATTGGGTCATATTATATTTCAAGCCTTATTAAGAAACACTATGTAAAATAACATCTATAGGTATATAATTTAAACGTTGACAAACTAAAACTATATTTTGTTTTAATTTATTGCTATAGAAATAACGTAAGTTACAAAAAGACAAATCATTGTTTAAGTTACAGCTTTTTAGTTTTGGCCAGTCATATATTTGGAATTTTATTTAAAATTTGTTATTTTAAAATATTATTAAACATATAAGTTAAATATATGTATATTTGTCATCGCCTCTTAATAACTTTAATTTTGATGCTCCAACCGATAGGTTTGGAAGACAAAAAAAATGTAAGTCTCACAAATTGGCGCTTCAAAACCCGCCATTTTTTTATATAGCCAGGAATTTCCGAAATACTCACATTTTGCATTGCATTAATGGCTATTAACATTCGCGTTACCAAGACGAATCATTAAAATCGGTTGATATATCTTTTAATTTAGTAATTATAAGGAAACACAGGACATACTACATACATACGACCTGTATGTTTATTCTTACCATTCCTGTATAAAATCAACGATCTCTTCAATATTATTCACACTGGCGGGTTTGTCAAACACAGAGGTGGCAGTAACGCCGTAGTGCAGTGGAACAGCCTCTCGGGTCACAGGGCACTCGATATTTCTGAAATAAAATTAGAACACGTATGAACTAATAAATGAATAGTCATTTTGATTAACTTATATTTTTATACAGTATATAAAAAAATCGAAGTTTACTGCCAATTACATAATACGTTACTTTGCTGTGCACACTATTCCAATAAATCTTTTTATGAAGCATTTCTAAATTTATCTATTTTTACCACCTAAATACGTCAGTTACTAACAGAAAGTACTTAAGTAATACACAATATGTGTGTTTAATGACACTGCGTGTGTAATGAATATGAAAAAATTCGGAATACATGCAGATCATATTTTGCATTAACCCGTGAACGGGGCCGAGGGTTAAACTATTTACCTATAATGAGCTAAGCAATGTTGGACCGACACGATCAATCTTACTGAACTATCCATTTACGCAGAAGATATTATAATGCACAAGTATGCGCGCAAACAGAATTGCACCCTTTATTCCTTTAACTCTCACATTCCTATGGGACTATCAGATGTAGGATGACCGATAACTTAACGTTCTCTGCCTAGACCTAGGTGTGTCACCCCATTAACTTTCCAACTCCGGGCTGTTATTAAGACTTACTGAATCATAAAACCCAACCACCATACTTGGGTAGATTTATCCGGCGAGTAGGAGACTTATGGCCCGGCTACACGCTCCGTCTTGCCTGCGCAGTATAGACCTATGCAGTCATTACTGTACAAAAAGACGGGACACTGTGTAGCGGCCACATGTGCAGGTAAGCTCGTGCAAACTGTGTAATGCTAGTTGTATTTTGAAAGCTCGTCACGCACCACGTCACAATGTGGTCAGCAGAACTTCATTTTTTTTTTTTGTTCTTGTCGGAGTATTACTTGCTTTTAATTTTCCATAAAACCGGCAACAATTTGTATAGTTTTATGAACTGAGTAAAAAAATCCTTTGAATAACTCTTTACATCACTAATTTTTTTGATTTGCGACGTGTTCTTTGTCGAAAATAATTTCCTCGGACTGATGTGCGACTTGAATGACCGGCCACACGTTCAAGTAAAACCGTACAAGCCAAGTTTGCGCAGTCCAAATCTTCAGCAAGTCAACGATTTCACAAGCCGCGCTTCCGGGACTGCGCGAGCTACCGTTTTGTCGTCCACACGCACGCGCTTACCTGCACTAGTTGGTTTGTGCAGGCATGCTCGCAGGCAAGACGGAGTGTGTAGCCGGGCCATTATATTAGGGCTATAATACACTACGATTTAAAGAAAGATCCCACACAAACAAAACCCGACAACGCATCATTCTTGCAACTCCACTGTTCTTAAAGCTTTGAACAGTAGCTACGAGTGCTCATCTGGCCCGATCTATAATTTCACAAAACTGAAAATTACAAAAAATGAAACTAAAGCCCATAAAAATGCACGGACAAAAGTTTTATGGTGTTCCAATACTAACCTAATAAAAATACCCAACAAACTTGGCCCGACCCAGAGCTTGAACCCGGACCTGCAGCCATACTAGCCATTAGACCACCACTTACTTATACTGAAAGTTCAACATGTGCCGCGCCGCGGTAGTGCCCGGAGCGATGAGATGTGTGACGGCGCCGCGCCCGCTCGCCGTCTGCACTATCGGCGGTGAGTCACTCGTTTGATTCGTTTGGACTTCTGTCTCTGATGATATCTGCACCTGTAGAGTTTGACTAGATTGTATTTCTATACCCTGCATACAATTTTATTCTAAAATTGTATGGACTTAGATGTGTGAAATATAGAAAACGGAGCAAAATTTAGAATACACGTAGTTCAGGTCCTATATTTTTTTTTTGTTAAATATTTTCACATAAATGTCATTAGCAAATTAAACAATTAATTTTCTTCGTTTCTAATAAGACTTTAATTTATAGCTTTGATCGCTTTATCATACCTCGAGTACACTATAAAAGCAATTTTTAGGTATCAACTCTAAATATTATGTAAGCAAGTCCGTGAAAAGCATCAAGATTATTAATTATTAAATTGTTCTCAAGCAAGTAGAGTATTTTTTATCTTGGAAATATAAGAAATAAAAGATAGAAAAACATATTCACAATACACACATCCAAAGGTAAATGCGATCGCAACACGTAGAAAGGCCATGTAGTAGCTATGATACTGTTGTCACTGCGAGCGCGGACTACACGACACCAAATAGATGTATACGACACTTCGCCTTCACTAGGCACTATAAAGAGAGAATATAAATTGTATTTTTTATAAAAATGAGTAAAAAAATTAATAACAAAAACAAAAAATCCGGTAGTGTAAAAAGCAAACTAGAAAAATACAAAAAAGTTGATGTACAAACATACTATGCAGTCGGAGATACTCGTATACAGGTATTACACTTGATGCGAGTCGTGCTACATGTATATCTCCGACTGGTGATTTGTTTACAGCTTTTTAGTTTAGGCCAATTTTCAAAACGGTCAAAATGAAGCCTTAAGTCCGACATTTAGATTTTTTTATATTCTTAATATATAAGACACTCCCTTGGCCCATGGAGTCAAAGTGCTAAGCACTTCTTAAAAGACATAACACTTCGTCTTATCGCCTCTACTACAGGAGAGCTGGCGCATTTTTCGCCCAAAGAATCGACATTCTTGCCACTATTCCACGCTGACATGACTTATACAGTAATAACTAAGTGTACATTTGTTTTGTATATATAATTAAGTGTATTTGTAATTTATTTTATTGTAAATAAAAAAAGACACGTTGATATACTTAAAAAGCAATATACCTTTAACGAGCCAGGGCACGTTTTCCTTCCGACACTCTTTAAGCGGTATATCGCCGGACCATCCAGCCGCATGTGATGTAAACTTTACCCTTAAATTAAATCAAAAATTTATATTTATTGTTACAATATAACACACTATATAGTAAATATAATAAAATTTAAACAAATTGTTACTTACTTAAGGACTGCTTCACATTCACAGTTACATATCACACTTAAGCCTACACTTTCCGCATGCAATTCTCCTGAACTAATCGTCTGCCACACGTTTTTCTCCGAACAGCGAGCACGAACCTAAAATTAAAAACTTTATATACCTACTTGACAAATACACATTATTTGAGCAGAGTATTAAATTAAAAAGACTTTACAGAGGCTTATTTTTATATTTATATTTTTGTCTACTGTAGAAGAACAAATTCCATTGTAAACAACATTGGTCTATGAATAAACTATAAATAATAAAAATAATAAGCCACGTATGTATATTATAATTAGTAACTATTTGTACTTACAAATTATAATATATGTATATTTTTTATCGCATTCACCATTGTTTACATGACATTGTTGTAATAAATAGTGTTTCCTTAATACTTCCTCATACTAAAACTAATATTCAACACTTTAAATTAATCTCCTTTTCGGATTTATCGCGGATTTATTTTTTCATTTTTGGTTCCCGACGTTTCGTATGCTTTACAGCAATCATAGTCACGGAAGAGACTAACGTTTGAGACGTCTTAAAGGTACCTTCCGTAAAGAGAGTTTTATTTAAAATATTTCCTTATAAAAATGAGATAATATAAACCAGTCTCCTAATCAACTCACCTTATACAACAAGTTGTGCCGCAACATATTAGCCAGCACCAGTCTCCCAGAGAGGTACATATCTCGACGCGAGCCGCTATCACGAACACGCACGTGGACAAACATTCCACCGGCACTCGGCACCTCGGCATCTTCTAAGCGCACTCGACATTTACCTTCCGTGAATGGAATACCTGGAAAACGGAAACCTTTATTATATTTTCACGAACATTTTGGTGTATAAATATAAATAATAGTAAGGAGTGCGTAAATCAGATAAAAATAACTTATAACATTGTTTATGCGTCTGTCCGTCACAGCAATATTTCTCCGAATCTACTGAATGGAATTTTATAATATATATGTGAGTGGGGACTCAATTATTAATGTATAGCGTAAACAAATGTTTTTTTTATAAATTCAAATAGAAATAAAATAGGGCTTTTACTGTAACTCTAACTAGTAAATAAATCTATGCCTATATATCATACTCATAATATAATTGTTTATATACATACTTGTTGACCAGTGCCAGTCAGCGGATGGACTAGCCAAGGCGAAACGTAGCTTTTTTGGTGCTGTTAGAGATCTCCATCTGTGAAAAATATATTTTTTTTTTTTATAGTAATAGAATAAAAGATAATTGAAACGATTAGAATATGTAAGATTGGTCACTTACATTTTTTTACAAATTATTTGAAAACAAATAAGTTACTATGTTTACTAAAGCCCGATAAGTTTATTAGTTTGTCACTCTATAAAGTTGCAACAGAGCGATATGTTTTATTTTACAAGTAATAATCGGTGAGAGTTAGATTGCAAAACGTGTTACTTTGTTTATCCTTAAAATTAATTACCTTTGATAAATAATAATTTAATTAAAAAAAAACACGATGACTGCATATACGCTAGTGATGCAGACTTGAAATGTATAAGTTCGTCAATGCGATCAAACCTAATACGTACACATATTTTCCACTATTAGATATAATAGGTTCTTACCTCAGACTAAGAAATAATATCAACCAAATGTCATAGAACTAAACATGAGTCCAAACAATAATGTTATTAAATAATATATAGTGTTTAAAAATAGTATACAAATGACAATTTGTATACTGAGTGATAAATAAATAAATGTTAATACGTAAAAATAGCTAAAGGATTATAATAAAGAAAAAAAATATAAGTTAATTAATTATAAAGAGATCTATTGCTTAAAAAATACTAAAGAATATAATATTATTTTTATTATTCATATTGAGAATGAGAATAACTCTAAAAGATTATATTAATTTAACTAATACTTACATTTATAAAATTTCACTTATCCTTTAAAGAATCAAGAATAGTAACAAAACACACTTCTATTTTTTACTTCGACATTTATTTTGCCGGAAGGACGGACGGATAAAATTCTTTATTTAGAAGTCGTTACCTATAAGCAAGAGAAGCCCCAGCACTGAAAGGTATCAGCTCGTCAGTACCCTCCTGTCCGATGCGCAGCGCGCCGGCGCACTCGTTGTGCACCCACAGCGACACGCGCCCGCACAGCGCTGTCGCCGCGTCTGCCGCTTCTGCCCTCTCTATGTCCTGTGTTACACTTCTGAGTTCACGTGAATTCTGGAGGGAAGGATTATTATGGTATTATTCGATCAATCGATTCAATGAAGGAATTGAATATATTATATAATATATGTATATTGTGCGATATCTTTATTAAAATTGAACACATCTAGGGACACGGGAGTGCCCCTGGCATTTTAATATTTTCATTAATTAGCTTGACTTGAGGAAGTACTGTTTAATTTAAAGAAAATATATATATATATCTCAGAAATCAGATATAAGACAAATAAAATGTCATTACTACAAAAAAACCACTAATATAATAAAAAGTCCACACTAAAGAAATTGCTTTTGCTTCGAATGAAAACAAACCCGTTACCTTATAAGCACAAGTCCAATCCCCCATTAGAGACCGCAAAGTGCTCACACGCGGCACGTGCAGAGCCACACGCACGTCACCCGCGCGCGCCCTCACCCGGGGCTCGGGGAAGAGGGATAGACTGCTTTGTATACGGAACTCTTCTATTAGTTGCTCCATTGTACCCGTTGCACTGTCTATTATGTCGCTCCTGGTGGGTTTTGATTGGATGAGTATTATAAATGTGATAGTTTGTGTTTGTGTGTGTGTTTGATTATGCTGAAAAGGCTGGATAGGTTTGGTTGAAATTTGGTACACAGCTAGATCTAACTTGGAGTTGTTACTCGTAGACTAATGTTATAGGTACTCATGGAACATTGTTGAAGTAAAACTTCTTTACGTACGCTTGACTTGGGGAGTAAGCTGGTGATTGCATGACGAGAGCGAGGCGAACGTTTGTTACCATGGTAACCGTTGTTATTGTCTGACAAATGATATATAATATTATATTCTTTCCTTAAACGATATTCCATAAATATGTGTATGATCGTAATATGCCTAACATGTATTATTTATTTTTTTAGTATCTCACCTATCCTAATTATTTAAAAGATAAATTGAATTTTATAAAGAGTACCGATGACCTATAGAAGTTTTACTTCTTGCGCGTGTACACATTCATGCACGCACTCTTTAATTTTTTATTATACAAACTCGAGCAGAGCGAGAATAAGCTAGCTTATAATATACTGTATGATTCTTTTACTTTTTAGTACATAATATTTTTGGGTCCACTTTATATCGCTTATATCGAGGAGTACGAGCTGTGTAAATAAATAGTACCTTCTTAGATTTACGTGAATATGTCATATATATACTAATATTATAAAGAGGAAAAATTTTTTTATTTGTTTGTACCGAATACGCTCCGAAACTACTGGACGATTTAGATGAAATTTGGTAAGAAGATAGTTTGAGACCCTGGGAAGGACACAGGATAGTTATGCTTTACAGCAATCATGGTCACAGGAGACACAAAGGTTTTAGACGACTCAAATTATAATAACTATATGATTGCTGTACAGCATTCGAAACGTCGGGAGCCAAGAATCAAAATGAACCCGCGAAAAAATCCGAAAAGATAGTTTTACTTGGAATATGTAAATAAAAATAGGTAGAAGGTATACATACGACAAATGAGTGTCCAACAGTAGTCTAGTGGACGCGGCCACCACACAGTGTACAGCGGAGTCCCGCACACGCAGCGTCAACACTCGGTGACTGCGCATCAGTGGACGAGACACGTAGTAACCCTCTAGAGTTGTTGTTTGTCTGTACATGTAACATAATATATATATATATTAAATATAAGTGAATACGAGTTCTATCAAAAAATAATTTAAATACTTTTAACACAATCGCATGCGACTACATTTTAAGCGTTGTGTAAGATCAAAGAAGGACAGTTTAAAACAAAAAAAAAAATACCAGGACTACATGTATCGCATTAAAAATATAATGAACAATTCTGAACCATCAACAATTAGTGATCTAAACAAACAAAGCAACTCACTTAGATAGAACAGGTAAGGAGTTGTGTGCATGTATCTCTAGAACAGCCATACGTAAGGCGAGGCGAGCTCTCGGCATGAGGCGAGGGGCGAAATAGGAGTCCACTCGTAGCACGCCCGATAGCTGTTCCGCTGTCACATTACAGCATTTCTTGTAATAGTCACTGGGAATTGTTGGTTCGGTCGACTGGAGAAAATTGTAATGTTCTAATTAGATAGGGTTAGAAAATATAATAATATTATTCTTAATTCTATTGTGTTAGTTGCTCTTCTCGCGTTGTCGATGCGTCAATGAAAAGTAGTGTAAACCAGGTCATAAACTATCTCTATTCCATATTTCACTCACTTCAATATGTCAATCATTACAACTTAAAGGCAAAGCAAATTTGCTAAGACATATACTTTTGCATATTAATTAAATTTTTAGACTGCATACACTTATATTAAATGACTTTATATTGAATTAAATGATTGAGATTAAAGAAATAAAAAAAAATGTTGCTTACTAAAGGATCTTGTCGAGGCATGAACTTTCTAGAATCGAATTCAAAGGCTGGATTTTCTTGGTCCACGTCAGAGCAAACTCGAACACGCCACATCAAGGCGAATACCGAATCTAAAAAAAATAATAATATTTAAAAAAGAAGTTTCTTCAGTTATTGTTCAACTTTTGAAAAACTTGTTATTATAGAATATTCTAATATATCAAATATATATATAAAAACATATTTCCAAATATAAATTTGCTCAATTTAGGCGAAAACTATTAATGTCATTGTGTATAATAAATATTGTTTAAATATTTTATATAGACCCACCATGTGGCACCAAACTGAGTTGCATTTCACGCGGATCAGACACAGGTAACTTGAAGTACGTATGAGGCTCCCAACGAGCAAGCATCGGGCAGTACAATTCTAAAGCACATTCCACTTCCTCGTCCTTTAGAAAATATCAAAATAAATTGTAAATACTAGTGTATCATATATTTAAAGTATATTAATATTCAAAATAACAATCAAATTTATAAACATTTCATAATATTAAATGAGCAATTTTTGTATATATGTATTAATTTATTTCGTGTATCTTGGAAACAGAGGTAACGATTTGGATGAAATTTTGTATTTAAATACTTTTTAAGTTCATTATATACAGGTGTCTTTTGTGAACGAAAAACGCAATTTTTATATCTTGTTTGAAAACGCCGAGCGAGGCTCGGTTGCCCAGGTACTTCAAATTTAAACAAATATATAAACCTTAATACTCGCAAAATAGCAATAATTAATTAATAACTGTAAATAACATTTTTAATAAAAATATATTAATGAACAAACCTGTCCAGGGATAGGGTAAGCAATAAGTCTAGTAATGGCACGGGGATGAGGATATCGCCACGAAACAGAGTTTCCGTGCAGCGTCACTTGATACGCCATGGGTAGCTGACCACCCGATACTATCTTAAAAGCACCGCTCCTGTCATATTCAAAATAATAATTTAATTTAAAAATTAATATACATATTAGTTATATATGAACTTAGAGAATCTCTGTCTCTAAATGTCAAGTAATTGCTTAATATATATAATAATATAGCCGTAGTGTCAATATTACTACCAAAACAGCAGTATCTGATAAATAAAGTACAAAAGAGAAATGCAAACCATCCATCATAAAACATTATAAACTGAAAATAATAACATGAAATGCCATTTTGAGTGAGACATTTTGTTGCGACTTTGTGCCGACTTATAAAATGAAATTAAAGATACGATTTTTTTTAAATAAGTACAATATATATAACTTGGGCAATGGATACTTAGAACAAACCTCAAATCGTCTTTGTAATAATGATGTGTAGGATCATTCGTGTCCGAAGAACTACACTGTTTGGAGAAAAATGAAGACATGTTTGAAACACCACTGGACTTCGTGTTCATATATTCTGAACTTGAATCTGAACTTTCAGGCGTAGGCATAGTCTGGATAAACATATTATCATATTATACTCGTAATATTTCATTAAAATTTATAATAATAAAATAAAAGTATTCTAACATCTCAAACCCACAATATTCATTAATAAACATAACAAAATTTAATGTTAGTCTCCATTTACTATGCCTAATAAATATCCCTCCGCACAGAAAAAAAAATCAAATAAAGTCTGAAAAACAGTGGTTAATGGTAATAAATAGTAATCTATTTCTATGATACGAATATTGTTCCGAAAATACCAAGTTTCGATTATGTCCGTCTAATTCTATTATTATCTTAATATATATAATTCTTCTGCACGTGTGTTAGTCACCTAACTCCTCCTAAACGACTGAACCGATTTAGTTGAAATTTTGTATATATATATATATATATATATATATATATATATATATATATATATATATATATATATATATATATATATATATTTCACTGGGTTCCTGCAAGGTTTGAATTCACAAATGGACCCGGTAGGTGACCACGAAGACTCCATTTTCCGTGGAATAAACACATGTAAATTGTTGATTGAAAAAAAATCTATGTGTGTATGTATGTTTCCTATGGACTCCAAAACAGCTGGAGCGACTTTGATGAAATTTTCATTCAATCTTCAGATTAGTACAACGGTTGATCCTGTAAATTTTGTTAGCGATGGGAAGTTTGGACGCGAACGAAGCCGCGAGTACTGCTATTATATTTATATATTTAAAAATAAATACCAACATTTTATATACTCAAAAGGAACAATACTTACGTCCTCCAATCCAAAAGTATCTTTGAGTAAATTTTGTATTTTAACAAGTGTGACCAAGTCGCAAGGCCGTAAGTCAAGTATCACGTGGTCGAGGTCAAGCCCCACTCGCACTGTAGGCTCTCGCGCGGACAGAGCGCTCTCCGCTTTCCTCCACGCCTCCCATGTTGCGTCGATAATACCACTGGATTATACAAAAAAGTTTTTAAGTTTTCTTACTATAAACAAATAAATATGTGTTTTTTTTTTAAATTATATTAATATATTTATTTTATTAAATCTCACTAAAAGACTTAATTTGCATCGCTCTATATAAAGTTTATTTATAAGTCATGCGATGTAGTTTATCCGATAGATTTTAGTTTAATATCATTACCAAGTCAATTATCATAGATATTATACGGCACAATTTACATAGTACGACTTTTGTATTTAATCTAATATTACCCCATCATGGCCGGTTGCAACACAACATGTCGCCTGTCACTGGTCGGCCCGGCGGAGACGGAGAGCGCAGTAACCAAAGCTCGACAGTTGACGCGGTCGGGACGCGAACCTGCGGCCGACTGCACCCGCAACCCCTCCCACCCCACCGCCCCCTCTGATCCTCTTAGTCCGATTTGATTTGTATATATTGTGATGCTTTCGATTTGGTTTTTTACTGTTATTTAAAAAAAATGAGTTAGAATAATATAAGCGTTGTTTTAAAAAAAAACAAGTTAGTTCTTATTATTTAACTCATTATACACACATTATATTATAATGCAAGCTGATATAACTGAATATATTAAGTTAATAAACTAATTTATATATAAGTATATAATACAAACCCATTGAACGCCTTATTTTATATAGAAGTGGTGTTGATCTATCCAAGTTTTCCGCAATATTTACATCTGGTTTTGAAATATTCTTCTCAATCTATATATTCAAAAAAAAAAAAAACAATAAATTTTATCAATTTATTGAAATTTCATAAATTATAACAACTGTATTAAATTCTAAATATTTACCAAAGCCATTATTCCTTTAAGTCTTCGTAGCCTATCTGTACAAACTTCAAATAAAATAGGTCTCTCTATGTCCAGTTGTACTGTACCCTGACCACTGGAACCACTCAAAGGCACGTATCCTAATAAAACACAAGTTTATTAGGTAACCCTAATATAAACATAATCTGAGTGTACTGTGTAAACCGTAGTAAATATTCCCTATTGGCTGTATTCGACTTCAACTTCAACTTTTAAAAAATATTTTACTTTTAAGCGCAAAATATTCTACTTCCATGAGCAGAAGATTTCACTTTTACCTAAATGTAAACAACTCTCATACATTATGAAATTCGTCAAATCAAATGAATCCGAACATAAAGATTTTCAAGAAGCCACTCGAGAAACCACACCATCCAATAAATCCATACTAATATTATAAATGTGACGACGTTTGTTTGTTCGTTTGTCCTTGTTTCACGTCGAAACAGAGTGAGTGTCGTGGACTGGAGAGTTACATAGGCTACTTTTTCTGCAGGAGATTATCTCATTATCTCATTCCCATGGGATAACACGTTACAATACAACCCACAACAACTCAACATGCCTATGTATATATACTATATAGTCTATTTATTCCATATTAACCGCTAAAACGTACCTAGTAAATAAATAAATAAAAAAAACATGTGAAAAAAACACAAAACAAGCAACCTGTAGACAAATCAATTTTCAACGTGGCCAAGGCTGGTGGTATATCTGTGACGGGATCTGGAGTGCCCCGCGTTGTACTGAATAGGGGCGCGTTCCAATGACCCTCACCTAAACCCACGCCCAGACCGACCCAAGCGTTAAATAGTGACACCTGGAAAATAAGTATAGTATGACAAGTCTATTCACGATAAAAAGTGACATCTAGGAAATCAAAATTAGTAGCTTAATAAGTAAAATCACGGTTTCTTATTTTGCCACTTATAATAAGGACTGGGGCTTTTTTTGACTGGTTGTGGGATTTTTTTAATTTCAATTCACAGCAAAACTAATAAGTTTTAATAAGACTGTTTTAATACTGTGAAATATTGTATTGTATTTTTTTTTAAATTACAAATCAACCTCACAACGTTTACAGTTAATTTCTGAAGATTTCAAATAATGATAATTAATAATTAAATTGTAACAAAATAAGTCAGTAAATATTAATACCTGGAACGTTGTCTGTTTCTTTCTCTTCCAATAATATAAATTAGGTTGATGTAACGTTGCGTGTAATAATGCCACGTTGCCCTCGGTCTTCCTTGCGAGCGGCAAAATTTGCTAAAATATGAATACAACAATAGTTAAAAATGTGTAAATTTTACAAATCAATATCAGTTAGTAAGAAAGAAGAACTGTAACTCTTACCAATTGTTCCAATTTAGTTTTTCCAATATCAACATTTCGTATTGTCTCTGTCAGACTTCTGCTTGCTGTCATAGAATCTTTTCCATCGTCCTTGTTTTCCTTACTTTCATCTATTATAACCTGCAATATGAACAAAATTAGTTAGTAGTCTACATCAGTATTTGAATTTTCCAAAAAGAAAGGCCAAAATGTAAATTCATTAAATGTTTAATGCATATTTTTTTGTGTTCAAACGATAGACAAAAAAAGAGCGGAAATTTAAGAACGTCACTTTATGTTTGTTGTCTTGTGTTATGTCTCACACATATTGACATAAATAAAACAAAAATATCATTTTGTTACATTCAAGTTATATGATAAGCCACCACATTCATAATTGTAACCTATACACATATATTATAATAAAATTGTAACTAAGCCGAATCTGTACGTTAAATATTTTTCGAAAATCTTATTGAAATAAACATTATTATCGATACAGAGGCCGAATCTATAATTTTTACAATTTTTGTCTATCTGTCTGTTACCGCATCGCGGAAAAAACACTGGAGGGATTTTGATGAAATTTGGTATGATGATAGCTGGTTATCCGGGTCAACATATAGGATACTTTTTACTGGGGGAAAAATAACTCATCTCTGAGAAATCTATATTAAACGTTAAAACGTAAGTAGGAACGAACCCAAGCGAAGCGAAGGTGTAGTGACTCATCACTAGTACTACTATATAGAGCTTTACATAATCACCTTTATCTTAGGCTCTGAAGCTACTTTATATATACCGGGTGGAGGTTTTAACTGTTGCACTTCAGGAGAGGTATCATCGCCCACGTACAGCGAGAGATCGATTACTCCCATTGTTATGAATACCTCTAAATAATCTGATGGTTTTGCTCTAAAAAAATTATATCATTGTATAAATTTCTAACATTTATAAGAAATCATTTTTTAGGTAAATTTTTGCGTACTCATAGTTACTACTACAACAATTACTTTTTATAAAATCATAACACAAATCGCAGTATATTTTTGGTCACATATTATTTAAAGGTTAAGAAATGAGAGGATTTTTATTTATTGTACGTAGGTGTAACAATATATTTATCATAATCGACTTCAGTACGTACTCGTCATGATAACTCACGTATAATCAACACAGACGATTGACACAGATTTCTTTATCGGCGCCGAATCACGACGTACTTTGAACGTGGACTGAGATGTTGCCGTTTCAACTCCCGAGTCGAACATCAAATTGCGATTCATCTCTATGGTCGCTTTTTGGGCTTCTGACGGAATAGAATTCAAAATAACATTTAGTAAACTAATAAATACTTAATAACTTTTAATTTCTTAACTCTGTATATCGGATTACTTTAATGACTATATATACGATAGTCTGTATGTATGTGTATTTACTCCTTCACTCTGAAATAAATGGATGGATTTGGATGTACACAGATACACTATGTCCTGGAGTAACACATAGATCACTTTTAAACTTTGGCACGCAACCGATGTGAGGAATATAGGATAAACATAAATAGGTGGAAACGCACATTTGCCTGGCGTTGCCAATTGGGCTGGCTGTCTCTATCCTGACGTTAAAAACAAAACGTGTATGTGTACTTATGTAAGCACGTAAGAAGTTATACTTCTTTGGCGTAACAGAACAAAAATAGCTAAAGATTTCATCCCGTACATCACAACTCTCTGTTTGTATAAGGAATACAACTAACTTCATCATGTCGCGTTTTGGCTGTCGGTGTGCGTGTAAATTTTACTCTTATAATTTTTTCCAAGCGTGCCTAAAGAACTAACTAACTTCAAAAAGTGATTAACGCAAAAATTAATGTTATTGTGAAAAACGCGTGGGGTGTTTTGTTGTGCAATATTTTTATACTAACTCTACTTGCAGAAATCATACCAATGGAATATTTATAACAACTGATTTCGAGCACCCCACACTTTTTTCACTATAACATTAATTTTCTCGTTTATCACTTTATTCTCATACTGGAAATTATTTTTTGCTTTTTAGTTCAGTCATCATTAAAGCGTGTTTTTTAGTTTTTGAAACTATAATTTCTTTTTCCATTTTTCAGTTTGATGTGCTATAAAATCGTGTTTTTTTTTTAATTATAATTTTTTTTAACATTTATTGTATTGTCATCGGTCCTCGTTAAATGTACAAAGTTTCAGTTCAATCTGAGTTTTGAAGTGGTCGAAAATCGCGTTCAAAGAATCCGTAACAAACATACAGGTGGAATTAATAAAAGGCTGTCTCTTTACGATGGCTGTTGTATAAAAAAGTTTTAAATTTTTGTACCTTCATTTATAGTGGTTTCGCTATCAGTTGGAGATGGATCTGCTATATCTTGATTGCTGAGGAGAGCTGCGTAAGGACATGTTACGTCTTCGTCGAGGAGGAATGAACTTTCGGGTCTGAAATATGAAATTTCTTGTTGTGTAAAATTCATATTTTTACAAAAATAGAAATACACTTCCACGGAGCAGAAACTAAAACCTTGTCCTTCGTTTTGCGAAAAAGAAAACGAATCATGAGTTTGCAGTTGAGACTAAATAATCACCGTTAAAAATGAATAAGCAATTCATTTGAAATTGTAAAGACATAGTTTGTCAAGTTGACAGTGAAAAATATAAGACATATGTATATAATTGGCACTGACTACTGCGTTATAGATCACAAGTTCGATTCCCTTCTAAAATGAATATTCCGTATAAGTAAATAGGTAAATATCAGTGTAAAACCATTTCTTTTAATAAGGTTTAAATAAAGTTATCAACTACATATGGTGGAGCGCCGTAAGGCATAAAAATTGTAAAATCTCTGAATGCAGGGACAGAATGAATGATGAACGATGAATCTTCCTTAAAACTGTTCGACTGCATTGTTTAAAGCTCAAATGAAAAAGGTTAAATAAAAAAATTGTGTTATCTTAATTATAACAACAATTTACTGAAAAATGAGTAGGACAAGGGGTGGAAAAATGTTTACAGTAAAGGTTTCAATTTTATACCTAAAAAAATATATTTGCATAGTAACTTTAATGATAATTTATTAATATTTCGCGAAAAATAACATGTTAAAAAATATATTATCAACTAACAAGGTTCTATCAAATCCCCCTTCGAAATTTATTTGGCTAACGCTGGCTAAACCATAGGAGATATATCAAATTAATGTATTAGAAAATTTTACGTCTTAATAAGGCTTACAGAGAACAATCTACAAAAGCATAAGTCTTTCTCCTAAAGTACACTCGCAATAATTATACATATCTATAACGTACCTAGGGACGCATCCGAGCGAAGCAAGGATAAGTCACTATATTTTATAAAGAAACTGAGTTATTCTTGAAAGAAAAAAATAAATAAAGCTGTAAAAGGAATGTACTGTACTAGAAGTAGCATAATTTTCATTGGACAACCTTTAAAAAAAACATTAACGGAAGGTTACAAAAGCAATTTTTTTTTAATTTTTAAGTATATGAAATTCAAAAAATACAGTATCAGCTAAATCCATTCACTGTAGCTGGGTTCCGAGGTATAAACCCTAATTGCACTCGACTAATACATAAGTACTCACCTGTATCGAAACACGTGTAGAAGACTCGATGTGAGCGACTGTACCAGTTCCAGCCGCTCCACTGCCAGTTCAACCGAGCAGTCGGAGAGAAGGTTCAGTTCTATTGCTGGCCCACTCGCGACTGCACCGCAACTGTATATCGCTGGTGCTAGGATACAACCAACATCCACCCTACGAGAACAGTTATAATTTAAAAAAAAAACACACCATTGACCAATTATATGTGGGATTTGCAAGATGAGTATGCGTGAAATTACATTTTAAGAATTAAAGGAGACATAAGTAAGAATTTTAAGAATGGAATGGAATGAAAAAGATGAATAAAAGAAGGATGTGGTGTCATAATGGAGACACGACGATACGCGTGAACATTGTTATCTATAATTTTTAATATAACAAATAGTCGTGATCTATCAAGTACTTTTATTTTCATTATCGGATCCTACATTATATATATATATATATATATATATATATATATATATATATATATATATATATATATATATATATATATATATATAATGTATGGGACTCGTCAAGATGAAATAAATAATGCCAAGCTACAGGATTTTGTTTGCTATTCAAGAGTTCCACTACCAACTTCTGGGTAAATTTTTGTATGAAAGTATTGGTTCTGTTTATGGAAAAAAAAACCATAGACAAAAACGTACTTAAAATATAAACCTTCTTTTTTCTTTAATTATATATTATAATTAAATAAATTATACTTACGGATGAAGTATAGGAGTTATGATTGGGGAGACTACCGGCTGACTCCATTTTAGAGCCGGATTTTCTCCTCCAGTACCTTTCAATATTTCAGATTCTGTTACCTATAAAAACATATTTTATAATTACATACAAAAGCTGTATATATATTTATGTATTTTAAATAATTTAATATCATAAAAACGGAAGTATTTAAATTCGAAATAGACGGAGCTCATATCCTGAAATATACAATATCTTAAAATGATATCCTAAAAGTTACTCTTGAAATATCAAAATTTAAAGATAAAAAAAACATACATTAAAACTCCTGTTGTTTCTTCTTCAAATTATAAACTAAATAAAAATACTTATTCACACCAAAACACTAGAACTTTGATCAATATTATACCATACCACATTATATACACTATCTTATATAAGTATATATGCATATATGGGATAGTGTATATAAAACTATGCTGTAAAAAACTATTATATAAACAAAAAAGTTAACCTCTTCGCTAACAAGTTGACTGAACTGCGCAGATCTTATCGACACCTGACTCGCTAACACTTCGTACTGTTGACCTTCAAGCCCCGGACCGGAGCTGGTCCACGTCGACTCTGCAGTTGCGTTTACTGACTGCCTGTAAATAAACAATAATATTTATATTCTTTTACATGTATATAAATAAAAATGAATATTTATATTTTTCTCCTCTATGCATTTTTAAACAATTCATCCGATTGTAATGAAACTTTGGTAGGATCTTCTGAGAACGCCCACGAAAGTTTCTGATTCAATAAAAGAAATTTAACTTAACATAATATTTTTCCTGTATGCATTCCTAAAACATTAAGCCTTTAGAACTTCAATTCTTTATAAAATTATGAGATTTTATGAAAATTACTAGGAGGAGCTCTTGTTAACCTGGTTCTAATATTAACGTTTTTTTTTGTTTTAATAACATAAAATATTATTCATATTTCGTTATACTACGGCGCACGGCGATTACACTAGTAAGTATATAGGTGCCTAAAATACTGAATAAAATAATCTATTATTAATATTTCAAATTAAATTTAAAACTTACCTACAAATAGGGTTTTCTGGATGTGGATTAACGGTGACTTTACCGACCTGAAAGTACATTATTTTTAATCTTGTTATTTGTAATTTAATTACTTAATTTTTGAGTACTACCAAGAAATTCAAATAAAATTATACAGAAAAAGGAACTTACGACTAGCATGAGGGTATCATCGCTAGTGCTTTCTTTTTCTTCTCCGTTCGTGAGCAGTAACCTCAGACCGCCGGCGACAACGTACAGGAATGGCCACTGCCATTGGGTCGGTCTGGCAAAAAATAGAAGATATAATTAGCAATTGATCAGATAAGCTTCCTATGTGCCTTAAAGTTTATAAACATAGCCAAATCATTTCGCCTTAAAGTATATATTATATAACCATAACGATAATAGTTGTTAAATAACAATAAATAGAACAGTATCACTTATACATATTTTTGCTGTATATTATTGTGCTGTATAGATATTAAGTTAAGTGCGTTTCATAGTGTAGTGAATATTATTCTAAAATGAGATGTGTAAATGAAGGAAAAAGAAAATTAAAATTAAGTTGCAAAAGTTAAAAAGTAAAAGTAAATACTCGGACCTGTAATAAGGCTGTTTAAAAATTATACTAGTGTTTATATTGACCATAGATTATACATGACTGAGGCGAATTTAGTTGCCTTTTTCTGCTATAAAACCTAATTATTGTTTAAAGTCACAATGTTATTTAGTTTTAAAATGTCTAAGACTACGTCTCGAGCGGGGTCGCGACGCCATCATGACATTCATTGGAGATACGTGGCTTAGTAATGTTGTTGATTGTGGTGGATCATAGAGTTATGCTTTGATATTAAATATGAAAATCTGATCGTTGTATTAGAATCCGCTGCTCGAATAAATTATTAGAATTCCCGTTTCAAGTTTATAACATTGTGATTTCCCTGATTAAATTGTGTATTGAGCATTGAATACTTTATTAATTGTGCCCCGATAACGCCCACAAGATTAGTTACCACTAAAGATGATGATCGTAGTATATGGATAACACCTCATACATATTGTTATATTGCAAGTTACCAGTTTACTCTGTAAAAGTTTTTGGAACTAATAATAAATCTATACATGCAAAGAAAAACATTGCAACTTAATATAGCAACAATTTGAATTTAAACTTTAAATACCTATTATATGATAAATTAACCTCAATTAGAGTTACAATGTTGTTCCCTACAGGTGTCCATTATCAATATATAGTTAGCTTATATAACCTGGTCTCCTCAGTGTTAAGTGAACAGAAGGCTTGAGGTGTCAACTCGTGCAGCCACGACACTGCGTGGTCCAGTATGTCTGGTTGTAGCACTGCCTCTAATGGCGCTAGTGTCGCGTACACTTCCCACATACTGTCCACATTCTGCGAAATACGGTTAGTTTTACATCCATTTTAAATTTGATGTGTTTGATTACATATTTCTAAATGTGTCATAAATATTACAATTAAAAAGTGGAATCTTTTTAATAATATTATGACGTATTATCTAAAAATTACTTCATACATTTTTTATTTTCACAAAAGTCATAAATGTAACAATAAATTTTAAAAAATATTTTTGTTTCCAAACAAATACTTACAGAATTCTGCTCTAATAATTTTGAATAGAGTTCTTTCCAACTGGCAGGTAAATTTGATATCCTGTGAAAAGAATATTCATATAATGTAATTTCCATTATTCTTGCTCTTTAAAAGCTTATTTGGATTACATTCTTTAAAAAATACGTGAGATAAAATTTATGTTTACCATCTACATTTACAGCAAAGAGTTTATACCCATATAACAAACTAGCGACTCACCCTCGCTTCGCTTCGGGTTCGTCCCTAGACAAAAACAAATCTATCTCATGGGAACCGTACATTTTTTCGGGATGATATATAGCCTATAGCCTTCCTCAGTTAACGGACTATCTAATGCAAAAAGAATTTTTCAAATCGGATTAGTAGTTCCGGAGATTAGCGCGTTCAACCAAACAAACAAACAAACTCTTCAGCTTTATAATATTAGTATAGATTGACATTTTTTTTTTTTGAATCAGTGCATTACCAACATCGTAGTCACTTAAGTTTTTATTTTAAAACAAATATGTAAGTAACTAATATTCATATGGTAAGTACATTTATACCTCGCTTGTGTGACAGTGATAGCGAGGAAATGATTCTCTTCCTTAGCGTTAGCCGGTTCTCGTACTTCTAGTATACGACCGCCCAACGCGCCTGGAGTCCACTCATCGCTGCCCGTGCTACGAAATCGAACAAAACATATATTACTCGTCTCACCCTCGTTTCCCTCGGATTCGTCTCTAGGTTGATTCCCCATATAAACTTTTATGCATTTTTACCCCCTTAAGAGATGATTTCCGGGAGAAAAACTATCTTCTTACCAAATTTCATCTAAATCGGTCCAGTAGTTTCGGAGCTTATTCCGTACAAACAAACAAATAAAAAATCTTTCCTCTTTATAATATTAGTATAGATGACATATTTGCTTTTGAAAATATCAGCAGCAACAATTTCGTTAAAAAGCTATAATTTACTTTACACATAAAAATGGAAATAAACATCTCAACAAAAAGAAACGACTGACAAAAGAAATATTATAAAGCGGAAAAGACTGTCCCAATCTCAATAACTAAGCTTCACTAATGTAAGTAACATAAAAACACCTTGTAAAATCGGACAACTATTATATATGCCAAAGTTTGTATATATGTATGTATGTCTGTTACTCCTTAACGCTGTAACGGCTGAATTGATTTGGATGAAATTTAATAAATAAGACAGATTATGTCTTGGAGGTTACTATCAGGCACTTAAAGGCTCACCCGACCGAAGCGAGGTTAAGTCGCTAGTATTCATTTATAATCAAAAGTGATTAAAAAGACTTCCTCGTTTAGGGACTTAACTGAGCGTGAGAAAAGTTAAGATTTCTTGGTATATCAACCTACCGTTTATAATGCTTGACAGATGCCGATGCAACTTTGACCTTCAATTGATTGTAATGGTTCTGCAAGTCCACTGTAGTGATTATATCGTCGACATCGAATGCCACCTTCACTTCAGGCGACGTTACTATTAAAGTGGACCTACTCACCACCCATTGGAACCAGAAGAAAGTTTTTAGTTTTGTGTCTGAAATAATAATAATATATTAATATTTTAATTTTAATAATATAATATAATTAATGTCAGCCATTATTAATGCCGCAAATAGAGTAAAAGTGATATAAATAACAATGAATTAGGCATAGAGAAAACTGTAGCAATAGTTAGATCCATACATTGTTTATATGAATATGAATATTGTGGATGGAATAGACATTGAAGAAGAGGATTTAGAATCTTAGACTTTTTACTCCTTTGATTTGTACAAATAAGTCTCTATTTAATCAATTAAATATATGGAGCAGTAATAAACCTTTTTTTTTTTTGAAACGCGTACTTAAAGGCTATATATAGCTCTCTATAAATGTTTATAAGATATAGATACCTAATTCAGGACCGTGATGTGCTTCAAAAATGCTAATTAGTTGTTCTGAAGGATTCTCACTTGGTGTCTCTTCTGACAGACTTTGCCTCGCCTCTAGTTCCGATACTGACCTATGAAAGTTAGTATTAAAAATATTTTTAGTTTTTTTTTAATATTTTTATTTTTAGTCAATTCGTGAGAAATGCGTGAGAAAATACATATTCTATTGGAAATAAATATTTCAACAGGCAGACAACTCGAAGGTTTAAAGTTCAGATATGCCTTTTGAGTACGAAACTCTATCTAATGACAATGAAGACAAAAAGAAGATTTGCGAATTAAATGATCTTTTCACATTGTAAATGCCAATTACATTGAAAAATATAGAAATTAAGCGTGAAACCTGAGATACATATAGAAACATGTGTGATCCAAAATTAAATTAACTTTGGTGTGACTTTAAATCATCATTTTTTCTTGAAAACCCACTTTATAGGTTTATTTGCCATTCAAGGTAACATTGGTCAATATTTATACAAAGCTGCAAGGTAGTAAAAGATCAGGTTTTTCGTCTGACGTTTAATAAATGCATGTATGCTATATATAAATTTAATATTATTATATTAATAAAATATTAAATACATTTTTATCGGAATATCCATCTAAAAAAATAAAAACATTTGTTCAGCGTGTGATCCAACGTTACCCAGAACGACAGTAATTTGAAATATATTTTAACGCTTATAATAAAATCATAATTACCTCACAAGTGATCTATGAGAGCTACCAAAGGTAGAAGAAGTTTGTTTCGGTGTCACAGGCTGCCGTCGGAGCAGAGTTAATACATGGTTGAAGCAGTGCAATGCGACGGCTACCGTTTGCACCTAGGAAAGAAATAAATTTGTTATCATCTATACATATAATAAAACTGTAACTAAACCGAATCTGTACATTCAATATTTATTGGAAAATCTTTTTGAAATAGACATTATTATCAATACAGAGGCCGAAGCTATAGTTTTCAGAATTTTTGTCTGTCTGTCTGTCTGTGATCGCATCATGGAAAAATCACTGGAGAGATTTTGATGAAATTTGGTATGATGATGATAGCTGGTTATCCAGGTCAAAATATAATAAGGATACTTTTTACTAACTCTGGAAAATATATACTACACGTTAAAACTTAAGAAGGGACGAGCCGGAGCAGAGTGAGGGTGAACCGCTAGTTACATTATAAATGTGAAAGTTTGTATGTGCTTATGTGGGTATGTTTGTTACATCACGCGTAAGCGGCTGGACGGATATGGATGAAATGTAGAACCCAGATAGACAATGCCCTGGCGACTTGGAAAGCGACGTAAAGTCGGCTAGAAATAAATGTAAGTTAAATTCAATGACTATTGCAATTAAGGTCCTTGATACGATTTCTATACTAGACTTGAATTAACAACCAAATGTGTTTTGTTAATCATATGATTAAGACAAATCGTATTTTGTTTATGTTAAAACATATCATAATGTATTATGTGACTAACATTTTAGAATAAGTGTGTTTAACCACTTTTCACTAGTCCCTCTCTTGACACTTGTAACTTTATTAAAGTTTGTTATGAAGAAACAAAAGAATACCTGGTCCTGATCCAATCTTAATTTGATAGGTGGAGTGTCAGCGTGTAGATAAACGCCTAAAGATACTACTGGCCCGGTTTTGGTTGTAGTTTGTGCGACCGCAGGTTCTGGGGAAGGTTTAGGTACTTCGGGCTGCAAAAGTACAGATTATAAATAAGAAAATCGTAATATCTTATAATGTTTACTTATTTTAATAATTATTATTAATTATTACATTATTTACTTATAAAAATAACGCATCAAAAAATTTACCTCAGGACTGTTTTTCTTCCGCCTGTAAAAACAATTAAAATGTTTAAAAAAGTTTTATACAATACATAATATATTATTAATACCATGTAGATAATGTACCTTATTGGTCCTCTAATGAATTCCTTTAAAGATGACGGCTTAAAATCAATTCCGCTCGTGAAATATTTTGTTCTCTGAAACAATTCAAACTTTTAAATAATTTTCCATTTTTATTTATAATAGAAAAGAAACAAAACGTGTGTATCATATACAAATATAACTTACGTCTTCTTCTTTGTTTTCTGTATGTTTTTGCTTTGCCTCGGGTTTTTTAAAGCTTTTTATTTGTAACGATTTTGTAACAACCGATAGAGTAACAGTTGTAGTGACCATTTCTAACACAGTTCTGGGAAGGACCATCCTTGAGGCTTTCAATTGGGATTTTAGCCCCGACGCCGACTTGTCTCTTCCAGAACGTTCTGTTCCTGCTCTTACTTCTAACGTATAGCAAGACACATCCGCCAGACGAGTTTTCCAAGGAAATGAATCCTCTTTTGCTATATTCGTAAAAGATAAAACTTTTAATTTATACATCTTTTTAAGTATTTAGACGTCAAAAATAAAATTCGGAAAAATACTAGTTTTTTCAGATGAGTTTAACAGATAAAAATACGTTACCAATCAAGTATCAATAAGTAATTAAAATGAGAAAAAAATGAAATAGTTACTTTTAAAACTCTTTTTTTTATTTAAATATGTATTCGTCTATTTTGACTAATAGGTAAATGAGATAGAATATAGAAAAAGATGTGAAAGACAGAATTTCAAAAAAATGGGATTTGGTTAGGTTAGCCATTATCTTGCCATTCTTCTACTTGATTCGCCAGTTGACATCTATTTTTCCCTTGTAATAAAAACTTTTTACTTGTAAACTCACCATTAGGGTCACGCCTCTGGTAGGTAGGACGGTCGTACCTAACTTCTTGCCAGAGATGTTTTGTTTGTGAATTGGAATGCATCGACAACCGGCCAAGGCTAGAAATTAAAAAATAATTATTTTAATTTTAAATACAAATATAACCAATTTGTCTTCAATTAAAACAAATCTAGTAAGTTACGACTATTCAATAGCGTGAGTTAGACAACTCCTTGAATGAATCGTTACAGGTTCGATTTTTCCTTGACCAATAATATCAAAGTAATGACGAATAATGTCAAAAAATATATATGTATTAATTAACTTTAAAACATAAATAATTAAAAAAAAATAAAAAAAAACATGTTAAACAAAATAATGTAAAATAATAAACATATCTTCAAAATAAAATCAATGCAGCGGATCCGGAGTCATCAAGTATTTCGACACAGGATCTGTTGCACTGAGTAGTACTCTAAACTACAGTCTTTTATAGTAACAGGTGTTGAAAACAATGATAGCGCGATTCAAACAGCTTCCCATGGAAGAGGGACATCTAGCGAGGGGTCGCTAAAATTCCATCTGGGACAACTACCAAAATATTCAAAATTACATTTTTTTTATGTAATTTTCTAATTATATTTTTATTAATAATTTATCATGTATATAATAATAATTTCATATTTTATTATTAAGTGTAACAATTTTATTCTTGATGTTTAATATATTTTATTTTCTTATGTAAAACGCCATCTCCATGTTCCAAAGTGGACTTTGGTAACGCATGCGTGTATACCCAAAATATTTAAGGCGGAAATTTTAAATAAACTGGGTCATCTATAAGCTGTCAAAGTATTATCTGAATAATATCGATACCTTAATTTGCAAAGCGGCCAACTCCACTTTTTACTGATTTTTAGATTTTTGTACTGACTGTAACTTCAGACGTTTCCGCATGTTTTGAAAAAACAATAACTCCTTTAATTTATTTAGGTTTTGAATAAATCGCCACAAGAAATCCGAACAACTCCACGCGAAACAAAACTCAACGATTTAGACAGCTAACTCCATGAAATCGGTCATTTTGTACGGCGTCTTACGCGCGTACTTATAGTGCTCCGAGATTTTGTTAATAAGTTAATTTAGATTTAATAAAAGTTAATTGTATGCTGTAAAACTGATGTGTTTTGTAACAAAGTAAGTGTATTTTACATTATTTTAACGGGTTACGTATTAAACAATGCTTTTATTGTGATTTAACCTAAGCATTGGAGTTGTTCGTTAAGCTTTCTATGTTTTAGTTTCTTAATGGAGGGAGTTGTTCATTTTTCTTTAGTAATCCACGTAAATACGGTGTTTGTGTGTTTGTATATCTTATATAATATCTAATATAATAACTAGGATCGAATATCCTATTTAATTATATCATAAATTTATGTAAAAAATTGTGAGGATTGATGTGTGGATGTACGGATGAATTATAAGGATGTTTGTTACTCTTTCACACAAAAACGACTGTACGGATTTGAATATATTTGACACACATATAATTTTTAAAGTGAAATAACACATTACCTATACATAAAACCACATACCATGCTGACGCTGGTAATACCACAGATGCAACTAGTCCGTAATATTCGGATCATAATAATTAACTAAGGTAATTAATAAGAAGATAATTAATTAAAATAAAAAAAAGCATGTAGATACATAAAAATTGAAGAAAAGCTCATATTTACTCTGGATACTAACGTTATGCCACAGGTACTTATAAAGCCACCAATAGTTCAACTCAATTTTATTACCTGAAAATAAACTAGTTGATTACATTAGCTCTGACAGTAAAGTCGATAAACCTAAACCAAAAAGAAAAAAAAAACGATGACAAGTGATTAAGGACAAATGGAAAAGAAAAATAAATAAAAAGAATAGAGTCAGGAAAAGAGTATTGTCGCGAGAAGAAGGTCGATGGTATATGGAAGAACGATATAAAGAAACCAAAAAAAGCCGTGAATGTAAGATGTAAATGTGAAGAGAAAAAGAACGCCATTATTAAATGTCTATTTTTTTATTTATTTATATATAAATGCCATTTTATAAATGAAAGTGAGAGGAAACTACGGTTTGAAAAGTTTTGGAATACGACGTGGGCTGAAAAACGTTTGGATATCAACAGTTTGGTGACAGTTGTACATTAATAGGCCAAGAGACCGTAAAGAACCTGAAAAGTCAAAGAGATCTAACACTTGGTGTACCATTTAAAGAAAGATGACCAAATGATAAGAGTCTGCAAAACCTTATTTTTGAATACATTCAAATATGTTCCCACTATGGAAGTATATTGTAAATAAAAATTTTCAGAGTAATACCAATTGCTTCTTCAAAGGAGAAACAACAGCATAACTGCAAAACACTAATCAGCCCTGCCTGACCTGTACGAGCAACAGCCGACAAAAAATAACAAAAAGTAATTTTTAAATCTCCAACAATTAAAAAAATCTATGCTACTAGATTATAAAACGTATTACTATAACCTGCCACATGAGCACTGATCTTAGAGTAACAATACTTACCTATTGATTTAATACTTGATTAAACTTCTGTGATTAGACATTAAAATTTTGTTTTATTTCATTCATTTATCAAACCAAACATCTCACAGATCCTTTTTAGTTTATAGAAAAAAAAACGGATAACTCCTAAATCAGGTTATATAGTAAAAATATCAAAGTGTAAAACTGTATATTTACTAAAAAACTGCGTATTGACTTATTATCTACCAACGGGATTTTCAGATTTTACAAATTCGGAATAATTTTGAAATAAATAAGTTTTAAGTGTCCCCTGTAAAATTTACTGTTACGGAGTTAGCCACCTTGCGAATTAAGGTATCGATATGTAGAACACAAATGTTCCTTAAATATTCTTTATTATTTCAAAACGAACAAATTATAATATGGAAGGAATTTATAAATTATACAGCGAAAGTAATATACATATAATGTAAATAAAAATAAACTATAAAAGTATTATGAATAAAAATATGTATTGAAATATTTAATAATAAACATTTTGAAATCTATTGAAATCTTATCTTCATAACGAAGGATATACTATTCAATATATATTTTTATCCCTCAAAATAAGCTTTATCATTTCTATCTACATGTAAAAACATAATACATGTCATAAAAAAGTTTCATCTTCTCACCTTGACCTTAACGTCCCTTCCAAAAAAAAAAAAAGTTTGTCTTAAAAACTTATGTTATGCTACTGTATTTTATTGGCCAAACTCTATATATATATACCAAATCACAAAGTTTGCCACCCCAATTTCATTGAAAATAATTTTGGACGCGTTTGTCCATACGTTTATGTAAGTATCTATTTTCATCATTTATGAAACTCTTAAATCATCAACAGACAGCAGATTTTATATTCTTATCTTCTTATTCGACAAAAAAATCTAAAATATTGTATTTAAAATGTCAAAGCAAATGTATTCGCGTAATTCTTAGAAAGTATTATGACAATTAAAAGTCAATAATTGTGTATTAAAAAGCTCATTTGGTAAATTGGTCGTTTGTACAAATAAGCACTGTGACGACGATTAGAAACTTACTTCACGACAAAAACTCGGTGGGCAGTAGTTGCGTGTCTCTCCATAGCGTCCCTAACACTCGCGCAGTCGAGGGCGGACACTGAGGTCGACGTCACATATATTTGTATGATACCCACTTCAGCAGTTAACAGCAAACGATTGAGTCGTTCGTGTAGCTTTAGTAGATTGTCCCCACTCCACCAGGACTCCGTTACTGGATTCTGATGGCATAGAGTCATTACTTAAATTTTATTCATTTGTTCATGTTAGCTAGCTTTTTATCATATCAAAATTTATTTAACTTACACCTATTATTATTTATTATAATGGTAAATTAATTTTATAATATAGTATTTATATAGTAATTAAAAATAATGAGATGAAGTTGAATGAGAATGAGAAGAATGAATAACATTTGCAACAAATGCAAATCTCATTAGGTTTTCATAAGTAAGTCATATTCCCAAAATGATTGCAACTTGCTAATAATTATATAAAGGAAAAACAATAAAGAAAACTGTACGTTTGAGAGAAATAATCGAAAATGTGTGAAATATACCCCCGCACATAGCCCGCATGACGCAGTATGATAATAGTTCTATGCCCGGACGTTGAAAAGAGTTGAATCTTCTAGCAATTTTAAGTGTACCATTAACGTATAACTTCTAAAAAATCCTTGCAGGCACATCTTGCTGTAGTTGGATTATTACAAACGTGCGAACTGAGTCATAAAACATTAAGCAAAGGAATGTGACAATGCCGCGCGACTGTTTATCGATAAACGGATGCCGCTCGGACGCAGGTAGCTATATAGGACGACGCGGTCGTTGATGACTATAGTCCATTCGTGTTAAGAAAATAGTGAGTCTTAATAGTGAATCTTGATTTGAGATGATAATGACTTTATTTTGATTGGGGATAATTAATCAACTTAATTACTATAAATGAAAATAAAGTCTATATATACTTAATTACTATAAATAATGATGTGATGTGATTTTGACTGCTACTCAGACGATGACACAGACATAGATTAATATTCTACTTTATTTTCTTAACCTTCCCTTCATTACCTGCTATTGACTATCGACCATTTTTTTTATTGTTACACACAACACTAGAAGTGCGAGCGAGAGTTCCGATATGCCTATAAGTGTGAGCGAGAGGTCTGATAAAAATGATTTATGACTCAGTTCGCACGTTTGTAATAATCCAACTGTAGTACCTACATCGTTAACATTTCCTATATATAATTAACAAAAGGTTTAGCAATATTATTCCCATAATCTTATCAACATATTAGGTTACATATATTTTAAACCAGACTAATACATAAATCCTTTTTCGTATATAATACACACCGACTTGGCAATACGTTTTGGTTCATTCTTCTCGCTCCTTTCACTGCTCGACTCTACGCTCCTCGGGCGCACATGGACCAACTCCGTGGCAGAACCAGAACGACTCCCACCGCGACCGCTTGACGACTATTGTACGATAGAAATAATAATTATTATATTAACTCGGACTAAATAATTATATAGACGGACAAAATAAATGTCAAAGTCAAAAATAGTATCGTGTTATGCGTGTTGTTAATGCTACTATTCTCGATATTGCCATACAGATCGCTTACTTTCTTTAAAATATAAGGGAAATTTTACAAATGTATCAGTTTAAATTAAGTAAATGAATAATAACTTATACTTATTTCCTTAAAATGTTTTCGTCAATTATTCAATTTGAAGAATAAAATATGAATAATAAAAACATTTGTATTTTTTAAATATATTTTCTTTTTTGTTATAATATAATTTGTTGGCTATTTTTAATTCATCATTTATTAACCGACTTCCAAAAAGGAGGAGGTTCTCAATTCGTCGGAATCATTTTTGTTCTTTTTTTTATGTATGTTCACGGATTACTCGAAGACGGCTGAACCGATTTGGAATTTTTTTTTGTTTCAAAGGGTATTCTTCCCCGGTGGTCCCATATAAATTTTATCGAAATCGGTCAAGCGGTTTTTAAATAAATGGCTTAATGTAATATGTTTTTATTAAAAATCTTTCTTCTTACAAATTGCTTGCTTATTACGTCTACACTAAAAATGGAAAAATAAAAACTTAAAAAAAAAATAAAAACCGACTTCCAGGCACTGAAAAGTACAAAATAACTAAACAGGGGTTTTCATTTAGAATAGATAATCAGATATTTTCGGAGTCGGTGTGCTTTGATTTGTATTGGCTAGCACCATGGCAACAAACGTACGTACATTTTTTAGTAACGCATTCACCAGCTTAGCTACCGAGTCAAGAGCGCGTAAAGAAGTTTTACTTCAAAAATAATGTGGAAAAGTAATAAACTTAATAATAAAAATGAAATTATAATTTTACTCACTGGTGGCGTAGTACGTCTTCGTAACAAATATTGCGTTGACGGTATTGACTTGACGCTAGCTATCCGAGGCACTGAATCTAGAAACAATATACAAATTGTAAATTGAAAATCATACTACAAATACGCTTTAAACATGAATTCGTTATCGCGTTATAACTTATTATTCATCTAAAATTTTAGATAAAAAAATCTTATGGTAATTAATCAAAAAATAACATTACAATAAAATATTATGTAATTGCTCGTAAATCAAATCAAAATATACTTTACTTGATTAGAATTTTAAATGTCAATATGTAAAATGTTATATTTAATTTTGATTTTACATCTAGATAAAATAAATTTTAATATCTTTAAGTTAAGCAAATGTTACACACAACAGCCAACATATAAGAAATGTTCTAATTAATCAAAAAAAAAAATACATAAAAGATTATACATTTAATAAAATTAGTTACAATTTATAACTGTACAATTTTCACTATAACTAAGCCAGATTTTCGATTACTTAGATATAGTAGACCACATATACCTTACACCTATCTAAATAAATCCTCGATAGCAATACTTATATACAGTGTATAAACAATAACATACCAGTAACAGGTGTCAACCTGGGTCGGTAACCCAACCAGGCCACCAGCAGCGGGTCCACACTCAACGCTGTCGGTTCGACGGTCACGTTGACAAATTCTAAGCAACTAGGGTTGGGAGCTTTACACCATTGAACCGCCGTACGGAGATACGACCTGTAAATACACGTGTTAATGTTATCCATGTACTACTGGACTATATGTTACCTCAAGTCACCTATACAGATAAATAAAATTGTAGTGTCTGTTTGTAATATCAAAATAACAGCTTTATATTAAATGTATATGGAATAATATACGGTACTTATAAGAAAAACACAATTTTTAATTTCTTTGTCTGTCTGTCTGTTCCGGCTAATGTCTGAAACGGCTGGACCAATTTTAACGGGACTTTCATTGGCAGATAGCTAATATTATAAGGAATAACTAAGGCTACTTTTGTTTTAGAAAAAGAATTAGTTTCGCTTAAAAAAATTAAAACGTACCCACCCGAGGGAAGTGAAAGTCGGTAGTAGTCTATATGCGTACTAAATTTTATCAAAATCCGTCCAACCGTCTCATCGTGAAAGAGCAACAAACATACACACACACATATATTAAACTTTCGCATTTGTAATCATTATAACATATTATTATTATAGAAGTCAGATATTACTACATACAATTATATGTATACGTATATTATAAGTATTTTTCTGTCTAATCATATATTACTGTACCTACTAAAGTACAGATAATTTTATTTTTGCACAGGACATATAAGAAAGTATTTATGAAAAACCGGACATTAGAGTTTGGATAAATCTATACACTGCTAGTATATTATAAATATTATACCTACATATATTATTCAATGTAAATATTATGAACTCACGTAGAAGTCGGTGCTTCCGGCGCGGAGAACAGCCATGCCTGCTTTAGTTCGCCGCCTACTAAATAAACCGTATAAAATACATTAGAACAATAGAAAGAAAAGACAGTACGATATAAGACAAAAAGAAATATAATACATGTACCCAGTAATTATATATGTAAACACTGTTTTTATAAATAATCGTCAAAAATGTTTGAAAATTGATGCATTTATTAAAATAGAATAAAGATATAATTTAAATAAGGTTGAATATTAAATTTAATATATATTCTTTATTGCACATTAAAAAACAAAAATTACAAATATCTCTAAGACTTATCTCTAAAAGAGATCTCTTCCAATCAACCTAGGAGGTGAGAAAGATTATCATTTAGCGGAGCAGAAAAGTGCAAGGTAATATGGAAATAAAGTTAAAAAAAAGAAATCATAGTATATATAAAAATAACATACTACATGTAGTCTTAATATAATAAATAACACAAACATACAAGTATATAAAATACATAGATAACAATAATAATTATAATACATACTATATTTTATACCTAATATATTTATAATATATAAATTTATTGTATTTTTATAAAAAAATGAACTGATATCCAACGTATCGTCGCCGTTAGAGCTTATTTGTTCAAACTACCAACATTTTGTGGTGCTTTAGGGTAAGGTTTGAACCTCGTATTTTAAAAACAAAGCTATACTTTTAAGATTTATTATACATATAAAAGAGACTAACCCTCGCTTCGCTCAGGTTCATCCCTACGTTGCTTCCCCATACAAACTTTCACCCCCTTAAGGAATGATTTCCATGATGAAAATTTATCCTGTGTCCTTCCCGGGGTCTCGAACTACCTTCTTAACAAATTTCGTCTAAATCGGTTCAGCAGTTTCGGAATATTTAATTTAATTAATACCAATAGAATTGACATTTAAAAGTCAATAATTCTGTATTAAAAACTCTTTCGGTAAGTTGTTGTTGGAACAAATTATTAATATTCATAGATGTCTTTCTCAAATTTAATCATTTTTTTACACCAAAGACCTCAAAGCACTGAGACGACGGTATGTTAAAATACTCTATGATAAAAGACTCCACTTACTTGGATAATGAAAAGCGGTCGCTTTGGCCGAATTTAAGGTGATAAAGTGAGTGTTGATGTTTTTCGTCACATATCCGCGCAACGACAGCTCCTCTAACGTCACATCGATGGCTACAGATTCTAAAACGTACAAATATACCGAATAATATAAGATTGAACTAAAAATGTAAAAGAAAGTTAACATAGAATTAGTAACTTTGGTAATTTTTTTACCATTTGAACTACTGGGGTAAAAGATAGCCTGATCGGCCATAAACTATTTCTATGTAAAATAAATCAGGCTTCAAATCACTATATATAAAAAATCATGTCAATCTATTGTTACGCTAAATTGGATAAACCGACAAGCTTTTGCATTTAAAAAACAAAAAAAGTTTTTGCATTTAAAATTTCACTAGTCAATATTTCAATAATTGTTTCATCCTTGTTTTTTTACCCACTGTTTATTACAGGAAAAAAAATTCGCTATACATACCTATTATTATTATTATTAGGTTTAGTTAAATAAATTAATAAAGCTTTACAATTTACATCGTTATGCTTTTACCTTCCAAATTTAAAAAATCTTATTAATGACCACTACTACCACTACTGAATCTATACTAATATAATAAAAGAGGCAGAGTTTGTTTGTTTGAACGCGCTAATCTCAGGAACTACTAATCTGATTAGAAAAATTATTTTAACATTAGACAGCCCGTTCATTGAGACAGACTTGTACACACTATTGTAAAAATGATCTTTATAATATGTTTAAGTGCTTTAAGCTCAGAAACTACTGAGCCCATTTCAAAAATGCCTTTTGCTTAAAGCCAAAGAGTTTTTTTTGTAGCTTTAACGCAAGCGAAGCCGCGAGTTCAGCTAGTTAAAAATATTTTTACAAAATCATCTAACTACTATCAATGGCATAAAGAATTGATATGTTATATTAAAATCAACATAAAAAATGTAATTCTAAACTACAATTACCTTCATCGCTCAGCGCGTCCTTTGCGAGTGTAGTGTGTTGTAAAGGACTGGCGAGCTTTTCATTTATCAAAGACTGCAGTACATGATATGCGGCCTGGAGTCGAGCTGCCGAACCACATAAATTTGCTTCCCCTGGTGAAGAAATTTATTTTTAACAAATAAATGATATCTTTGTACTTTAGAAAAGATAATTAGTTTTGTTATTTTATATTTTGTTAGTTTTTTTTGTAGTTGATACCGACAATCAATTGACATACTTTTCTAAGCTGTCAAAACTCAGTACTCTAACAATTTATTGATGTCAAAACAACTAAACATCTAATTTTAGGATGTTATAATTTTATAACATCCTACGTTGTGTCAATTACCCAATATTCATTTTACTCAAAATAAAAGAAGACACAAAAATAAACAAAAGAACGTAATTTCATATAAAAAACTATATAAATCAAAAACACACATACGTATAGTAAAAGTATATCCGAAGAGCACGCTTTCCGCACGTTTAAAAAACGCACTATTCAACAGCGAATGCGTTATAAAGCGCACGTTAGCTCTAGCGCAGGCTCTTGGATTATCTTCTTCTGAAGAACAAATGCCTGCTTGTAAGGAGTCAATATTAGCTGATAGGTGCAGTCGGGCACCTTGCCATAGCGCGCCAGAGTCTTCTAGTATTTGACATGCTGCTGAGCATACTCTGTGGGAAATGTTATAAACATCATATAAACAGTTAATATAAACTAAATTATTTATACACAATTTATATATATAATAAAGCAGTCCATACTTCCACCATAATAAATATTATTTTTTGTTTACTGGTAACTTTAGGTAGCCTTTTGCAAAGTCTAACAAATTCAAATTATTTTATTCAGCACTAGCGGATCACCGTCGTTTCGCTCGGGTTCGTCCCTAGGTATATTTTAAAGGTTAGTATGAAATACAAATCTTTGAATTTCTCGGCTTTTCTGTACTATAATATGCATGTACTATACATATAAACCTTGCTCTTCACTCTATCTATGAAAAAAACCGCATCAAAATCCGTTGCGTAGTTTTAAAGATCTAAGCATATACGGGGACAGACAGCGGGGAGCGACTTTGTTTTATACTATGTAGTGATTAAATTATTACAATTTTTTACTGAACATCATGAGTATACAATCAGTTCGGAAAGAAGAAGCCTCAGACCTGAGGAGAAGAACTCGCGAAAGAAACTCAGCGGGAATAAAATATTTACCTTGTGTACTACTGTACTAGAATATAAAGTAGACTAACATGTCACTTTTGACATATTAATTATCCCAAAATATCACGACTAGGCTTACTAGCCTTCCATTTTCCAATATACCATTGTATTAAATATTATAATATTATTGAAGATTATTTTAAAGTTTTATATTGCTTAGAAGAAGATTTAAACGAAATATTTTTTTATTTGAACGTGCATATGAAACGAATATTACTTATGTTTTTCTTAACGGCAGATTTTCCTATCGTCATAACCTGAAGGCGCTTTTTTTTTGTTATACCCAGTGTATGCCTCCTCAACCAATCACACTTCTCTAATATACCTTCGTCACTCATTACCATACTTCACCAAACACACAACCTCCATTCCATTTCTTGTACACCTCATTTGCATTACACAAATTAAATCATTGTAATTCTGTTAAAAATGAGTTGAGTTCAGTAGTTCTTTTGTTCATCGCAAATAATTTTGTTTGTTTATCAAATAGGACTCCAAACAATTACACGTTTTATATTAATATGACTAGACAAAAATAACTCTATCCCACGGGAACCGTACATTTTTCCGGGATGATATATAGCCTAAAGCCTTCCTCGATAAATGGACTATCCAACACAAAAAGAATTTTTCAATTCCATCCAGTAGTTCCTGAGATTAGCGCGTTCAACCAAACAAACAAACAATCAAACAAACTCTTCAGCTTTATAATATTAGTATAGATTGATAAAGCTGCCCTGATTATAGAGACCCACAACTTGCATCAAAAAATATTTACATATGAACTATATTATAAAAAAACAAAAACAAACTAACTTAAATTAACATTGTCTAGTGAAATAGTAAGAGAACTTAAAGATAATCTATAAATTAATATTATAGGCAAGCCGATTAAAAATGTGATATTTCGATCGAAAGGGACATAGAATAACTGACACTTGTTTTTAATTCTTTTTAATATATTTTTTAGATAATTACAATGTTTTAAAATAAATTAAACATTTTTAGTAGGCAATAAGAATTGTTTGTGATAATACGTGAAAGATTTAAGTTATATTAAATGTATAAAAAGGAAATAAAATTTAATTTCATAAACTATGATTTTAATTTATTATAAAAATTAAGATATTTTTTATAAAAAAATAATTCTTCGTTACTTATTGTGCATTTTTTGATTTGAGTTATGCGCCAAAGTCTACTGCGCATGCGTCATGCAACAACGATAGAAACTAGGCAGATATTTTCTTCCTTTTTTTTATTTATAGATATACTGCACAACTTCTGGCTTGTCGTTTTTACTTATTTGTCTGTGGGATACCATTTATCGATGATACGTAACATAATTTATCTTATACAAATTAAAATCATAATTACCTGTGTGGGTACAAAGGTGAAGTGATAGATATGGATGCATTAGGCAACTGCAAGTCCAGTACTAAGGGAGACTTAGTATTGTGGTCCAAACTATGCTTTGAAGGTACGATTCGTATTTTAAGACCACTTATGTCTATATTTGTATGGCGCAGAGGCAGATTTTCTGAGAGCGCGTCACATTCTTCCACGGTTAAAGTACGCATTGGAACTTCTGAAAAAAATATTATTACTTAAATAAGCCAATCAAATACTTGTCTGTATGTGTTATTTAAAATATTTTTGTGAGTAATTTATTTTTCCAAAACTTATTAAAACACACGCAAATTAACTTACAAAATGTAGAAAATCTTAAGAAATATATTAAGACGTTTTTTTACATGCTTCTGTTAGTTCTTTACATTTTTGAATGAAAAATAGTTTTTACATAACACTTCTTTTTACACAGTTTTATAGAATTGGAAAAACATATGATTATTTTTGAGTAAAACTAAATTTTTATTAATAATAAATAAAGACACGATAGATCATTATTATACCTGGTTCTTCGACGACAGGAATTTCTTTTAGCACGTTTCCCAATACTGCAAGGCGATGCATTAGGCCTGTCGATACGTCGATTGAAATAGGTCGGATCGCCACCTTCAGACTACTGTCTTCTAGCCAATCACTAAAAACATAACATTTGCATATATTACAAAATACATCTGTATGGAAAATAAATATAAATTATTATAAGTGCAGTACTTGTATATTACTATCATAATGTCTATTTTTGTGTTCACATGTGCAATAACCAAATGTAAACCAAGCCTTCTAATGGTACCATTAATTAATGTATCATTATACAAGGATATAATTAAATAAAAAAAGATATAAAGAAAAAGTGCCCATAGTTTCCCCTACATATTCCATAATAATAGGAACAAAACTGATAATTACCTATACTCAAAGTCTCGAGGCGGATTATCATATGGGTTAGTCAAAGCGTCTGAAGGTGACCTATCATGATTGTACTCGAAATATATAACTGGCGCCATCTTTTGCCAAAATTCGTCAACTTCCTCGTGCGCCTGCGCATCTTGTCGACTCGTATCAACTTTCGGCTTTTCCGTTGTCTCTGGAGACTATAATACACAGAATAAATATAATTTATATTGTTATGGAGCTGCAAAATAAAAACAACACACAGAGTACAATAAGATCGTCGATGTAACACTTTTCATTTTTTAATTATTAATATAATAAATCACCTATAGTACTATATACAGAGTGATTGTATGTCATGTATGTATGTATATGTCAAAAATATACTTTTAATATATGCAATTTGAAATAAACACAGTTCGAATGTTGATATTCTATACATCATGTATACTTTTAATAAGAGATTATTTGAAACACTGTGTGTGTCAATTTTTTCGTTTAAATGAAAAAGTTTCATCTTCTAATAAATGAGAGAGACAAAATTTATCCTCTAAAGTACGAATTTACAAAAATCTTTGTTATTCCTTATCTTCGTTAAACAAGTATCTAACTCTTGTACAAAATGTCGTCATTCTAGACCCAGTGGTTAAGTATATACAAACAACGTTTATAAGTAATCTTAATACATGGATGAATTTAAGATTATTATAAAGTATATATCTTTAAATATATAGCCCTAATAACTCAATTGTGTACTCACACCCTCAGAAGGCCCCTTAAACTGCTCATCGATAGCGACAGCAGTCTCGACCACTTGCTCTATAAGTTCTTCCTCCACCCAACTCCAAGGCTCTTCGTTATCGCTTGCTATTTTCTTTAAATATACAGTTGGTTGGTCTAGACGCTGTAACGGAATAAATTTTAATGTTAGAATATTTATGTCAAAATAGTAACAATTCTTTGCAGAATAACAAATGCTTAAGAATAATACTCCGGGCTGTTACTGAGACTTACTAAACAAAAAGACTCAATAACTAAACTTGGCCCGACCCGGGACTCGAACCCAGGACCTCTCGATGTGCAGCTGTACTAGCTAGCCACTACACCACCGAGGCAGTTAAGAATATAGACTACGACCGAAATAACGTAATGAGAACTTAAATGTTATCATATGAAATATATTTTTTTACTGTCTTAGTCACTACATAAAGTTCAAATTATTATCTAATACTGATGCGATATGTAATATATTTGAAACATGAAAATATTTCTCCAAAATTATGTTATGTTATTTTTTCTGTAGACCTTTTTGGGACTTTTTAAAATTGTTTTGATGTATCTCTAAAGGTTTAGCTATGTAATCGTACAAAAGCAGTTTTTTTGACAAAACGCCGCCTAGGCTCGTTTATCGCTCTTTCTATTACTGCAAAACTTAAAAATAAAGCCACACAGCGATTTTGTTTTATACTCTATAGCAGCGGTCGGCAAACCGCGGCCCGTGACTGTTTTATAAAGAAAACTTTTTATGCTTTTTGAGTATTTGGAATTTGTAATTACCGAAAAAATAAATATGTTTCTCGTCTCACAGATAAGCATTGAAGAGTCATTTTAGGAATTGTCATATTGAACGTTGTAGTTGACATATTTTGTGGTATATGCTTTTTTTTTGTTTTTTTTTTTTTTGCTCTCACAAGTGCGGCCCGCCTTAAAGGTTGCCGACCGCTGCTCTATAGGTATACTCGTAGATAGACAAACAAAACTCACGACACTAGCGTCCAGTACCCCGCACACACACTTGCCGTGCGACGAGAGTGTGAGGAGGCGCGTCCCGAGCTTCACGCGCAAGAGCGTGGGCGAGCACATGGAACTTTTTATAACCGCATCGGTCGCTGTCAGCTCTAGTATACCACGTGCTCGTTTGCGATTTGCTGCCTCTAATTCCATTATCTGAAAACATAATATGTTTTAAAATAAACTAATCTGCGTTATGCTGAAATAACACACAGACTACTGTTAGTAATAAAATTTAAGAATAGTTGACGCTGCCTATATGGAATATTTTAAATACAAACAAAGGCATCTAGGGAAGGTAAGTCTCTAGTAGCTTGTAAGAAGACGATAGCAATATAAGAATAAGAAGACGATTAATTTAAACAACCTATGAAAAACAAAAGACTAATAGAGATAATAAAAAAAGTCTTAAGTCACAGTCACATTTTTAGATTAAACAGTATAACCTACTTTTAAGCCATACATTTCTATATATGTATATCTAACCTTAAAAACCAAGGAGACATGATCAAAATGCGCTGTAAAGGCGACAGGCACAGGGGTGGCCGGCGCAGGGGTCTCTTCCATCCCCTCGCTGTCCAACGTGGGCAACCACGACCACGCCCACTCCGACCAGCTCTCTGTTCGAGCTGGTTCAGCAGAGTTTGATGATGCGGCATCTAAAGTGTTAACTATTTGTAATTATAAAATAAAAAGTACAAATAATCAATTGTAATATATAGTACTGAACTAGAACTCGATATGCACGTATGTTAGTTTGTTAGATTTTCTCGAAAATAGTGTGACATAAATTTGTATCAAACACGTGTCAAATTTTAACCCAACTAATACTTTCTTAGATTTACGCGAATGTTTGACATTTAAATAAAACTATCTTTTCGGATTTTTTCGCGGATTTATTTTGATTTTTGGTTCCCGACGTTTCGATTGCTTTACAGCAATCATGGTCACGGGAGAGACTGAGGTGTTAGATGTCTCAAAGGTATTATATAGTTGTTACAGACAGCCTACCCACAAATAACAAAATGAATTCAAAAAAACTTGAAAATTGGCACCAAAGTACCTTACAATATTTGTTAATTTTAATTTTAAAACATTTTTTTATAATTTTAATTACTTTTATATTATTTAATTTTATATTATTTATATAATTTTAGCTTTATTATTATAATTATTACAATTTTTTAGAAAATTTATTGGTTAATAATCTATATTTAGTGTTGCCATTATTATATTTATAACTATAAAGAAAAAATAAATTATTAATTATTTAAGCCACATTATTATTCTATGTGTAATTTAAAAAAATTAAAATTAATTAAGAATTACTATTTGCAAATGAAAATATTAATTTGAATACTAATTTAAATTACTGTTATTTTGATCCGCACAGTAAGAACTTACTACATCTAACTGTCTGTTTTGTTTAGATATATTATTTGATTTTATTATATTAATGACAGGATCCCATGACGATGGTAGTTCCCAGCCATCTTCCCTATTGAAATTTGGATGTTTTTTAATTTCTATGGCTTCCCGAATCATTCTAGGGCGATATCTGTTTTCTTTCGCGAGGATTTGGGGTCTATCGAAGCGAATATAATGGCTTGGGCGGTCCTGACTATGTTTGCAGACAGCAGATGTTGTATTACGACGGTGTTTCACATCAGCTATGTGTTCCTTGACCCGAGTTCTAATGGACGAGGAGACTGCCTTAAACACATCGCCCGTGACTCCTCGTTTCTACAAGCGGTATGTAGATGACACTTTCACAATATTACCATCTGATAAAATATCTGTATTCTTAGAACATCTTAACTCCATAAACCCTAAAATACAATTTACAATGGAACTGGAGTCTAATAATTCCTTAGCTTTCTTAGATGTATTAGTCATACGTAACCCAGATAACACCTTGAGTCATACTGTGTATCGAAAGAAGACCCATACAGATAGGTACTTGAATGGTGAATCTCACCACCACCGTTCACAGTTAGCTACCGTGGGAAAATCTTTGTTTCAGAGAGCACAAGGGATCTGTGACGAGCAACACCTGGCCGGAGAGCTGCAACATGTCAAGCAAGTTCTGCGAGACAACAAGCTGCAAGTGCCGCGCCTACGTCACAGGGACCGAGTGAAACCAGCCACAGTCGAGCGCGTCCCTGCAGTCCTACCTTACATGAGAGGAGTCACTGACAAGATTGGCTACATCCTAAAGCGAGCTTCAATTAAAACTTACTTCAAGCCGCCAAAGAAAATAAGTCAATTCTTACCACCTGTCAAGTGCCACATCCCTCTACAAGATGCAGGAGTTTACAAGCTTGATTGTGATTGTGGACTCTCTTACATCGGACAAACAAAGCGATCCATTAGAACTCGGGTCAAGGAACACATAGCTGATGTGAAACACCGTCGTAATACAACATCTGCTGTCTGCAAACATAGTCAGGACCGCCCAAGCCATTATATTCGCTTCGATAGACCCCAAATCCTCGCGAAAGAAAACAGATATCGCCCTAGAATGATTCGGGAAGCCATAGAAATTAAAAAACATCCAAATTTCAATAGGGAAGATGGCTGGGAACTACCATCGTCATGGGATCCTGTCATTAATATAATAAAATCAAATAATATATCTAAACAAAACAGACAGTTAGATGTAGTAAGTTCTTACTGTGCGGATCAAAATAACAGTAATTTAAATTAGTATTCAAATTAATATTTTCATTTGCAAATAGTAATTCTTAATTAATTTTAATTTTTTTAAATTACACATAGAATAATAATGTGGCTTAAATAATTAATAATTTATTTTTTCTTTATAGTTATAAATATAATAATGGCAACACTAAATATAGATTATTAACCAATAAATTTTCTAAAAAATTGTAATAATTATAATAATAAAGCTAAAATTATATAAATAATATAAAATTAAATAATATAAAAGTAATTAAAATTATAAAAAAATGTTTTAAAATTAAAATTAACAAATATTGTAAGGTACTTTGGTGCCAATTTTCAAGTTTTTTTGAATTCATTTTGTTATTTGTGGGTAGGCTGTCTGTAACAACTATATAATACCTTTGAGACATCTAACACCTTAGTCTCTCCCGTGACCAGGATTGCTGTAAAGCAATCGAAACGTCGGGAACCAAAAATCAAAATAAATCCGCGAAAAAATCCGAAAAGATAGTTTTATTTAACCCAACTAATTTCGATATAGCCATGAACGTGACAAAAAACGTTTTATTTAATTGATAAAACAATTTATAAGAAAAACATGAATATATATAAGTATATTCATTTTACTATACTTCCGTTTATAGTAAGACATTTTTATAGCACCCTTAGAATAAAATAATACACCAAGTTTCAGTTCCCATAAATGAGAAATACTAGTATAAAGTAGAATATAATTGACAATTATTATGCATTCATCCATACTACAGATTTGACAAAATTCAAAAACCATTCAATAGTGTTATAATTAGTTCTTTAAAACATAAGTACATAAGTACCAATAACCTACAGAAGTATCACTTCTTGTGCGGTCAGCCGATACAAATCAAAGCACACCGTCTTCGAAGATATCTGATTAGGTATCTATAGTAAATGAAAACTACCAGTCAGTTATTTTTTAATTTTTAGTGTTTTTTTTTTTTTGAAGTTGAGTTTTTTTTTTGAAGTTTTTTTTACAACACTCACTTATAGGCGTCACTGGCACATTCGACTGTTTAGCGACAGGCGGAGGCGACTTCACTTCGACCGGAGTCCTCTCTCGTAGCAGCCGCAGTAAGAGCACGAGCTGTTCATTGTTCACGCCCCACGCCAGCCGGCTGGACAGCAGTTGCACACTGAGGCTTCTAGCACGACGGGTGTTTGCTGATATCAGTCTGGTTAACACTCTGTAATACGTTTATATTAATGAGATTTATATTAATATTCATTTGTGTCTTTATGTTGCACTAGAGATTTACTACGCTCGGGTAGGTGTATCTAGGTGTTCTATGTATTTATAACTATCAGTACCCACGGCTTCGGCCGCGTTAAACTTTCAATATAAACATCAGTTTTACAATAATGTTATAGTCTGCCCGATTTGTTAACATTTATGATTACTGCTTACCCTTGGGTAATAACATGATGATATATAGCTTTATAGCCTTCCTCAATAAACGGGCTATCTAATGCAAAAAAAAAAATTTTTCAAATCAGATTAGTACTTAGTTCCTGAGATTAGCGCGTTCAAACAAACATCAATTTGAAATATAATATACTTATAGATAGTAAATAGTGATTAGATAAAATAGTCACCTTAGGTCTAATTGACAACGATACAAGAGTGGTTCATGAAAGAATCTGATCTTGCCATCGGAATCACTCTTGTCAAGGCACAACGTCAGGTCATCCAAGCGGACCAGCCGCCTTATTGCTGGCTGGTTTTGGTCAATATCTGAAGATAGTTTTTTTAAATTTTTACTATATATATATATAGCCTTACTATATCCAAAATATATGGTTCGATATAAGAAATAAATGTTAGCGTAAACCATTATCTTACATTTCTATGCAACCTACTTTATTCTTGGATCTGTCAGTCAGTGAGTAGTAGTAGTGAGTGATGAGTATCAATGACTAATTAAGCATGTAGGATTATTTAGCCAAAGCAAATCCAGGTCATAATTCTCAAACCTGTGTCTAAGAAGATATTAGAAGTAGTCAATATTGAGCAAATATGGGTCTTGTAGATATTTATATTTTGGGACAACTTTTACATACAGAGATTGGAATCCTTGTCTATATTCTTCATGGTACAAATCATTACTAACCCATGTGTGTCAATCACAACAAATGTACCTAAAAGTTACTCAACCATAAAATATTATACATATAGGACAAACAGTAACATTGTTATTTACACTATCACTTACCAGCAAAAGCAGGTTCCCAATTAGGACCAACACTGTGAATAGCCAAATGCTTCACATTCAGTGACATAACAATATCATCGTGAACATACTTCACTATTAACGAGTGTACACGAACAGCGATATTGCTCACTATTCGTCTTACAAGTGCCTGCATGTAACCCGGTGGCGCTTCTACAACTTGAGTTCTTGAACTACAAAAAATTAATAACAATATTTTTTTATTTAAATGTTATTAAGCTTGTGAATGGTCTGTTTGTTACTTCAATTTGCATTATTCAAATGTTTATTTATGAGAGTGATGTTGTGGGCAATAACTAGTATTTAATATAATATCCATGTAATATCTAAAATAAGATATATACTTTTTGCTCTAAAACTTAATAAAGTAAATGTGTAAAATAAAAATACAATCAGACAATAATAACAAAATTTAAATCAGCTTTTTATCCAAACTATTGGAATGATTACACTCAACTGTACTTAAAAAATTATTTATGATGTAACAAAAAAGGACATTTATAGAGAAAATCTTTACTCTGATTGTGAAGTGATTGACTATTATTTTTTCTTATAATTTCATTACTTCAATATACCTACATGAAATCGTGTAAGATAAAAAATATTATTTTAATAACATGTTTAAAGAGCTCCATAAATAGATTAATTTTTATTATGATAATACTTTCTTAGATTTACGCGAATATTTGTGGGTAGGCACTGTCTGTAACAAGTATACAACGCTTTTGAGATGTCTAACACCTTAGTCTCTCCCGTGACCATGATTGCTGTAAAGCATTCGAAACGTCGGGAACCAAAAATCTAAATAAATCCGCGAAATAATCCGAAAAGATAGTTTTATTTAAAATGTCTTATTATGATGGTTATAATTACACAATAGAATTATCATTCATAATAAATTCAATTAAAGTTTTACCTATGAGTTTCTTGCTGTGGACTATCATCGGGAGGTGGATTCAAACTTAAAATGCACTCTGAAAATATTTAAAAATAATATGTTTTAATTACTTTTACTATAAACATTGTTTTATATAATAATAAAAGTTATAATCAAGTATTCCTAAAAATAATTTCCACTGGTCTTTTTATCACCAACTATTTCAATAGCTTCAAATAACAATTTAATTACATCCATGATAGGCATTTAAAAGTTAATAATTTTTATTTTTCAAATTGGATTAGTAGTTCCTGAGCTTAACGAGTTCAAGCAAACAAACTGCCTCTTTATAATATTTGTGTAGATGAACTTATTTTATTTTAATATATACTAGCGATTCATGTTTTAACATATAGTCTAGATTTCTCAGAGATGGGATATTTTCCCCCAGTATTTGGGATATTTTCCACCTATATGTTGACCCGGATAACCAGCTATCATACCAAATTTCATAAAAATCTGTCCAGTGGTTTTCTCGCAATGCGTTAACAGGCAAAGAGACAAAAATTCTAAAAACTATAGATTTGGCCTCTGTATCAATAATAATTACTATTTCAATAAGATTTTCCAAACAATATTTAATGTACAGATTTGACTCAGAATTTTATTATATGTTAACTTTTATTTTATAATTATTAAATTTTCTTTATATAATCACAGATCATATATAGAGTACAGATAGTGCATCCCATACAAATATTTGGACATCGCTAACTCACGCTATTGGACACACTATTTTTTTTGTCCTGAAATGATAATAGATGGCGCAAGTGAGAATTAAAAATAAGCAACTCTAAATGATAGATGGCATTAAAAGCTAAGGGTATCTATCCCCGAGCTGCCGCTGCGCAATATTGTAGGTAACTATGTAATGTCTCTCAAGGCTACTATGACAATTACAAACTATATTTTAGAAATATTGTCTTTGAGTGCTACAAAACTTTTTATTATATTGAGCGCCATCTATGAACACAGTTTACATAATTATTATGAAAGATCGTGCTATCACAATGTAGTACCCATTATTGCCGCCAGAAATATAACGATATTATTGAATTTTATAAAACTTCAAAAACATTATACTTTTGTCCATTACTTCCTTTTTTCTTACTTTAGGTATTTTTTTTAAAGTTAGAATATATGCTTTTCGCATTTAATTTTTTTCAAATTTTGAATTTAACATGAACATAAAAACAAATCGATACATACAACGCCATCTATTATAATTTTTTTTATCTAATTTCACTTTATTCGTGATGTGACCCCATGATATAATATATTAAATCCTCTTTTATATAATATATTAAATTTTCTGAAGTTAATAACTTTACTCACCAATAGTATTAATAGTGACAACAATAGGTTCTGACATAATTTTAGTCCATGGGACCTGTATAAGCAATTCGTGTATTCGTCCTGACACCAAAGTAAAAGGTAAAGCCACTTCCTGTTGTAGAACATCTGCTTTGAGCACAAGGTTGTGAAGAGTAACACCCCCTCCCCATAATGATACCTGAAATAAATATAGTTTGGGTATTGCTGCCATAGCAATTATAAAACTTTATGCTCATTAACTACATGTTGATGATTGCATAATGCATTAAAGTGTGTAATTTTTAGCTTGTGTATATGTTTTAGTTATATATGTATACGTAAACAACATAATTTACTACACTTACTTGTGCATCAGCAGGCTTAAAGTCTCGAACATATTTATCAACATAACTCAGTAGTATTGGTGTTACATATGACTCAATGTTGAACATCGTAGAAATTAACCGATGTCACCACTAACAGATTTTGCATTTAACTGTAAAATTTTAAGTTCTTCTTCAACTCTGATACAATATTTATTGATCACAGACTTAATAATAATTGAAAAGTTGATAAGAAAAACTTCCAAGAAAACTTTTTGTAGCATTTCACTTTGAACAATCAAAGTTAAATACTTTAAGTGTATTTGTAATATTAGTATAAATGCTTACTTATGGATAACAACTTTTTAATCACAACAATGTTATTTGTACAAAGATTTAGAACTTGGAAAAATTATATTCACTTTTTATAAAAAAAGAATTACCAGCATACAATTAGTCTGATTAGCATGGAAATGTTAATAAAAAGAATTACAAAAATAATATGCCTATTACGTTTAACTATTGTTTATTCCTGTCGTTTTATATATTTAGTTCTTATTATTTACTTTTTATACCTATACACCAATACATACCCATTTTTATTGAACTTATGATAAAATATAATACGACAACACACAATAAATAACGAAATCAAAGTCGAAACACCGACTTTATTTTTTAATCAAAAGTGACATTTGGCACATTGTCAAACTAGTTTTTTTTTTTGTGGGATTTTTTGACCGGCAGGGTGATTACGTATCTCGCGACAGGCTTGCGACAGTTGTAAATCGCGCGATCGCTGCTGTCAAACGTCACTTTTGTATTACGTAACAGCGGCTAGAGAGCAGACTGCAGTCGAGAGAGATGGGTTCATAGATTGTCCGATAGAGGGTGAAAGAGCTCGACTGCATTCTGCTCTCTAGCCGCTGTTACGTAATACAAAAGTGACGTTTGACAGCAGCGATCGCACGATTTACAACTGTCGCAAGCCTGTCGCGAGATACGTAATCACTATAGATGGGCCAACTCGGGTTTTCGCTAACCCGAGTTAATACGAGTTAAAATCATGGTAACTCGAGTTCAACCCGAGTTAACTCGAGTTAGCATGTTGTGCTATGAAATTTATACACTCTCTCATTCTATTCAGAGTTGAATACATTTAAACTTTTTCAAGTTTTTGACATGTTTTGACTATTGACTACGTAAGTGAGACTTTTTAAATATAATAAGTAAACAAATGAAGGAAATTGTTATGTTATTATTATATTATAAACACAAAAGAAACAATACTAGAAACTTTATTACATAAATCTAACAAGTTATTATTTATTTTTAAGCACTTGTATTAATTTCTGGTTTATGAATACAATTCTATATACAAAAACTATCCAGTGATGCACCGATTCGTACATCGCGCTAGCCCGAGAAAAAGTAAAGTCAACTTGACAAAGCTCTTGACCGCTTGATGTAATCGCAAATTAATTATCGAATATTAAAATAGAGGTTTTATCCTTATAATATTGTATTTTTTTAATGTACAGTGTATTAGTTATAGATAAAGAAGTAAAAAAACAATAAACATAACTTAGCTTTTGGCTTAGGCTAAAGCAATTAAAATAACAACACCACTTCTCAAATTATAATTTGATAAATTAACATCTATAAACATGAAAAAATAACAAATAACGATATTAATATTAAAATATAAATGGTTGATAGAGATACTACCAGATGGTGGTGCCGTGCCCGGTCTACACCCGGGTGTCTCCCTAGGTACGTTTTACGGTTTTAAATACATATGTAGATAAAAATAGTTATTGCGAATGTAACTAAGGAGATAGACATATACTATGCGACCTCTTTAAAGATCTACAATTTTCTATTATGGTATATGGTGTAAACGGGCTAGTTTCCGCAACCACCAGTTACCACTACACGAAATTTAGTTAAAATCGGTTAAGTACTTTTGGCGTGAAATGCATATAGATATAAAAACAAACAGATATCAGATCAACCAATCAATCAGACAAAAATTTCTTTTATATTATTTTATTAATTTCATTAATATATAGATTTATTATATACTAGCGACTCACTAGGTACGTTTTTACGTTTAGCTATTTTTATACATAAAAAGTAAATAAGATAATAACAAGCAACGAAGCCCAAACAAGGGCCGCTATATACATTTCAAATAACATTCCTGTGCAGATCTTAACCGACTTCTGTTCCAGAGATATCTGCACAATAAAAACAGCCAAAACCCAGATGACGTCAAGGGAAGTAGTCCTCTCGTCGGTATATATGCCAGACGGAGAGGACCCCCCCCCCCCCACAAGACCTGGTGAGACTCATCAACTACTGCGAAGCAGAAGGACTAGACATCATAATTGCCACAGATTCGAACTGCCATCACACGATCTGGGGTAACGAAAACACAAATGCTAGAGGTAAGATATTAATTGAATATCTATCGACCACTAACCTAGACATTATCAATACAGGTAACAAACCTACCTTTGTAACAAGACGTGCCAATAGTATTATTGATCTCACGCTAGCGAACGACGGTGGTGCCAAACTGATATCCAACTGGCATGTGTCTGATGAAGCTTCCTGCTCGGACCATCGGTGGATACGCTTCGATCTAGGGCTAAATTCCACACACCCCCAACCCTTCAGAAACGCTCGAAAAACAAATAAGGAGCAATTTCGCAAACTACTCATCGTATCGAACAACTAGTCAACAAACTTACACAGTTAATGACCAAATGCTACGAAGCAACATGCCCATTAATTCACCCTCCGAAAAACCCAGCTGACAAACATTCATGGTGGGGTCCGGAGTTAAAACGCCTTAGAACCAAGGTTAGGAAAGCCTTTAATAGAGCTATGAATACATACAACGATCTAGATTGGGATCACTATAAGAATGTTAAAGCCAGGTACAAAAAACGTATAAGATACTGGAGAAATCGTGCATGGCGAAAATATTGTGAGTCCATAGAATCGTTTATACAGGCAAACAGAATTCGTAAAATTCTTACCGGTCAACCGCAAAGAGAACTGAGTTCCCTAAGGAAACCAGACAACTCATTCACCAAATCTTTGGAGGAAACACATCAAGTACTTTTGCAGACGCACTTTCCCGACTGCACAATTACTAATGAAACCAAATGGTCAGACACAGACCACGACACAACAGACACTTCATGGCAATTTGCAACGGAGGTCATAAACCCGAAGAAAATAGCGTGGGCCATCAAAAGCTTCCAACCATTCAAAGCACCAGGCCTAGACGGTATCTACCCAGCCTTCATACAATGGGGAGGCCCAGAACTGTATCACATACTCAACAAAATATACCAAGCATGTCTAGCCCTTGGCTACGTGCCCAAAACCTGGAGAGAGGTTAAGGTAATTTTCATACCGAAACCCGGGAAATCAGACTACTCGGATGCAAAATCCTACAGACCAATCAGCCTCACATCATTCTTACTTAAAACTTTGGAAAGAATATGTGACAGATACCTGAGAGATAACATACTGTCAAAGATACCCCTACACAGTAATCAACACGCCTACAGCTCAGGCAAATCAACGGAATCAGCACTCCATGCAGTAGTAGGCAAAATTGAGGAGGCGCTAGACACCAAAGATATATGCCTAGGTACCTTCATAGACATTGAAGGTGCTTTTGATAAAACCAACTTTACCAGCATCAGAGCCGCACTCAACAGACATGATGTGAATCCAGTATTAACTAACTGGATCCAACACATGTTAGCGAATAGAATGATCAGGCTGGGAAACGACAACAAACAAGGAGCCATTGTTGCCAAAGGTTGCCCACAAGGAGGGGTGCTGTCACCTCTTCTGTGGAACCTCGTAGTCAACGATTTAATAACCCTACTCAACGACAAAAAATTTTACACAATAGGATATGCAGATGACCTAGCAATCCTTGTAACAGGCAAATTCACAAGTACGATCTGTGAATTAACACAGACGGCCCTGAAAATAGTGGAAAAATGGTGTAAAGATTATAATCTGACGGTCAATCCACATAAAACAGAATTAATAATGTTCACAAACAAAAGAATCTTGGGGAATTACACCCTACCGAAACTCTTTAACTCAACCCTGACACTAACAACAGAAGTAAAATACCTAGGAATTACTCTAGACAACAAACTAAACTGGTCCAAACACCTAGACAACAAATTAAACAAAGCCAGTATCACCTTCTGGCAATGCAGAAGAATGCTAGGTAAAAAATGGGGTCTCAACCCCAAACTAACCCTATGGCTGTATACGGCAGTTATACGACCTATGATCAGCTATGGTGCCGTGGTATGGTGGCGCAGAACACTCCTAACTACAGCACAAACTAAGCTACAAAGCTGGCAGAGGCTAGTGTGCATGGCAGTGACGGGCTGCATGAGAACAACACCCACCGCGGCCCTTGAAGCCATGTTAAATCTTCTACCACTACACCTGTATATACAACAAGAAGCGGCGACTACTGCGATAAGACTAGATAGTCAAAAGCTGCTACGAAAAACAGACACACCGCACACTAAAATTCTGACGGACGTAGTCAAGGACATTCCTCTCGCGGGAGCACCCAACGAAGGAATACAAATAAGATATATTTTTGACAAAAAATACAAAATACAGCTAGAGGAAGACACATATGAAGGTCGCGATAGCAAAAACCTGAGAATATACACCGACGGCTCGAAAACCAAATCAGGAACAGGCTGTGGGATATTCTCTGATGATCTAAACATTAAAACATCAATACCTTTAGGTACCTACAACACAGTATTCCAAGCTGAATGTCTAGGTATACTTGAGGCAGCCAGAACAATTGCGACAAAGGATGTAAAAGGCTACTCCATTCGCATACTATCAGACAGTATGTCAGTCTTACAAGCACTAAATAGTAACACCACCACATCAGGTTTGATCTATGAATGTCACAACGCTTTAACACAGGTAAGTGACCAAAATGAGATCACCTTACAATGGATTAAAGGCCATAGTAACTCGTGGGGAAATGATAGGGCCGATGAGCTAGCAAGAAGAGGTTCCGACATTACGACGATAGGACCAGAGCCTATCGTCTCACTACCTTCCTGCTGGCTCAAAAGCCAAATCCGACAACGCACTAAACGCCAACACAATAAACTATGGCGTGAGGTCGTAGATTGCAGACAGGCGAGGGAATCGCTCCCAACCATCGACGCCAAAATGACTAACCGTCTAATCAAACTCAACAGACCTCAAATTAGACAGATAACTGCGGCCCTAACGGGGCACGGTCCTTACAACAAACATCTATTTAATATAGGTATAACCGACAGCCCACTTTGCAGGGTCTGCATGAGGGCTGATGAAACGGCTGCACATGTTATTTTGTACTGTCCAGGTGTAGCGGCATACCGGGCACAACATCTTGGGACCCCCAGCACACTCCCGGAAATATTTGGCAAAACGAAGAAATTGCTGAACTTCTTGGAGGAACTGGAATGGCAAGAATGAAGCAAATCTAATTTCCCCCCACACGCAAAATAGGCGCATAGTCGTCGAGTTGCGGAGAACAGCCCGAACTTACCATACCATACCATACCATACATAAAAAGTAGCTTGCTACTCCTAAGATATTCATTTAAATTATATAGCGATTTACCCTCGCTTTACTCGGGTGCGTGCGCCGTATGCGGATTTTGTTCACAATTTCATGGGGTTAAATTTTTTTTCGCGGAACCCTGATTCTTTTTCTAAAATAAAAGTAGCCTAAGTTACTCCTTATAACATAAGCTATCTGCCAGTGTAAGTCCCGTCAAAATCGGTCCAGCCGTTTCTGAGATTAGCCGGAACAAACAGACAGACAGACAGACAAAAATTGTAAAAAATGTTGTTTTGGTATGTGTATCGTGTATACATCTATATGCATTTAGTAAAAAGCGGTTATTTTAATATTACAAACAGACATTCCAATTTTATTTATCTGTATAGAAAATTTAATAAAAAAGCTACTTTTTGGAAACTCGCTACCTACTGAAATTCCTAATGTTACTTCGTTCGCGCACAAAGATTCGTAAGCATCCGGGTAAAGTCGGCTTCCCTCGGAAAGCAAACTTCGTTTCGTCATTCGTGTATGAAATGTGAAACGAAGTTCCATAAGAAAAGAGGTTCGTGTGTCATTCGGGTGCTTAGAGTAATAACAAGCATGGAGGAACTGTATTTAATTGAACATTTACAATATATCTGATCGTGTCCTTCTTATACACTTCTTTACAAGAGGAACAGAGACAGAAATACACAATTTGCCCTTTCTTAAAATCGCAATGAAGCCAAGTATGCTATAGAATTACTATATTTATATATAGACTATTATAGTGATGTGCCAAAGTTTGACGGTTTATAAATCAGAAATACCGTTTCTTTATAATATTTATAGTAATTATGAAAAACTATTACACGAAACAAAACTTCACCTTAGGTCAAAATTAATTATGTTTAATCTTAATTAATTAGATTTTAAGGTTATAACAATTTTTAACATTATTTAAATTAATTGTTTTGGCTAAAAGGTGGTGACTTATTATGAATCATTTTTATTGTATTTGAATTGTATTTATTAATTATATATTAGGGATTTATTATAATTTAATGTGTACTTTTTATTATGTAATTATAGCGAATGTTATGTACACTTGTAAAGACATACATAATATCTGATTCATTATTATTATTGTCTTCTAAATGTGTATAAATGTTTTAATATGTGTGTTGTTAGTGTATTTTTTGGTAAATAAATAAATAACAGAAATAAATGAAACTCATTCATAGTCTAATCTTGATTATTCATTATTCAAAAATATAACACAAAAACAAAATAAGTCAGCATAGCGCTGGGATTACGGTTAAACCTCTGATTTATAACATACTCATATATTTTAAGAAATTTTATCTACATATATTCTAAAAATGAATCGGCAAAGTAATAATGAAGGTACGTCATGCCACATCACTATGATTAAAAAACAAAATGACTTTCTCAAATTGACAAGAATTTAGAGATCGATTACATACTATTCTGATATTGTAAGAATTTTAAAACAAACAATTTAAACATATTTCAATATTTCATAAAAATTTTAAGTATTTAAACAGAAAAATCCAAAAAACAGTTAACTGTGAAATGTTACATTTTGATTATCTTCACTTTTCTTTGAACTATGGCAATTACAGCCGTAAACCACACAAGCCATCGAAACAAAATGTTTTTAAGTTTCCTTAAAACTAAGTTTGTTACATCCAATTACTCTTTTATCATTAAAATAATCACAAATATCAAAAACACTGTAAGTCACCAGCTGGTCACTTTAGCAAGTAAAAAGTGGCTTCACACCATTGAAGACGATAGTTTCTTCATTATTACGTCTCTCTCTAACTTACGTTATCTCTTAGTAAGATAAAGCAGTGCAAATTATAAGTTTATTGGTTCAGTTTACTACGAGTCCTCTATGCTTGCATTTTTGTAGAGAATTTTAAGATCTACAACTTGGGTTTGAGGATTTTTCTGATAAAACTTACCGTTTTCGAGAAAAATCCAAAAAACCTCAAATTTTGACCTTTGACCCCAAATAACTTTTGTAGCACACATAGGATCGATGGGTATTTTTAAAACTTTATTTGTAATGGTAAACCCCAGCTCTCCACCAATATTTGGCTTTCCGGGAAATTTTGTTATTTTAAATGTCTATATTGACCGGACTATTAATTTTTACCCGTCTATATTATGAGTACCTACCTAGTTAATTATTTTAATAATCTGTCGAACAAATTGTGACAACTTTTATTGATCCATGGTGACAACGTTTGTTTGTGAATAATGCGATAGGAAAGGTCGGTGGGTCAATAAAAATGTATTTGTAGAATTTCGGTGTTCATCATGGTTTTTGCTCTTTGTGTATTAAAATTGTAAACTATGGCTTTGTTTCCATGCATGTAAGTTTATTTTGTTTATGTTCTATAACGCTATATCATTATAATTGTTTCACTTAAATATATTGACATATGCTTTTGCTTTCAAATCGGTTTTTTTCTTTATGATTGATGAACTAAGTTATATAACTACTTTTGTGCCTTATTGGAAAATAACAATGAGGAGAAGCTTCATTACATAGCTTGAATTTACAAATATATAAATAATATCATATTTATGATAGGTTATAGATGTTATGTTGTTATCAAGTGTGTGTACAAAAGTGCATTTAGTTTAATATTTGCTCATTATAACGTCAGTAATATTAATTATATGTTTTCTGTTTTTTACAGCAAAGAAAGTTAGATGCCACAGAGCAAATTCCATGCCACCAGTTGTTTAATATTTGTTACCAAATAGTTTTTAGATATATTTATTTGTAGCCAATGTAGCTATATTTTTGTACGATGTTTTCTTGATATCTATAAAGCTATGCTGAAATTAACAAACAGTTTTTGCAGATATTCAAGAGTTGCATGTGAGAATATAAATTATAATAATTCAGTTGTAAAACACATTACACACTTTAGCTGTAGGAGAAAGACATGTATCACATCGAACAGTCAACAATCACTACTGAATCCTATACTTCCCACGGGTGGGCAGTGGAGGCTACTAAGCAATATAAAAAAGAGGTTTCGTTTAAAAAAGTCTCAGATAAATTTCAATGCAACAAAGGCACACAAGCAAATGAGTGATCCTATGAAGTCATCCTTAAATCATGTTAGCTATGGAGGTCGATTTGATATGTAAGTAATTGTTTACTTAAGAATTTATAATTATTATAAAATATTCTTATTAAAATGTTTATTAACTAGGAATTATTTGGAAAACAAAATTCATTAGGCTATAGTGAAAAATATTAAATCTAAAATGTATATTATTTTCTCACAAATCTATATGTAGTTGAGAAGTAAATGATGTTCATTTGATGTAACAATGTTGGTTGTTTCCATAATTTTGTTTATAATACTATGATAAGTTTTACAAAACAGTTATAATAACTATAATGCTAATTAAATATAGTCAAAAATTCAATGTATGCAAATAATATAACATCAATAATTTGCCTATATTTAATTTTTTTATATAATAATTTAAGAGGCAGTGGTAAATATTATTTCTAGATTATATTAGCACTTAACAAAATTGTATTGTAATAAACCTCATAATCATTGTATGTGATCTAACAAAGATATAATTTATATAAAATAGATTTTAATTCATATAAATATAAAGTACCTGGGTGACCGAGCTTCGCTTGGAGTTTTTGGCCAAAAGTACAATTTTCTTTTTAATTAGGCTTAAAAAAAAAACTAAAAACTTGAATAAATACAAAAAAAAAATAAAAAAAAATACAAACTTTGTATCCGAATGGAATTCGATCCCGGACATCTGTGACTGTCAATCTTGTGCCTTGGCCGCCTGAACACGATGTTTATGTCCGAGCGTGTGAAATTAGCGACAATATTTTGTGTGGAGTAATAGGAAAGCAATCCGCATGAAAATTTGAAAACACGCGTTTTCCCAGACATAAGACTAATTAATCTAGATTGATTTTTCGCCTCCGAAAACACCCACATACCAAATTTCAGCGAAATCGTGAGAGCCGTTTTCGAGATCGCCAGTATATATAAATAATTAAATAAATATACAAGAATTGCTCCTTTAAAGGTATTAGATTGTTGTCCTTTTATTAAGTAGATAACTATGACGTTGCAGTTTTATATATTTTATTATCAATTTACATTAATGAGATATTTCGTAGTAATTTTACCGATTTTTAAAGAAGGTTTAGTTTTATTTTGTTATAGAATGGTCTGAATTCTGGGGAATAATTGTTTTGTCACTTACATTGAAGGCTCTTTTTAATTCATCTCATACACATTTTAAATAACGAAGTGACTTTTCACCCGATCCATGGGTCAGCTACAGGAAAGCTTCCCGTAAACCAGTAGATCGGGTGAATAGTCGCATCCTTAAAATAAATTTGCCTTCATAATTGCATTCAATTATTATTATTAACTTCATAGGTCTTAAAACAGGAGCAACACAACATGAGTCATTGATATTGATATTAGGTGGTGCCGCAATGATAGTTTTATGAAATAAAATAATGTGCAATTTTAATTTCCCCATGGTCACAAAAAATAGCAATTCAAAGGAAAAACAAATGAAATACTAGTTTTTTGAAAAATATCAAAGCTAAATTGTGAAATTAATTTGCATTTGGAATACCAATTCAAAAATGATCTACTGGCCAATTTTAAAAATAGACAATTTTGTAGACAGGGGCTTAAGTAATATAAATTGTGAAATAATGCAGCATACTTTATTAATTAAACATTGCTTCATTAATAATTCTTCATACAATCATAATTCTTGTAAATGAAAAACTGTATCTTCTTAAAATAAATCAATTTATATGTAATATCTTTAAAATTTTAGTGCAGAAGAAGATAGTACTTCTAATCAATGGAGAAAACAAACTGATAATAATAAGAGAAAACGTCGAGACATTCCACCAGATTTTCGGATATGGGAGACAGTTGAAAAGAATAATAATATAGATAAAGGTTAGATTTAAGAACTTTTCCCAGTGATTTTTATAGTTATTTATGTTTTTCTAAAGTGAAAAATATGTTTCAAATATTATTTATTATAATATTTGAAACTTATTTTTAGATAGAATTATATTGTTCCTTTGTTAATGGGATACTTTTTGAACTTCTTAACCAATTTTAGATTTTGCTTATTAGTAGAAACCACGCAATTTCATACCATGTGAGGCTTAGCTGTGAACAAATACGACATTTATGTTAATCCTTTTAAATTATTTTATCTAAAAAAAAATGTTCATTATAATTTCTATTGTACTTCCATGTAATAAGTTTGACTTACAAAAGTCACCTTATAAGTGCATCTATAAAAATGTTTGTCCGGTAATTGTTTTAGATAAATAAATATTACACTATCCCATTAAAGTTTGGATGGATGTTTGTTACTCAATCAGGGCTGAACGGATGTGGATGAAATTTGGCACAGAGATAGATTATAATCTGAAATAGCACATAGGTTACTTTTTATCCTGAAAAAATGTTTTTGATTTTCACAGAGTTTTTCTATCCCATACTAACCATCAAAACGTACCTAGGGTTGAATCAAGCGAATCAATGGTGAGTCGCTAGTCGCGTATAATTATTAAAATAAATGTACTAGCGACTCACTCTCACTGCGCTTGGGTTCGCCTCTAGGTACGTTTTAACAGTTAGTATAGATGTCTTAGAGATGAGATATTTTCCCGCAGTAAAAAGTATCCTATATGTTGACCCGGATAACCAGTTATCATCATATCAAATTTTATCAAAATGTGTCCAGTAGTTTTCTCTTGATGCGTTTCCAGACAGACAGGCAGACAAAAATCTTAAAAATTATGGATTCGGCCTCTGTATTGATAAAATAATGACTATTTCAATAAGACTTTCCAAAAAATATTTAATGTACAGTTTCGATACAGAATTTTATTATATGTATAGATAATAAATAGACTCTCTTCGTATTGGTTGTTTTTTTTTTTTCAGATGGTTTTAAATTTAAAGTGATGTCTTACAATGTCTTGGCACAATATCTGTTAGAGTGCCACCCCTACCTCTACACAGAATGTTCTCCAAGCAATCTGAAGTGGAATGTAAGGGCTTCAAAACTATATGATGAAATATTAGGGCTGTCACCAGATGTAAGTGGTAACTGTTTTTTACTTAACTATAAAATTGTTTGATACAAATGATTATAAACCAGTTGTTTTAACTACTAATCTTTTGTAAGTTTTTATTGATATATATATAATTAACACACATACTACTGAGTATATATTTTTGTGAAAAGGTAAAATCCTTGTATGATGACTTATATCATCATCTCCCTGCCCATTTTCCAAATTACTTGGGTTCCGCGCAGTACGTCCATACTGCTTATTGTTTTGGCAAAAGTTTTCCGATCGACCGCCTGCCTGACGTCAACCCTCTTTGGGAATGCTGTTGTTCGCCCGCTATCGAGCAAGGGAGTCTAAAGTGTGATGTTCCTAAATCCTTTAGTCGTCTTTTACGACACCTAAAGGAGGAGATGGGGTAGACCTATTCTAAACCGGGCGCTACTGATGACTTAGATGGTTTTCTTTTTTCTTTTATTTTTTTTTTATATTTTGGTTGGAAAAAGTTAACAGGTTCATAAATAGAATTGAAAGCGATATTAACTGTAAATTTGCGAGTTAGCAGTATTTTAATTTGATTTAGTAATTTTATTAAAGTCATACTTTTATTTTTTAAGTTTTTATTATTAAATCATTTTATTGTTTGTGTTGAAAGTCATTACAATAAAGGTCTCTGATGTTATTTAAGAAAAATACTTTATCATTACAGATTTTATGTCTTCAAGAAGTTCAAGTGTCTCACCTCAGCAGTTTCTATAATAAATTCGAGCAGATGGGTTATTTTGGTATATTCAAGCAAAAAACTGGCAACAGACAAGATGGTTGTGCTATTTACTTCAAACAGTCATTATTTGATATGCAAGATCATATTAGTGTAAGTATCTCAACATTTAAACCCAAAAACCCAATTCTATTTTTAGGGTTCCGTACCCGAAGGGTGCCAACGGAATCCTATTACTGTGCCTCCGCTCTCGTCCGTCCGTCTGTCAGAGGTCTGTATCTCACGAACCGTAATAGTTAGAGAGTTAAAATTTTTACAGAGTATGTATTTCTATTGCCGCTATAACAACAAATAATAAAAATAAAAAAATTGAAACACAATATATATTTTTTTAACTTTAGTAATCGATCATCGAAGTTATATACTACATACATAGAGTAAAAGTCATATTAATAAAAAGTACATGTACGATAGTACGGAACTCATCGTGTGCGAATTCGACTCGCACTTAACCGATTTTATTGTTTTCTTCCAGTATTTCGTAGTGATCTGGAACAGTCATTGTGTGACTTTCACTCGCACTTTACTGATTTATATTTAATTATTGTTCTATATAACTTTTGTATATATTATTATTTAACAGATTAGCGTGATTGTTCATTATTATAAATCTCCCAATATCGATATAGTCAAGGGCGCAAACAGTTTCTAATGGCTGGGTCGGGTCAGCTGATTACCTACATTGATAAATAAATACATATCCTTTATTATTCTCAGACCATTTTGTTTATTGACCACATTCGATATCGTATGTTACTAAATTAAATAATAGAATTATTAAAAATAAAAAAACTCGAGACCAACCCAAGAGTACGTTGACCAGAAATACGAGTATGACGCTTCCACAGAAATTATTATTAGGACTAACTCGCAAAATGGAAATGACAATACAAATTAGGCTAGAGAAATAGAAAGATTTTTTGGCGTGCAAACATGAATTTGATATATTTTCATGTAAAATACATTATATTGTAGTCTGTCGATAAAAATGAAACGATGTTCTTTCGTAAGCGCATCGCTTGACAACGGCTGGACCGATTTGGTTTTTCGAAAAGTTCATAGTAGATCGAATAAGATTTTTAGGGAAAATATTGGAATAAATTAACCTGAAAAACTGATTGGTTTTGATTAAAAGTTTATGTATAAAATCAATTATTATTGAACTTCATTAAAATTTGGTAATAACAACTTTTATGGGGTTAGATAGTTATTAAATAAAATAGAACCTCAGGAGCTGTTCACATATGTATGTTTCAGATACAGACATTGCGTCATTAAATAATATTCTTGTTTCTATTGTTATTAGTTTAAACATATATTGTTATTCATGATGGCGCAATAAGTTAAGTAGCTATCTATTTGTATAAATATATATTTTTTTCAATATCGCACCATATACTTAACCTTGCCCTATAACTACGTGTAACATACACGCGCCGTTATGTCGATGTTTTAACAATTTCCTTTGTGAAAAAGCTGGCCTTGATGCTATCTAAGAGTGATACAATCTCGGAAAACAAAACGGGAAAAAGGTCGTACGTTTAGTTGTACGGTTTGAATATCACGTTAACTTTTGCATGGCGAATGTTAAGCGATAGATTAAAATCTTTTGAAGTTTCTGTATGCTGTATAATTTTCTTTTCATTTTATGATATTCAAGATGAATTGGTTTAAGAATACCTACGACATTATTTTGAGTCGCAATATGTTTTTTAACGTTGTGTGAAGTTTTGGTTGCCTCTCTTGTAATTTAAAGATAAAAATACGGATTTAGTAAATGCTAATCTATACATACTATACATAATTTGACGACACGTCTGGCTCAGATTGTAGTGACTCTACTTGTCAGCGGTCGGGGGTTCGAGTCCCACTGGAGTCATTCATTTGTGTGATGAGCACGAATGTTTGTACTCCAGTCATGGTTGTTTATATTTATAATATGCTTGTATTTAAAGTTATATATGTGTAGTGTATCAACTATCTGGTATCCATAACACAAGTCTCGTAGCTTACCATGGAACTAGATGGTGTTGTGTGTTAATGTCCTAACATATTTATTTATTTATATAATAAAATTCTGAGTCGAATCTGTACATTAAATATTTTTTGGTAAATCTTATTGAAATAGTCATTATTATCGATACAGAGACCGAGTCTATAATTTTTAGAATTTTTGTCTGTCTGTCTGTGAACGAATCACGGAAAACCCACTGGACAGATTTTGATGAAATTTGGTATGATGATAGCTGATTATTCGGGTCAACCTATAGAACACCTTTTACTGCGGGAAAATATCTCTGAGAAATCTATACTAAACCCTAAAACGTAAGTAGGGACGAACCCGAGCGGAGCGACGGTGAGTCGCTAGTCTCTAAACATAGAAATGGTAAACGTTTAATAGACTACTATTATATACAAGGGTATATACTATAAGCGCGTTTTTATTTGTAAATATTATCCGTATCGAAAGCTTTAATTTAAAATTATATTTTTGAAACAAGAGACTTAAAAAAAATGATGTTCTTGTTAACTGCATGTGTGAATTATTTTGTGCGTATGCGTGCTTGTTCAATATTTTTTGCTATTCAATAAATAATTTTATTCATTGGCGTTTTGTAAATATAATGTGGAAATGCATTACTTATATGAAATTGAATCCACGACTCTAGAATTCTAGTTTATATTATAATATAAGCACGTAATTAGGGCACGTCATTTTGAAAATATATTAAGCGTATATTTTAGTGCTGGCGATTGTATATTATCATATGTTAACATTTTAGAAGTTAACAATCACTATGCAATAAATTTACTAACGCTTATCGAGATTTAATAATTTTAAATACTTATATAGTCCTAGTTTATCGTACGGATTGTTTTTCTTAAATTATTATATTGTGGGTTCGAACCCCATTTGTCTAGACTCGGAGAAACACTTATGGAAACATAATAGCATAATAGCTGTCTCTATAGTCCATAATTTTACACAGTTACAGTCGTATAACGAATGCAGATAATAAGATCCTTGGTTCGAATCTTAGGTTAAGTTCTAAATTACTTATTGGATTTTTCTTTCAAGATATTCTTAACAAAAGTAAATAGCAAGAAGCTGAAAATATTTGCTTGCGTTCAAAACTATATAATATCTTCTATGACACATTCTGTATACAAAAATTGGCTTGATCTGAGTTAGAAAAGTACCATTCATTACACTACAGATTACAGAACTTGTGTAGGATGTATGCGATTTATCACAATAATTTGAGCAGCTCTAACTTGATTGAGTTTTCCATAAGCAAAAATTGCGAATGTATGCATAGGCATTATTTATCATAATATTATTATAAACCACAGGTCATGCTATCTTGCGAACTAAACGAAACCGCTGGCAAAAGTTAGTGTATAGGAATGAAACTTAATGCACTCAGTATACTATGTATTTGATTGATATGTTATTAATATTTTTTTTTTATTATTTTAATATGAACATGTTATGTGTACAATGTACATATATGTATGTACATACATATGTCATCAAACAAATTTGCAAAGCGATTTTAAATATTGCCCTGCTTGATAGAAATTTTCCTATAAAACATAGCGAAGTTTGATTTGTATCTATATTATGTACATTGGTTTTTTGTACTTTTAAAGTTAATCACAAATAATTCCTAAAGAAAGGATGTTGATTATAATTCTTTGACATAGTTATATAACTTATTTACGAGATTTGCGAACGAATTTCGAATTGCGCTCTCTTTGTTATAAATAATATTAATTAAAAATGATCGAATATCTTTACCATAACATATTAATCTTATAGTAGGGGAGCCTAAGAGGTGAGTTTGAGATTTACTCAAGCGCGGCAGATTAACATAAAGGGGGATACCTCGCACTCTGTTGAGTACCTTATATAAGTCCTCTGTATAATGTGGACCTTAAAAACCCCATCTTGAGCTCCCCTCTAATAAGAAAACTGAATAATTTATCTAAATGAAATATATTTATTTCCTATGTATGCACATTTCATTCGTAACTAAAGGATTTTTTTTGTACATCATGAACTAACTGCCCCCCATGCGTCTTTTACATTTGCTCCGCTGATTTTTAATAATATTGTTGATGTAAATTTGTTAAATTTTATAATTGATCGCGAACGAAATTACACTTACTACACTACGAACACTAAACTTGTCATATGATTACATAAAAAAATAATTATCGCAAACACGTAACTGCAGTAACTGCGATAATTATAAAATAATAACTTTAATTTATAAATTAAATAAGAAATATATATGCGTTATAAAAACTAAATAATGAAAAAACATGTGTTACGTGATAATTTCGCTATTGTTTTTATTAAATAGAAATTAAAAACAACGTAGAATAAGTTTAATGATGTCATGCTATTTTAGGGTTCCGTAAATGAAAAAGGAAGAAAGAATCCTTAAAGGATCGCCTTCTTTGTCTATCTGTCTGTCAAGATCCATTAAAATTATAATAAATATTTAGGTCAACTGCCTCTTCGATTTTTATGAATAATCAAGCTTCTTAGACAACGCAATAAATGAATTCTGCTATTTTTGCGGTATATTTTTTGACTCGCGAGTAAATTAAAACCTATAGGCTTCTCCTAGAATTAAAGTTATGAAATTTGGTACGAAGTAGAGAGTTCCAGGGCAAGTGAAGAAAATATTCCGTAAATTAAAGGAGTCTGCCCACTACACCGTCTCATACCATGACCGTGCTATGAACGTATCAGGCACGGAAACGAGCATGGCACGGACTACTATGCCCACTAGAACGTATCAACAACGTATCATACCCGTACATAACGGTTTTAGTGTTGTGTATGCTCACCATTGCGCCGCCTACGCGCACCGGTCCCGTAACGTCGCGTGCCAGGCACGCAGCGTACCGTCACCGGTAAAATATTCTCGATGACAATTGTTAACGTTCCGTGCACGGCACGCGACGGTGCCGGTCGGTGACGGAACGGTCTAGTGGGCAGAGTCTCATACATTTCAATACAAAGAATATTTTTTTGCCTGACACGCTCCTAGCACGGTCATGGTATGAGACGGGGTAGTGGGCAGACTCCTTTACACGCCACTTTTATGACGTCCGTCAGTCTGCTCTGGGTGGTATTCATATATGTAATTTACGAGTATGTTAAACAAATTTAGACAACCTTAGAGTATTTCTGGATAAGTCTATAAAATTGAAATATGCTTCTAAATTTATAAAAAATATTAACTAGTTTTCAGTAAGTAATTTTAACTAAAGCAATTTAAACTATATAAAAGATTTTATTCATAGATTATGAAATGTTTTTATACGTATTCGTAGTTTCGATATGATAATTCTAATTTGAATTCATTTATGGACTTATCGAGACACCAAATTTGAAGGGTTTACCGGTAACTATAGAATGAAAGAAGGAAAGTAACCATAGAAAAGTTTCACTATCCTATAACTATCAAGATTTAACATAGATGTTAAGTTATTATTGTACTGGCATTGGAAGTACATACATTTGTAAAATTTCAAATGATTATAAAAAATAGGTTAATATTTTCATACTACATTACTTATTAAACATATTAAACTAATCATATAAGTGAATTAAATTTATTGATTCACTAAGGTGGCGTGGTGGAATTTAAAAGAACGTGTGTGCCAAATTAAAATAGGTTTTCCCTGTTCGAACTTCGAAGTAATATAATAACTTGAAATTATAAATGAAGTCGGTGACGAAGGGAAAGAATTATATGTATACTATAAAAGAGCGCAAAACATATCTTATGCGTATTAGTATCTATACGTCTTATTTCATATTACACAATCTCAACGACAACATCTTTATATTTTCCTAAAACATTATTTAATATCATTGGTTTTCAATTTTTAAACAATTTTTATATGTTTCAATATGTTACTTACAAGGTTTGATTCAGCATACATATCAATTGATTTGATTTGTATAGTGATTATGTATTTATATTACGTAGGTGTCACTAAATTCGCACAAGAAGTTGACACAGGTCTATTTAAAAATCATTTAGGAAGCCGTATTAAAAAATGAAAAAACCTTTATAGAGTCATTTCGTTGTCCATCTGTCCATTTGTCCATTTTTCTGCCTGTGTAGAAATCCTTTTAGTCAGAAACACGTGAAGATATCATTTTTAATTTTACTTTTACCGTAACAGCATATTATGTTTCATTCTATCCTCGGTGTGCGACTCAGACTCGCATTTGTCTAATTTTTTATTGATACGTACAGTTCAGTCCAATTTCACTCCATAAAATACAATTTTACTAACGTATATTGTCAAAGTAATTTAGAAGAGATATTAATGTAACTAATTTAGTACAATCTTAATTAAATAGATTAAATATCATGTTATTTTAATTTTCAGGTAGAGTTCTACCAGCCTGAACTACCTATATTGAACCGTGACAACATCGGTCTCATGGTCAAATTAGCACCAAAAGGATCTCCGAATACTCCATTAGTAGTCGCTACAACCCATCTCTTGTACAATCCTAAGCGAACTGATGTGAGATTAGCCCAGCTACAAGTACTTTTGGCAGAAATCGATAGATTTGCTTTTAGTCATAATGGTAAAGAGTGAGTATAATTTTAACGTTTATGTGATACTAGCGGCCTACTCTCGCTTCGCTCGACAAACAAAACCAAATCTATCCCACGGAAACCGTACATTTTTCCGTGATAAAAAGTAGCCTATTTGTTATTCTGATGTATGAACTATACTATTGTAAAGTTTCATTAAAATCCAATCAGTAGTTTTTGTGTACTAAGCTGTATAAGTTACTACAGTTCTTTAACTAACCCACGGGGACTTTTTAATTTTTCGGTATGAAAAGTATGTATAATGTTGACCGGGGATATAAAACACCATGCAAAATTTCATTCAAATCGGTCCAACAGTTTCGGAGATTAGCCCGTATAAACAGACAAACAGACAGAGAAACAAAAAAAATGAAAAAATCTGAATTTGTTCTATTTCTCTTCTTACATCAACTCGGTTTTTAGCTACATACAGACATTTTTATTATATGTATAGATTGGGTACTAACGGGCACGTTTTAACGGTAAGTATAAAATAGACTCTATATATTTACAATGTACATACATAGGTATAGAAAAGTAGGTAGGTATAAAAAATATATGTATATACCTTACTTGAGAAATTATTGATTCCCCATTCGAACTTCCACCCCCTTTTTTACCGCCTTAAGAGTTTTTTTCGGGATAAAAACTATCTTATGTCCTTCACATGGTCTCAACCTGTCTCCCTACTAAAAAAATCTAAATCGGTTCAACGGATTAAGCGTGAAAAGGTGGGGGACAGACAGACAGAGATTCTTTCGCATTTAATATTTGTTGCTGTTTTTTTTGGTTATTTGAACTCTATTGGCCCTGGAATTACCAATTCGTATTTTGAAAAATTCTTCTTAAATGTCATAGCCTGGAGACAGGTAACCCGTAATATAAAGTGAAGAGCGGAGCGATGTATGTACAATATACATAAATAAGATATACGGGCGTAGCCGCGAGCAACTCTAGTTTGTAATAAAACTATTTTTTTTACCTATATGTTTTACCCATTTTATATCGTCGCTAAGTTACTGTTTTATTATATTACGTATAGAGTATACATAAACGAGTTTCGGGTGATAGTAACTTTAGTTTCTATTCGACTACAAAAAATGGCAATTACCGAGAAAAAATGTGCAAAATTTAACGTTTTCTTGCAAACATTTTCATTATATTACTTTACAACTTAATGGGAAACATAATATAATTATTATGTTTATAGTTTTAGATTTAGATTATTTGTAATCTCTTTGTATATTTTAATAATTGATTATAATTTTCAGACCCAGCCACCTACCAATAATATTGACAGGCGATTTCAACTCAACACCCGATAGCGCAGTCATACAATTATTAGACAGAGGTCACGTTAGGTATGGTACATATGTTATATGTATGTACTGTATATGTTGGTATAACTTATATGTATGTATGTAGTAGCTATGTACGTACTGTTGACCATGACAAAGGTTTATAAATATGTAATACATGGTTTTTATTAGATTTTTTATAAGTAGATATGAATAATCGTAATTAAAGTCGGTTGCAAAGGCAGTACTAAAAAGTGTTGTATTTATCTATACTAATATTATAAAGCTGAAGAATTTGTTTGATTGTTTGTTTGTTTGGTTGAACGCGATAATTTCAGGAACTACTGGTTGGAATTGAAAAATTCTTTTTGTGTTGGATAGTCATTTACCGAGGAAGGCTTTAGGCTATATAACATCACGCTACGACCAATAGGAGCGAAGCATAAATGAAAAATGTTGCAAAAACGGGAAAATGTGATTCCGTTTGAGAGCTTCCGTTGCGTGCGCTGCGTAAACGATTAAAGTTACGCAAAAATCGTGTACCACGGAAGTGTTCCCCTTTAAAAGTTCTAAAAAAAAATACGCGTCAGCATATGTCTATCTTTTCTCAATTAGAAAGGAATCAATTTTGACTCAATATAACCCTTTTTATGGTAATCAAAGCATCACAAGTATTTAATTTTGAATAAAATTGCCGTTGACATCATTTGATTTCAATGAATAGCTTAGGAGATATCATAGTTTTAAAATATACATATTTAACTTCAAACTTTGAATAAAACTTATTCTCTATGGTTTCAATATACATATATAATTTACTAAAATTATTTATAGTTTTAATTACATTCATCACCATTTTGATGAATGTACCTGGTTAGTGCGTAAAGAAGAAAATATAGACTCAAAATGGATTCTAGAGCGTTCGAAAATCTCATTTGTCGGTGTTTTAACATTTCGGTTATATTATTTGTGTTTATTATGTCTAATGTATTCGGAAATACTTAAAAAATAATTTTACGCATTTACATCAGCCATGTTTTTTGATATTTATTTAATTAGAATTTTAAAGTAGCTGGAAAAAAGCTGATTATTTTAGAAAGTTTGTGTAATTTTGCCATAAAAAATAATGTAGGCAGACTCAAATTCTTGTGAAACTTTTGTTTGGACTTTCCTGAACTGTTATTTTAGAATGTCTCACAATATTTATAATATCAACCTCCTCGATTAATTGTTATGATATAGCTTTATACTCGTATAGGAATTTGCAGGTCTAAATTTTCATTTCATTATTGGTGATTTGCCTTTAAGCTCTTCTAAATGACAATTAATGTAATATTCTTAATATTGATAGTAATTATTAGTTCATTTCCAGTATTTGTTTAATGTTGCAGTAATTACATTATTAATGTAGCTATTATTTCATCTTTAAATATTTTTATTATGCCACCCTAGACTTTTCGGTGTGATCTCATAGTAATCGGTCCTGGTTTTTTTACTGTGTGTCTCAATGGTTTTTTTGTTTTATTTTTAGCGTAAGCCCGTTTAGAGATAATTCAGATTGGAAAAAGATTGGTGTGACAGACAACTGCCAACATCTATCTGTATATTTAAATAGGCAGAAAGGCGTTTCCACCGATTTCAATATGATTAAGGTTTGACTTGATTTAATTTTTATTTTTCGCATGAAAAGTTTTTGTTGCATTTTTGTTATTATTTTATTGAAGTTTTGTTACATTGCACTATTCCTTATATATATCTGCATAACGCATCTATTGCAATATTGAATAATATGTGATTTTTATGAAACAAAAATATATAATATATTAATCCATAACTGAGTTAGTTTAGAGTCATTAAAACCTAATTTGTTATAATTTCGACAGTTATTTAATTCGGATTACATGGAGGACCCCGCAGAGGGCGACAAGTCCTCTACGAGAGAATTCAGTGAGCTGTTTAACACCGGCAATATCGGCCATTCCCTCAAGTTGGCCTCAGTGTATCGCAAAGTGAAGAATAGCGGTCACCTCGAGGCAACAACTTACCAAGATTATTGGGTTACCGTTGATTATATTTATTTTAGGTAATAGGTCATAATCAATAAATATATATTTCATATTTTATAATGAAACTAACGGAAGTGATTAGCAGAAGTTGTCTTGTCAAAGGACGGGATGGATTGGGATTATATGTTATTTATGTAAGAAGTCGAGAGAAATATAAAAAAAATGGTCGGAAAGTTAAAACATCTTTATTTTGATAACAGCACCACCTACTCGGTTCATATATAGCTAAGAGCCATCCCATAAGTACTTAAATATTTTTCAATCAAAATCTGTCAAGGTGATTAGGAAGAAAAACGAACACACCGGATTTTTATAAATAAATATATATACGATTTCAGTGTTTCATTTATGATGACAGTGAAATGTTAAGAGTAACTGTAGTAACTCCAAGGATATTTTTGAATTATTATATGAAATTTAAGAATTTTGACACAATACAATTATACTTAGTCCATATAAAAAAGAAAAAAAATCTTAAAACAAATCAAATCAATTTGGAATATCAATATAATATAAGTACGTCTTTTTCCAGTATCTGCAACTCATTGAAGCTAGTAGAGCGACTGCGTTTGCCGACGGCGAGCGAGTGTTCAGTACTCGGCATATTGCCTAACGACCGCTACGGCTCCGATCACCTCGCCTTAGCTGCTACCTTTCAACTAAAAACTAGACCGACGATATCTTTATTGTAAACCCACATTTTACTATTAAATATAGTTAAAGCACAGTCTACAATCCATACGGTCGTCTAACGAAGAGTATAGACAAGGTAATCGTCTGGGGCATGCAGGGGAGAAGTGGGGACCCGCACGAGTCGCAGCCTACTATGATACTTTCTTTTATATGTTAGTCGGGAAACGGCTTTAGGGTTGGCGAATATAACTGTAATTATTACTTCACAACCAATCTCCCTCGTGTCTTCCATTCTACATGAGATTGCTTTGAAACTATTAACAAAAGAATTGAGTTGAACTTTTAACTTAAAAACAACTTTTGACAACCCTTAAATTTATTTGGCATTAGTATTTTCATTAAAATCAATGGGCAATCGCTTACTGTATGGATTTTTATACTGTGACTATACTACATACAAAGCAAATACCTATTGCTATTTTGTATGTGTGGTAAAGGAACAAGATGTTTTATGACGCCACAATAAGAGACATCGTACTAGAGATTTTTTACTAATGTGCGTTTTATTCGGTATTAAGTATCGGCTAATAAAAGACCTTGTTGGCCACGAATATACACGTGCAACTATCGGCCGATAGGAAATCTACAGTCTGTGGCTTCAAGATGTAATATAGAAAGAAATTTTTCTATTGTCGAATTACATGGCTGTAAGCGGTAGATCTCGAACGATTTTTGGATAATAATTTTAAATCCTATGTACATGTGGCTACTTGTGGTACATTGTACCTTATCACTTTAAGGGAAAATAAAAGGTTTTTGTTATATTTATTTGTAAATTGAGGCTCTATATTCTGTTTTTTGCAAAATTTTAGACGTCCACGTTACGGGTTTCTGATTTTTCGTTTTTCTATTCTTTGGAATGAATATTTGCAAATTATAACTTATTTTATTTGATATAACTGGTGATGCTATTTTTTGTTTTTTGATTAATATCCTAAATTTAATCGTCATATTCGTTTACGTGCTTTTTTCCGTCCAGCAATAGAGAAAATCTATCAGACAAATAGCACAGATAGACGAGTATGAGACGAGATATTTTATATCAAAAGGTATAAAACCATAAAAAGTGTAACAACTGAAAGCTCATACAATATGCATACACAACTTTTGCCTCAATCAATAGTTATTATTTGCAATTATTATGCGTCAAAATCTTGTTTATTATTACACGTAATACTATGGACGTAGTGACTAGAAAATTTCGCTGTCTCTACGTTTAAAATCGAATATTGTGAAAAACGTGCAGTGTGTTTCACGTGAACCAGGTCATAGGATCTTTTGAAAACGAAATCAATGTGATTGTGAGCCATGCTTAGATGTTTTGAAATTGATTTTATTTTTGTTACTTAAGGTATACATATTTTTGTTTAATAAATAATAATTTAAGGTTACTTTAATTTTATGCTTTAAATTATTTAACATTCAAGGTATTGGTATAAAATGTTAACATCTTACATAATAAAGCCTGTTTATACTTTATAGGTCATCATTGATTTCGAATATAGGTTTTTATCAAAAATTATTAGATTGGTGGCAGTAGATATTTGTCTTAGCTAAATTTCATAACTTTACGACATTGAAAAAGTATTTTTTAATAAAAATGTTAAATATGAGGGTTTAATGTCATAAGGTTCGGAGGTGCACCAACAATTGCACATACCTCCGATGTATTTATTATAAAAAACACAATATAAATACTATTAAAAATATTCGTTGCGCCGACGTGACTAGGTCGCATTTTTCATTGTCAAATCATCTCGGACTTATTTTTAGTTTCAGTAACAAAAAGTATATTACTAAATTAGCATCGAACGTTTTGTAATGAAGAAAATTTGATGAAAGTCAGAAGAGCAACGACTACTATTTATCTTTTGTGGAGACTGGAGATCTTTTATTGGGATTTAGATCCTTTTACATTTTGTACATTTATTATTCTTATTACTTTTGGGAAGATAAAGACTATTTAGATGGTACAAATTAAGTTACTTAACAATAATAAAGAATATTTCAAAAATATGGTATTCTTTTTTATTTCAAACTCTTATAATCAATCAATGAATAAAAACATATATATAGTATATTTGAAATGACAAGACTAATCTAGCCTCTGAGTACCTATCTAGTTTTTTTTATAGCTAAAAATACAGAGTCGATTTTGAGAAAACAATACAGAAGGCATAATGAAGTATACATATGATGCTTTTTAACTTGGGAATAGTGGAGTCCTAGAAATTGTATTTATTGTCCAACTGTTTATTATAAAATATTACTTATACGATGTTTTCATTTTGTAAAAATAAAGTAGCCTAATGTCTAATGTACAATGTAGAGTATGCAATTTTGTTGAATAAGATTCGTGTCCATCAAACTAAAGCGAACTTTATCAATTCCCAAGATTAAGAAAACAGTCTACCGTTACATATACACTAACTATTTTTATCTATTTAAAACTTGTCTAAGGACAAACCCGAGAGAAGCTAGGGTAATTTACTAGTTTTCTTAATAAATATGTTATATTAATAACATAACACTAGTATGTTCAAGTGATATTGTGGTTATGAGTATAGTTATATCATGGTCGTTTGAACATGTCAATGTTTTGAAAGTCATTTGGCTTATGATTGATTTACCCGCTCAGGTGCGTCCCGAGCTACGTTTTAAATAGATAAAAATAGCTATTGTATGTGTAGGTTAGGAGATATACCTACATATGCTATCGCAAACATTTCGTGAAGTCGTAAATTTGCACCCTAAATATTTCCTGAATAAACCATACTCTTATATTTAGCTCTACAAACTCCTCTAATTATAATCAGTGAAAGGCCCATTGTAGTCTGTTAAGCCGTTCTAAAGATTACCCCTAAAGATTAAGAATAATATAAAGACAGACAAAAATGTTTAAGAAGGGGTGTTTAGGTACTGGTAATAACTATGTACTTTAGAAAACTTACATATCATAGTTATTTTGAAATCACAGACGGACACTTCAATTTTATTTATATGTATAGATGAAAAACTATATTTATGTGTGTGTGTGTGTGTGTGTGTGCGTGCGTGCGTGTGTGCATGCGTGTGTGTGTGTGTGTGTGTGTGTGCGCGTGCGTGCGCGTGTGCGTGCATGTGAGCGTGTGTGCGTGCGTGTGTGTGTGTGTGCGCGCGCGCGTGTTTGTTATTCCTTGGCACTAAAACATCTGATCGAATTTATATTTGTACCTGGAGTTAACAACTCGTTAGTATCTGATACTATCCTCTTGTTAATACGAGTACCTACTGATTAATTAGCGAAAGATTCGCACGAATTTTTTCACGTTAAACAAGAAATTACGGGACAAATCGAGGGAATACTTTTAAAGATTATTTAGATTTAGGGGTCGTGCAAATCACAAAAAGATATTTTATTTTCCAAAATCTAGAGACCACTTCTTAACATCGTCTCGTTTGGAAAGCGGGTGGGATAAATCAAACATCCAAATCACTTTATTGAATCATTTATACATGTCTCATTTACAACTCAGAACGATAAAAAGTAAATATAACTTAACAGCATAGCGCTGTCAACTCAGATGTAATCGTTGGAAAAGCCCCAGTCACACTATGAGTTTTAAGTCGAATGTCTAGAAAAGCGAGATAGCCTATTTGATGAGATCTACTATATTTTATTAGAAATATTTTTCTAATTGGTCGATCTGTAACGAGAACCCAAATACGACTATTCTTTGGGTTGACTTTGGATTCACAAGTAGGCATTTGTTATAATGTTATTGTATATATTATACATATGGCACTCAGATTTTTTTTAATCATTATCATAATGCAATATAGTAGATCTTCCACCATTACAATCGGGAAAATTCTTTCTAGAGTATTAACTTAGTAACGGAAATATTTAGCTTGTAAAAATGTATCTGCATAATATAATAAAACAATCGAAGAAGAGAAAATATCTAACATTTAGTAAAACTTAAGGCGAATATATTATATATATTTATGTACCTAATTAATGTATATATTATTAAATACCAGTAAATTTTAATGTATAAGAAGTATATAAATAACATAGGGTTTTTTCATATATATAATACTGTTATTAAGATACCAAATGTAAATTTACGTTACTAAGTTCTTACTGTCACTAGGTCCATGTAAAGTGACAGCGGTTACACAATTATACAAATTCATTCACACTTTTGGCGCAAACGCGTAATAACTGTTCAAAAGAAATGAGATCGCCGACGATGACTATGTAAACTTACAAGCTATGAGGGTATTTGACTGATTATATATATTAAAAATAATTAAAAAATACTAATTTTGGTTCATATAATACTGAAAAAATTACGAAAACTATAAATATAAATAAACATTAAATTTTTTACATGAAAAAATATACATAACATTTAAAGATTTACTTATATTTTATTATTAAATTTATAATGTTTAATTTAATCATATACGACATGACGTACAAGTAAACTTAGCAAAATAAGTATAAAAATAGTCAAATACCCATTGGTTTCTGCAAGTTTCAAGACAACAGAATATATTACATGAGCTGTACAGGTAGTCGAAATCGACACCTATGTGGTACAACTTATAGGTGTATCTCTTTACGGCGAATCAACAAGCGTTATGAATACGGCAGTGTTTCAGGACTTGAGTCGCCTGTAGTGTATTGTGGATTGCTCGCGATATTTAGGAACTTATTTTTGTGCACTTTTTATGTTTTAAGTAATTTTAATATAAAATGTTTATGTGCAACTAGTGCGATATGATTAATTCTTTCTCAAAATATACTATATTAAAACGATTGCTTTATCTCTTATGTTTTGACCAAAATTTGTGTAGTATTGAATTTCCTTGGCACATGATCCTAACTAATATGTAAAGAGCTATACCACATAGGCGTCTAGACACAAGCTGGCACAATCGTAAGTGAAGAAAATAGAAACATTAATGATTCAGATGACCTTATACAGAACATCGCAAGTGCATATTCACAATATCGCTTGTTATTTTCTATGAATGTTTTCAATGTGTTACGATTATTTACTTGTAGTCCTACTTGCATACTATAAGTGCGCTATAATAACCTATGATAGAAATACAATTAAAATTCACAAATATGTGTTGACTTCTGCATAAGGTCGTCTGCACCAGGCTTATAAATAAATTTCTTAAGTATAAACAAAGTTAATACCTAAAATGTTTCACGGGTCGCACGTTTATATGAATTCCAAAACTCCATAAATTCGTTTGTAGCATGACACTAAATATGTATATGTACATAAAAGTATTAAATTTTATTCTTCGTACGTTATACGTACATTATACGTGCTTACACTATAAGTTAAAAGTTCACAGTGCAAAAAGAATTTTAAGGGGAGGGTTTCCGGACTTACAATATATTAAAAAGTGTATTATTTATAAACGACTCCTTCATCTAAAGCTCAGCTTAATATGTTAAAAATAGCCTGTTCTTAGGCTTAGAATGGCTTTTGCCTAGTGTTTGGAATCGATTTAGTAGGTTCAGAAACTCTAGATTGTGATATTATTTTTGAGTTCTGATAAAAAACACTTTATTGCATCGAATATCATTGCAGAAATTTGGCGACTGAAATATCATTTTATGATAATATTATTTACAATAGCCACGCTTAAAATTATGTTTTTTTTGCTAATCTTCTCACTCCAAATCAGCATTCTGTACCTAGTTTTCGGAATACCCTCGTTTAAGTGTGGTGAAAGTAAGCGCAGGCCATTAACATTTAGCACTTGAGAAATCATGATTATATCAGCAATCTATAGAATCTTATTGTCGACAAACGAACTTGTTATTATGGGACCAATTCTATGTAACGGAGAAGATTTAAATTTTAATATTATTTTAATAACTACAGGAGCTAAAATGGCTGAACCATTACACCTATTCATCTAATAATACTGGATGGATATTAAATATTAAATAAATTATCGCGAAAAATTCAGATTAATTCATAAGATCATCTTTGGTAGGTATACTATTCAAAAAGCTCTTAATATTATAAAACCTTATTTAATTTTTTATGTATTTGTAAGAGGTTTAGTAATTATATACTGGAAAATTACTCGAATTAGAATATTTTTTTAGTGAGTCGATTAATTGTGAATTAAGTGTTAAAATTCCGTTAATCGAAACGAGATAAGCTCTTATAAGCGACGTTCAGCATAATTCCACACAAATATTTTATATATGACATGTACACGTAATATTTAAATGAAGATTTTAAAGCACTATTTATATAAGCAACTTACGCCACGTTGTTTGTCGGATAAGTACATCAAAAAAAAATATTTAAAAAGTCGTCAAATAAATATTAATTAAAATGTATTTCTTTAACGCTAATTAAATTTTAGTAATATTTTCGACATTATCCGATATAATATGAACACGCTTCAATCTGGACGGAGAGGGATAAGTGAATGTGGAAAATTATATCTACGACCGAACAGTTTGTGACATACCACACGTTACATTGCTAGTAATTTAAAGAGAAGGTAAACGCAGATTTTATAATTTGATTGCTTCTTAGAATTTTTTTTCGACAATGTAACCTTCCAAATTATTATTTAATAAAAACTCTCTGCATTGCATCCTCTATTAAAATAAGAAAGCGTAAAGAATACGCGTCAATAGTTGGAGTAAGCTGCATCGACGGCAATATTACACAGGTGGGTCCCATTAGAGTTTTAGAATTCATGCAAGCGGTTCGACCATAATGTTTCTGCCGAAACATCGCTAACAGTTTTGCGGATATATCCTACCTATAAATCTTAAAATAAATACATTTTACAGAATACAGTGTTACACTGTCCACGTAGAATATGACCCGTCTCAAACACAGACACATTTGGACTCGGTATTTTAAAATTTTGCCAACTGATTTCCTAACTACAAAATTTGATATATCTCAAGTGAGGAAAAACGTGATTCCTTCAGCGAAATCTATGTGGTTTATCTAACTACGATTTAATTTCCATTGAATATATCATTATTACAAGTAACGTAAATAACTATATTGTAGATAGCGCTTAGTAGTCTTTTTTACTGAAATAGATTATATGTATGGGAGTGTGTATAATGCTTTTACGTTACTTTCGTTATAAATACTTGAGATCATTTTACTTCAAATTTCCCCGAAGATTGGGGAAAATAATTGAAAATAGTTATCTAATACGTAATATTGATTCTATATAAGAATGTGTGATAGATTTTATTTATTTACGTAAATAAAATTACGTATAATTGAAATATAATTTAAAACTCTTTAGTCTGAATGGAAATCATAGGCTAAGTACACATTGGATAAGTCTATTAAAACGTAAGAAGTTCGGTTACATATAATATTTTTTTGGTCGCACCGGGCCCATGTTTATCACGCCTGTACATCATAATTGTTTTACTTCTATACCGTATCACCTATTTATTATTCATTAATAATCGTAAAACGTCCAAAAAGAGAATGATACTGCGATTTTGGCCAACACGAGTAATTCACACTTTTCTCTTCACGGCTTTTTCCAAACGTTAATGATAATTAATTAGTGAAAATATTAAAAATAATTGAAAGTATTTTCGAAACATTTTAAAAACAGAAGCATACGTTTTACGATATGAAGTCGCTGATCTCAGAATACATGTTAAAATGTAGAATAGCGCAATAACGTATAATCGCTAATATAATTACATATAAAAAAGAGTACCTATGAAAAAGATAAAATTTCAACGACCTAGACCCTCGCAGCACACCACCTGCTTCATGGACCCGACTGCTGCTTTTAGTATAGTTCACAACATGCATGTTCTACTCTTAAACAGTATTAACATCGACACATCTAATGGTAACAGGCATACACGTAGCTAGGATTTCCTCAGGTGGATGGAGAAAGGCAAGATTGTAAAAGTTATATGTTTCTAGTACATTTGGTTTATCCAGATTTGAGGGCGCTTCCACCTATTCCTAGCTACGTTTATGGTAAGAGGGTTGTAACAGCCTCGGTCGCTTCGATGAACAGCACTCGGATTTCGTCATATTGCTTTTAAATCTTCTGAATTTTACACTTCGCCATCATTCATGGACTCAATTGGTTGAGATTGTTGATGTTCAAACAACATTTCTATATTAAGTATTAGACCTTTTATAAAATATTTTTATGATTTCGGTAAAAGCGCCTCAACCAATAGGTTACCGTCACCGGAACTGGCCTTCAATCACATCATTGCTAGTTATATAGGGAATACATTTTGGTAATGCTCATTCTATTTACCAGGACGATGGAATTGTAGGCATCTAGTTTTCTACGAACTGTTTCATTAATCTGTCAATTTATATTGGTGATTGGAGTGTAATAAAATAATTTTATAACTTAAGCGAGTTACTTACTAGACATAATAGTCCAGTCAAATAAGCAAAAATAAGGGGTCAAACTCGGAATGAGAGATAATAAGTTGTAAACTCGTATACACCTTCATTTTGGTGTTCTAAAAGCTGTGTCAAAAGTCTCATAAAATCTCGTGTCCGCGTCGTAAGTTATTCAAGTTCAAAGGTCACAAAAATCAGTTTTTCGCGGTTATCTCGGTTTCTATAGCTCCAATAATGTTAACGTTTATTATAAAAATTGTAGATCATAACATTTGCGACAAATTTTGTTTTAAAAAAATTTCATACGGCCAACCGTTTTTGACATAGAGGGCAGAGAGCCCGCAGCGCTCAGCCAAACTCATGTGATGCAAGGTGAACCGTGAATCTCAGTGAATAAAACGTTGTATAACGTTATTATATCATTGAAATATTATTAACAATGAATAATTTGTATTATTTATTAGTTAACACATTATATTTAAAAACATTTTACAAACAATGAACAGATTTGGATGAAAGTCAGTAGGTACCCAGATACACTACGACTTTTTTTAACGTTGAGTAATAGTATATGTACGGGCAGTAATATGGGACTCACTGGCTAGAAAAGCCGATACTACCTAAAACTCAACGGAACCACCAGAAACGATCTGCATGTTACGCTGTCGACCGAGGTGGGCCACCTTCCAGTATGTCTCTAAACTATAAGATATCGAATTGATAAATAAAAAAAATATTTCAAATATTTTATTTTAAATTATTTAAAAAAAAAAATAATCTGACGAAAAAAATTGATAAACCATATCTATACATATGATAAAACTGTAGAAGTCGAATGTCTGTACATAGAAAAAAAATGATCAAAACCGAGTCAGAGGGATGTAAAAAAAGAAATAGAACAAATCCAGATTTTCTTTTATATTTTTGTTTCTCTGTCTGTTTGTCTGTTTGTACGGGCTAATCTCCGAAACTGTAAAAACGATTTAAATGAAATTTTGCATGGTGGTAGGGGAGACTGGGTACGGTTGTAACGGGGTACGGTTGTAACAACTCGAATATCACCGAACCTATGCGTGGTAGGTGCAAGGTACAAAGGGAGGAAATACTCGGGGAACAAGTCCCGACACGACTCCAGCGTTGCTTCGTCTTTCGCGCGGTGAGTGCGTTTACGAGGAGGCCTATTGTCTTTTGCCAACCAAAAGTAAGTATTTTTGGCGAATTTATTTATGATATAGCTTAAATATTAATACTATTATTGTATTTCAAAATGTATTTACGTAATCCTCGTATTTTAGAGATTATAATACGCTGATTCATTTTTGTGTAGGTTATGTTATCTCGTTACTATGACAGCCTTATGACCAGAAAAGGGCTGTGGGGACGGTTGTAACGATTTTCATGGGGACGGTTGTAAGAGTAATTTTATAATATTTTTTATTGCAGATACCTAGGAAACGTATAAAAAAAACTTTGAGAGATAAAACTGATATAATGTCGTATAAGGACGCTTACGATGAAGTCAAATTAGGCACTTCATTAAGACGAGCTGCTTTTCTGCTCAAAAAGACTAACCCACCACCCGAATTATCTGAAGAAGAAAAATATTATTGCCTTCTTTGTAAAGACGTATTCAGCGAGTCGATCTGGAGAGAATTGAAATCAGTGTCAAGGGGGCTGCAAGCAATGGTCTCACGTAGCTTGTACTGATGGGAGTAAATATTATATATACCATAACTGCAATGAGTCTGATTAAATATTACACGGAAAAAATATTATGTTTTAACTTAGATTTTGTTGATTAGTTTTATTTTTAATTATTATTTAGAAATTGTTTTTATTTGGCAAGTCTAATAATAAAACTACTCAAGTGATACACTCCAAAGAAAGAAATATTATTTCTGTTGACTTGTTTTAGTTTAGTTTTAATAATTATCTCTCTTAAACGTGCCTAAAACATTTTTTATATGTTTTAAGTACATTTCAGTGTTTTTGAAATAATAAAACTGATTTTAAATGATTATTCTTGAGGGTTACAACTGCCCCCCATTGATGTTACAACCGCCCCTGGTATGGGGACGGTTGTAACAATCGCACACACTCATTAAAATGACATATTCCTGCCAAACTGTTATACCTGAGCTATTGGTTTTGATATTATTTTAAATACAAATAATTATGCTTTCATCGCAAAGGCTTTATTCGCTGCTACTAGCTATAATAGCTTTGCTGTGGACATTTAAAGGAGAATTGTTACAACCGTACCCAGTCTCCCCTACCTTATATCCCCGGTTAATATCTTAGATGCTTTCCATCCCGGAAAATTAAAGAGTTCCCGTGGGATAGTTAAAAAACTATAGTAACTTATACAGCTTAGTACACAAAAACTACTGATCGAATTTTAATGAAATCTACTTTACATTAAGATATACAATAAGTATTTAAATCTAATGAGTTTATAATTATACAAAGTAGGTAAGTATTACCAAATGTATATATTAGATATATGCAAAATGTTTAAATATGGTGTGTTAACTAATAAATAATACAAATTATTCATTGCTAATAATATTTCAATGATATAATAACTTTATATTATTCACTGAGATTCACGGTTCACCTTGCATCACATGAGTTTGGCTGAGCGCTGCGGGCTCTCTGCCCTCTATGTCAAGAACGGTTGGCCGTATGAAATTTTTTTAAGACAAAATTTGTCGCAAATTTTATGATCTACAATTTTTATAATAAACGTTAACATTATTGGAGCTATAGAAACCGAGATAACCGCGAAAAACTGATTTTTGTGACCTTTGAACTTGAATAACTTACGACGCGGACACGAGATTTTATGAGACTTTTGACACAGCTTTTAGAACACCAAAATGAAGGTGTATACAAGTTTACAGCTTATTATCTCTCATTCCGAGGTGAAACCACTAATTTGACTGGTCTATAAGGACAACAGCTAACATAATATACAAAATTGACAGATTTGTGTTCACATTATTCCTTACATGACTATATTGCTCCAAGATATGTATTTTATAATTCCATTGAGATCTTTTCGCACCACTTACATATGTCAATGATATAAAATAACACGCATTCAGACACAAATCCCATTTACACTGAAGACCTGAAGTCTTCGAAGTGTTGACTGGATCTAACTTATAAATATTACTGTGAGTACACCAATTAATTTTATAACACAATTTAATTCTATGTATTAACTTTAAGCTACGAGTCTATTCGGCAGATTTATGAAATAAAGCGCATTCTCCTTCGTACGAATAGAACAGTTCCGTCTCTGAATAAACAAATCGATAAATTCCCTCAACCTTTAAAGCATTAGATATGAAGCGTTAAAGTGACAGTATGAAGCGTCTATTACATTAATACGTTATCTATTTTATTAATTAAGAATATGTTGCTTATTATCTAACACCGATAAAACACAAATTTCCAATTGAACTTTGATTCTACTTGTAAAGGAATTTGGCAGCGTTTTGTTTTAGAGTCTCTATTGAAAACCATCCATTGTGTATAAATTAACGAACGATTCGTATCGAATAAAATCCTTTTTTTATTACACAACCACTTCACTGAGTTTTAATCACTACTTTGTTTAACCAATCCTATTTATACTGTTCGTAATAGCTATGGATGTCACTTGTCTTTGAATCACAAACATTCGCCTCGGTGTAAGCGATTACATAAGTGTGTAGAAAAAGGATACGCCTTTAAGTAATAGCTGAACTAACCTACGTAAACGCTATATATAGACTAATCTATAGCATAACATCATGTCTTTCTTTGAGATGTTTATATGCTATGAAATGTGTATTAATGATATGATAAAAAATACTATAATGATTACTGAGATTAACATTAATTTATATTATTGACACTGTCTACAACATTGATCTTGTACTACAGAGGAATGTAAGATTAAGATTAATAAATAAATCCTAAAATATAGATTTGTGGAAATAAATATAGAATATATAAAAATAATAATATCAGTTGACATCTTCAAATAATGTGAAAAATAGGTAAGTAAGTTTCTACTACTTTTGTAACATTAAATGATGGTTTAAATATAAATATCGCTACGCCAACTTTTCCGAGCGTACGAAGAAACGTAAGAGTATGAAATTGACAAGTAGGCAAGATTTCCGTGAACTCGGAAAAGCTGAGAGGGACATGAAGACAAGCGTTAATCTTATCAAATATTCCAATAATAAACATTTTTAGTAAAGTCTTACTGGATATGTCTATAACATTATAAGCTAATACGATATAACCCAATCTCTTCATTAGCGACAGCGTAAATAATCGTAAGGCAAGCGAGCCGCTTTATGTACATCTAACAACAGTAACAACTTCATGTTGGTACCTACCGAGTGTAAATAATTGTATACACGATAAAAAATATTCGTAAACTATAGCAAGTTATATAATTATTAATAAATATGTATTTAGAATAAGAGTCGTTTGCCCGACGAATTGTGTATACAGATGGTCAAGCTAAGCTCTGCCGCTAACCCCTCTCTCTTCACAACCTTCCTGTATTGTATACTTAACGAATAAAGCTTTTAAATATATTAACATATAAACCACATCGAATAAATATACTGATAACGATAAAGGTATTTAACTATGAATAAATAGTAAACTACGGTGCTATAGCGCGTGCCGCGGCCGAGGCTGTGTCAACTGATCGGGCGAGCGGGGTCGGCCGTGCTCATACACGGGTAATCGACACAACATACAACATAAACTTACGACTACGTTTCTGACCGTACGAGGTTGATATATCAAATTACAACCTCGTTCTAACTGCAAAGTGCGTTTACAGATCTGAAAAAACCACCAGCAAACGCTATGTCTTAATCGGATATTTTCATTGAGATCATACAAGCTTGTCGACGCTGGTGTGGGACAGTCTACTTTAGCGAGTGGACGAAAACGTCGATCTCGTTCACGTAACGAACATCAGTGGAGTGAATTTCCAATCACATGCGAAAGAAAGTAGAATCCTGGTCAATGTCTCACTTGGTAAATTCGGTCGGCTATAAATAGCCACAACAGCTTAGCAATCTGGGCAAACTGAGTAAATACAAAAGTTTGGTTTTTGGTCATCTTTTGAGAAGCCATGTTTACTTTGTATTTCTGTCATGTTCATTCAACAGTATGTGAAGGATTATTAACGTCGACGGTGGCGAGGCCATCACTTCACAACGGTCGAGTCCTATTAAATCACACCAGGCACAGTCGCCCGTCTATACGAATCAACGGTGAAACCGGAATACCGTAGGCCTATTACATTTAGTTATTAGTTTATCATCTCTTAAAATTACGTGTATCGAATTGTATAAAGTGTACGAAGCGGTAGGTAAGCCTGGATTTATTTACAAAAGGGCCGAGGCGACGTCATAGGTATAAGCGTATAAGATATATTCATAGACGTTAAAAGTGGCTAATGCTCTGTTTTAACTAGGGGATCGACAAGCACCTAAAAGTTCACAAGTGCGACACCGCGGGTTAATAGCGTGGTGGACAGGCGTGGTTGCGAGGGCGGCGAGGGCGGCGAGGGCGGCGAGGGCGGTTGGGGGCGGCCGGCGAGTGTGGCTCACACGTGGCACGCGGGCGGGGAGCGCGCGGGCAGGCGGCCTCGCCACACGGCGCACTCTACCTCACTCGCCTTACCTGGAAATGTTAAGGAAATTCTTATTGTACTGTTTATAACTTATCATAGTCATTTAGTTGCGCTTGCGTTGAAAGGTCTCGCTTTGAAAGCGTTTTCATTTCAATTCGTTATTTTGTTTGTTTAATTCCAATATTACAAAAATAGACAGACATTTACGAAAGTACAATTAATATATATGTAAAAATAATAAACATAGAATTTTTTATAACTTACATAAATGGATAATTAATAATGGACGTGGAGACAAATAACACAATCTACGGAAGTGACATTTTGTCTATAATGTGTTTATTAACGTTGTTAAAACTAACAGTTAGTGAATACAACATTGTCTATGGAAGGGGTCCTCACAAAGCCATGCCGTACCGACAGGACTGCACATCATAACGCATTGTCACGTACACTCACAACGATTATGCCAATTGAAGAATTGTCCCGTATTGTCGTGAGAAGCTAGTTTACACTTTACTTATGTGATAATATCAGACAAAGTAAAAAAATGAAAATAGTTTATAATTTCCTTCTTAGATTGAGCTAATATTTTATTTGCAGTTAAACTGCGAAATTAGAATACTATAAATAATTAGGAGTTACGATATAAACGAACACATAATTGTAGATAAGTGTAAACTGACTTACACTCGGGCAAAGTACGAGACTTCATGCGAATTTTGACACCTTATTGACGAAAACACAATCCAATTAACAACTACCACTGAAACAGAGAACAAGACCACAAATATCAAACCACAGAGATTAGCTGTAAGATAAGGTAAAGGTATAATTTTGGACTCTCAGTGTCTGAGATATTTCAAGCAAATGCCAATTGGTTGAAATGAGCAGAATTCAAGTTAAGTGTACAAATTATTAATTTTGTGCCAAGATTTTGAGAGTACATCTTTACTTTAATAACAATACACATCAAGAATCTTTAATCGATTGAATATAATAAAAAAAAAAACGAACAAAAACAAGTTATAAAACGACTTTGTAACCCCCGACGACACGTGAGACAGCGATGAGTGAAAAACACATAAATATGAATGGCGTTGTCGAAGTTGAACGGATCTCGTCAGGGGTTCCGCGTGCTTACGTGAAAACATCTATTTAGATTGTCAGATAAATGATTCATCCGATAGTTTAGCCAAGGGTATGAAACTTTATAACGAGTAAAGTTTTAAAATCGCTGTTTTGTAGGTATAGAGCTGGCATCTCGCGTAACATGATCGGGTTTCATATAATATACAAGAATAGACGTTTCAACGTGGCACCACGCAATGTTTCAATAACTAAAGCCAGAGGCACGGTTACGTATGGATGAGGTAGAGACACCGCATGCCTGCCAAACAAATCATAACAATAATGGCTAGCGGGCTCTCAATCTACAGCCCACGTTCCATTAAAAAGTTACTAAAAAGTTACTATCCAAGTTCTATATGAAAAGGCTTTTTACAGTAAAATGATTTTATGTGTTAAATATGCGTCTTGTAATTACCACTAAAACATTTTCAAGATTAATGTAAAACCTTTCATAATTTGTCTTACTAATTTTCTCAACTTTTTGACAGAGCGTTGGCCTGAAGAATACATGCTAATACGGTTTTTGATAACTAACTTACAATTTAAGACTGTCCTGTCCAATGTATGTCTACGGTGACTGAAGAAACGAAAAATGCGTTAATGTCGTAATAATATAAAAACTGAATTACTGATAAACAAAATGTGGTGCTTCTTATTTGTATGTTTTCTATGTTCTTTTATCAGATTGATAAACTAGTTTTCGATTATTAACTTATAATTTAATTATATCATTTATATTTAATTTATTAAGTACCTATATAATTTTATGAATACATTTGATAGAAAGATAACTATAAATTTATTATGATTATGTTATAAAATTCTCCCGAAATAAACTTGATGTTGAACTAGTATGAAACTTTCAGTTGAAACTAAATGTTCATTTACATAAATCAATAGTATTTTACTTTATATCTAGTTTATCAAACGATATTTTTAAATTGATATACCTACATGTGTATATTTAGTATACGAGCATGTAGAATGGAATTATAAGCTATCATAATTTTACAATAATGATTATGAATAGTCGGAATTTAAATGCGAAAAATGAATATTATCTTTCTATAAATAAATTGTGTAGCCGTAGTTCATCAAAACTTTCAGTGAGCTCCGAAATATAAACTTTTGTTAACGGATAATAAATAAATATATATCCATTTAGGTAGCTAGTGAAATAAAGTGATATGACAGCCGTAAAGATAAGATATCATAGTTGTCAAATAAAATATTTAAAGCGTAATTGCCAGTTCATACAGAAGGCAAATGATATAATAAGCGCAATGCAGACGCGATACCGCTCGTACTTGATACTTGCTTGGGTCGTTGTCGTTATGATGTTCATGAATGAACGCCACTTTAATAATAGCAATGAATTTTTAAATACCTATTATATTTATTAAATTTATTACCTAAATACCTATTATATATATTATATTTATTAAAAATTATGGTATATTAAAATATATATAAAGGTATATAATTATTCTATTTTCGTTTGTTGTGAATTTACAAAATGAAAATTTTAAATTTTGTAATTTGTATTGTATCTTGAAATTTAGGATAAAAGAATTAGGTAACGACAGGTCCGCGGTTCAATCGGCACAATGGGTATATAGGACGGGGTGAAGTGGGATCGATTTGAGCACGTGGTTACGGGTTGGCTGTGTGACGTCACGGGCTGCGGCTATCGATCACCCCCTTCACCCTCATTCACATCACGCGATCGAGGAGACATGTGAAATTCACGCCTGTCTTATGCAATATGTTCAACTTTGTGCCTTACAAATAAATGTGTATTTTAATTTCTATCCCTTTTCTTTTATACAAAACTAAAATATTGTTGCATTTTATAACTGACGTATGCCATTCACGCTTGTAGACGTGAAGTTTCTTTACGGCGTCTTCCGGCGCTTTCAAATGTTATATCCGTCCGGCGCTATTGTAAAGGTTTTGTAAGGTTGTTTTCTTAATATTTTTTTTTCTATAAAAGGCGATCTGTTCTGCATACATCTTTTAAATTTTTTGTTCACTGTCTTTATACATTCCGTTGGTATTATAAAAAAAATTAAGGTGATTTTTAAAATCCAAACAAGAAAATATGTCTAAATAAGTTCATTGCAACTGCAAATGCGGCTGTAGTGGGATGATTTCTATGTCTTGTTGATCCTATCCTGTAATTAACTCTAGTAAAAAAAAAACAATTAATTTGATGTAAATACATTAATAGTATTATTATAAAGCATATATAATTAATATGCATATTTCTTTACTGAATGAATCGTATTTACCCAGAATATGCAAGGTTATCGTTACGAAAATCCCTATATAAGCAAGTAATGTCCATATTAAAAAAAAAAAAAAATTTAAACAAAAACTATAACAGTTTTCTACTTAAATATATGAATTCGAAACTAAGAACGAGTGACAAGTATAATTAATTCGCAATTTAGTAATTACTTGAATAAATTTAACTAACCCGTTGGTCAGACGTCCGTCTCGAGCGCCTCCGCGCCGGCAGCCGCATGGAGCTGATTGACGCGCACGTTGCAGGTGCGCCTACGCAGTTCGCCTCGACGCGGGTCCGTAGCACCCTCGCCCACACCGCTCGCGCGCTCTCTTTTCGCCTGTTGCTTCTGCAGTTCTTGCTGTTTTAGCTAAGCCGGATAGATTATCGATAGTAGCGTACTGTAAAATTTGGCGCCCTGAGACTATAATATTGACTTTTATGTTGTACCTACTAAAAATAATATTTAAAGGAATGAAGGTCACATTCATTTTTCACTTTCTACAAATTCGGTTGCAAAATCCTAACTTATTGTTATGTATATATACACACATATATAATTGCTTGTCTTGACTGATTCATCAACGCAGAGTCTAAACCACAAGAGTTAACAACTTGAAATTTTTGCAGTTAGAAGCATGAAATTTCATATACAAGGGTGAAATAGGGGCTTAAAGTTTATATGAGATTTCCGTCATTTTTGAAGTATAAAGCATGAAATTTCATGTACAAGCTTCTGGTTAGAAATAAATATGTATTTCAGCGTTTTTGAAAATCTGTCCTCTAAGAGGGTGAAATAGGGGTTAAAAATTTATAATATGGAAAGTCAGTCACTTTTGGAGTAAGAAGCATGAAATTTCATATACAAGCTTCTGGTTAGAAATAAATATGTATTTCAGTGTTTTTGAAAAACTGTCCCCAAAGAGAGTAAAATAGGGTTGAAAGTTTATATGGGGGGTCACTTTTGGAGTAAGAATCGTGAAATTTAATATTAAAGTATCTCAGCAAAAATAAATTCATACATATTTCATCGTTTTTGGAAATTCAACCCCAAACAAACCATAAACATTTATTTCAAACTTTTTCAAAATTTCACCCCTTAGACGAGAAAAGGGGTGGCAATTTATTTATTTTTGTATTGGAGGATTAACATGTTTGTATGGTCATATTCGCTAAAAAAAATTCATATACATACTTCTAAGTGCAAATAATGAAATGCAAAATGAAAAAACCAAAAAAATGAAATAAATAAAAACTGCCTTCAATTATTTTAGTTTTGGTTATTTAGTTATGTTTAACAACTAGCAGAACTCGCGGCTTCGCTCGCGCAAAAAATAGAAAAAAAACTCTAAAAAGGTAGGTTTCATACATACTTTTTATCCCCTTTATAAATTTTGAAAAATGCTAAAACACGTATTTATTTAATTTTATTGATGAGAATTAATAACAAGTTTCAAGTAATTTTGATCATAAACATTTTTAGATTGTATTGTAACGTGTTTTCTCGTGGAAATTAGATAATCTCCCGCGGTAAAAACCTATCTATGGCACTCTTCAACCCTCCATCTATCTCCACACAAAAAATCACGCTAATCCTCTGTTTCGACGTGAAAGAAGGACAAACAAACACACTTGCACATTTACAATATTAATGTATGGAAGTATGGATTTCTTATCCTAAATTACTTTTAAATATATAAGTTGTATATGACACCCGCGTTATCAAGACGAATTGAACGACGTATAAATCATCAAAATCGGTTAAGCCGTTTAGTAATTACGAGGGAACATAGGATCGGACATACATACATACATACATATATGTCAAACATATAACCCTCCTTTGAGCTTCGCCGCTGTCTGGTAAAAAGCAAGAAATAACTGAATGGGAGTTTTCGTTGATTTCGAAAATATCTGATTAGGTATCTATAGTAAATGAAAACTCCCTTTCAGTTATTTTTTACTTTTGAGTGTTTTCTAAATATAAATGTACACATACTCGTAATATTACAAATTCGATACATATGACAACAAGTGAAAATTAAAACTGAGTAATACTACTGACTGAGACTAGTAGTCTTTAGTTTATTGTAATTTTCAGGTGTACAGGTATATAACATTGGATCTTTAAAAATAACGTTGATGTTAGCCTGTTTATATGTTATTTTAAAGCCTGTATTAGCCGAGTTACATGATTTTTAAGTCGTAAACATTATAAGCGAGTTGTATCATTGTACTATCTTCCTCTAACTTTGAAAAGATGATGTAGAAAATGTACAAAAAATAGAGGTCGTGGAGATTGCTAAATACATTAAACGAAAATTAATTTACAGAATATACGTAAAATATTTTTTCAGATACTGGATATTTTGAGTTACGATCGCTAAAATTTTTGTTTCTATTTTTGCAATTAGTAAAATATGTATTGCGAAAACAAAAAAAAAATATTTGTGTGTATTTAGTATGTTAGTAAAAACAGCACAATATTCGGCGGTACGGTTGCGCTCGGTTGCGCGAGTTAAAATCATACTCATTCACAACAATCATACACATTTGAAAATCATCACAGCCATCAAATTATTACTAATAGCCTAAAGCCAAAGAGTATTTTTTGTAGTTTTAGCGCGAGCGAAGCCGCGGGTTCTGCTAGTTATGCTATATAATTATAATCAATCAAGCAATTAATAGACTTTGGACGAAATTTGCACACCTCTCGTAGCCGCCTTGTGTCATGGACACAGAAGAATAAATACGCCACTGACCAATGACAACCATAAGACCAAGCCAATACTTATTTTTATAGTTATGTAATATATGTACCTATACTTCAGATTCATTATAGTTTTTTAATATAATTCAGAGGATATTCTAATAACTATAGCTTAGTTTGATAGTATTCGCAGTAGTAATATTAGCTACAATTTATAACGTACTTGATTAAGACGAAGCAAGTCTTGGTGTTCGAGTGCAGCGATGTCGTCAACGTTCCCGGCGGCCTCCATTGCGGCCTGCTGTTCTAGAAGCAGACGTTCCTCTTCCCGCAAACGACGCATGTTGCTCTCCAGATGAGAATCGGTCACTAAAGCTGAATCTTCCAGTTCCATCATGTCCGAAGATGAGTCGTCACTGATAGACGATTTTTTGATTGGTCCTGAAACTGTTTTAATCCTTTGTTACTATCACTTTTGAAAATGTTGCACAAAACAAGTTTTTTTACTTAGCCATTTATCCATTATCATTGTTATTTTTTCTATTCTTATTCAAGCCTGGATGTAACAAAAGATGCAAGGAAGTTTTTACAAATATGATTAAGTTGCTACTTTATTGTTTATGAAACAATTGCTGTTGGTGCTGCTCCGATAAATGGCAACTGTTATTAATTTTTGCTCTCGCCGTGAAAGACAAATATGAGTATGTAAATGTTCGTCTATATAATTTTACTGTTAAACAACGAAACATGTAAAGCTAATATTATTAGTGGCAATAGCTTAGGATATTAAAATATTAATATAAAGATCAAGGTTAAGATAATTTTCCATAATAATTACGTCGCCATAAACAAAAACAATATTTTAATTTTATAGAATTGAATTTAGTTAATGGACATCAAGGCTATGCTGTTAGTAGTACTTAAAGTATGTATTATTACGAAAATATTAATTGCAAATTTCTGGTAGGTATATATGCGATTCAAAAAAATATAAGAAAAAAAAAAAGAAAGGAAAACTATATCGATATAAATGATTCTGAAATGTTAATGTACAATTGATGAATACAATAAAGTATAACTAAAACAAAAATAAGCTTACATTACAAGACAAACTAAATAAAGACACAATAAGCCATACTGCACAGTGCACTAGAGTCTAGACTATAAATAGTACATGGAGTACTGAAAGCAGTTTTCACTATCACTTCTCCGATACTACAAACTTTCGCCTCGATACATACATACGTGACGTAGACAGATGCTTTTTCGTAAATTCAGTTGGCACAGGATTTTTTGTGGCTAGATAAAATTTTTAAGTCTCTACATTTATATTTAAAAACCTTTTTAGCAACATTATTTGTTAACATTTTTCTTCACCATTTACTTTCTCTCCTATTCAAAATCCCTAACTTGTTTTAAGGAAACGTCTGCTTTAGAGTTGAAAACGATGAATGCGTTCGTGTTTTTTTAATTGCAGATATCACAGATAAGATTTATAAACATTATATAATAATTCTTAAAAACTTATTTATAAAAATATACACGACAGTGAAATATTCGTAAGGGCGCTAAAATGAAGTATTTGGTGATTAAGTTTAAAACGATATGAAAATAAAACTGTAGATAGATTAACTTTATCTTTCACTTGTAATGTATCTATAAGTATCTTTCTGTTGTTTGTTCAACTATATTTTATTTTAAAATTATAATTTGCGTTCCTCTATTATTTAAAAATAATGTATATGTAATTATCTACTAACAATCTATATGTAAAATTGTAAGTGCCGCTAGATTGTAATCTATCTCGCGAGATTGTAAACTATCGAATCGACAGTTTACAATCTCGCTAGATAGATTGTAATCTAGCGGTGTTTAATATTTTACGGTGACATATATATTGTTTTTTAGGCAACAGAATAATTTAACATAAGATTTTAATATTTAAAAATCTAAGTTTGTTTAAAAATAAAGAAAATATTAAAACATCGGTCGTGTTTTAATTACTATAATGTGAAAAAATCTTGGACAGGTAAAAGGAAAAAGATTTTCCGTCGTGGCTAGTCGTTCTACAAGTGTACTAATAAAGCCGCATTTTTTCTAAAAGCGCTTATCTTCGTATTAAAAATAAAATAAGAAGTAAAATTGCTACGGGAAAACTTTACGTTAGACAAGCAATTCTTTGAGCAGCTTAAGATAGTGGTTGAAAGAAATAAAACCCCGCTTAGTTGCCTGTGGGCATGGAACGTTTGAAATACTATTTAAGCTGCACTAAAGCCGCTTTACTATGCTATCGCCTTTTTACTATTTGCTAAACGGTATCAATATAAATAATCATTTTTTTTTAAATTATATACTTTATTTATACTGTTCATACTTTGTCATTTGAACTTTAAATAGGTGCATAAAATTAAATATTCTTGTAGCGCAAGTAGGTGTAGGAGAGCGAAACAAAAAGTTTAAGCATTTTAGAATGCGATCAAAATTCTATTATTTTCTAATAAAATAACATCGCAAACATAATTATGGAGAAAATAAACAACAATAGTCAATATGGCATTTTCACATAACTTAAACTAATATTTACATAAACACTGTACTTCTCGCCTTATGATAATATCACAAAGATCGTCTCTTTCGATAAAAACTAAATCTCACTAAACAAACAAACGCACAACACTATTGTAAAGTCAATGATCACTGCAGAGCTCGTCTCTATCATCGTCCTTCCCACCTGAAAGTATGGAAAATGAACATAAAAGAAACAAATCGTAAAAAGCGCTTCATGCAAATTTGTTTGTGGCAGCTTTCACGTGCAGAAATAAAAATAAAGATAATATAACTTTGAAAATAAAATTTAAAAACTATATTCAGTTTTGTAAAATGTACTATTTCTACACATATAATTGATAAAAAAAATGTGCGATTTGTGATAGAAAAGAAGACTTACTTAAGTAGGGTTCGCCCATAGTCCCGGGCAGGTATGGGCAGCTGGTGACATGATTGAAGTTCTGGGACTGCATTTCTTCTTGGTCTGTCTCACGATGATAGAAGTAGTTAAAGTTAGATACGATGACCGGCACCGGTAGAGCGATGGTGAGTACTCCAGCGATTGCACAAAGCGATCCCACGATCTTACCCCATACTCCAACAGGCCTAACAGAATAAATAACATTAGATATCAGACAGTTCGAGTAATATTACTGCGTATATAGAGCCCATGATGATGCACATGCTTTATATAATTGGTGTAACTTGATGGTGACGTAATAAAATAATTGGATGCACTAACAAGTCTAATACAGCTAAGGGGTACTAATTAAAGTTTCTAAGGTGATTATAAAATTATAAAATTTGGGATTATTAAATTTAAAACCTTCGCACATTTTTAGATCAGCAATACAATTTCTTACATCCCCTTTCATACACGCAAGCCATACTCTGGAGACCTAACAAATTTTTCGCGCAGCAATATTTAAACGCCAGCATCATGTCCAAAATAACCAAAACTCCAGTCTTAAACGTATTAACAGAAAATAAATTCGCTTGCTAAAATATTTTGTAGAGTCTATTAATACATTTAACGCGCCGTGTCTTGAGCCTATTTTGGACATATTGTGAAACAAAAGGTATATAATAAATATAAAGAATATTTTTATTATTATAGATGGACTTAGAATAAAACTACGTTCTATAGCCAGAAATGAAAATGGTATTCGTTGCAGACATGCAATATGCCACTTTACGTCTAACGAATAATGAACACGTTTTCCTACATCGAAAATGGTGTGAAAACTAACATTTAAGGTGATATAAAAAAAGCAATGAAACCTCTGAACAACAATTTTACATAGGAGCAAAACGTGTAAATTTTACCATGGTTTAAAGGTATCGAATTAAAAATGATTAACATAGATGTCTGATAATCGGGACCCTAGGGACTGGGTGAAATAGCAAAATAACTGAAATATGGTTTCGGTGAACAATAGGTGTTTTAATGATGTCAACATAAGTGATAATAACATAACTTCTTTATATCACCATTTTCGATAAGCATTTAGTCCATAATAACAATCACAACAACGATAACATCGGACAGGTATACATCGAAAGTTTAGCGAAAGCGTTACGGTAGGAGCACATTTAACGGTAGAACCGACACCGACAGCACTACTTCAACTTGATATTAGAATTACTCCCATATTATATAAATTGTTATGTCTCTATCACAGTTGAAGTGTACCACTAAACAAGCAAATTCTCGGTTGATTACGATTTGGGAGGGGCGATTGTCACACCGACGACGGGTCTTGAAAAATGTACACAGTAAATATCGTTGTTAAATAAATATAGAAATTTAGAAATAAAAAATTTTACACCTATGCTTCCATGTAAAATTGTAAGAGTTCACGTAGAAATAATAACTTGAGAATGTAATAATTAAATAAATTCCTACTGTCGAACGTTTGAGACGTGCATTTATCTGTATAAGAAGTGAATAGTATAAAGTGTGATTGGTTATATTCTAGGCGAGCCGTTGATAAAATCAAACTTAAGCGTATGTAGTTATATGATGTGGCGAAAGAAAATCACAACCGTGTTAAGATGCCGATGTAAAGTTGTAGGATAAAATGAGAAATGACGAGAAGGCATAGATGATATTTAGGGTGAAGTCGCTGAATCATACGTCATGTCGCCGTATCCTACGGTCGTCATTGTCACGACCGCCCACCAAAACGCATCAGGTATGGATTTGAAGAAACTGTTCTCACTTCCGGCTTCCGCGAAGTACACCGCGGATGAAAACAGGACCACACCTTTAAGCACATACGAACGCGGATACAGTGGGATATACAGTGCGAGCGAGGGAGCGACTGCAGGCGGGTGCCGGGCGGGTCGCGAGACACGGTTACCTCATATCTCCATAGCCGACAGTGGTCATTGTTATGACGGCCCACCAAAACGCATCGGGAATAGAGGAAAAGTTGGAATCGGGACAATCTTTATCAGCAAAGAATACTGCACTTGAGAACACGACCACTCCTGCGAAAACAAAATATTTGGTGCAAGAGCGCCCGCAGCCTGCCCGCCCCGCTCTTTTCCTTGGCCTCTTTACTGCGTCGAGTGATACCCACCCGGCAGGGCGCTATCCACTTATCCTAGTTTTTTAAGGTAGTCAAATTTTTTATCGAATTTGAATCAAAGACAATTTTATTAAAATCGTATTGGATGAATATAATAATTATTATAAATAAAAAAGATTATACATCCTGGAGTTTTGATTATGATAATAATAATTATATCGCTTTCTTGACGAACATATGTATAATACCAAAATTTATTTTGTGTTTTTATTGCGTATTTTATTTATAGAATATAGTTGAAATAATTAATAAGTTTCTTGAAACTTACCAATGAAGAGGAAAAATATCAACAATCCGAGTTCTCTCATGGATGCCTTCAGTGTTCGCCCAAGAATCTGTAATCCTTTGGAGTGTCGAGATAGCTTGAAAATTCGGAAGACCCGCACGAGACGAATCACTCGAAGTATAGCAAGACTCATGGCTTGGTTAGTAGATTTATCTTGAGGCGAAACGGGAGCTCTTGGAAGGTTCAGAGTATCCTCTTCTTCAGCGACGACGGTGGCAAGAGTGATGAAATAAGGTATTATAGCAATTATGTCTATGATATTCATCACGTCGCGGAAAAAGTTAAATTTGTTCGGACAAGCCAAAAACCGCACTATCAATTCAAAGGTGAACCAGATTATACAAAGCGTCTCTATGAGGAAGAAAGGGTCAGTAATATCTGGCACTTCGTCTTCTTCAATCTTGGTTCCGTTGGTAGTGGTGTTAAAGACTTTATAGTGCTTGAATTCCGGCAGAGTCTCGAGGCAGAAGATAACGATAGACAGCAAGATAACGAAAACGGAGATAATGGCAACAACTCGGGCGGCCTGGGAACTCTCTGGGTACTCGAATAACAGCCAGATTTTGCGTTGTCGTTCGTTTGATGGAAGGGGCTTCTCTTCTTCCTTTATAAAACCTTCATCCTCACTGAAATAAAGTAGGATATATATAATCTGTTTTTAAATCTTATTGCTAATGCTATAAGATTTAAAAACAAATTTTAATTTCAATAGTATTATGATTAAAAATTACAGCTTCGTCATAACTTGTGTTCTAGGAATTACTATTGTCGATTCCGTTAATCATTATAGTTATGGAAAAGTGAACCAAAACTTTGTAATTTATAGTTACACGACGTAATGATTGTGTTTTAAACAAACAAGTAATATTCTTCGAAGCTTGAAAACTGGTTGGTTGCTTTTATAATCATTATTTTTTTAGTGTTTTAGAAAACTATAGCAGTAGTATATAGCATTTAAAATACATTGTCTTATGAAATCATATAAATAATTGTATAATATATATATATATATATATATATATATATATATATATATATATATATATATACTACAAGTACAAATTACTGTGAATATTATCATCATTTGAACATACTAACCGGAATTTGTTGGTAGCTTGTTCCCCCAGCTCGTAAAACTTAATTTCTTCGGAAAAGACGTCCAGTGGGACATTCACGGGGCGGCGCAGGCGACCGCCACTCTGGTAATAATAGAGGATGGCGTCGAAGGACGGCCGGTTTCTATCAAAGAAATATTCGTTCCTGCAAATAATTAAAGATTATTTTATTGTTTTATATTAGTCTACATTCATTGAATTGATAGTTACTTTGTTTGTTATTCTGAAAATTCCTTATACATACGTTTATTTATTGACGCGTTTGAAAAAAAATATAATTTTGAAGCATATTTGTCTTAGTAATATTATGGTAAACACATGTTTGTAATTGTTAATACCCACAGTCAGACCGAACACGCGAGTATTAAATTATGTTATTTCTGTTAATAATAAAAAAAACAATGATGTATTTTTTGGATGCTATGTGTTTCTAATGTTCTGATAGTAATGTAGAAGTATTTGTTGTAAGTAATAATTATTGCTTTTGATTATATTTTACCTCAGAGGGTCGAAGTATCGAATCCTCCTTGAAGGGTCTCCAAGCAGTGTTTCAGGAAATTGGTTAAGTGTTCGAAGTTGAGTTTCGAACTTCAAGCCACTAACCTGTAGAAGAAAAAGCGATTTTAGACACTTAACATGTTAAATTCTCTCGGCTGGCATCAACTTCGAAAATATCTGAGTAGGTACAAGTATCTACAGTAAATGAAAATCATCAATCAGTTACTTTTTACTTTTTATTAGTTCGTTCTTTACGCAGTCGAAGTTTTTTATTTTTATATATTATTGTTTATTTACAGATGTTTAGTTTTGGACATTAAACCATTTTCAATTTTATTTAACAAGTTTAGTACGTTTAGTATACATTTTTCAGAGATGAGATATTTTGCAGCATTAAAAAGTATCTTTTGTGTTGACCCTAGTAACCAGCTATTATCATCATACCAAATTTCATCAAAATCTGTCCAATGGTTTTCTCGTGAAGCGTTCAGTGACAGATCGACAGAAAGACAAAAATTCTAAAACTATTGTTTCTGCCTTTGTATCGATAATAATAACTATTTAATTTGTTTTGTTAATTTTATTTTGTTGCCATGGTAACCGTTATTAACAAACGGTTGTTATTGTCTGACAAATGACATATTATATTCTTTTCTTCTTTTCCTTCCTTTGCGGCCACTTTTACACGGGTAGAGGTATTTTATCATGCAGAGAAAAAAAATTAGTTTTAATCTATACATATAATAAAATTGTAACTCATCCAAATCTGTACATTAAATATTTTTTTGAAAATCTTATTGGAATAGACTTTATTATCGATACAGAAGCCAAATCTATAGTTTTTAGAATTTTTGTCTGTCTGTCTGTCTGTTACCGCATCACGGGAAAACCGCTGGACAGATTTTGATGAAATTTGGTATGATGATACCTGGTTATTCGGGTCAACATATAGGATACTTTTTACTCCGCGAAAATATCTCATCTCTGAGCTAAACGTTAAAACGTAACTAGGAACGAACCCGAGCGGAGCGAGGGTGAGTTGCTAGTTTGATATATAAATCATGAATATACGTCATGAACGTATGAATGTAACAAACAAATCTTTAATGACTGGCAGCCCCTTTTGCGGCCACTTTTACACAGGCAGACGTAGTTTAGCAGGTACAGAAAAAAATAGCTTTAATTTGATATATAAATAATGAACATACGCCATGAACGTATAAATGTAACAAAATATGACCTGTTTACACCTGGCTGCGAAGAGGTTGCGGCCAAGTGCGCAATGGCAGCTATCTCTTTTTTAGTTCTCTAGGTATATTTCTATGAAGTGGAGTATAATTCATTTAAATAACAAGTGCATCGATTTTGTTCCAAAAAGTCAATTAGTATTTATTTAATTAAACATACTAGCGGGCACTTTTAAATAGGCACCCCGGTCAAAACATATTGTCCCTTTTATTATTGTATATAAAAAAATGATTTTGAAGAAATACGCTATGAACGTAGCAATCTTGCAGCCGGATCTTGATCCAATATTGATTTTTTATAATATCCATATATACCTTATGACACTCATATTATCAAGACGAAATATATGCAATACCGACGAATAAATCACCAAAATCAGTTAAGAACATAGTACCGGACATACATACAGGTCAAATAAATAACCCTCCTATGGAATTCGGCGCAGTCGGGTAAAAGATAATTTTCTACAAGTTTTTATTATTAATGCAGCGTTTTGATTGCAATTTACAAGCTTTTATTTAGTTTCACCTGTCCCGGTGTCTGTCTGTCTGTAATCAGGTTTTGCAAGTTAAATTTGACTAAACGTCATTCTAAATCCATTCACGGATTCCCAAAGATGGTGGGCTATGTTTTTTATGCACCTCTATGATATGGATATCAAATGAAAGGGTTTGCTGAGAAGAATAAAAATAAAATAAAAACTAAAAAATAAATTAATAGTAAAAAAAATATTTTTAATAAACGAGCTTTTATTTAAATGCTGTAAAAAGAAGAAAATATACTTTAAATTAACTCAAACCCAACAATTTATTACATTACACAATTTATATGATATGAACAACCAGAATCATGGATAGTGCTTGTGATTAAATTGAATGTCGTAGGTATATATATGTATTTCAATTTAGTGGGCAGGGTTATATGCGATAATTAAGCTGTTTATATATCAAAACTATTGGAGAGCAACTCGTATCGTTTAATTCTATTGAAGTTTCAATGTGCCTTAATTGAAAGGTGTGTTAATTCGAGCTAAATTTAAGCCTTTAACTTCACACACTTTTACTCGTACGTGCAATTAATAATGTTGTAATTACATTACCTTTCAAATGATCAAATCGACTATCATTACGGCTACTTAGTAGTTGCAAAGTAGGTTATAGTATAAAATGTGAAATTAAATAACTAGCAGTACAAAAGATACTACGCCTCAATTATCTAGTCACGTCGTACTCGTTTATTCCCTATCGTTAGAAGAGTTAATACTTTTCTATGATAGATTCACACTTTAATATATTTTAACCCAATTAAGTTACTTACATCACACTACTATTATAATGTGAAAGTGTATGTGTATATTATCTATGTATGTCTTTACACAGAAACGCCTGCGCTAATTTGGATAAAACTTAGCACACACCTATGCTATGATTATGGTGAGTAACACTTACGCTATTGTTAGTAATAAAATTTGAAAAGGAATGTGATATTATAAACTAGTGATTTACCCTCTCTTCCCCCCTCCTCTTTCCCCCACTTAAGGAATGATTTCCTGGATAAAAACTATCCTACGTCCTTCCCAGGCTTTTAAACTATCTCCTATACCTTCATCTATATCGGTTCAGCGGATTAACCGTGAAAAGGTAACAAACAGTCAGACCGAGTTACTTTCGCATTTAAAATATTAGTATGAATACGAAAATCACCTACAGATACTGCGCACGCGAGAATAACAAAGATATTCGCTTCTAATAAAATAAAGCTAACAAGAAGTACTCAGGATTCAACTTTTGTTAGAAACATTTATCAAGGTGTTAGATGGGGATGTTAGATTGACCTATTTACCTGAATCGTATGGTTTTAACGATCTGTTTATTTTTATTGGCTGTGTTTTGTTCTTCAAGCTCAATGAGATTAAATTGATTTCGATTAAATAAGCTTATGGCTACATAATATAATGACATATTTTACATTTCTTAGTATTATAAGCTATTGAATTTTAATAACAAAAAAAAATAAAAACTGACTTCAAAAAAAAGCACTTAAAAGTAAGAAATAACTGATTATTAGTTTTCATTTACTAGATACCTAATAAAATATTTTTGAAGTCGGTGCGCACCGACTTCGAAAATATTTGATTAGGTATCAATAGGAAATGAAAAGTACCTACCCATCACTTATTTTTTACTTTTTTAGTGCTTTTTTTTGAAGTTACTTAATATTATTTTTTTAAGTTTTTATTTTTCGCTTTTTAGTGTAGACATATCTGTAGCAAAGTAAGAAGAAAGTATTTTAATTATATTTTCGCTTTAAAATCATTTAAGTTAGTTTGATGCCAATTTTTATATGAGAACTGACAAACTAAAATTCGCTTTTATTAGTAACACTAAAATTCTGTCTCTAAAATCCGATTCTAACGTATTGAGCTTGTCAAATCAAAAAAATTAAGCCCAAACTTAAAATATGTCCTATTATCCGTTCAAGAGTTCCACCTATCCACCTTCTGGCTTTACCATCAGATCAGGTCGATGATACCGAATCACTGCACTATTAACGGAAATAGAAACACAAAGTTTCAAGTCAATATGACAATTAGAAATAGGTTAAATTCAGCATTAGCTACTTTTCCACCCTCACGGATGGTATTCATTTTGCAATTTAAATGGAACCAATTTGGGAGTATACAAATTCAAACAAAACAAAAATTGTCCAAAATAAATTACCGAGTTTTGAGGTAACAAACATTAAAAAAAAACAGCCAAATTGAGAATCTCCTCCTTTTTGAAGAATTCGGTTGAAAATATGTTATTTCTGTAAATTATGACTAAGTCTGAATGAAAATTATAATATGGAATATGGCACAAAGGCAGAAAATCGATGCAGTTTATGCAACAAGTATAATAGTTATTGCCTGCGGCTTAACCCACGTGAAAAGCACTTGCTTTCTTTTTTCAACAGTCTTAGGCCGTCCTATCTATTGATAAGTTCAGTTATAATGTATTCTTAACTAGACAAAGCATCGAGGTAAAACTATTATACTATAGGAACACATTTCTCAGCTCAGACGGAACTCTGATATATCTTTGTTAAGTTAATTCAAAATTCAAATTTACTGAATGACAAGTATACAAAAATTCAAACATCTTCACAAGACTCAAATTTGTATTGAAGTTACATAGCACAATATTGCATAGTGGTATACGTCACCTACTTACTAAAATACAATTTTTCAAACAATGAGTGTACGACAATAAATTTAACTACGAGTATAGCAACGTAAAATGCCTATTATAAAAAGATGGAGTTATTTATATATGTACATTATATGTATATTATATGTAAATATGTTTGATAGTGGCTAACTCTGAAAATGTCGATAGTTGACATTCGGTAGATGGACATAAAATGTCGATATGTTATACACTTGTACCCTTTGTTAACTAACATCTACCATTATCGGCAAAGAAACTCATAGAGAAACTCCGGGCGTCTCGTCAAAAGAAGCTACTTATGAGAATTGAGCTTGATGGTCATGATTATTATAATTTGTAAAAACATGTAATCCGAGAATGACATAATGTAATTTATGTTATCGCGGAAAAAGCAATTGATTTGAAAATAATTCTGAAAACAATAGTCAAATACATATACTTTAATGAAAATATTAACGGTGAATAGTGGCCCCATAGGAGTGATAAGCGATTTACACGATGAAAGTATAAAATGACAATTTAATTAAAGCTATTAATATTCATTATCAACATAGAAAATTTTTATGTTGATATACCATAAAAAGGCGGTCTTGACCATGAATGTAACATAATTTACGATATATTTTTATCTAGATCAATTACAATGTAATATAACATATACATTCTAGTAACACTCAAATGTGTCACACAGTTCCAGCTAACCCCCAGTGCAAAGGGGCCAAGGTCGAGAAGCAATGCACTTTGCCTAACGAGGTGCGGGTGTGCCATTCATGTCACCTGACCGAGCGGCGGTCGAGATCACGAACGTGACAGAAAGTAATGTTTGTGCTTGGACATCAACATTACATGCATCGTTTCCCTTCACTCGCAATACATGCATGCTCACAGGTCACATTTTCATATTCATTGCATATAATCTTAAAAAGTTGGAGGCATATTTATTTAAATTAGTGATTTACCCTCGCTTCGCTCGGGTGCGTCCCTAGGTACGTTTTAAATAGATATGAATAGTTATTGCAAGTGTACATTATGAGAATAACTTATGCTTTTGCAGATTTTTCTGTAGGCTTTATTAAGACCTACAATTTTCTATTACTTTGTTTTGATGTATCTCTTAAAGGTTTCGCAAGCGTTAGCCAAATAAATTTCTAAGGACAACTCGATAGAACCAGTTATTGTATTTTCCCGTGGGAATGAAAGATTTTTCTGTAGTAAAAAATATCCGAAATATTGATCCGAGCACTAAGTCACTACACAAAATTTTGTCAAAATCGGCGCAGTACTTTTTGCCTAAAACGCACAAACGAATACACAAACAGAAATACAGAAAACAGACAAAACTTATAGTAACTATTGTTTTGGGGTCTACATTCTGTACACATTATGTTGCAGTTATTGTTTTTGAAAAATATTTCATTTACAGATTTCGGTAAAATACTGTTTTATTAAATGTACAAATTAACACAGCTGAGCCACCTTTCGACACAAGTACAATTATTCAATGAATACTTTTAAATATTAATTAATAATCTAATGTAATACATTTAAATTCTTGTATATTTATTTATTTATTTATTAATACCGGCGATCTCGGAAACAGCTCTAACGATTTCGCTGAAATATGGTAGGGTTTTTGGAGGGCGAAAAATCGATCTAGATTATTCTTATGTCTGGGTTTTCTTTCGCATTATTCCACGCAAAATATGGTCGATAATTTCTTACGCTTGGGCATAAGCATTGTAGTCAAGCGGCCAAGGCGCAAGATTGACAAATTGTTTATAGTTTTTTTTTAATCTAAAAAATACGATATAACAAAAAAGAACACCGAACGAAGCTCGGTCGCCCAGGTACTAATCAAATTAACATTATATAATACGACTAATAAGTACGCAAATGAAAACTTCTATATTTATTTCTAACAATAAGTTGAAACATTATAAGTATTAACTTAGAATCTTTTATTATGAACATACTAGAAAGCTGACGCAAGTCGACAAGTTTCTTTTAAGCCAACTCCTTTGAGTACTTCTACTAAAAGACTAGACGCGTTTTGTTCTTGAACTGTATAAATTATTATTTAAAGAAGTTGCTAGAGCTGCGGTCACCTGAGAGATGACCTGAAGGCTCTTGTACGTTTCCAATTTTAGCATCCCAAGAGATAAAGTTACTATAAAATTCTTTAAGCGATAAGTCTAAACAAAACATACTCTTACACTAGGAAAACAAAAACAAACCTATCCCACGGGAACCGAAAATTTTTCCGGGATAAAATTCCGGCCTATGTGTCATTCCAGACTATATAATCTCTGTGCCGAATTTCATCCAGATCCTGTCAGCCGTTAACATTAATCTGCAGAAAAAGTATGATAATGCATATTCAAGATTGTACTATTGAAATACTTAATTAAATTCTCTTCTTTCATCTTAATTCAGGACAGCAATATTTTAAATAATTTAAAAATTGTAACTTGTATGCTATAATTCTGTGTCTGAAAATTTTTATAAAAAAGTTATCATAACCCCTAAAAACATAATCATATCAGAATCAGAATTGTGTAATGTTAGTCAATCTTATCTTGTGCCTCTTTAAAATTTTCCTTTATTAAACAACGTAAATGTTTCCTGTAAAGACGACTTGTTTACATATCATATTCATTTAATTTATTGCGTATGCGTTGAAGAGTAAATAGCTATATAATAAATAGCAATATAAATTATAAACCCAAGTTATAATAAACACTGAGCGCGAATTGCCACGCACATTTCGGCAGTTTGAACAATAGCATATTGCGGGTATACTGCGGATGCTGCACGCTTAATAAATCGATCTCCCCGCGTTTCACTTCCAAGTCTGACACGAGCGTTTTATTTGTTCTGGTTTCCTGTACAATGTGTGTTCTTCTTTTTATAAATCAAGAGTAAATGCAGTCTAAGGATATATAGTATATTTTATTATGCGCATTCTACATTCATAGAATGAAAGTTTTTATTTCCGGCGGACATTGCGTTGAGCACATTTTCAGCATTGTAAAGAATTTTTATTACTGTTTTTTAAAGATAGAAAAAATTTACATATAAAAATTATGTTACTTGCGTATAATTTTTTGTATATTTTTAGTTTCATTGTTATTTTCATGTAAACAAATATATATAAATACACATAATTAAAAAGGAAGTTGATATAGTAGTTATGTTGCTATTCATACTACTCGTATTACTGACAATTTATTAGGAAACTAGATATGTAATTACAACACATCCCGTAATATAATAGCTTAGTACCTGGGCGACCTAGCTTCGCTCGGAGTTCTTTTTTGTTATAGCGTATTTTTTATCTATATATACATAAAATGCTTTGTCCTGACTGACTGACTGATCGATCAACGCACAGCCTAAACCGCTGATCGTAGAAACGTGAAATTTGGAAGTCATATTCCTTATACAATGTAGGCATCCGCTAAGAAAGGATTTTTCAAAATTCATCCCCTAAGGGGGTAAAATAGGGGATACAAGATTGTATGAAACTCTGTCATTCTTAATGCGAAATGCACAGAAATTAGTATTTAGCTTTAAGGTAAAAAATAAGAAAAATGTGTATTAAATTTTTTTCGAAACGCATCCCTTAAAAGGGTAAAAGGGGGTGATAAAGTTTATATGGGCAAACAATTATTTATTATCAGAATTACTTGAAACTTGGTATTAATGCTCTCCAATACAATTAAATACATACGTATTTTAGCATTTTTTGAAATTCATCCCATAAGGCTGTCAAATAGGGGATGAAAGTTTGTATGAAACTCTGTAATTGATGCACGGAAAATGGTATTTACTTTTAAAATGAAAACTAAAACAATACAAATATCATTTTTTTTCGGAATTCATCCCTTAAAAGGGTAAAAGGGGGTTGTGCTATTTATATCAGGAAAAAAATGTTTATGATCAGGATTACTTGAAACTTTGTATTAATGCTCTTCAATACAAGTAAATAAACATGTATTGTAGATTTTTTTTAATTCAGCCCCTAGGTGGGTAAAAGTGGGCGGTGAAGTTTGAGTTGTTGAATATATTTAAATAGAGTGACATTACTCAAGTTCTCTGTAAGTGCACACTTAATGTGTGGGGTATAAAGAAGAGAACGGAAATTATTCCAAATCCAAAGGAAAATTATGTATAACTTTTCGGCTAGCCACAGCAGCTACAATTTTAACAGACCTAGAGCGCGAGAGAGAGAACTTAGTTAGAGAGTATCCTGCTATCTACATCCTCCTTCTAAAGGTTGGCACATCTGCAATAAAAAAGTCGCCTAAGCTATGAACGGGATTAGACTATGAGTAATTCATTAAACATCATAGTGGCCACTGTGTTTGCTGGATGTGGGGGGAATCAGAATTCATACCTCGAATACCACTGATAACTTCTCACTACGCCTTTGATTTTAATTTATTGTAATTTCTTCTTAAAGTTTGCTTTGCAATGACCTATTATATAAAAAGATTATTTATATAATAAGTTTGATCGCGGGCGAAGCCGCGGGTTCTGCTAGTATAAAATAAAACTAAAAACTTGAATAAATTGAAAATGACTGGAAGAGATCTCTTTAAGGGATAAGTCCACCTTCGTTAACTAAGTTTATTGTTCATTTTTTTTCTGTATTACATTTAAAGTGTAATAAAGAATATAATAATAAATAATAAATAATAAAAAAAACAAAATTAAAAACTTTGTATCCCGACTGGGAAAATCGCACGAAAACTCGAAAACACACGTTTTACCAGATATATAACAAATCTAGATTGATTTTTCGCCCCTGAAAACCCCGACATACCGAATTTCAGCGAAATCTATAAAGTCGTTTCCGAGATCGCCGGTATAAATAAATATACAAGAATTGCTCGTTTAAATATATTAGATAATACGCATTATTTATATGTGGGTCCACCTGGGTGGGAAGGGTATTTCTATTTAGATTAGGCAGTTTTTAGAGCCGATTGAAATGAAATTCAGCTTAAACTAATAAATTTAGTAGATAAATACATATATCAGTTTGTTATCTGCAGTACCTACAAAAGGTTCTAAGAGAGCTTATTTTAGGACCCAATTTTCGTTTATAATTTTTTCTATAACTGTAACTATGCATTTAATTTTAAATTAGATATTAAATTTTAATGCCATGAAAATAAATCTAAATGAATATTAAATTTAAATGCAATGCCACGAGAGATACAAATACTGTTTTACCGCATCGCACTTGATAAAACATTTCCTTTAAGTTTGTAGTTTGACCCCTAAATCAAATAATCTTTAACATTCATTTCATTGGATATTTATTCAACACTATATAATATGACACATTTTTTTCGAACAGTATATTTACAGAAAAAGGCTGCTAAAAAGAACATACAAAGTTACGTTTTTTCATCGGATCAAATATAGGTAATCTATAACATAGGTCGTATAATATGTAAGTACTATTGCATCAAATAATTTAAGTTTAATAAACATTAAAAATTGAATCACTTGATAGTGGCTTATTGCGTATTTTAATAAACATTAAAAATACGCAATAAGCCGCTAAGATTAGGTTAGATTTAGATAGTTGATCTGGTTTAATTCAAACGTTCACACATATTGTACCTACACGTTGATGTGCTGTTTATAAAGTACTGGCACAAATAAGCTGTAGAATGTCAGCTCGAAGAATTAATCAAACACTGCATCTTATTCTCGGAGGAAGCGGCTCGTCTTGCTTGTTATATCGCGTAAATACGAAAGGTTTCATATTAACAATTTATATCTGAAGGTGAACAACGATGTAAAGTAAATAAGGCAGGTGTGTGTCAATTTTCATATACTAGAGAACTCTCAGCTCATGCTCATAATAAGTTTATACATAAAGATAAAATATAATGTGTTATACATTATATTTTATTTTTATGTGTAGTCGTTGATGTGTTTATTAGAAGTTATCGTGTAATATTACATTTCTTTCCTTCGAACATCTTTATTGTTTAAGCTGATGTCAACAAGACACAATATTTATTTTTCGGGACTGTCACGCTATAATATATATTATGTGAAAATTTGTATGTCTCTGTGCGTATGTTAATTGTTACTACTTGACGCTGAAACAACTAGACGAATTTGGATGAAGTTAATAGGTAGGCTATGACTTGCATTAAAACAGGCTATTATTGTCGGAAGCTGGCGCTGCATGTATGTTACTAGCTTTTTACCACGGCTCCGCCCATGTAGTTTACTTATGTATTACTATATCTTTAATTATAACCTATGTGTTATGTTTGATATTATACAGGCCATATTACTTTAAAGTTTCATTAAATTCCGTTGAGTACATTTCGCGTGAAAGAGTAACAAACACATATCCGTATATCCTGACAAATATAAAATATTAGTAGGATAAATACAAAAGGCAGCTGGGGACGCAGTGTTTCTTTAGTCAGTAGTTATGGGTAGTTCATATTTAACTATGCAAGGATCAGATATTAACAGGAGCGGTTAACGAATCCGCTTAGCGTTTTCCTTTACGCAAGGAATCTATACTAGTGTTATAAATGGAAAAGTGTGTTCGTTTCTCCTTCTTTCACGTCGAAACGGAGTGACAGATTGGCGTGATTTTTTGTGTGGAGACATTATCTCATACCCACGGGAAAACGCGTTATAATACGACCAAATAATTATTTATGATCCGAATTACTTGAAACTGGCATTAATGCTCTTCAATACAATTAAAAAAACGTGTTTAGTTTTTTATTTTTTGAAATCATCCCATACGAGGGTAAAATAGGGGATGAAAGTTTGTATGAAACCTACCTTGTTAGTGTTGTTTTTTGTAGTTTTTGCGCGAGCGAAGCCGCGGGTTCTGCTAGTCACATTTAATTTCCAAATTGAGTAAAATTCACAATACATGGTTATTTAATATCCAAAACTAACAGAACCTGACGACTGATGTATCCAGTAGGTACTGTGTAATGAATTTATCATAGTCGTAGCATTGTTTGACCTTTCCTAAAGTATAATTAAGACATTTAAATCATAATAAGAATTTAATTTATTTTTTTAATTAGGTACCTACTTACTATTAGTATGTAAGTACTTTTATTTTATTTAAGTTCAATTTAAAAATGTACATCTATGTACTAAATAGCTTTAAATGAGATATTATAGTCACTTGCATGACTCAATTATTTATTTCAAACTTTGAAAAATCCTTTCTCATTCAAACATCAGTGTTCACTTAAGAAGTCATGAAACGGGTCTTGATTTCTAGTGTACCTATTTGAAATATTAAAAATTAAAATGCATCTTTTGACCGCTACTCCTGCTCAGAAATTATAAGTACTTGTGATTTAAAAACGCGTTAACGAGTAAGTTTTAACGAAGTGCCCTCAAGACGTCTACGTGAATTGCTTCAAACTCAATTATTGAAAAGTGGTTTAAGAGCTCTAGGCCCACGTTCCTTTCATAATATATTTGGACTGTACATTTTCATTTTCATTAAAACCATTGAAAGATTGCCAACATTTTACACTACTAATATAGGTATATAATCATTTTGCATCTTTTGTATCTCAATTATTTTACTAATTATGTATTTACAAAAATAAAAAACCCGACTGAGTAAAAAGCGAACTAAAAAGATGAAAAGAAGTTGATGAAGGAACATAATATTATGCAGTCGGATACATACATATCAGAGATGGGCTGACTATGAGTTTTGCCGACTAGCCAACTAGTCGGTTGGAAATCGGCCGACTAGTCGGCCTAACCGATCATTGCTTTCCGCGATGTTTGGGTGGCATGTATGTCGCGCTTCACATCCCTTGCACGCTTCGCGTGTGCGGAGATGTATGAACAGATTTTTGTTAACGATATATATTTTTTTTAAATAAAACAAAAGTCAGCTACTTAAGTGAAATGAAGTCATGTCATACTTTTTAAGATTTACGCGAATTTTTGACATCTATACAGATGAATAAAATTGAAGCGTCAGTTTGTAATGTTAAAATAACAGCTTTTTACTAAATGCATCTGAAAGTATAGACGGTACTAATAAGAATAAAACAATTTTTTATATTTTTGTCCGTCTGTCTCTTTGTTTGTTCCGGTTAATCTCTAAAACTACTGGACTAATTTTGACGGGACTTTCACTGGCAGAGTAACTTAAACTATTACATATTATGTACATGTTTTATAATAGCTGCGTGTGTGCATGTCTCCCATTGCATAATATATAAGTTCCTTCGCTAACTTGTTTTCATCTCTTTAGTTCGCTTTTTACGCAGTCGGGTTTTTTATTTTTGTAAATGGCGTAAAAATCGGCCATTTTAATTTTTATAATTTTGATATACCTACTTAGTGTCACTCTCACAATTAAGACTAATCAACGATACCTCTCAAGCTAGAATCCATCAAGGCATTTAGGCTGCAGAGAGTGCCAAAGAAATATACATACATACATATATACAACCCTCCTTCTGTCGCAGTCGGGTAAAAATTATTCAAATTTTTAATTATTATCGATTATTATTCAAATTTTTAATTATTGTCGGTGTAATTTTTAATAATTTTTAATTATACAAATAAATTTCACAAACTTTAAATGTACTTATTACAGACTGTAAAATCCAAAAACACAAAAAAGTAAATTTACGATATCTCTTTATGTGAGTAGCTATATAAACTTGCTTCCAGCGCTGGATTTACACTATAGATTTGCACTCGGGGCTAGCGCCCAGGGCGGCAAATTTTCAGGGGCAGCAAAGTTCAGAGGGTGAAAAAAAAAAATTACTATAACTTATGCTCGCCTGGTACTTGTGAACCGTCACATGGGATACTCTTAGTAAATAATAAAGCGTAATATTTTTCGTTACGTGACGATTTCTTCCTGTCAACTCCTACACAAGCTGCATAATGCATTAAGGAACTTTGTTCCAACAAGAAGACAGATAGGTGACAAAATATTTAGATGATGTTTTTTTTTCAGTTTAGTAAGTTCTCTAAGTGCCTATTTTCCCCATATATTATTTTACTACAGGACGAATAAAGATGCGATAATTCCGGAAATATGTAAATCTCACATATTTTATAATTTTTAACTTTCCAAAATAATATACAGCTTTTTTAGGGTTCCGAGTGTGAAAGGTCTAGTCGTGAGTGTATTGAGTATTAGTAAACATTATTTGATAGAAACATCGTAACTCCTACGCGTATTACGCATTACCAATGGGTATTTTGATATGTAAATAATAATATATACTTTCAGCACGTATATTATTTGAAATTGATAAATAGTAAAAATGTAAGGTTATTTAATTTATATCAATCAGCATTAAAAAAGAAATTGACATTAGACTCGCGGAACAGAACATAATCAATGTGGACGCTGAAAGTTAATTTTAAGATTTAAACTTGTCAAATTAAATTTCAACTGGCGTTATTGTTTAATTAGTTTTTACAGTACAGATTAGTTTAATTCGCTGGAATTAGCAGTGATCATTGTGTTAGTGCATATTCTTCAAAAATTTCACGTGAAACATATATCACGTACTTTATTTACCAATTGTAAATGTAAAAATTTGTTTACGAACTGCAAATGTATTTTATTTTATTTACTACTGTCCGTCCGTCCGTCCATCCGTCTGTCCGTCTGTCCGCGGCTTAGCTCAGAGACTTAGTAATATTAAGCTTTAAAGTGCTAATTTTTATTAGAGATCAAGTTAGTCCACATTATTGTGATGGGCTACTACGGAACCCTACTTTGCACGTGGCCCTACATGCACTTGGCCACTTCTTTTTTAAATTTAATATTCAATGTGCAATTCTTGTATATTTATATATAAATTTATTTCATGTATCTCAGAAACAGCTCTAACCATTTGGATGAAATTGTGTGTTAAGATAAGGGTTTGCTTTTTCTTAAGGTGTCTTTTATGAAAAAACAAAAAAAAAAAAGAAAAACTCCAAGCTTAGCTCGGTCTCCCAGCTATGTAGTTTGCTTGTGTGTGGTTTTGCTTTATAAGTTCATTTATATAGGCATCGTAAATGAAAAAAAAAAAGCAATATTACAAAACGCCGAGCGAAGTTCGGTCGCTCAGGTATTGCATCAAGTTTTGTATGCTAATTAATATGCTAATACATATAATAAAATTCTAAGTAAGTCGAATCTGTACGTTAAATATTTTTTGGAAAATCTTATTGAAAACCTTATTATCGATAGAGAGGCCGAATCTATAGTTTTTAGATTTTTTTCTGTCTGTCTGTCAGTGAACGCATCACGAAAAAACCACTGGACAGATTTTGATGAAATTTGGTATTATGATAGCTGGTTATCCGGGTCGACATATAGGATACTTTTTACTGCGGGAAAATTTCTCACCTCTGAGAAATCTATACAAAACTTTAAAATATAATATAATATACAACACGAACTCATGCAATTCACCTAACACAACAATCATTCGATAATATTACAAATACATATTACTCATCACTCATCTATACCTACTAATAATAATATTATACAGAGGAAGGATTCGATTGTTTGTTTGCACCGAATAGGCTCCGAAACTACTGAACCGATTAAGATGAAATTTGGTAAGAAGATAGTTTGAGACCCTGGGAAGGATATAGGATAGTTTCTATCCCGGAAATCATCTCTTAAGGGGGGGGGGGGGCAATGGGGATGAAAGTTTGTAAAGGGAATCAACCTAGGGACGAACCCGAGCGAAGCGAGAGTGAGTCGCTAGTAGCTTATAAGTGCGTATAAAAATATTAATTTCCAAGATAATATTCAATTATCAAAGTAAAAATGCTGTAAAATGTAAAAACTATGCTGTACCCTTCGTCCGGCGCGTCCTACTACGCCACCGATAAAAGTTCATTATGAAAATTCATTATATTGATTTCTTACACAAGACAAGTCCTAAGCGTCCCCAGTTCGTATTTTACATTGGCAGTATTTTGAAGCATTCTGATGTTAATGCTGCGTCATTTTCGTAAAATCAATGAACGATCAATTATTTATTATTTTTCTCATTAATCACTGTTTATTAAGTATTTTACAAATCATTCCAACGTGGAAGATCATGGGACGAAGTAATGCGGGAAAAAACTTGTAAAACGTTTTCTTAGAAACCATTGAGGCGACATCAAGATAGAGTCGCTAGTTTTTGGAGTTTCGGAGTTTTTAGCCAAAAGTACATTTTTTCATTTGGCTTAAAGACAAAAAAGAAAACTAAAAACTTAAATAAATACAAAAAAAAAACAAAAGTAAAAACTTTGTATCCGACCGGGATTCAAGCCCGGACGTCTGTGATTGTGAATCTTGCGCCTTGGCCGCTTGACCACGATGAGTATGCCCGAGCGTGCGAAATTAGCGACCATACTTTGCGTGGAATAATGTGAAAGAAAACCGCATGAAAACTCGAAAACACTCGTTTTCCCAGACATAAGACTATTCTAGATTGATTTTTCGCCCCTGAAAACTCTCACATACCAAATTCAATCGTTACAGCCGTCTCCGAGATCGCCGGTATATTATAAATAAATATACAAGAATTGCTCGTTTAAAGGTATTAGATTATAAATTAAAATTTAATATATTTATGTGAGCAATAAAAAGAATCGATAATACTTAAATATTGATTTAATACTAACTTTTGTATGTAAACAGATCACTAATCTGTCAAACCAACCGGAGAAACGTCAATAAATCTCAGCATCAGACACCTAACGCGGGTGTTTCACGCATTTCTCTGTCGCAAAGCAAGTTACGCGTTAAGTAAATGTTTACTACCGTCACAAATGCACGTTCCCAACGTATAAATTAAAATTTACGAGGCGAGCCCAGCGGTGCTTCGTGGGCCGCGGTATTTCTTTCGCCGCGTTGCGTTGCGGTTGGCAATGGACCGGGCCAAAAATACATTTTATTGTGTGTTCACCAAGGGCGCGTGTGCCTACTGCAGCCGATAACACGACTACGCTTTTATGAAGAGATTTTATAATTAATATGCCGTCGGCAACGCTGTAAACCAAACCGCGAATTGTTCCTGGTTGCGTATTTTATTATCCGCCGCACTGTGACGTACATACGCCACTATCGCAATTCCGATGAACTTTTTCTATTTCATATCCACAAGATTTATATTTAGACGCGTGTTGTCGTATACGATAATTTATTAAAGCTCGTCTGTTAACGCGAGCGGCGAGTGTTTACAGAATATCGTAATTATAAACATACACAAAAACTTTAGAAGAAAATAAATAAATACTACAAATAATAGTTTCTGGTAAAGGGCTAAGAAAATATTCGAATTTTTATCCGAATTCCACACGTGTGGCCTAAAAAAACTTTACTACGAATATTTCAAAGAAATATTGGCATTATATTTGCTATGGTTTTTAAATATTATAATTGGTACCTACTATGTAATAATGAAATATAATTATTATACCAAAATAGGCCAAGTGCGAGTCGAAGTAGTGTGGAAGAGAGCTTAAGATCATATGGAAGTTTAAAGACAGAGTTCTTTTATTATATTTTTTCCCTAATCCTTGTATTCAATATTTTTTTTTCTATTCACTGATTATTTTCCACTTAGTTTGACCCCAAAAATATTTCTTAAAAATCTAAATATATTTATTTACCCGTTATTGGGTCATCTATCTCTATATATAGGTACTTACAACTGACCATTCTTTACCCTTCCATTACATTAAAATTTTGAATATTATCCCGTAGCACGGGCAGATATATTAACAGATGCGTGAGAAAACCTACAAAGGGTTCAAATATGCGAAAACTTAAAATTATTTTTATATATTTTCAACAACGTTCGATAAATCACATACCACGTGTACCTAATCATTGTCAGTTTTTTGCTCTGGCTACAGTGGGCCTGTTTTACAAGTATGATACATCGCAATACAGTCACTGAATGCCCGCGATACCCAGAGATCACTGAAACACAAGTTCAACTATTTTTATAGCGGTATTTTAAGCCAGCTATATTTGGTTCTTTAAATGTCTTGGTGCCTGAGCATGGCATGGATGATCACAGCGGCCTAGATTAAACGAAATGTTTACGAGTGACTTGTGTACGAGTTATCCTTACTATACTTTACTAATAGTACGAAGATGCACGGACTATATTTTGTTATTTTTGTTTGTTTGAACACGTCAACCTCTCAAACTAACAAGTCAGATTTGGATAAAAATTCTTTTAATTGATTCGAATCAAACTAGGTTATTTAATAGACTATTTAAAATATCAGGCTAGGATATAATTGCAACGATCCTTCGAGTGTAGCATTTTTTTTCCAATCAAATAAAATCAAAATATACTTTATTCAAACATACTTTTACAAGCACTTTTGAATCGTCAGTTTTACATTTTGAATTAAAATTAAATGTACACAGTATAGATATTATATATGTCCTGTGCGCGGACATATATAATATCTATACTGTGCAAATGGAGCCGTGTGTTCAAACAAACGAAAACAAACATGAAGACATTGCTTCAGCTTTATAATAATATTAAATACAGGTAAGTCTTCGATTATCATTACTCGATAATAAAGAAAGGCAAAAAAAAAAAAATCTTTATTGGAACACACTGAAAGTTACAATTATATACAGATTTTACGATAAAGACTACATTAGTTATAAACTGTGTTGTAGTCAATAACGCCCACCTCCAAGAATTTTTTTTTAAATACTACTAGTAGTTCCAATTGCTTAGTAAATTTTGCGAGTATATAAAATAAAGTAAAAAAAAAAAAAAAAATATAAAAAATGAGCGAGTGTGAGTGTGTGTGTATGTGTGTGTGTGTGTGTGTGTGTGTGTGTGTGTGTGTGTGTGTGTGTGTGTGTGTGTGTGTGTGTGTGAGTTATGTGAGTGAAGTTTTAACTGCCACTAATTAAGGAAACATAAGTAGTTTTTCAGTTTCTTCATAAGTCAGATCCTGTAACCAGGCTGCAGTTACACTTTTGCAAACATGCAGTGTCCTAGGAAAGATATTGATAATTTTATTTATTTTATTATATATATTTGGAGAAAAATAATAATAATGTTGTCTACACAAGGCCAATCGACTTCGGTAGGTTTTACAAACTATATCTGATCTACGTTTATTGTCGATTGTATGGTCTTTGAATGGTGTTTGTGAGTGTTTGCGTAGTATAGTTTGCAGTATAAATAATTTCCTAACCGATAATACCCGTGTCATTTTATACAGCTCATCAGTGGGGAACAACATGGGTTTAAATGTCATTGTTTTAAGAAGAGTTCTTTGAGCCCTTTCAAGACGTAGTAGCTTAGTTTTTCCAGTACCTCCCCAAGCAGTAATGCCATAGGATATGATTGACTGTACGAGTGCATAATATATATTTTTTAATAACGTAAAGTCAATGATGGGTCTCAATTTTTTAAAAACGAAAATTAGTTTACGAAGTTTTGTGTAAGTAGCCGCAATATGCTCATTCCATGTCAAGGTATTATCAATCCAAATACCCAGATATTTAATATGATTAGTAAGAGAAATATTTTTACAAGAACATCCGATATTCCTCATACAATTTAGCTCATGAACATTTATAGAAACAGAGGCAGACGGGAGAGAATTTTTATTTGGAGCAAAAGTCATAAATTTAGTTTTATCCAAGTTCAACGTTAAAATATTTTCACATAGCCATTTATAGACAGAAGATAAAGCAGTTTCTGCATGTATTGTCGCTTCTGACCAACTTTTACCATCAACGAGAAGAATAGTGTCATCAGCATATGAAATTATTTTACAGTTTGGAATATGAAGTTTAGATAATTCATTGACATAGATGAGAAATAGTGTCGGTCCAAGGACACTACCCTGCGGCACTCCAAAACTTATACTATCCTCATCACTCACGATCCCATCAATGACCACACACTGTGACCGATCATTGAGGTAACTTTTAAATAAGTCATTCACAACTCCTCTTATACCAATATGATTTAATTTCATCAAAAGGTTAGGGATGAAAACTGTGTCAAATGCCTTGGTTAAATCTAAAAATATTCCGATAACTTTGTTCTTGTCATTAAAATTTTTTACGATTGTACTAGTAAAGTCTAAAATAGCATCTTCAGTTGACTTACCACTTCTAAAGCCATATTGGTTAGGAGCTATTATGTTATTAGCAGTTAGATAATTATTGAGTCTGTTCAGGATATTTAGTTCAATAATTCAACAATAGATGGCGTTAGTAGTACTCTACATCGCGCAAGCATTACGTTCTGATACGTATATATAAGCTCCAGTACTAACGTCCTTAGGTCAGGTCAGGGTTGTCAGTTTTGTAGGTGTTTTCGTAAGGTTGTCGAAGTTTTGTAGGGCTTTCGTTGTCAATAAGGGTCGTTGGTCGTTTTGAAGTCCAAATAAAAAGGTTGAATAGTTCAAATTCGTACAATTTGGTCCTAATCGAGTCGGGTTCCTCGAGCAATATAGTCCACTGGTGCGAGTAAAGTTTAATCGCAGCAGAAATTGAGTGCTCGAGTGAAGGAAGCAATAGTAGCTACACACGAGTGTGTGTGTCTAAGCCGTTCGTATCGCCGTCGTTAAAAGTCCAATAAAGGTCGTCATGGCAAATAAATATTTACTTCAAGAAAACATATTGGAAGCTATATCTAAGCTTGCAGCTAATTTCAAAAAGACGCCAAAGTCTAGATTGTCGAAGTCCTATTGTGAAATTAAAATACGAACACTTGACCAGTACTGGGATTCATTTAACAATACCCATTTAGAGATTTTACAATCAACTAAAAAAGAGCAAAAGAAAAAAGATGAATATTTTATCGAAGATTTATTTTCAAAATGTGAAGATGAGTATACATTCGCGAAATGTGAAATGTTGGATATATTGCAGTCTTTTGAAACAAAAAAGACTGAAACTCCACTTGTAACACCATCACCTAAAGAAGTCAAGTTACCTAAAATTAATATACCTTTATTTAATGGCAATTATAATGACTGGACAACATTCCATGATCTTTATACATCTCTTATTCATACCAATGCCACGTTGACTAATGTTCAAAAATTACATTATTTAAAGGGAAGTGTTACAGGTGAAGCAGAACAATTATTAAAGCATATTCAAATTACGGAGAAAAATTATGATTTAGCTTGGAGTACTCTTAAAAATAGATACAACAATAAAAGAATTATAGTTAATACTATCTTAAATAGATTTTTTGCGCAAAAGAAGCTTTTTAATGAAAATTCAAAGGGTATTAAAGAGTTATTGGATACTACAAGTGAGTGTATAAATAGCTTAAAAAATTTGAATGTTAATATAGAGAACTGGGATCCTTTAGTAATACATTTGATAGTACAAAAATTAGATGTAAATTCGCATAAATACTGGGAAGAAGAATTAAATAATTTACCAATAGAAGAATTGCCTACATTAACTAAATTTTTGCAATTCTTAGAGAAAAGATTTCGAGTTCTAGAAATGGTGCAGATTAATAACCCCACTAGTTCACGTCAAGTTAACACAAAAAGTTTTCACATCTCGTCAGATTCAAATGATATTGTTTGCTCTTATTGTAAGGGAACCCACTACATTTATAAATGTAAGGATTTTATAGCATTAAGTGCTGAAGAAAGATCTACTTTTGTTAAGAACCAACGTCTATGTTTTAATTGCTTGTGGCCAGGACACGGGGTAAGAGAATGTCGTCATAAAACGGAATGTCATCGTTGCCAAAGAAAACATCATACGTTACTTCATGTCGCGAATAATGTAAATAATATTGCCAATCATTTACTTACCAATAATGATAGTTCCGATAGTATAAATCCAGACGCGGAACACAATATACTCGCGCATGTGTCCACCACGGCTCAAATGACATTACTGCCAACAGCCTTAATCAACGTTCGTACTGGAAACGGGCTACAATTGGTACGAGCTTTAATTGATCCTTGTTCTCAAGAATCTTTCATAAGTGAAGCTGCTATTCAAAAACTACAGTTAAAATGTACGTCAGTAAATGGACATGTCACGGGAGTGGGTAAAATGGCTACTTCTATAAAAAACGCGGCAACAATTGAAATATCATCGAGACTTGATAACACTTTTTGTAAAACAATCACTGCTTGTGTGATAAAGCATATAACAGATATTATGCCAGCAAGAATGATTAATATAGATAAACAAAATTGGACCCATTTAAGTAATTTAAAACTTGCTGATCCAGCCTTTTATGTCCCTAGTAATATTGATGTTCTTTTAGGAGTCAATGTTTATTCTGAAATTTTGATGACGGGAATAGTAAGAGGCGAAATTAATAGTCCAATTGCTCAGCAAACACATCTGGGGTGGATTATTTCTGGAGGAATATCGGACAGATCCGAAAGAGATATCAAGGCGTTTGTAACCAGACAGGTAAACGTTAACTTAGATCGTAGGCCACAAAGATTTTGGAGAATAGAGTCCATGGAGGGAACAAAGAATCCTTTGACTCCATTAGAAATAAGGGCTGAAGAGTTTTATAATAGTACCGTGACTAAAGAAAGAGACCAGACGAAAAATAAGCCATCTCAGAGAGACTTTTCTGTAGAAGAGTTAGTTACTTTAAAGGAACTAAATCTGCCACCGGCTACGTGGAGATTAGGAAGGATATTGAAAGGATATCCGGACACTGACGGTCATATAATGATGTACGATGTTCGTACTAAATCGGGAATAGTACAGTGTCCGGTATCTAGACTATGTCGTTTGCCAGAATGTTGCTAGGACATGTTGTCCTAGGGTGGCGGAGTATTGTTCAGGATACTTAGTTCAATAATTCAACAATAGATGGCGTTAGTAGTACTCTACATCGCGCAAGCATTACGTTCTGATACGTATATATAAGCTCCAGTACTAACGTTCTTAGGTCAGGTCAGGGTTGTCAGTTTTGTAGGTGTTTTCGTAAGGTTGTCGAAGTTTTGTAGGGCTTTCGTTGTCAAAAAGGGTCGTTGGTCGTTTTGAAGTCCAAATAAAAAGGTTGAATAGTTCAAATTCGTACAGAGTCTAAGGTTTAATAATTTTTCAAATATTTTTGAGAACGGGGTGAGAATTGATATAGGCCTGTAATTATTAAATTTACTAGTATCGCCATTTTTATGAATTGGATGAATGAGGGCTTTTTTGAAAACTTTAGGAAAAATACCAGATTCTATGGATATATTAAAAATATGAACAATCACTGGGATTAGTAAATGTTTCGTTAGCTTTATCAATGACGTTGGAATTTCGTCCCATCCCATTGCGGATGTATTCTTAAGGTTATTTATTACATGTTCCACTTCTGTATAGTCAGTATTATATAGGGACATAGAAGACGAGAAAGGGGATACAGGTGAGGTGCACAATTCATCAATAGGCCTTGAGTTGACTGAATCAATAATTTTCGTAGCTAGAGTTTTGCCGATACTAGAAAAATATTTATTAACAACATTGACCGCGGTAACAGGATCATTTGCTAACATTAATAAATCAGTAGATGTTTGGGTTGATGTTTTGAGATGGCCAACATTTTTTATTAGATCCCATGTCGCTTTGGCGTTGTTTTTTACTTTTAAGAAGTTATTCCGATCATAATCTCTTTTAATCCTTTTTAAGAGGTTGTTGCAAAAATTTTTATATCTATTATATGTTGTGAGACAATTGAGATTTTCCGGGTTTTTTTTAGATTTACGAAATAATTTATCACGATTACGTATACATCTTAAGAGTCCAGGTGTTATCCAGGGTTTTAATATTCTGTTCTTATTAGAAACCTTTATTTCATATGAGTTCCTTTTGATAATTTCAGAAACCGACGTAACAAGTGTTGTAGCGGCGCGTTCTACATCATTATCTTGAAGGATATTTGAGAAATCACATTTTTCTAATTCTTCAAGACATGTTTTTTCATTAATTCGCTTTACAGTACGCCGTACAGAATGAGTTTTTAATTGAAGGTCAATGCTGACAATTACCGGCGCATGGTCAGTAATATAAGAGTCAAGAACCAGAGTAGTTGCTGTATGTGTAGATTTTAAAATGACGTGGTCGAGGCAACTACTATTACGAGTAGGTAAGGTATGAGCCGGAAGTAGCCCATGTGATGCAATAAGGTTAAGATATAAATCGGAATTTGAATCATTATTATTAGTACTTATATTGATGTTAATGTCACCTATAATAGCTATGTTGTCAAATGTATGAAGTTGCTGTAGAGTTTCATCTAGAGAAACATTAAATCTATCTATATTTCTAAAAGAGGGTGAACGATAAAGGGCTACGATAGCTAGTGAATTCGTGAACTTTAAAATAAGACAATTCGCATCATTAAAAATAGGTTTCTCAACAGTGTGAACAATACTCTGGCTAACGTAGGCAACTACCCCGTCATTTTGGTGTAGATATTCAGAAGCGTATGAAGTAAATCCAGGTAGGACAGGGAGATTTGAACACTTGCTAAGCCAGCATTCCGATAGAATTATAATATCAATTTGTATATTTACTCTTTTTAATAAAGTCAAAAAATGTATAAAATTACACCCCAAACTTCTAATGTTTACATGTAGAATGCTAAGTAAATTTACATTTTTCTGTACTAAAAATGATGCACAGTTCTCCGGAGAGCAAGTAAAAGAATCAGATACCCGAATATCATCAATATCATTAGCTATATTATTTATACCAATCATATTCGTTTAATTAAAAGAAATGTATATATAGAAATAATATTATAAAAGAGATATTTCATTTTGAATAATTGTAAAATAATACCTTAATTATCCATGTAGAATTATAGTTTGCCAAAGAATTTATGATATGGCTTATATGTGTAACATATGAAACCCAAAAAAAATAAAAAGTAAAAATTAAAAATCATAATATCAATAAACTGGCAGTGTAAGTTGTTATTTGTAAATATCCTGATGTATGAATTGAATTGAATATAATATATGTATTGAATCAAACAATGTGTGTAGTGTATTTGTTGTGTATATTTTGTATTGTGTAAAGTATCTATTTTTTTATATAAAATGTTCACTATATCTACATACCTTAATATTACTTTGTTATTATAAATTTGAGTTGAAAAGCAAATATAAAAAATCAAAACATGCAAACAGTAAATAAAAACGAAATTACCATAAACAATTTTTTTTGATAGTTTTAAGATTATAGTTATTCTAAAAATCATATAAACATATTCAACTAAGACTAAGAAAAGTAAACAATAGTGTAAATTAAGATATAATATTTTATATAGTCACTTTTCTTCGTTAGACGGTAGATCGCTTTCATTCTTTATTTGACGTAAAGGTGCACCGTCAGTTTTTCGCAAGAATATTTTGCCGTGCGACACCCAGCAATACTTAAAATTGTTTACTTTAGCATAATCTCGACATAAATAAAATAGACGTTTCATTTTGTTACATAAGTTTTCTGAAATGAAAATGCGTTTACTCGTTCCCGAAATATTAACACTATCCGTTGTTAGGTACGAACCTCCCTTGTTATATTTTTTATATAAATCAATAATTTTTTCTTTCATAATCACACTTGTAAACTTAACAATAACCGGTTTAGTTTCAATATTTTTGTTGTTGCTGTGTATGCGGTATATGTCACATACTTCATGGGGTGATATTGTTATATTAAGTTTCTTCCCAATACTTATAATCATTTGTAATAATTGATCTTTAGATTGAAATACTTGGGTAGGGATATTTTTAATTTCTAAACAGGAAGAACGGGAGCCGCGTTCCAATATTTCAACCCTTTCTTCTAAGGATTGTATATACTTCATATTAGCTTGGCGATCTAATTCTAATTTCTGTATCTTTTCATTTAGTGAGTCATAAGATTTAGATATAAATTCTATAGAAGAACATATATCGTTATTTTGCTTTCTTATTTCATCTAAAGTTGAATAAACCTTCTCTATTTTCTCCTCTTGCTGAATCTTGAACTCCATCATCATATTTCTCATATCATTCATGAATGTAGATAGTTGTGATTCTGCACCGCTGTCAGTTTCAAAACGCTTTCGCTTTTGACGCATGGTTACATTTAGCTGCTCAACATCCGTCTGACTAGATAGATTTGGCTCTGAGGTGCAATGTGGAATCGAACTGGGAGTCGTAAGCTGCTGTAGTTGTTGAGATGGTGGAGAGCGGTTGATCGGCATCTTTTATATTTTAACAGTTCAAGTACCAGGCGCTTATGAGCAAAGATGAAGTTTTATAGATTACTGGTCAAAGTAAACTGGTGGCTCGCGGCGATTTCATACGATTTTCGTTTCCGTCTAGTGTAACAAGACCCCTTAAAGTGGGCATGCGTAAGCTATTACTTCACTGCTCTAAACAATTACTTTAGGGGTGATGCCGAAAGAGACGGTTAAACTTAATGTATGCACACTGTTTTAACTGATAGTTCACAAATAGCACTGCTTCTTAACTGTTATGCACTCCTATTATTTGAATACATTTAACGCATTTTAAAATAAATTTAAAGTAACTATGGAACAACATTTCGCACGTTTAATCACTGGAAAGGTCCGGAGGGAAGGGGAAATAAAATACAACTCAAACCAAAATTCAACTGACTTTTATAAAACAACCTTTAAAAACTTTTAACAAGACTTCTTTGAACTTTTTTACACGTTGATGTTCGTTAGTTTAGTTTCAAGGGGTTACTTTATTTTAAAGATTAAAAAGAATTTGTTATTTTATTCACAAAGTAATCACTAATCGTGTCGAACACACGCAAAACGTTTTATGCATACTAAAATAATGTCATAGAGGAAACATTTAGCTTATTTCAGGCCATATAATGAAGCTAAATATATATCATTTATAAAAAAAATACATATCGATTATAAAATAATAATACATCCATTATTATAAAAATCCTTCACAAAGTTTCTAGACGGTAATAAAATTTTCATGGTCCTTTTGACCCCTACCTTCAGTAACTCATTATTGTTCAGAGATAATAAAATCGTCTTAGTATTTATTTTTGCAGGATTACTCCGCTATCGTAAGGTGCTGTATGGTAGCGTATAACCTTCCTCAAAAATAGGCTATAAAACGCAAAAAACATCAAACCGGACCAAAAGATGCAGACATTAGTGCGTTTAAACAAACAAACTCTTCAGTTTTATATATTAATATAGAAGTAACTATAGATAGATAAAAATAAAATATAAATAGATATATTATGCTTCATAATATTGAGGAAGGAAGTATCATCTTTGACATGATACGTTGTTAGCACAACCTTATAATTTCATGCAGAATAGCTTGTATTACATAATGTTATCTAACCTGGCATGCATTATGCACTATCCTTGGCCTTAAATGTCAGGAAAGGTTTTGTGATGTTAATTTAAATGTAAAGGCCAGGGTAGTTTCCAACTAAGTGTTTGTGTTGCTCGCGAATTTTGTCACTGTTATCGCTTCATGTAAAGCAAAGTTTAGTATATTTTTTAAACTAATAGCTTGGCCCGGCTTCACCCGGGACTCCTTTTTAATTTGACTAAACTGATCCTTTGTGTACTGTACTTATTTAAGGGTGAATTATTAAAACGCCTAATATTTTATTAAACTTACTATAGTACCTACATAAATATAAAGTTTAAAGTTTTGGCCTCGAAAATGTTATATTCTGTTCGTTGAAAAATGTGTGGATGCTAGTTATATAATATGAAATATATAACTTATAATATTTAAGAGAAGAAAGAATATTATGGATTATTATTATACATAGGTACCCTTATGTAGATATGCTTAAAATAAATAATTAATTTAGCATTTATAATAAATAAAAAAATATATAAGTATAACTAGTAAGCAAAAACTATAAAATGAAGATAACAATTCAGAATAAGATTAACGTCCCACTGAGCAATTAGTGAATATATCTTTACGCGAATATTTGTTTACAACAAACTTTTCGTAGAAACGCTAGTTGTGCTTTAATTCCGTCAGCTGCTTCACACGGAGAGTCATGTTGTGAAGTCCTTACTGTTGACGTTTGTTTGTGTTTAAAGACGTTTAACACCGTCGAAATAGAGCATGATTAAAAGTAGATATATCATGTCTGCATAGTCATTTTTCTAATTAGATTATGTTATGAAATTTATAAAATATAATATCATTAGTTCTATTAGGTATTATATACCTACTAGTGACCCTCCCTGGTTTTGGTCTGGCGTCTTTAGATAAATTATGGCAGCAGGAAAATATCCCACGTATATCAATCTAAATAAATTATCTCATTTAAAAAAAATATATATCCAACTGCTCCTCCCTTGACAAGTGGAAGAACTTCAAAAACGAATAGTTAAACAAATTATGAAACATACTTGGCATTCGTAAAAATAATGAAAGGATTAGCTTATGTCGCATGTTCATGTATTTTAGTTTAGCTTATACAACCACCCACATGACAACCTCCCAAACCTAACAGAACCTTTCCTAAAAATGTCTTTTCATGGAACCGCCTATTAAGGGCGACAAGCCTAATTTATTTTATACAACAGATGAAAAATACATGTGAAATCAAACGTACTCAAACATACCTCCATGGTTATCAGATCATCGATGATATAAAATTAATGTATCGCCATCTGGATTTCATGTTTCAACAAAGTTTCAAATCGATACAGGAATTAGAAGTACTAGGTTAAATTGGGTGTTCAAGATTTATATGAGAACTAATAAAGCGTGTGGCAAAAGTCCATCCTTTAATCAGCCGTTCTGAGCCATTATTGATACGCGCGCAAACTAATGGACATTTTCATAGACCAATTTACTATAAATGGATAATAAGAGAATCTAAAACATCTTAATAGAACCAAATCGGTAAACGAGACTGTAAACATGTTTATAATTGTGTTGTTATTTACTCGTCAAGTTGTAGTCAAGAAGATCCTTTTTTATCTTTCGAATTTGAAAATGTCTATATTCCAGATAACCGTCAGAATAGCACTCTTAGAGACAAGATAAGCATTAGTTCATGCAGGTTGAAAAAATATTCGTGTGGAAAAGGCTTTACTCTAAGAAGAAAAAAGTTATGTAAGGAAATCACATAATGCTTATAATAATATGTAGAGCGCTATACGATTCGTTTCATGCCATGGTATCTAATTTAACTTTAAGGGTTTAGTAAGATATTTCTCTTTTCTATCTTATACAAATTTTTGGGGTTTACAGAAGGCTAGTCGTCTGATAACTGTTAGACTGTTGCAAGACGAATAATATTTCGTCCGATAATATTTGTCCACCAACTATTTTTTCAGTTTGCCTTAAATATTTTCCATTTTTTTATATTCTAATAAAACAATAGATATATTGGTATATTCTTGTTACAGATAGTGCCTATCCACAAAGTGGAAGGAATGAAAAATGAAAATACTTGCTTTTGTAAAACAAATTTGAGAAATTATTGTTTTAGACTCAAACGAAGTTGCGGTATTCGGAAAACTTTCCTAAATGAGTAATGGGACGGGCATGGGTTACGACTTCGCTAATTTGATGAATTGTGCCATAGGTTTATGCAATTTCTTTTATGATTTTGATTTTACATTTGCAGCCTTTTAGTTCTTTACTGTTATGGTGTCGTTATGGTATTAAATACATTAGATTTGATATGACAATGATTTCATCATTTTGCATAAATGTGGCCCAATTTCGTTGATGCGGCGTTGACTCCTATTTCAATGTATGGATTTCAATATTTAAATAATCCAATAGAAAGAAATCCAATTGTGTTAAAAATCACATGATCTACAGGGTCAATACTGATCACCTACGGAGAGAGTACACGACCAGAAAATGTCTCCTGCAATTACTCCTTTTACAGTTGACGAAGTTAAATCAATATTTCTACCATATTTTTTAAGAAACTGTAACAGCCACATTTTCAATATTATTGAAATATCAAACAATGTCAAAAATGTCCAACAATGAAAACGCGTTGTTACTTTGTGGAGTGCTTCAATTTTACTAACCCTATACTCTCAGCTTTTAAACTGTACTTTTTTTGGTTACCAACACTTAGCGCGTACTTGCGTGAATTTTGGGACAAACTTTACTAAGCCAAGAGTTGTGGCTTGATTTTAGGTTAAAAGTTAGAGAGTTAAAAAACGGAGTTACAAAATCTGTATAAGTGTTGCAATCTTTAATTATACAGTCCATTGTAACTTTACTAGGTTTAGGAATTTATAAAATTGTTTTTACAGTTTTCTGTACAATAACTTTAAAATAAAAATAGCAGCTGATGGAGCGCAATGTTGTGTAACATGCTCGTTCTCGTGTAAGCGTCCACGTCGCGGGACGTAGCGCAGACCGCAGTGTACACATTACACAATATGAGTGCGGTTGAACGTAATTACCAATCAACGGTTAATTGATACATAGCTATTCCGGGATTTTAACAGGTCGAATAAAATATAATCCAATATCTAGTAGGTTTTAATAATAGATACTTCATGACATCTTTTGAAAGAGTAACTCTTGAATTTCTCGCCGGCTCTTCTCAGCTTTCCCGAGCAGGTGGTAGATTCGTTACGGACTTACTGTCATTTCATTTGAATAGTATAAAAAAGATAAACTTGAGGATTCAAAAGCGCGTGAAAAGTCTATTTAAAAAAGTATATTTTGATTTTATTTGATAACTAGCGACTCACCCTGGCTTCACTAAGGTACCTAACAGTAGTATTTGTGTTACTCCAGGTCATAATATATGTATACTAGGTTTCATCTAAATCAGTCCAGCCGTATATTTAAACTATTGCGTTTATAAGTCCGACGAACATAGAACCTATCGTAATAAAAAGAAAAATAAAGGTAGATATAGGAATTTTTTATAAAACTTAAAGTAAATTAAGTTTCACAAAGCAAAAAGCTAGCGGCGTAAGTTGTTTGGAGTTCTTGCTCAAAATGATACAAGTTTAATGAAAACTCGCTTCTCCTATTAAGTCTCTGAAGTCTGGACAATAGCACCGTCGGTGGCGATAGTTTTTAATTACTTCCGAAGATTGTTACACTCAACACCAGGTAAGTAACATTATATGAAAAGCCTTCGTCTTCAAATTGCAATATCAATTTTATTATTTATGTAGTAAACAAACTTTAATAGATATATCATTTCGGGTTATCTTCACTTTTTTATTGACATATAAATGATTATGAGACTATAATTTACCAACAACCATCAAGGTGATATGGCGGATATCTATAACTTATTCGTTGTAATGAAGTGATTCTATTCGCAAATAAAAGATGGCGTTCTTATTCGTATTTCGTTGTCACAATATGGGAAAATATCCCGTAAAATAATGTTTTAATTTCGCTTTCTACACGTATTTTTGTTTAAAATGATACATACGCCAGGTGCGTCATGTACGTACTCTATTTGATTTATCTCCTAAATTATTTAGGTCCCATTTTGTAATTTTTATGGTAAAATTTATATATTTGTAAGATCCGTAGATATAAATAAAAGCGTTCATAACATACTAGTAACTATTTATTTTATTTAATTACAAATATAATGTTCGCCATTATCAAAAATATCCTTCTTTTCTTTTATTCATCTTTCATTCCATTCCAACCTTAAAATCATATTATAACTGCATCTCTTTTACTCTTAACATATCATTTCACGCATACTCATCTTACAAATCCCACATATATACTTATATGTACATATTATATTAAGCCTTATTTTGCAAAAAATAATTAAAATGATCGAAATTATTCAAATTTTTATTAGAAATATTTACTTCCGGTTTAACACTAGAAACAAAATCAAATTTAGAATCTGATTTAAAAACAACAAAAAGAACGATTTTTCTATGCAAAACACTACATTTATTATTTTATTAGAAGTTATTTCATTATGGGAAAAAAAACCAAAGAAACCCTCCCTTCGTCAATCAGTTCAATTCTTTAGAATCTCATAATTTGACAACTAAGCCTAACAACTAAACACAAATATTATGTGTAAATGTATCATACCCCCTAGAAGTACAAATATACCTAACTTGAACGAATTTCATCCTCATATATAAAATACAAAAAGACTTTTAAACAAGTAAACTGATAGGATTTTAATAAAAAACGATTTTGTGTTAAGAAATTCGTGTAAGTCCTTGTAAAGATTACATTTCTTTAATTGTGATTCCTACCAGGAAATTTCAATAGCATAAAACAGGTGTAGTTGTCTATCGTTTGGAAGTGGGCGGAACGGGTGTTCTCGATACTGACGCTCGCCTATAGCTCGAGCCTTTCCTTTAACCCTTATAATATTTCTAAGTAGTAATTCATTCATGACAAATTTAAAAAAAAAAATTTTTTTGCCATTTTTATTTATTTTACTAATAATATTTATTTATATTTAAAATGTATCTACCAAGTAAAGTATAAATTATCCACAGCAAAGATATTTGAATTGTTACCGAAGCAATTCAATTAAAATTCAGCAATGTTAATTTAATTATATTGAAAAATCTAATTACATTATTTTCTAGATGTGGATATTAAAGAATTTATGGGAAGCCGTTAAAGGTTCGATCAATAAACAGTTCATGATTGATGACTTTAACTGCGCGTAGGCACTTGGTGTTGAGTATAATCATTTATTTGCTACTAGAGAGCAGTTATGACGCTAGATTTTCAAAACACTCTTGTGGTAAATATAACTTCGTTTCAGTGTTTCGTTGGTATTATGTTTGTGAATAGACTTTATATGAGTCTTATTCATAATTCTTTTTATGTAACATTATACATTAGCGTTTATTGTTGATTGTTATTATTGTATATCTAATGTATAACAGCTCTGCTTTTAGACGCTTATAGTAAATGGACTTATTTGTGATATATATATTGGACGAGTGGACAGATGGTGCAGACTCTTTAGGTTGGGACTATAAAAAGTTTAAGGCAAATATACATAACATTTAAGATAATTTAGCACTAGTGGTACTTGATTTAAAGCAGTAAGCTTGCTAATGCCATTTTGTTTACATAAACATCCAGTAACAATCCATTTTCATGACCCCATACTGCTTACTTGAATAATACTAACTTGAACCCGGTTCCTGAGATCCTGCATACGCATATACTGGCTACTAGGTAATAATGTCCTCCTGATTGATTTTAGTCACAGCAGCCAAACTTAAGATGCGCAGAAGATATTATAGTGCACAAGTGTACGCGCAAACACGCACTCTCTATTTTTTTATACTCTCAAAGTCCGATGGGACGATACTTCGACACGACGGTGAGAGTTAAGGCGCAGGAACCACGGCTTTACATCTTCTCCGAGGCACGGTGGTTAAATACCGCCAACATTCCAACTCCGAGCTATTACTGAGAATTTCTTGACAGAAATACACAATAACTGAAATTAGCCCAGCCTGTGACTCGAACCCAAAACTTTGGATTTTACGGCCGTCATGCCAACCACTAGAACACCGAGGCAGATACTAGGTAACTAACTAATAAGGCTACCGATGCAGAAAATTGTTGGTATTTATTTCGAAGTTATGTGCCTTTACTATACCAACTTTTAGATATTCTTTTTTTAAAATTGAAGTATCTATTGTATTCAACGTACAATTAAGATGGATACAAATTTTTGATTTTAATAAAAAAAAAAAAAAAGGAAAATCACTTATCGGAATTTAATGACATTGGTTGGTTCGTTCAAAAGTCACCGTACTAATATTAAACTGTGTAACTCTGTCTATTTGTTACCCTTTTATGCTCAAACTACTGAACATATTTCGATGAAAATGGCAATGACATAGTTTGCGTTACGGGAACAATTATATTACATTAATTTATCTTAGCTCCGCTTATTATGCGAGTTGAGCTAAAGTCATAAACCGCGAAAAACGAAGAACAATGGGTGTTCCATCTCGTCATCTGTTCGGTGTACAACCATCAAATAATGAGTATTGAGTATACTATATTCGGGAGATCGATTTTGTAACTTAATCTTTTAATCTTTGAAGCCTGAACAAAACGGGATCGCATCTAAAAAATATATTTTAACAAATAACGTTCACTTAAAGCTCTACTAAGTATTTGCGTATACGTTCTATTAAATATTCGCAATTGATTGAAATAGGGACGTGATTGAAGAATGGTTGGTAGAATTTAAACTAATTAAGTCTGTAAAGCTTTAAGGTACTTTAGCTTACTGAACAAAACCCAACAGCACGGTTGGCACCTACTTCACGTCGATATTCTGTATGAGGGCAGTACTTCTCCGGTCGAGCCGGCTCATTCATACTCATTTAGTTTGATTTGTATGCATTTTTGAAATTAAAGATCCATAAATACCTGATTCCAAATATTTTACCAACTTTCATAATTTTACCTACTTTGTCTAAGTTGTATTAATTTGTCTAAGTACCTAACTTTTGTCGTACCTATTCATCATTTTTAATTAACCGACTTCCAAAAGGAGGAGGTTATCAATTCGATTGGTATTTTTTTTTTTATGTATGTACATCGATTACTCTGAGATTTGTAATCCGATTTGCGTGATTCTTTTTTTGTTTGATGCGGTTTAGTTGCCATGTGGTCCCATAAAAATTTAACATAGTTTGGCCGAGTAGTTTTCATTTTATGGAAAAAAAATTATGAATTTTTTTGTTTACGTGGACGTAATTTTATGTGTGTTCGCGGATTGCTTCGTCATTCATGAACCGATTTTAATGATTCTTTTTTTGTTTGAAAGGAGATATTTCAAGGGTGGTACTATAATAAGGAGACCAGGATCTGATTATGGCATCCCAGAGAAATCGAGGGGAACCTTCAAAAATCGTAGTGGCGACTAGTGAGCTTGTTAATTTTTTTCATTAAGTATTTTAAAGCACTACTATTTAATGAAGGTCTGGAGTCGATCTGATAATGGAGCCGACAGATAGTCGAGGAAACTCCTCAACGATTTACAGCAATTACCTGGTGTCTGGGCTTGATTAATTTGTATTGATGGGAACTTTACACCTAGATGGGTTGTGACTGTCATTAGGGGTCTGAATAAATGGCTTAATCGAATATGTTTTTAAAAATCTTTTTTCTTACAATTTACCTGCTTATTACGTCTACACCAAAAATGGAAAAATAAAAACTTTTTAAAAAAAAAATAAAAACCGACTTCCAGGCACAGAAAAGTAAAAAATAACCTAACGGGGGTTTTCATTTAGAATAGATACCTAATCAGATATTTTCGAAGTCGGTGCCAGCCAATACAAATTAAAGCACACCGACTTCGAAAATATCTGATTAGGTATCTATTCTAAATGAAAACCCCCGTTAGGTTATTTTTTACTTTTCTGTGCCTGGAAGTCGGTTTTTATTTTTTTTTAAAAAGTTTTTTATTGTTTACTAATAGCGACTTACCCTCGCTTTACTCGGGTAGGTACATCGCTAGGTACGTTTTAATTTTTTTGAGCCTTTATACTTTTAAAAAAATGAAAGCAGCCTAAGTTACTCCTTATAGTATCAGCTATCTGCCAGTCCAGCCGTTTTGGAGATAAGCCGGAACAAACAGACAGACAGATAACATTTTAAAAATTGTGTTTTTCTTATAAGTACAATGTATAATTGCATATGCATTTAGTAAAATTACAAACAGGCCTTTCAATTTTACTTATCTGTATAGATTATTTTCATCTTGACTTTTGACTATCAGGGGCTGAACAAAAGCGGATGAAATTTGACACGCTCGTGCTCGTAGACAATTAAGACAATTATGTGAAGCTAGTTCAAATTGTTTATGTATTTATACATGCGGTACAATATTATAATTTATTCTAATTAGCCTTAAACATTATATCGGATATCCTACTGTAATTGTACCGGCTAGTCCATGAGCGGTGGGCAGAGTCTAGCTATTAGGATTAACCAACATTTAATGAATAAGTATGTTATATTTTAATTTAAACCAGTTACACTATTTAGTGAAATAGATATATTAAAAATATTATACATTGAAATATCAATGATACCTATAACGATATTAATACATAACCCCTATTAAGCATATTGTGAGTACAGAGCAGAGTGAGCTTTGGCATAGGTAAAGTTTATAAGGCGAAAGAGTGTCTAAGCTAAAAACTATGACTACGCTTCTAAAAGTTGCAGCATGATGTTAGATAGCCTATAACAATCATATTTTTTATGTATGTATAAAACTAAAGAGTTTATTTATTTGTCTGCACGTGCTAATCTCTGGAATTAGAGGAACGGGACAAATGCCTCACTTTTTGAAAAAAACGATTAAATTAGTATACATAACTCCTAAAATATAGCTAGGTTAATCATTAATCTTACATAACGAACTGTTTTTGTTTACCTAACAAATAATACCATTTTTGCGAGGATAAAATAATTATTGAATAAAATAATTAAAATATATGTTAAAATGTTTTATTTATAGTAATATAACTTAACATAATTAAATATTTTCTTATTGTATTAAACTTAAGTGTATTAATGTTCAAGAAAGTACCGTAAACCGGGGCTACTTTGACATAGTTTGGAAGGTTTTTGTGGATTAACTTTTTTTTGAAGTCTTCTATTCTTGTTTTTTCTTTCTAGTCTGAGCAATTGATGTTTTAGCTACAAGTTTAGCAGTAATCTAAGGTGTTCAGAGCATCGCTTAGTACCCAATTTTTTTTTAATTTAGTGTCAAAGTAGCCCCGGGTGTGGGGCTACTTTGACATAACGTCTAATTTCATCAAAAGTCGCAGTTTTGCAACCGCAGGGCTACTTTGACACTTAAAAAATTAAGTTTTGTGTTATATTTAGTGAAAGAGACCATAAAAGCGCCAAAAAAATAAAAAAAATCAAGGAAATCAACGGATTTATTAAGTTCTCAATTTCTTACAGTTTATTAATTGTTTCATTTGCTTATAACTACAAAAATAGACAAAATGAACAAAAAACTTCTTTACAATATTAGGCCCATTGGCTCATTTTTTGGATTGATCATCAGGTATTATAGGAACTTTCATCACACTAAATCAACAAATTACATCTAAAATACAATGTCACTCCGAGTCCTCACGGCGCTCGCACTCATAGGCAGGGTTTCAGGGTTCATATTGTTAAGAAGTTTTATGTTAATTTTGTATGTCTGTTTTTGTAGTTATAAGCAAATGAAACAATTATTAAACTGTAAGAAATTGAGAATTTAATAAATCCGTTGAATTCCTTGATTTTTTTTGTTTTTTTTGGCGCTTTTATGGTCTCTTTCACTAAATATAACACAAAACTTAATTTTTTAGGTGTCAAAGTAGCCCTGCGGTTGCAAAAAATCGACTTTTGATGAAATTGGACGTTATGTCAAAGTAGCCCCCAATGTCAAAGTAGCCCCGGTTTACGGTACTCGAGCTCGAAAACCTCCTTCTCATTTGACATTAAAAATATACGTAAAACATAGCACCTCTAAGGAACATTAAATTATATTAAAACTAAAATGTTGATAGAAAAGTAATCCAATGGTTTTTTCGTCCAAATCAATCAAGTGGGATTTCAAAATACAGGTTTTTGAGAGGCGATTACAAAATCCTATGCAACTTATATGTTTAAAAGTAATTTTGGATAAGAAATCTATACATATATAAACATCTATAGGTGCATATTTTACCTATCTATACATAAAATTATAAAGCTGAAGAGTTTGTTTGATTGTTTGTTTGTTTGTTTGTTTGTTTGGTTGAACGCGCTAATCTCAGGAACTACTGGTTGGAATTGAAAAATTCTTTTTGTGTTGGATAGTCCATTTATCGAGGAAGGCTTTAGGCTATATAACATCAAGCTACGACCAATAGGAGCGGAGCATAAATGAAAAATGTTGCAAAAACGGGAAAAAATAATTCCTTTTGAGAGCTTCCGTCGCGTGCGCTGCGTAAACGGTTAAAGTTACGCAAAAATAGTGTATGACGGAATTGTTCCTCTTTAAAAGTTCTAAAAAAAGTCCGCGACAGCATATATCTATCTTTTAAGGTTGACTCAATATATTACTTTTTATAGTAATCAATTTTGTTCTAAAATAATGCACTACTTCCGAAGGTGTTTTTATAAACATGATATTAATCCTTATCAAAATGAATATGTTATTCATCACAAGTATTTAATTTTGAACAAAATTGCCCTTGACATCATTTGATTTCAATAAATATCTTAGGAGATATCATAGTTTTAAAATATACATATTTAACTTTACGCAGACTATGGGTGAGCGCGCTCTCAGCTCGATGCAAGGCGAGGGCGGGGCGGTCTTGAGGGGGGAGGGCGCTGGCTGTCTATTAGTAAAAAATGATTAAAATTAATTCCGTAGTTTGAGAGTTTATTGCCCAAAATTAAATAAACATACAAAACAGTAGTTTAGACTTACATAAATGTTATTGCTAAAACAAAAAGTGCAATATTACTAAATCAAATATGAGATTAACGGAGAAACCTTTGTGGCATTGTCAATCTCTGCCATTATTTACCAAACATACGGCGCGCAATGAAAGTGATATATGTAAGAGTATACTAATGTGTAAAACCTAAGAATTTGGTTTTAGATCATCTGAACGCGGGCGGAGCCGCGGGAAATGCTAGTCTATACATAAAATTGTTAATTAAAATTAAGCGGAATCTGTATGTTATAGATTTTTGGGAAATCTTTTTGAAATAAACATTATTATCGACGCACAGGCCGAATCTATAGTTTTTAGAATTTTTGTCTGTCTGTCTATGTCTGTGACCGCATCACGAAAAAAACCACTGGACATATTTTAATGAAATTTGGTATAATGATATCTTGATCTTGATTGGTAAGATGATAGCTGGTTATTCTGTCCAAAATAAAGAATACTCTTTACTGCGGGAAAATATCTCATCACTGAGCCAAACGTTAAAACGTAACTAGGGAAGAACCCGAGCGGAGATAGCGTGAGTCGCTAGTCTATACTAATATTAATAAAGAGGCAGAGTTTATTTCTTTGTATGTTTGTGTGATCGCACTAATCTCAGGAACTACTAACCCATTTTAAAAAATCTTTTTGCATTAGATAACCCGTTTATTGAGGAAGGCTATAGGCTATATTATATCATCACATGTTACTCCCCAAGGGAGCGGAACAGTAATCATAAATGTCAACAAATCGGGTAGATTCCCATATATTATTGTAAAGCTGCATATAATATTATATAAATACATAAAACCAGAGTATTTTTTTGTAGGTTGAACGCGTTAACGCGTCACTAGCTCTGGTAGTACTCAGGATTACGTTATAAAGTAATAAAAACAGACCAACATAGCCCAGTGGAAACGCGCTCGTTTGGAAAAACAAGCGAAGCAAATTCAAAGCCTGGGTCTCGCACCACTGGTACTTTCATATGCGAATCATTTTCAGCATGATTAGTATTTGCCTTACTGTGAAGGAAACCATCATGAGGTGACATATTATGTACATTTCTTAAAGAATCTAACAAATTTTCAAAAGATGTGTGAAGTCCATCAATCCGCACTTGGTTAGAATGATGGACTATGGCCTATTTCTGTTCGATTGAAAAGCTGAATACATGCAAATAAACATACATTAATTTTTATATATTACACTATAGCTGCTATTTTTTGGGCTTGAGAGATTTTTTCTATTCTATTAAACACGATTCGCGCTATATATGGGAGCACGTCTCCTCAGTTGATTTAAATATAACTTAGCTATGTTTTATTCAGATCTACCTATTTAATAAAAAAAAGTTCTATTGAATCATCAGTCCTAAAGTACACTACTAAATTAACTTCTACGAGATACGAGTATGTTACATTCCAAACGCTCCTCAAAAATTTCTTTTCCAAATAAATTCAATGTTAGCCGACCTCTTTGAAATGTTTATCTATACTAATATTATAAAGCTGAAGAGTTTGTTTGGTTGAACGCGCTAATCTCAGGAATTACTAATCCTATTTGAAAAAATATTTTTGCATTAGATAGCCCGTTAACTGAGGAAGGCTATATATCATCCCGGAAAAATATACGGTTCCTGTGGGATAGATTTGTTTTTGTCTTGGGACGAACCCGAAGCGAAGTGAGGGTGAATCGCTAGTCAAGTATATGAAGAAACAGTAACATTCCTTTTTATCGATATAAATATATCAAGTATTGGGCAAATTGTCTTGTATCTTGCCCTTTTTTTAAAGGGTCTACTTCAGCCGCCTCGTATTTAATGTTCAAAAGTACAATACAAGATTTAATATGCATTGAGACTGGTACGAAAGAGTCTAATTTATAGCAACTTTGCCGAAATAAATAAAAAGTTGACAAACTACTATAATATTAAAACAATTTAAAAAGATATGGCTATCTACTAACTGTACTTGTGGTTTCTTTGTAAAGCTAGAATTTCTTTATAAAGAATAATATATAGAACGAAGGGAATTACAATTTATTTAAGTTATTTTATATAAAAGATATTTCATAAACGTAATCGCGATAAAAAACAAAAGACACTTTAATATAAAAAATGGCGTCATTCTAGGAATAGTACCTACTAATTGTAATTATATCTTTTGATGATTTGCTCTGAATTTTAACGCCTTTTTTAATATAAAAATAGAAATATTTATTACTTATGGCGAAGGGCACTAATAACTACTGCTAAGTTTGCAATTGGTCAATTTGCTTAGAATAAAATATTTTTAAAACTTAGTAAATATTACATTTTTTTACTCTTACAATTTGAGCACATTTAACACTATTGACTATGAGTAAATTTGTCTTATGTGTAGGTTCATGACGTTATTTTATTATGGTTTTCCAAATTTAGAATGCCAAATATTAGGTTTTATAACTATAATAACTTTGATGAAAATATATAAACTTTAAGAGTTTCATAGTGTTTATTTAGTTTGGGCATAATGTAAAAATAAATAAATAAGACTTACATTAATGACGACCCGCTCGCAAAAGTCGTGGTCATGTTGAATAGGTTCGAAGGTAACGACGCCGCCTTGCGGCGGCCGGCCCTGTTCTTCTTCTTGACTGCACAATTTCGGCAGCGACCTTAAACAAAATTACACACTTAGTATATATAAATAAATAATAAAAAGATAGTTTTATTTCAATTAGATTCCTTAGAAGTAATTTCAATTATGTTATCACGCATATTAATTTTCAAACAAATGCATTTCGTGCACCTCTTATGCATCGCCTTCTATTCAGACTAAATCTAATAAAACCTACAGTCTTGTTTAAAATGTTAATAGCTCCTCTGGGGTTAAGTAGCAATCTATTACTCAGCATCTATCAATCATGCCACTTAAGAATTTGATGTTTGTGTATTCCTTTTTTCAAGACTTTGGCAATGTCTTCTCGATAGTGACTTGATCAAATGCCAGATTACCAAATAGATTCCCACTAAGAGCAGTTACATAAATCATAGGCCATTAGATAATCAGAAAACCGAGCGCATAATTATGCATCAATAGTTTAGCTATTTATTATGGAAACTGCGTCGATGCATATAATTGTACTAATTCAACAATTGGTCCACGTATTTGCATGGAGGCATTGTTCCAACTACGGTTAAATGCACGTAGAGGCGTACAGGTAAATAGAATAACGGTATCGCGATGCTAATGCATATAACCATATCAATACGTTATTGGCCATGTATGCAATTTGTCGTAAAATATGTCCATATACGTACATAAAATAAATAATATCGGTTAATTATAATAAAATAAAAAAAATCAGTACGGTTTTATCGTAAATACATCTATATATATACATAAAATGCTTTGTCCTGACTGACTGATCGATCAACGCACAGCCTAAACCGCTGGTCGTAGAAACGTGAAATTTAGGTATCCGCTAACAAAGGATTTTTCGAAATTCATACCCTAAGGGGGTAGAATAGGGTGTAAAGATTGTATGAAACTCTGTTATTCTTAACGCGAAATGCACGAAATTTGGAATTTAGCTTTAATATGAAAAACAAGAAATATATGTATTAGATTTTTTTCGAAATTCATCCCTTAAAAGGGTAAAACGGGGTGATAAAGTTTATATGGGCAAACAATTATTTATGATCAGAATTACTTGAAACTTGGTATTAATGCTCTTCAATACAATTGAATAAATATATGTTTTAGCATTTTCCGAAATTCATTCCATAAGGGGAAAAAATGGGGGATGAAATTTTTATATGAAATTCTGTAAATGATGCACGAATAGTGGTATTTACCCTTGAAATAAAAAATAAAACAATACAAATATGATTTTTTTTTCGAAATTCATCCCTTAAAAGGGTAAAAGGGGTTGTGCTGTTTATATGAGGAAAAAAAATTTTTATAATCAAAATTACTTGAAACTTGGTATTAATGCTCTTCAATACAATAATTAAATTAACAAGTATTTTAGATTTTTATTTTAAATTCAGCCCCTACGTGGGTAAAACTGGGCGGTAAAGTTGGAGTTGTTGAATATATTTAAACAGAGTAACATAAGTCAAGTTCTCCGTAAGTGCACACTTACTGTTTGGATATAAAGTAGAGAACGGAGATTATTCCAAAGCCAAAAGAATATTATGTATAACTTCTCGGCTGGCCACAGTAGTGATAACTATAATAGACCTAGAGCGCGAGAGAGTAAACCTAGCTAGAGAGTATCCTGCTATCTATATCCTGCTTCTGAAGGTTGGCACAACTGTAATGAATAAGTCACCTAAGCTATGTAACGGGATTATACTGTGAGTAATTCATTAAACTTCATAGTGGCCACTGTGTTTGCTGGATGTGCTCGGGAGGAATCAGAATTCATACCTCGAATACCACTGATAACTTCTGACTACGCCTTTGAATTTAATGTATTGTAATTCCTCCTTAATGTTTGCTTTGCAATGACCATTAATATATCTCAGGGCCAGTCGTTAAAAATAGCAGGTGTAGACTTAAGAGAGGATAGCTCTTTACAGGGACATTTTAGCAGAACCCAGAACTAGACAGAACATCCATCAGTGTGGTATATTTGAGGTTGGGTTTTTTAGTGTAGACTAAGTTAAGTAAACCTAAAGTTTTACTCTAGACATAATATTAAAAATTGGATATGACAACATATAAATTCAATGGAAATTAAAACTAAGCAAATTTTTAGTCCACGCTAGCGTAGCCGCGGGCAAAAAGCTACAGTAAAATAAGGATGGCACTTTATATATGTAACTTAAAAAAGAAGGAGAAGGAGGGAGACGTAAACTTCAGGTGTAAATAGCATTGGGTCTTTAAAAATAACGCAGATATTAGCCTATTAGTATGTTAGTTAAAAAACCCATATTACCTATATGCCATTAAATGATTCTAAAGTCGTAAACATTGTATGTGATTGTATCACTGTACTCTCTTCCTCTAACTTTGGAAAGATAGAGTAAAAAAATGAGTAAAAAATACAGGTAGTGGAGCTTACTAAATACCTAAAATGAACATTTATTTACAGTTTGTGTTATCTATGCTTAACATCTTTTAAGATACCTACTGGATATTTCGAGTTATGATCGCTAAAATTAAATTTGTGATCCTTATATCTTTAAGAACACGAAATCTTACACGAACTTATTTTTGCAAACAATAAAGTATGCATAGCGAAAAAGTTTATATCTTCTGGAATTTGATCGCAGGCGAAGCCGCGGGTTCTGCTAGTTTATAATAAATGTATTGTATTCAGCCCTATTAACATCCCACTGCTAGGCAAAGGAAAGGATCAAGCTATAATCCACCACGCTGACCGAATGTAGGTTGGCGGACTTCTTTTCTTTCGAAAACTGGCTAGGTCTCTCAGTCTTGCAGGTTTCCTCACGATGTTTTCTTTCACCGTAAGACAAGTGGTAATCGTGATAAAAATGATTCGCACATGAAAATATTAGAGGTGCAAAACCCGAGATTTGAATCCGATTCACTGAGTTTCCCAAGCGAGCGTATTAACACTGAGGTACCATTGCCTTTTATATATTTAATTAGTTATAACGAAATAAATATTTTACCATTCAGTCATAAAAAATCACACTATATTTAAATACAACTGTAGGTAAATTTCTTATTCCAAAAAATATAATGTATATATAATTTATATATTCATAAATGTTTTTAGAACAAAAGTTGATTCATGTTAAGACTATAACAGTAAAACACATAAATGTGAATGGTGAATAGCTTACTTAAATGCACTCGTAATACATTTTACGCTCTGCTATACGAGTATTAACAAAAAGCTTATAAGTTTTCATATAAAGTACGCGACCTAGTTTCCCAGTTATGCCATTTTTATTGGAGAGAAACAGTCTGGCGACAAAGTCCTCTAGAGATGGTCCCTCTATTGAATCAAATGTTATTCTTGTCTTGAGAAATCCCATATACAGCTCTTGTTTTAACCGGGACGTGTCCCCATTCCGACATTCTTTAGCGTCGAATTTATAAAATACTACACAAAGTGACTTAATCGTATTTCTGCAAGTGTTTTTATTTAAATGTTTTATTAAATTGAGGAATTGTTATGTACGCATTTTTTCATTTAATTTGTTATTACACACATTTTATCTAATAAAGACATATTTCCTACAAAAATCTGTAGATGTAGGTAGATTATATGCATTTTATTCAATGCAAAAAAAGAACATTATTTCTCATAAAAAATTAAATAAAAAAAGAAGACATTGTCGTTGAAATTGCGCCCTTTAAGAAAACAATTCTTGATTACATATTTCAAGAGATTTTCATCCTGGTTTTTTAATGAATTTTCATCACTAGTCCCCATTGAGGGGCGTTGGGGTATTGCAGCGTGCTGATTTCAGCACTTAAAGGCTCATACTGAGTATTACATTGACACTTCTTAAGACAATGTACACCTTAAGACAATGTACACCTTAAGACAATGTACACCTTAAGACAATGTACATATCTACACGTGAATTTCCATCTTCATCGAGAGAATTACTGAGGTAAACTGTTGCTCGATTTTATCAAGGCCTTGGAGACATGCACCTCTAATTATTATATTTTAGATTAGACTAGCTGTTCTTTCTGTAGTGTGTAAATCGGTTTTCATGATTCTTTTTTATTGAATATTATGTACTTCAAGATATCATACAAAATTTTCGGAAAAATTCGAACTAAAGATGGCAAATAATAACTTTTTATGTAAGTTTTTATAAAAGCATTTTATTAAAGTTCTTTAACGGTTAAAAATTAGACATTATAAAAGGAACAGTAAACGTCGCGTTTGTAACGTCTGAATTTAAAGCGAGGGCTTATTTTTATTACTTTTCAGTATTTCTACAATAACAGTTTAATTATATCATAAACGTAATGATCGCATCAAAATATTTTTGCCTGTATTATCTATACATATAATAAAATTCTGAGTCGAATCTGTACATAAAATATTTTTTTGAAAATCATATTGAACAAGTCATTATTATCGATACAGAGGCCAAAACTTTAGTTTTTAGAATTTTTGTCTGTCTGTCTATCTGGGAAGGCATCACGTGGAAACCACTGAACAGATTTTGATGAACTTTCGTATAATGATAGCGTGTTGTCCGGGTTAACATATAGGATATTTTTTACTGCGGGAAAATAACTTATCTCTGGAAAATATATACTAAATGTTAAAACGTATAGAAACGGATGGACCTGAGCGGGGCAAGGGTGAGTCGCTAGTAGTATTATAAATTGTATTATGACTGGAATCGAAGGATGATTTGTTTAAGTCATAACTATTTTCGATCTCTACATTTTAGCTTCGCTTTATGTGTAATATTATTTTTGTTTATACAATAAATGCTATTAATATTAAATTTAGAGTTTGAATTTAAGCTTTTAATTTTATGGGTATAGCTAAATAATAATTTAGAGAATATCCCATCGTATCTCAAATGTGTATATATATATATATATATATATATATATATATATATATTTATTTGTTTTGTATTATAGTACATAATACGTATTATTTTAGTTATAGTACAAACTAAATAAAGAAAAGATTAGGTGAATTTTCAGTTTTATTTATATAGGCACTATTAGGTATTTGGTTTGAGAACGAAGAAAAATCTATAGATTGTTTGAAGACTTCTGTTTTCGATTCTGATCCAAATCTTTAAAGATTACTATAATACTTCGCTATTTAAATGTTGATTACACATTCGGTCGGGCTGATTAGGACAATGACTAAAGCACAGGTAATATATATACTGCAATAGTTGTTCAATATTTCGTTAATATTGTAATATTATATTCGTTTGTACGAGTACAAAGACTTGTTATAAATATATATATTGTAAATTATAACATACATATGTAAGTATGTAAGCATATTTTTATTTATATATATTTACATATGTATTTATGTATATATAGATTTTAAAACTTGCATTCTTATTTATATGAATTTGAACTGCCCCGTTTCCATTTCTTCAAATCCTTTCACTGAAGGTTGTCTGACAAAGATTGCTTAAGCTCATAGCAATAAAGCCGCCTTCGCTATTCTTCTTTTTCTTTTGTGATTTACCTGTAATCTTTGTGTGTGCAATAAAGTATTTATCTGTCTATGTTAGAAACTGTAAACGCCATGCTAGCGACATGAATATTTAAAGCTCTTTGCATCGACTGTCGACTTGTATGTAGAACATGATTTCACTGGTCCAAAGTCATGTTGACGCGGATACACCGAGAAACTCCATTTAAGCGTTGCAGCTTTTCGCTTAATTGTTATAGCGAGAGCAAATATCACAGCGTCGTAAAACAGAGATGTGAAATATGCTTTTAGTTATTACGGTTCGCGAACATAAAAATGGCGATATTTTGAATTAATATTTGATAGTATTCAAATGTAGATAAAAAGTAAGTTTTGATTATTTTAATAAGCTGTTGCGAATTTGTTAATTCTTAAAGTTATAGCCGTTAAAACGTTACAATCACATATAATGTGTGATTTCTTGGCAAATCAGAAACAAATTGGATATATTACATGACTATTATCTATACTAATATTATGAAGAGGTAAAGTTTGTGAGGTTGTAGGAGGTAATCTCTGGATCTACTGAACCGATTTATATTAAATTTGGTAAGGAGATAGTTTGAGACCCTGGGAAGGACATAAAATAATTATTATCCCGGAAATCATTCCTTAAAAGGTTGAAAATAGGGATGAAAGTTTGTATGGGGAATCAAGCGAAGTGAAGCGAAGTGAGGGTGAGTCGCTAGTGAAAAATAAATGTAGTAACATTTAGTGCACTGGTAATGATGCGAAGAGTATTTTAGGCCCTCTTTATTGCATTAGCTCGAACATTGTTGATTTTAGAGATTGCTATCGGCTACACGGTCAAATTATACATCCAAATATAAATTCCCACAACAGGCTAGAGTTTGTAATTCATTTATTAACATAGTAAAGTTCTTAGTTTTATGTTTTGGTTAACTGTAATGCTTTCGCAATTCCTGCCATTGATAAAACTTAACGGTATAGATTTTTTTAAGCTTTTAAGATTCAAAAACCTAGTTAATATTATCTAAAATTTCTTTGTACGTATTTGTCTCAATCATATAAATGTAATTTAACCCTGAGATTTTTAGATCTCGTGATATAAATACGTAATTATGCAAGGAGTAATCTAAAAGTATCTCACATTATCAAGGAAGCTAGAGAATAAATGTTTTAAAAGACTTCTCTCAATAGTCAGTTAAGTTGACGTTGTACAGAAAAAAAGATCGCGTGAAATAGTGTTGTTGTTGGGTGTGCGTCCCACTTCACAATTATAATGAACTAGGGGCTCAACCTCGAATCGCTCGGATTCGCCTCTAGGAAAACAAACACAAACCTACGCCACGGGAACCGTACATTTTTCCGGGATAAAAAGCCTATAACCTATGTATATATATATATATATATATATATATATATATATATATGTGTGTGTGTGTTATTCCAGACTATAATCTATTTCTGTGCCAAATTTCATCCAGATCCGTTCAACCATTCTGGCGTGAAAGAGTAACAAACATCCATACTCACAAACTTTCACATTTATAATATTAAGTATAGATGAGTAAAACGAACTTATTTTGATAACCTAAAAGGTTGATCCGAAAATAGAGGTAGACGGTATTATAATAATATTAAATACAAATTCTGTAGCATTACAGCCCGTAGTGATGTTTATCAGGTTATCTTTATATTAAAACTAGAGACTTATCCTCGCTTCGCTCGCTTTAAATAAATATGAATAGTTATTGCGATTGTGCCTTAGGAAAAAGACTTATGTATGATATTGCAGATTTTCTGTAGTCCTTTTTAAGACCTAACCTTAAGGTTTAGCCATGTAAATATTTTACGTGCGACCCTAAAGTTTGTATCTGCCCGTGGGAATAAAAGATTTTCCTGTAGTAAAAGGTGTCCTAAATGTTGATTAATATATAATAAGTTATCATTATACAAAATTTAGTTAAAATCGGTTCGGTACTTTTTGTGCGTGAGATGCGCACCTCGATTTCGCTAAGTTACTGTTTTATTATATGTATAGATTCCGATTCCGATGTGCGTGTGTTCGTAATTCCTAATTAGTTCCTTCTTCTAAACGGTTTCATTCATTTTGAAAAGTTTTTTGTGGCGTCACCTGGGATTTTGGTTAAACCCGGTAGGTGACGCTGTTCTCGAGGACCAAAATCGTCTATAGCATGTCTATAGTACAAAATACAATAGATCCAGCATGAACGAAATAAAAATGTAATAAATTTTCTTAACTGCCTCAGCTACTTGATTTATTGTATCTAATAAATATTGGTTGAACTTCTTAATTTTTATGTAAATTAAAACTTTTACAGTAGGCCATTTATGTTTTATTACATCAAGTATAATGAAAAAAAAGCTAATTTATTATTAAATGCTACTTTGGAATACCTGCTAATTTTATTTATCCATAAAAATGCAATTAATTAGCCAATAATGTATGTATATACGTAACTAATGGGTATATTCGACATATATACGTTAATTATTATGTTAAAATTAATGATCTAAAACTACGTTTACGAATAAAAAAGATATTCCGTATGTACTTACATATAAAATCCAGTATAAAACGTCCAGGCGAAATACGGTAGGCGCACAAAAATATCCTATTAATACTTGTATTTTGAAAGAACATATGCGAAGAGCGCGGAGTATTACTTGTAAATTATTGTTTGTTTACTATCACATAGACAGAATATTCCAAACATTCAGAGTGCTGTTACTAAGATAAATTAAATTATTAAAACTCGCAGTAAAATATGAAATATTTCTTTAAATGCTACCTACCATCAACTGGAAAATGTAAAAATTGGTTAGTTGTGGCCGACGAACAGTACTAATACTTTCACATATAAAAGCCAAGGGTTAAATTCTCAACTTTCGTGCAACTTATTTAATATTCTTTTATCGTGCATTTTAACAAATAGAAGAAAATATCATGTGCGCAGGCTGATAGACACTTATATTTACGTTTTTTCGCGGAATATGGGCAACAATAACGGTTCTGCAACAGATCAACGTGAATAAACATAAATATAGCAATTTTTTTGCTAAAGTATCGGTTTTTGATCTCAGTGTAAACATCATTTTATGTAGATATGTAGAGCAATATAAGCATTTATTTTAAAATAGATAGTTACACTATTTTCCTGAGTACAAAATATTTTTTAGAAACAAAAGAACTGGTAACCTTTAATAAATAAAAAAATGTAACATAATTATTTTAAAACATTAAGTTGGCATGAAAATATTTTGCCACCATCTGAAATGTCGTGAAAAGTACGTGAACGAGAGTGAGTTTTGTTTCTTTATTACCTCTTGAAGTCGGAACGTTTACGAGACTTTAGGCTACTTTGGTTTTCGATCCGTTAAGTTTCGCTTTTGATTGATACTAAAAGTTTAGGCGGTCAAAAAGGGGATATACGAGCTTTTTCCAAACGTTTTGTCAGTTATTTTTATATATCTTCATTTATTTTTATTCATCCGAAGTATTTATCTTTTTTATTTTTTTTCTATACATATAATAAAAAATAGTGGTGGTAGTGGTTTAGGTAAAATCAATAATTTAGGCAAATGCGCCTGTTATACATTTTACACTATAGGTACTTCTCGATTTCACTCGCCCTAATCTCTTCCGGTCTTACAGTAACTTTTACGATATGTTACAGGTAGCATTAAGATTACCGGTAATGAAAGATATATAATAGTATATACATATATAATGAAAGATACATTTATGATAGTAGTAGTGATGCGTCCAAGTTCGCATAGGAAGCGCTATTACACGGCAGATACCTTATTGATCAACAATATCCGCCACCGATATCATCGGAACATCAGTCTCCGTGTGAGGAAATTCGGTCTGTATATTATTCACGGGTGCAAATATTACACGTGAATTCGTTTCACTTAGCAAAATACTAAATAAATAGAATAAATATAAATAGAAATAAATACGTATATTTACTTCTAACAAGGTATTAATATCCTAACAATTCACAGCAAAATCATGTAATTAGGAGACAGTACGAGATCTTGAATAATTACATGAAATTAAAATAAAAAGCAAGATTAGAGGAAATATGTTAGTATTTTGAAATCATAAAAATATGTAATGAATACTAAAAATAACTAATAATAACGAAGTCTCACAATTCTACGCTTTAGTTATCAAAGTTATGGACATGGATTCTAAAAGGCTAACGTCAAGAAAATATTATAATAAGATTGTGGTTTAAGATCACTTCCAATTTTGCTTGTCTAGATCGTTATAGATAGAAAGCAATTTGCATAACTCAATATCAGATTTAACTTTCTAGTTTATCCGAGTAAAAAGATAAACTATTGAAGTTTATCAAGGGTATCTATGGTAGAAGAGAAGAAAAATATAATGAGGCCTTACAAAAATATTTTAAATTTGAAGGATAGACTACTATTAAATATGACTCATATCTATGTTTTTAATTTATATACGTCAGTAAAGCATTAACTCTTTTCGTTTGACATCATCCGGCATTTCCAGTTCCGCTTGTGTGAAAAGCTACAGCCGATTTAAAAAATTATTCGTAAAAAATAGTGATTCATTAAAAGGTTTATTATTATAAATATTTACTGCCAGTAATATATTATTGTAAAAGTCGGTCGATTACGTTTAACGTTAGAGAAATACCTAGATCTCTCAGGTATTATGAACATTTCGACCACTGATTTGTTAACTTTTTGACAGTTGTACCTACATAATGACAATGTGTTTATTATGTAAAAAGAATTTCAACAAGCGTTTGGTATTGGCAGCTATATACTCATTGCAATTAGCTAAAATATAATCGAAATCTCCGCAGTTAAAGAAGAAGAGATCGCTCACTACTTGGAGATCAATATGAACTAAGTAGATCCTTTTTCTTTCAGGAATACACGGTAAAAATATTTTTGTCTTTAACAGCAGCGTAAAGCGTTTGGGCATGTATATTATATAATATTGGATCTTGATATATCTTAAGTAGTAATATAAATTTAAATAAATATGATGGGACATTAACACATAACACCATTTAGTTCCATGGTAAGCTACGAGGCCTGTTTTATGGATACCAAATAGTTGATACACTACACATATATAACGTTAAATACATATATATCTAATATATTTAAACGAGCAATTCTTGTATATTTATATCTTTATATTTTTATTTATTTATACCAGCGATCTCGGACACGGCTCTAACGATTTCGCAGAAATTTGGTATGTGGGGGCTTTCGGGGGCGAAATATCGATCTAGATTAATCTCATGTCTGGGAAAACGCGTGTTTTCGAGTTTTCATGCAGTTTTTTTTGCATTATTCTACGCAGAATATGGTCGATAATTTCTTACACTTAGACATAAGCATTGTGGTCAAGCGACCAAGGTGCAAGATTAACAAATCAATAGGTGTGTCTGAGATTGAATCTCGATCGGATGCAAAGTTTTTTTTTTTTTTTGTATTTATTCAAGTTTTTAATTCTTTTTATCTAAAAAAATACGATATAACAAAAAAGAACACCGAGCGAAGCTCGATCGCCAGGTACTTATAAATATAATCTCCCATGACTGGAGTACAAACATTTGTGCTCATCACAGAAATGAATGCCCCCAGCGGGACTCGAACCCGCGAACGCTGGCACAGCAAGTAGGGACACTGCAAACTGAGCCAAATGTGTCGTCAAATAAAACCTTCATTTTAAAATTTAAGTGACGATGAATGAAAAGTTATTTTTAAGAATGTTAAATTATATGCAATTAATTATTTAAATCTCTCAATTAGTAATGGCAATGTGCTGCTTCATGCCAAGCACGGTTCAATAATCTATCTGTATGTACTCTTTCGAAGTAATGCAGTTGCGGTGTCCAATTAATTACAACTGATTAAGCGCTCTGATGGCGGTCTGATGCGGCGATTTTGGTGAACCGCCGAATTGGGTCAAGGAAAAATTTAAATGTTTAATTATTTCATAATTTCCTTGACATATCTGAGTAATATGCAAAAAATAATGGTAGCCCAGTGGTAACGCGCTCGCTTGGGTAACCGAGTGAAGCGGGTTCAAATCTCGGGTCTCGTACCTCTGATATTTTCATGTGCGAAACATTTCTAACATGATTACCACTTGCCTTACGGTGAAGGAAAACATCGTGAGGAAACCTGCACGTCTGAGAAAACCTAACAAGTTTTCGAAAGACATGTGAAGTCCGCCAATCCGCACTTGGCCAGTGTGGTCCCCCTCGTATTGAAGGGAGGCCCGTGCCCAGCAGAGGGACGTTAAAAAGGGCTGAATACATGCAAAAAAAACATACGAAAGTAAACACGTCTACGTGTTTGCTGACTTCTTTTCTTCTAAGCCCCAATGTAAAAAATATTTTCTAATTTAATGTTACACATAAATATTTCAGTATAAGGAGTGAACTGTAATTGTTACTGATACAGTAGTATTTACGAGTAGTTGTATGAGAGATAGATCGTAACTATTGTATATTGCATTATAATATTCTCCTCTATTACATGATTAATTTCCTATGTTGCTTCTCTTGACTTATGCCTTTCCCAGGTTAAATAGTTGAACCTAACTGAAATTTTCACAGCATATTTTACGGTAATAAGATAGGTAAGTGCAAAGAGAGGATTTTTTAAATACAAGGCATATATAAGTAAAAGTTAAGAAAAAATCCTGGGTGTCAAATAAAAATATTCTAGAGCTCATAAACGGTGATAAAACTTTTAATATTTGATTTTAAATTCCCAAAAAGTAAAAGGGGGGATTGAATTATAAAATTGAATATTCATTAACAACACTCGTACGACATTTCTGTATTCTAATACAGATATGTCGTATGAGATGGCATTAACATTCAGGAAACTAGGCAGTTCATTATGCATTCGGATGTCAAAGAAGCAGCTAGTTAGCATGTAAGCTCATCCGCTGTGACCTTTACCTGCTTAGAAGTGACCTACAACAAAAGTCCGCATAGGTATTATATATTTATATGAATAATATAATATACCATATTATATGAGATGCTTGGAATAACATGCTATGAAACAGCTAATATTACCTAATATCGAGCCTGTATCGCGAATCACGGACGTGTCAGTTCTACCAAATATAGGGCCTATCTTTCAATTTTTGACAGTTGAAGGTTAGGCTATGCAGCTTTAAAGAGAATGCCTAATTTGATGGATAAAGTCAAGGTTATGCATGCCGACCATGAAAAGGTGAAATGTTCGAGCCAGCTTTCGCCCGCTATCAGCATAATAAGACTATACCTAATACTAAGAGTAAAGTACTTTCTTTTAATTTTAATAAATATTTTTTTTTTTCTGGCAATTTTTTTAATACATTAATTTATTAAAGAATAATAGACCAGAGGATAGTCGCAGTGAATTCATAGTTATTCTGTACAAGTTTGGTGACCCTTGAAGGGTCGATTTACGTAATAAATGAAACAAAAATGATGGACATAGCGTTGGACGTGGGGGCGTAAACGTAAGATGATTAATCGAAGTTGTTAGATAAATTACGGGTTTTAAATGATTGTTACACAAAAATTGTTTTTTTCCGTAACGATAAGACAATATGATTTTGAAGTATATGTCCACTTCGATAACAAAAATAGCATTTAGCAGACATTTTTTTAAAATTTAAAAAATATCAGAAAGGTGCGCCCAAAGTTTTTTCGGTCAAGACACACTAGAAGGTTCACCATACTTGTATTTAAACTTTTTATTACTATCTTCCAGAATATAAAACCTTCTAATAGGATTTGTTGTGGGTACTAAGTTCGAGGTTATCTATATCTATATATACATAAAATGATTTGTCCTGACTGACTGACTGATCGATCAACGCACAGCCTAAATCGCTGGTCGTAGAAACGTGAAATTTGGAAGACATATACCTTATATAATGTAGGCATCTGTTAAGAAAGGATTTTTCGAAATTCATCCCCTAAGGGGGTAAAATAAGGGATAAAAGATTGTATGGAACTCTGTCGTTCTTAACACGAAATACACGGAAAGTGGTATTTAGCTTTAAAATAAAAAATAAGAAATATATGTATTAGATTTTTTTCGAAATTCATCCCTTAAAAGGGTAAAAGGGGATGATGAAGTTTATATGGGGAAACAATTATTTATGATCAGAATTACTTGAAACTCAGTATTAATGCTCTTCAATACAATTAAATAAATACGTATTTCAGCATTTTTTGAAATTCATCCCATAAGGCTGTCAAATAGGGGATGAAAATTTGTATGAAACTCTGTAAGTGATGCACGGAAAATGGTATTTATCTTTAAAATGAAAACTAAAATAGTACAAATTTAATTTTATTTCGAAATTCCTCCCTTAAAAGGATAAAAGGCGGTTGTGCTGTTTATATGAGGAAACTTTAATTAATGCTCTTCAATACAATTAAATAAACATGTATTGTAGATTTTTTTTTAATTCAGCCCCTAAGTGGCTAAAAGTGTTCACTCAAGTTCTCTGTAAGTGCACACTTACTGTTTATTTACAGAATATACGCTTAAGATCTTATATATATTTTTGCAAGTAACAAAGTATGTATTGCGAAAAAGTTTATTTTTTTCGTAGTTTGTTCGCGGGCGAAGCGACGGGTTCTGCTGCAATAAAACGTAAGCGATATTTCCTAAAATATGTAGAATTTGTGATTAAAATGTGTTATCTGAGACATCAGTTATACTCGTACAAGACGTATTACACTTGACAAAATGACAACAGACAGACCTTAATATCAGAGATTTTTTAAAACGCAAAATTTTGGATGAGATTACTTCTGGAGTATGGAACCAATAATTGTTTTTAACCTGTGGTCATTTTGTAAGCTCGTTACTACATACATATTTACAGTAATAGATTACACATGTGCAGTAAGTAATAGATTTACGTTTGTTTCACATTTTATTCAGATTTCTTCTAAGAGATATTTTTGGAACACTATCTTTTTTCTCAAAAATATAAATTGGAAAAAATCTTGGATGAAGAAGGTTCAGAGGTGAATTTTGTATTGTAAATCAAGTGAAATCTAATAGGTATCTAATATCTATACTGATATTATTTTAATTGATAAGAATTCGCGAGCTATTCTCATACTTAGCCTGAATTTAGTTTACTTTGGAGGGAAATACACGAGTATTATGTTAATTTTTAATATCTCGTTGAGCACATCATAAAATTTGTAACACTTGTTTATTGTTTTCAGAGTACTTAATAAGATTCTCACTAATTATAAAAAAAAAAAAAAAAAAACTTTAAGATTCCTTATTTAAATAAAAATATTTTAGTGTTATTTAAATTTAATTATGTACAGAAGAGGTACATATGACATTTTTGAGGTATATACAAAATTTTAGTGTTCCTCGGTCACATATGAAAAATCCTAGTGCCTATTGACTTTGAAGCATAAGCCTCGTTGAATGTTGAGTACACGGGCCTTTAGACGTAAACTTTAAAGTGTATAATGTGGAGCAACTACATATATGATGTAAAAAAAAATGTTATAGATGGCTCATAACTCAAAGACTGAGTTAATCCAATTTAGATTTCCTTGTGATATTGAAAATAATTTAATGATTACCGTTATCTCTCTTGTTAGGATTAAATTTTTAAGAATATAATAAAAAATAATAAAATAATTACTACTTTCAGGTGAGCGGATATTAATGTCGAAAAAGTTATCTGAAGGCCTCATTAATTAATGGATTTTCAAACTTTTTTTGTGTAACCATTAATAAAGCTTTTTGTGAAAAAACATTCACAAACTAAGTTTGGTAGACTTAAAACAATGATGATAGATTTCTAAAAAAGCTCAAATGGCAAGATATAAGGAAACTATTTAGATAAAAGCAGCGAAACATTTTATCGTATCATTGGCTGCTATAGGATTAGCTATCAGCTCCGAACGCTTGCAGGCAATGAAATGCAACGTTAGGGGGCATTGGTGGTTGTTCGTAGTAGGAGGCTCTAGTAAGTTGTGATTGCGATCACAATCACTATAATCCGTGCATGATAATTGGAATACTATCTTCTATTATTAAAGAACTCGATTCTTTCAAATTTCAATCGGAAATCATGTTGCTTTGAGTAGAAAATTAACATTGAATGCGAGATTTTACAGGCCTTGTTAAAATCAAAATTCTTTTTTTAGTAGATACTTTAGTACCTACTAAGCAAAAATATATTTAAATTGATATGCAAATTGTTTGAAATCATTGTGAACATTTTATATACATATGTTATTTGAACCTACTGCAGATATAGATTTTTAAAAGTTACCGTTGCCAAATTATATAACATCTGCAATATGCTCTAAACGAGAAGTATCTATTTTAATTGAGTATATACCTACTTTCTGTTAATTTTAAGGCTACTGTATTTTAAAAGTAAAATAACTTTAATGGATATTTATTATACAATAAAAGATCAATTTCATAAAATTTTCATTTTTATGTCCAAATGATCATTTCTCTCAGTAGTTCTTAACTCTTTTAATGACTCCACTAACAACGCTATTAAATCATTTAGAATTGTTAAATTAAATAAAAATATGCCCATGTAAGTAATGAGATTAATATTAGGAGATGAGAAATGATTATCGATAAAAACCGAAATACATTACACTTACATGTCATAATATTGTATAACTCCTCCAATGAATTCTATTATTAAAGTACTTTACGTTAAGCCTGTCGATAGGCTGTGTAACGGAAATTAATTGAAAATCAGGTATGCCAATAATTTTATAAAAAAATGGTGAGCACGACATGAACGACACGAATCATGCTCTCATAATAATCATCATTATACGAATACTTCGATACAAATAATTGTAAATTGTAATTTTCAATGTTCCAATTAAATTGATTATAATCACGTCCATGTACATATATCAGGCATACAATACTACTACATCTATGTTAGATGTTTTCATAATTTTTGAAGAAAAGATAATATAAAAGTAGACAATGCCTTTCACTATGACAATGTACTTTACAAAGTAGTCTGGTCCGCAACAGAATAGCACTCAAACAGTTAAAACAAAACCTCCAGTAATGTTCCAGAGATAAACAAGAGAGAAAAGCGGACAAAAGCAAGGTAAATTAGAACTGCGACGCGAGCGTTCTCAATACTGACGCTATGGCAGAACTGTGTGGCTCGCTGAGTTGATGCGACCCTTACCGCACGCGAGTGTATAATGCCGAAACGCTGAAACAACGGAATATAGGTCGACTCGAAACGAAGACTGGAGGCGACACTTACCCGAGTCCGGTATCAGAGGTTGTTAGTGTTGTTAGTAGCGGCCGCCACGCGGCTCACTCACCAACACATGTCGAAATATTCCATAACAAAGTCCATATACATTTGTCACCCAGCGAGAAATGAAACGCGTGTATCGGCCGCACCTCGCACGTCTTGTGCCGCGACTCGCGGATAGGAAGAGCGGCTGACGTGACGCAACTGACATCCTGACGCAGCCCCGAACATCTTCGCCGTCCCAGATCCAACTTTACGACTAGTTCTAATGATTAATTACGTACCTTTGGTCTTCGCTTTGCTCCTGGGCGCGGGGGCATTCCTGCCTCGGCCTGAGGACAGGCGTCAGCCCCCATTTCTCGACCAACTCTATGCGAGCAATGGTGGCTGCTCAACGTCAATGTGTCATCGGGTCGCAGCGGGTACGATGAGGCAGCGGATAGGCGGCTGATAGGCCGGCTGGTGGCCCGCGGCCGCCGCCGCCTCACTCGTGCGCCATGCCGTGTCCGCGCGTCACTACGCCCGCGGGCCGCCCCCCTGCGCGCCCGCGCCGCCTCGCATAATGGGCTCAGAGCGCGCGGTGCGGCGGGCGCATCGCCCTGACTGCGGCTGCGGCACGCCCGCGCGGCTCGTCACCTGCGCGCTCTGCTTACTCGCGCCCGTACTCGTGGTCCGCCCGTGACGCGCCTGATTATTATTTATTATGGGATATGATAAAGCGTGGTAGATATATACTCGTAGCGATCGTCGGGCGGATTTCTTACGTAACGGGCAAGGGGCGCGTTTGGCGGCGCCTCACCGAGTACTACGAGTCATCGTCGTCGTACAGAGCCGCGTGTCGCGAGGCTCGAGCGAGCGCGTGTGATACCAGTACGCGACGGCGGTGGACTGGCGTGGTGCGGCGCGCGTGCGTCCCCCCCCGCGTCTCCGCCTCCCCCCGCGCCCAGCGCCGCCCGCCCCCCGCAGGCGGCCGGCGCGCCCGCTGCCGCACGCGTATCGACACCGCGTGCCAACCACTGCACCGCGGAACGGGCCGCCCCCCGTGAGCCGCCGCCCGCCGCTAGCCGCTCGTCTTCCGTCGCACGCTTCTGCACGTCGTTGCACGCAATCCTTGAAACCGCGACCCTCCGCAAAACATTCGCTTTCCTTACCCTTAACATTAATTATTATTCATTAATTATAAATTATAATAGACTTCTCTCATTTCTCTTAGACAAAGTGGATCTGTAGAAGATGTGGGAAAAGTAGCATAGTTTTCTTAAATTATTCATACCCACTGCAAAATAATGGGAAGAATTAAATTGTATTTAAAAAGTATAGTATATGTACTATTTTTATAACGGTAGTGCTCAATATCTGCTCTGCCTTTAAATAGCAAATATAAACATATCAAAATATATTATTAATTGTATAAATACATGTATGTATGGTATGAAAAAAAAAAATTACATGACTGCCGAATGTACTGGTTAGTGTTGGCCGGGCACTGTAGTCCAGTGGTGCGGTGGTCCGGTGGTGCGGAGGCGCGGGCCGCGCGTGTGTCGCGGGATCACATCAGGTGGCGGACGCGCGTGGCCGAGGAAGCATGACGAGTGGCGAGAGGCGCCTGCAACGCGGCGATGCACCGCGGTGCCAAGCCGACCCAACCTCAAGAAAGAAAGCTTGCAAATGCAACCCGTGAGCCAAATGCTTGATCTGATAACGTGTTAACGACCTTCAAGTTATCGATGGTTACCACTATTATAAATTAAACAGTTCTCAGGGTGTAAATTACGTAACGTTTCTCCGAATAGTACAAAAAATTATTCCCAAAAATTAGCTCTCTTCAAACGCACACGTGATTTAAAATTCGAATGCATTATAATAATATCCCATTTTTGAATATGTGTATTTTTTATTATTCAATAAAATTCAGGGACGTATGCATTTCAGCACTGCCCTGGTCAACTGATACTTGTGGCGACATAACATGCACTGACGACACAGTTCCTCATCGAAGCCCTTTAATTTTCATTTCACGGGCTGCGCATTTAGAACTGTCGTCTGTCAGTCCTATATATGTACATTATGAATTATTTGTTTCTGTAGAAGTTATTGTTTATTCTCAAGGTTGCGGTCAGTATGGTCGCAAGATTTGTTTATTTTTCACAATAATGGTTAGTTTATTTGTTGAATATAATCATTTTTGTACATTAGGAACCTTGCTTATTCAGTCGGTATGAGAGCATCAATATGTATGTGTCCCACACATATTGATTGCTTTTACGATTTTCAAAATACTTTGTTACTTTTTTACCTTCAAAACGGACGTTGTATTTTGTTTAAAAACTTTTGCAAAAGGAGGAAAGAGATGTAAAATAATCTTATGTTTTTTTCACAATTCACATCGTTTTTATGAATATTTACTTTATTACTTTTTATTCATTAATTAAGTTGGACATTATTACGATAAAAACATTCTATTTTCCCAGCGCTAAAGAAACATGAAAGCTTATTTCTTTCGAAATTTACGCTTTCTTAGGATATAGCATGGCAAATGTTTCATTTTCCGCCTTTACGCCTTATGTTATCTTAAATACTCAATAATGGTTATAATACTAAACTTTAATACCTAATTATAATAAGCTTCAACTAAATCCAAGGAAGGTTTATATAGTCTTATTCCTGGAATTGAGGATCCTTGTTGTCCTTTGATTAAATTCTTTTGTGTTTTTAAAAGATATAAAATATAGGTTACGATTAATATATGTATATTTGCGACTATTATTGGAAGTCTGTTCCTAAAAGAAAAATTTACATCGTAAAACAATTTAGCAAATAAAAACTTTTTCCGTATACGAAGTTATATATTTTATCATAAAGTGTTAGAATTAAATAACAATAAAGCAAAGATTGGGTGACTTTAATGTTCTTAGTTGAAATATGGATGTTTGTTATCCAAAAATACCTACGTTGTACAGGAGAAGTTTTAGGCTGCGTGATGTGATTTTAGTTTATTTTTTTTGTCCTTTTTTACGCCGCAACAGAAATAGATAGTGTCATTATTTCCATAGAGATAATTTATGGTGTTAAGAATGACATAGGTTTTATTTGCGTAGGCAATGCGATAATCGCCAAAAGTTAATAAGAATATAGAAATCTTTAATATTTCGCTCGCCTCGCTATTTAAATTTACAAAAATCTTTATTTAAATATATAAAAATTAGGTAAGATGGAGTGCAAGCAAATTTCGTTATTTCCATTTTATTATTTAAACATTTAATACATAGAAGTATTGCATGGCTATCCTACACATGCAGTATTAAACTGTCATTAGCTTCTGTAGACTGCAAATGAAAGTTCTTATAAAATATTCTCGACTACACGTGAATAAGGCCTCGACTTCATAAAAATTTTATATCTATTTATTTTCACGCTAAATGGAGTGAAAGCTGGTTGTCAATTATTTATATTTATAACTAGCGATTTACCCTCGCTTCGCTCGGGTTCGTCCCTGGGTGCGTTTTAACGATATATATATATATGCCACGAATGATTTGCCTGTAATGAAAGGTATTCTAAATGTTGACCTGAGTAATAAGTTATCACTGCACAAAATTTAGTAAAATCGGCTCAGTACTTTTTGCGTGAAACGCGCACATCTATTTGACTAAGTTGGTTTTCTTATAGGTATAGATAAGAAAAGGTATTGTGAGTGTACCTTAGGAGATAGACATATACTATTGTAGATTTTTCTGTTGGCCTTTTCAAGATCTACAATTTTTTAGTACATTGTTTTGATGTATGTCTTAAGGCTTAGCCAGCGGAAGGTTTCTAAGGAGGACTCGATAAAAGCAGTTATTGTGAATTCTCGTGGGAAAGAAAGATTTTCTGAACTAAAAGGAAATGTTGACCCGAGCAATAAGTCATCACTTCACCAAATTTCGTTGAGATCGGTTTCGGTTCATTACTTTTTCAGTGAAACGTGCACATACAAACAGAAAAGAAATTTAATAATTATTATTTTGGGGTCTATATTGTATATATAATACGTTACAGTCATTGTTTTTAAAAAATATTTCATGTACAGATTTTGCTTAGTTACTGCTCTATTATAGTATAAATTCTTATAGTATGGATAAAACGTTTATTTTGAACCAGCGGAGAACTACGGAAGAGGCTTAATTCACTTAAAAGGGAACGATAGAGCTAAGCAAAGACAACTGTAGTCTATCTGTAGTTATACTGAATACTAAATACTTCGAAAATGTAATTATACTGAATTATATGTGTATCTGGACTTTGCTAATCTTTGTTTTACTTTTAATTTAAATGTATTTATTGATAAGTTTGTTGTACCTATATAGATTAGACTAGCATTTCCCGCGGCTCCGCCCGCGTTCAGATGATCAAAAACCAAATTCTTAGGTTTTACACATTAGTATACTCTTTACATTATACATTATTTTCATTGCGCACCCTATGATTGGTAAATAATGGCAGAGATTGACAATGCCACAAAGGTTCCTCCGTTAAATTGAACTTTTTGTTTTAGCAATAACATGTATGTATGTCTATACTTCTGTTTCGTTTGTTTTCTTAGTTTTTCACGATAAACTCTCAAACTACGGAATTAATTTTAATCATTTTTTACTAATAGTATTAGTAATATTAGTATTTATACTATAGATTAATTTAATATATAGCTGATTATTTCAATTACATAATGATAACTTTTCTTAATTAGCGCTAGTTAGTAATATTTTCCAAAACGATTTTCAAAAGAAAGTGTAATAAGTAAATAATTCTAAGCGAATACATTTTTTTATTTCATATGGCTCTGCTAATATGATTAAAGTCGTAAGCATTTTATTGTGTCCGTTAAGCCTTTACTTTCCAAGAAAAGGTGTCAAGAAAAAGTGAAAAAGTTGAGGTATAACAGTTCCTAAAATACTTTTTCATAGTTTTTGAGATATGAAATATTTTTAGTTACCCGCTTTGGCAGTTTAACAGCCATAAACTTGTTTTCCATAAAATGTTATAAAATAATATAAATTGAACTTATTTTTACGGTGCAAAAAATGAGTAGGTATTATGGAAACGTAAATATTATTCGTATTTATTTTAATGTCAACCTCACAAAACACGTAAGTAAGAAAAACAACAGCATTTTGCTATACGAAACCTAAAATGCGCGAGTTGGATTTACATTTGCCCAATTTTTACATTTAAAGATTAAAAAACATTAACATTATTTACTAAACAATAAAAATTTACAAATATTCTCTTTTGAAAATTGTTTCGGCCAACAAAATATTACTAATATTATGTTACCTACTAATTTATAAAGCCAAAAAGTTTGTTTTATTAAAAATTTAAGCACGGGCAGGGCCGCGGGTAATTTAGTAGTAATTATAGTAAAGTCATAGAAAGGTTATATCTGTACATTTTTTTTTTGGATAAAACTACGTATTTTAAAAACACATGGCGACATCTATTGTCAAATAGCTAAATAACACATAAATAAATTTTCATTAAAATAACTATTTTAATGAATTAAATAGCGCTGTTAATATTTCTTTTAAGATAAGTTTTTTTTAATAGTTTTAACATAATATATAAGTAAGGTACCTTGCTAAAATATTAATAGCATCGTCGTGCTTTTACTTTAACCAATTTTTGTATTTTTTCTCAGAAATGACATATTTTCCTGCGGTAAAAAGAATCCTATGTGTTGACCCGGATAACCTGCTATTACCATACCAAATTTCATAAAAATCCCTCTAGTGGTTTTTCTGTGATGCGGTCACATACAGATAGACAGAAAAAATTCTAAAAACTATAGATTCGGGCTCTATATCGCTAATAATGAATATTTCAATAAGATTTACCGAAAAAAAATTGAATTTACGGGTTCGGCTTAGTTACAATTTTATTGTATGTATAGTTACTAATTTATGAAGCAAAAAAGTTTGCTTTACTGATAATTTAAACACGGGCGGAGCCTCGGGTGATTTAGTAGTAATTCTAATAAAATCGAAAAAAGGTCATATCTGTACATTAATTTTTTTGGGATTAAAACTATGTATTTTAAAAACACATGGCGACATCTATTGTCGAATATCTAAATAACACATAAATAAATATTAATTAAAATAACTATTTTAATGGATAAAATAGCGCTTTTGATCATTTGATTTTCAAGATAAGCTATTTTTATAGGTTTTACCATATTTTGTAAGTTACCTTGCTAAACTGTTTACAAATAGTATCGTCGTGGTTTTGTTCCTACCAGTTTTTGTATTTTTTTTCAGAAATGAGATATTTTCTTGCGGTAAAAAGTATCCTATATGTTGACCCGGATACCCAGCTATCATCATACCAAATTTCATCAAAATCCCTCCAGTGGTTTTTCTGTGATGCGGTAACAGACAGACAGACAGACAGACAGACAGACAGACAGACAGACAGACAAAAATTCTAAAAACTATAGATTCGGCCTCTGCATCGATAATAATGTCTATTTCAATAAGATTTTCCAAAAAAAATTTAATGTACAGATTCGACTTAGTTAGAATTTTATAATATGTATAGATATGACATAGATGATTTGATATGTGCTGCTACGCGTATACGGGTAGCTTTTCAGGTTCATCCTCAATGCAGAATTCGTACCGAGGTGTTTACAAAAACGAACACGTCTCGCTAAGCTCGAAGTCGAAAAGATTTCAAAGTGACATTTGGGTTGCGACTGTGCCAATATTCGACAAGTTTGGATTTCTATAATGAAGGAATGTCATTGTATTTTTTTCTAGCGAAGACAGGTTTAAGAATATTAATGTTCACTCGAAAGTATTTATAAAAAAAACTTTTCATAACACTGTTTTCAAACTGTCCTTAATCTTAAAGTTACTATCGAAACTCTAGCATTATAATATTGATTGACTGTATGATGTCAAAAGATCTTAATGTCAAAAGATCTTAACGTCAATTAATTAATTAATTATTTTTTTATTTCTCGTTGTCAATATTAAATGAATCACACTCAGGACAAATACAAGAAAAATCAAACTAAAATTTTTTTGCAAGCAGCTATAGCTTATAGGGTGAAAGAATATACCTATTACATATATATTAATATTTATATACATAATTACTAGCGTACTCGATACGTTTTATCTGTTAGTATATATGTATTCTAAGAATTATAATTATATATATGTATTTATAAAAATGTGTAGGTATGTATTTAACATTTGGGAGCGTAAAACAACTAAAAAAAAACAACAAAAAAGAAAGTGTTTAGGATGGTTTCATCGTTTTCGATTAGTAATCTATATATACATAAAATGCTTTGTCCTGACTGACTGACTGATCGATCAACGCACAGCCTACACCGCTGGTCGCAGAAACGTGAAATTTGGAGGACATATTTATTAAATAATGTAGGCATCCGCTAAGAAAGGATTTTTCAAAATTCATCCTCTAAGGGGGTAAAATAGGGGATAAAAGATTGTATGGAACTCTGTCATTCGTAATGCGAAATGCACGGAAAGTGGTATTTCGCTTTAAGGTAAAAAATAAGAAATATGTGTATTCGACTTTTTTCGAAATTCATCCTCTAAAAGGGTAAAAGGGAGTGATAAAGTTTATATGGGCAAACGATTATTTATGCTCAGAGTAACTTGAAACTTGGTATTAATGCTCTTCAATACAACTTAATAAATACGTATTTTAGCAGTTTTTGAAATTCATCCCATGAGACTGTCAAATAGGGGATGAAAGTTTGTATGAAACTCTGTAATTGATGCACGGAAAATGGTATTTATCTTTGAGCATGAAAACTAAAACGATACAAATATCTTTTTTTTTGAAATTCATCCCTTAAAAGGGTAAAAAGGGGTTGTGCTGTTTATATGAGGAAAAAATTATTTATGATCAGAATTACTTGAAACTTGGTATTAATGCTCTTCAATACAATTAAATAAACGTCATGAATTGTAGTTTTTTTTAATTCAAAATAAAAAATTAAACATATTTAAATAGAGTAAGTGTAAACTTACTGTGTGGGATATAAAGTAGAGTAAATTTATTTACAGAATATACGCTTAACATCTTATACATATTTTTGCAAGTAATAAAGTATGTATTGCGAAATAGTTTATATTTTTCGTAGTTTAATCGCGGGCGAAGCCGCGGGTTCTGCTAGTAAATAATAAATAATTACCCATTATCGTTATTCAAGTTAATTGTTATGTTTAATTTGAATATAGTATAATAATAAATATAATAAACTAATAAAATAAAGCTTGTAAAAATGAGTCAAAAAATAATTTCTTAAAATGTTATTACATTTTTTTTATGTTTTCTCATCATACGCACAAAACCAAAAGCCAAAAGGCGACATTAAATACCATTTTATTAAATAAATAGAATATTCCTATATATTATAAATCATAAACAGTAGGAACATGTATGTGTTAGTATATTCTGATAGCATACATGACTGGTCAGTGCCTGCCTGCCTTTATATCCCAATCGGATTATCGAAAAATAAAATCCAATCCCAAAAAAATCTAAACTAAAATTTTATTGCATCAACCTTTAAGGGGTGTCCTGGTAGTGTAAATTTAAAATGGCAACCAATTTCGAGGGATGCGTTAGTCGCCATCTTGATTTTAAGGGAGGATCGTTTTTCCTCAATATCCCGGCCATTTTCAACTTTTCTAGAAAAATCAAAAGGACTAAAGTAATGTAATTATTTAATCATCTCATTTATTATTGACTTTGGAGCTTAAATTTACTTACAGGAATAAAGTTGTGTGATTCAATGATAACTCGTCTGGGCTATTAGCTATTCAGTCAAAAGGGATTGCATCATTGACGTAGAAAGATCGAAAACGTTTCATTCATACAGAAATCGAATATGCTTTGAATCACGAATTCAAGTTGAATGGGAGTCACTTTAATAAACCTACAAAGGGCACTTCAACTCGTGATTATACTATTTTATTTATTGATAAGATTTGATTTTCCGACTACAAAACCAAATTAGTTATTAAATTATCCCTTTGCAAATCTTTTAAACTACTAAATATAAGCAAATTACTTATTTTATTTAAAGAACTTTATTATTTTGTGTTATCTTTATTTATTTAATTTTCCTATACAGGACAGCATAACGAAGTACGAGTAAAAACGTCGCATGCGTACACATTGAAGTATTTCGCTAGAGATAGCCAAATCCCGTTTATAATGGCCATTGGAGTGGAATGACACACTTCACAAGTAAAACCGTTGTAAAACAGGAAACGGTTCCTTCTACGCTGAGCGAGAGAGAGGGAATATTTGGGACTATCGATCGGCTCGAACAAGCAAAGGCCGTTACCGTAGACCAGGTATTATAATTGCATATTGTCATTTTTGAAGAACTCCAAAATATATAATTAGCTATTAATATTTATAATTAGCTTAATATAATATATTAAACGTTCCTTGAATAAGGTATTTTAAATCAATCAAAAGTAATCTATACATCTATGCATATATTTCTATACATATACGATAAAAAAGTAACTTAGCGAAATCGACGTGCGCGTTTCACGCAAAATGTATTGAATCGATTTTAACAAAAATTTGTGTAGTGGTAACTCTTTATTTGGGTCAACATTTAGGATACTACAGGAAAATCTTTCATTCCCACGGAAAAATACAATAATTGATTCTATTGAGTCGTTCTTAGAAAACGTGTCTAACGCTGGCTAAACCTTATGAGATACATCAAACAATGTATTAAAAAATTGCAGGTCTTAATAAGACCTATAGCAAAATTTGTAATAGCATAAGTCTTTCTCTTTAAAACGTAGGGACTTACCTAGAGACGCGCCCGAGCGAAGCGAGGCTAAGTCACTAGAAGATATTAGTAGATATTTTATTTATTTTAAGTCAATTAAAGTTTGATATATAAATTAATTGAAAACTTTCTAATGCGCTAAAAATTTAAAACATACAAGTAAATAACTTACAATTGCACTTTGATAAGTCCACTGACTAAATAAATTACCCCATTTACCATTGTAAATGCTTAAAAAAAACCAAGAAAGTATTAAAAGAGCTCTGACAGAAAGGGGCACTAAGACAACAAACGGTTACTATTCAGGTTTTAGCTGAATGCATCTTTTATTTTGGTTTACGTGGACAAAGCGGGGCCACCGGCTCACCGGAAAGTTTTTGTGTGGTCTATCTTTTGGTTCAGTCAAAAGCTTTTTATCAAGCTAAATTAAACTCTGTTGAGAACGCTTATTCGTGAATCGAAAAGTATATCAAAGGTTTTGCGACAATTTCATTTAAAAAATCTACTCAAGACCTCGCTTCTTACAGCATATTAGATTTAAGAGGTGTCCGAGGACTTAAGAAAAACCTTGTTTTCAATATCATTTGTAATCTTCTTTCAATGCTGTTAATAATACTGAATTAGTATCACAATATTTAACCTTCCTGTGGTAGATTTAAATAAAATAGTTTACATGTCTGACGAGACAGTTGTACGGACGCGCCATCCCCTGTATTGCATTGCGGAACGTTGCGGCGTGACGTCATAGAAGGGGAGGAGAATATGGCCTATTTATTCCAGGAAAAAGTGGGCCTCGTCCCGGATTTTCGGACAGCTCTAATACAAATTAGGCGAAAGATATACGTACGCATTATATGTGCTATTATATGGCATTCATCGTTCGTAGAAATTATATAGGTATAAAAGATAGTATTATATATAAACTACAAAAATCTATTTATTTTTATGTTTATTACAAATATTTATACAACCAAATTAGAAGAAAACCGATTTTTTTTTAATGCAGACGAACTATTTCAAAAGATAATATGAACAAAATTCCATTAATATAATGTATAATAAAAGCTAAATAAAAATTCCAAGATGAATGATAACATAAAGTAGATACTTCTTATAATCATATATTAAGAAAAAATATTGACCATGTAAAATCATACATAGAAATATCTGTCGACAGTTGTAAAGTTTTCCATCACATTGTTAGTACGGAAATAGCAGGCACTTGACCCTCAGTTCCCGTCGCAATAAGTTCTTTTCAATTTCGCTTTCCACTTTCTATGGAAAAGGGGGCACGAGGACATACTACTCTCATTCATAAATCTGAATTAAATTGATTTCGATGAAAGTGAAACAGGGTACTAAATGTTTAAAACTTCGAATTTAGGAAAGATTAAGCTAATTTTGGCAAATAGGTCAAGAGAGAGCCACTTGAATAATATATTGAAAAGTCTTAAAATATTAACTTTAACTATTTAAATTGTTGATCAAAAACGGTGGATCTTTGTATATTATTAATGATTTCTAATATTTATAAATTATTATAAATGGTATAAAAACAGAAATACAACGGATGCTTCTTACAAATACGGCTATTACAAACAATAAAAATAATAATCTTTATAATATTAAGCTACACCTCATTTTGAATACTTAAAGGTAGCGTCAAGTTCAAATACATAAATAAAATCAATAAAAATATATTCCATGTTTCAGAATAGGCACGTTACAGCCAGTGACGTCAAGGTGCATCTCAGCTATGACAAATTCTAGTGTGTTAACAGCCTAAATGCTGGGCTCGGTCGTGACCTAGAAAAGACAGGCGTCGCGGCGTCTACTTTACCCCGAGCGTCGCACTGCCGTATCGTTCCCGGGCTTCCCCTGCGGGGGTGCCCCTCACCCCCCGCTAGGGGCCGCAGAAATTCGTGAAGACGTACAAATTATGGATTGCCAAAGGAGGCTGCGTCTGCGTAATATATACATTATTACATACATACATGTGTATACGTTTATGCAAATAATAGTTGTCTTGATGAATAGCGTTTATTTTCTAGTGTTGCTTTTCCGTGCAGTTCGTTGTTTGTTTTGTTATCTTTGAGTAGATCGGTATTATGTATAAAATTGATATTGGCAGGATATGATTTAATTTGCTATACATTGTAATTGAAATTTATTTAAACAACAAAACAAACAAAATATACGGAGCATAATAATATCCATGTTATTTTAATGTAGTAGCTTTTCAAGGTATTTTTAAAAGCATAGTAATTATTTTTATAGTATATCGTACTGATTATAATATGTATTATTAGTAAGTAGGTATAGTATTGACATTGAACTATTTTAAACCTTAATTATTGTTATTTGCATGTTTTGATTTCCAAGTAGCATGACCGTAGCATTGTGCTACGAAAATTATAATACACTGTAGGTCAGTACTAACTATTTAAAATCGATATTTTATTGAGTTGATCTAATAAAGCGTATATAATTGTAATTGTTGCAAGGTTACAAGGCTAGTGTAAGTATTTTATACACTTTTTTACGTACGTTATTGTATTCATATACTTATCCATATATACATAAAATGCTTTGTCCTGACTGACTGATCGATCAACGCACAGCCTAAACCGCTGGTCGTAGAAACGTGAAATTTGGAAGACATATACCTTATATAATATAGGCATCCGCTAAGAAAGTATTTTTCGAAATTCATCCCCTAAGGGGGTAAAATAGGGGATAAAAGATTGTATGGAACTCTGTCGTTCTTAACACGAAATACACGGAAAGTGGTATTTAGCTTTAAGATAAAAAATAAGTAATATATGTATTAGATTTTTTTCGAAATTCATCTCTTAAAAGGGTAAAAGGGGGTGATAAAGTTTATATGGGGTAACAATTATTTATGATCAGAATTACTTGAAACTGAGTATTAATGCTCTTCAATACAATTAAATAAATACGTATTTCAGCATTTTTTGAAATTCATCCCATAAGGCTGTCAAATAGGGGATGAAAATTTGTATGAAACTCTGTAAGTGATGCACGGAAAATAGTATTTATCTTTAAAATGAAAACTAAAATACTACAATTTTTTTTTTCGAAATTCCTCCCTTAAAAGGATAAATGGGGGTTGTCCTGTTTATATGAGGAAAAAATTGTTTATGATGAGAATTACTTGAAACTTTAATTAATGCTCTTCAATACAATTAAATAAACATGTATTGTAGATTTTTTTTTTAATTCAGCCCCTAAGTGGCTAAAAGTGTTCACTCAAGTTCTCTGTAAGTGCACACTTACTGTTTATTTACAGAATAACGCATAAGATCTTATATATATTTTTGCAAGTAATAAAGTATGTATTGCGAAAAAGTTTATTTTTTTCGTAGTTTGTTCGCGGGCGAAGCCGCGGGTTCTGCTAGTATGTAATATAAGAAAATATTACATTTAGTAAAATGAAGGAAAAAATAGATAAAAGAGAATACGCTGACACACTTTCTAATGGGTCAGTACCTATTACGCTTTTTTCATTATATTGCAATACCATATATATACCATGTATAGTCGATATACACTTTTAAATATTAAGAATCGAATTCGTTATCTATATTAATTTAATTAATAATAATTGATTCATTTTTTTATAAATAAACTACCAACTTACCGACGCTTCGCCCAGGTATGAAATAAGATACTTTTTACCTCAGGAAAATGTCTCGTTTCTGAGGAAAAATACCAAAACCGGTTAGAATAAAAGCACGATGATACTATAAACATTTTAGCTAGTTTACTTTAGGTTGGTAAGATATGTTAAAACTATTAAAAATAGCTTATCTTAACAAAATAATCAATAGCGCTATTTTATTAATTAAAATAGTTATATGTATGAATATTTATTTATGTGTTACTTAAATATTGGTCAATAGACGTCACCATGTGGATTTAAAACATGTAGTTTTGATTATAAAAAAATTAATGCAAATATATTTATAAATTAGTAACATATTAGTAATATATTGTTGGCTGCAAGAATTTTCAAATGAAAATATTTATGAATTTTGATTGTTTAGTAAATAATGTTAATGTTTGTAAATATTTTAATGTAAAAATTGGGCAAATGCAAGTCCAAATTGCGCATTATAGGTTCCGTATATATAAATACTACGTTCTTTTTCTTACTTATGTGTTTTGTTAGGTTGACACTAAAATAAATACGAATAATATTTACTTTCCACAATATCGACTCATTTTATCAACCGTAAAAATAAGTTCGTTTCATATTATTTTTTAACATTTTATGGAAAACAAGTTTATGGTTGTTAAACTGAAAAAGCAGGTAACTAACTACGAGTAAAATTATTTCATGTCTCAAAAACTACGAAACGTAATAACTATATTCTGCAAGATAATTTTCGATAAAATTATTTTAGAAAATGTCATACCTTAACTGTTTCAGATTTTTTTTACACCATATATTGAGGTGGAAGGCTTAAAGGACGCAATAAAATGCTTACGACTTTAGTCATATTAGCCGAGCCATATGAAATATTAAAAAGCATTTGCTTAAAATTATTTACTTATTTACCTTAATTATGTATTTCTGGAACTCTTACTTTCCCCGACACTTTCTTTTGAAAATCGTTTTGGAAAATCTCATCCCTGTTTCGCGAATTAATCTATAGCTGTCTATTAGTAAAATGATTAAAATTAATTTAGTAGTTAGAGAGTTTATCACCCAAAACTAAACAAACAAACAAACAGAAGTATAGACATACATAAATGTTGTGTACTAATTTGTTAAACCTAAAAATTTGGTTTTTGGTCATCTGAACGCGGGCAGAGCCGCCCTCAATGCTAGTAATTATTATTTATATTTAGATTTGATATGATGCGAAATCGTAGCATCCTCTACGGCGGTTTTTCGTAGCTTGTAGAAGAGTGTAGCAAACATTGAAGAAGAAATGATTTGGATTCGTTCTCTTAGAAATAAAGGATTATTTAGATTATAGTATTTAGACCCCAAAACAATAGTTATAAAAATGTTTTGTCTTTTTAATTGTATGTCTGTTTGTCTGTATGTCTGTTTGTGTGTTCGCATTAACGCAAAAAGTACTGAACCGATATTAACTAAAGTTTGTGTAGTGATAACTTATTACTCGGGTCGACATTTAGGATACCTTTTATTACAGGAAAGTCTTTCATTGCCACGGGAAAACACAATAACTGGTTCATTCGAGTCGTTTTTAGGAATTTACATGTCTAACGCTGGCTTAACCTTAAGAGATACATCAAAACAATGAAAATTATAAGTCTTAACTTATTAAGACTTAGCTTACGGAATAATCTGTAATAGCATAAGTCATTCTTCTAAGGTACACTCGCAATAACTATTCATATCTATTTGAAACGTACCTATGGACGCACTCGAGCGAAGCGAGAGTAAGTCACTAGAAAATAAAAACCTATGAAAATGACATGACTCAAATAAAACAAAATAGGATCTAACGCTGAGATTCATTTTTTGTTTCTTTTTTTTTTCTATTAGCGAGTGTCCATTTAAAGTCCAATGCAAGATCCTATTAAGTACCTTGAGAATGATTGGCATTGAAACTCCAAGCATTGAGATAATAATAATATGACAACAAACAATAAAATATAAAAACGTGATCCTATTTGTGCACTCAGAAGTAGGAGGACATTATTTGAATGTACGCATTAAATTTAAAGTTAAATACAACACAAACTGTAGAGCTTTTGCAATAAATTACATTTAATATAATTTTTATGTTAAAGACTTCACAATCGGGTAAAAAAGTGTTTTATTTAATAAGACTTGAGAGCAAACATTTAAATAGCACTAATGATATGTTTTGCGCTATACCAGTTGTTGGTCAGAGTATTTAGCAAATTAGAGCAAGCCAGTAACATTTTGAGGGCCGTTAGTTACGACTGCTTTTATGCATATTAAATCTGTATGTTTTCAACATTAAAACTAAATTGAAATTACGATTTAATTTAAAATTATCTTCTTACATAAAAGTCAATGTTAAACTATTATAAGAAAAAATGTGAATAGAAAAATGTATAATATTTCTTTCATAATATTTCTACTCTCTAGATCTAGCAGCTTGCACTGTGTATTTATTACTTACTACTTACTAGCGACTCACCGTCGCTTCGCTTGGGTTCGTCCCTAGATACATACGTTTCAACGGTAAGTACAATATACATGCAAAGGTATAGAAAAGTAGGAAGGTTATTTTATATATTTTCTCTTTATTAAAACTTTCCGTGTATCTTAAGGGACATACGGAAAAAAAAATGCTGAATTGGTCGGAGCCGTTTTCTAGTTTTGCGCTTAGCAACATTCATTTTTATTTATATAGAAGAAGATAGATAGACTATCTATACATATAATAAAATTCTAACTGAGTCGAATCTGTACATTAAGTATTTTTTTGGAAAATCTTATTGAAATAGACATTATTATCGATACAGAGGCCGAATCTATCTGTCTGTCTGTCTATCTGTCTGCTACCGCATCATGAAAAAACCGCTGGAGGGATTTTGATGAATTTTGGTATGATCCGAATTTTGGTATGAGCTGGTTATCCGGGTCAACATATAGGATACTTTTTACTGCGGGAAAACATTTCATATCTGAGAAAACTATACTAAAAGATAAAATTATATATAAAATTATAAATAAAATTATATATAAAAGAAGGATCAATTCTGTTGCCAAAGTATTTTGTTATTTAAATCGTTTTGTATTATGTACAATTTGCTATATTACATATAATTTATTATTATAAAATTAACTTAATTAAGAGATCGTCGTAATCACATTTAGTAGGCATCGTGAACATTTGCGGTTAGAGGCAGAGTATGCTCGTGACTGGTTTTTAATTAAAAATATTTAACAAGTAGCGCTTCCCTGTAAAATTGTTCAACTATGCATTCAGATTAATTGGAATTTCTAGTATGTATATAATGAATAGTCTGACATAAAATAAAAATGATTGTTAAAGATTTATTTACTGTAACAAGTATGAAAAAATAATATATTCAAATAAAAATAGCAAGTACTTCAGCATTTTTAACAGTATTTATGAAATATTATTAATAATTCAAATAAGTCTTTCTAGTAATAATAGTTATTTATAATTTAATTTTTGTATTTAAATAGTCATTCCTATAGAAGTCAATTTTGCCGCCATCTGTGGGTTAAAGAGAAACCTATTCACGCCATCTAGCGACAGGAGGAGAAAAATAAAAGTTTCTGAAAAGATAAAATATATTCATAATTAAATTGAACTGAAAAAATCTTTTTACTGATATATCTAATTTTCTAATAAAAAAATGAAATTTATAATTGAGAATATTTGTCCACTGGCGCTACTAGTAGCAAAATGTACAGGTGCTAACTAGTTGATGACATAGTTCTACTACTCGCCGCTAGGTGGTGCTTGTTTAATTTGATATAATATCTTTAGAATAGTCTGTTTTGTAAAAGATTATAAAAAAATTCAAATATTAATTATAGTTAATAGTATACACTAATTTTACCAAACAAAGATAGTATTATATTTAAATAAAAATAAAATAATAATAATACCACACGGGTAATAAAGAAAGGTACTTTAGTTATATCTAATATAATAAGTAAAAGTATGTATATCTAAAATTATAAGTAGAATTTTGCATCGAATGTCTACAATTTTCCGGTGATTATATTTAAAAAAAGCAAGATTCGTTACAGAATAGAAAAATAACAGAAATAACTAAGAACTATGTTTTCAAATCAAAATTCCATGTTTAGTTCAGTAGAATAAAGTAGTAGGTACTTACAAAAACCTTACGTTATATTTTGCAAAAATTATGAATGAGCAAAATCATGTAAGAGTCCTTAAAAATTGAACTTAATTTTGAATATATGGAAAAAAGTAGAATGTTACATAATTGATGGCTTTTTAGGCTTTTGGTGTTCCTAGTAGATAAGCCTGTATTGTAATATTTCTTTACATACATTTTGGAATTTTCTGGTGTAATGTCTAAAATCATGCCAATTGGTAATTTTTGATTTATTTCTTTGAATTGTTTAAACGAAAATTATTTGACCTATCCTATTAGATAGACAAAAAACCTTACGTGGAATGGTGGTATTTTTCTTAATATGTAAATTATATTACATATGTATACTTCCATATTTTTGGAAAAAAATATTTACTATAGCCCATGTTATGCCATGTCGCAATTTTTTATCATATAAATGAAATACTTTCTGCGAAAGGGACCTCTTATAGTGAAAGGACGAGGTTTCCTTAAGTATTCATTATTTTATGTGTGCGGAATACTAAGGAAGGAAAGGCATAAGTGACTAGTAGAGTGATTACATACAGATTCCATAAATAATACACGCATGTACTATGAAGGATTTTTGCTAATTAAAAACGTTGTGTACGAAATTAATTTCTAGAATGAAACATTTTTATAGATATTGTTTTGTTGGAAAATCCTACATTGACCTAGTGTAAAATACATTAATGGAAGCTTCTTGAACGTCATAGCCTAGATCTACATAGTTATATTTAGTTTGTTTCATCGTTAGTCAGGTCTTTTTATAATGTAAATATATTCAAATATACATTTTTGTAATATTTTCAAATATATTAGGTGTATTAGTTGATAAAATAAACATTATTCAGAATGTTTTAAAACATTTATCAATTGAAAATATAATCATTAAATCGACTTCATTATCAAAAAGAGCCCTCTAAGGCCTACTCACAAAGATTTCATTCCATTCGGCCCTGATTTTCTACGTACTCTAACTTCGGGATCGTAATGACCCGTCGAGATGGAAAAACCAATAACCTTTAAACTTGAAATTTTCGTCTAAAATATTAACATTTTTACAAAATAATGTGTAAAAAAGGAACTCATTCTCATTCTTCTTCGTATATTTTGTTTCAAAACTATTATTTAAAAAGTACTATGCCTAAGTGAGTTAAGAAATCACGAATTATGAAATTAAAATAAATGTATAATATTTATTATAGCTGGTATTCACATATGCAAATATCAAAATTAATGTTTTGTTGAGCTTCTCGGTAGCTTTTCTCAACGAAATAGATAAGCATCCGAGCCGGCGGTAGCTTCCAAAGGATTTATAATACTAATTCAAAAGAGCTTATAAAAGTTTGTTTGAATTAGGTATGTATACGTGTGATGAATATATTGGATAAAAAATATGTTTAAACTTAGTAAGTTTTTTTATGCGTATAGCTTAGCTTGACTATGAGGATAATTAAAATTCGATTATTTTAAAATTATTTTTTCATATATCGATTATTATAAGTAACACCAAGACAATGTAATATATTTTTAACCGACTTCAAAAAGGAGGAGGTCTTCAATGTATACCGATTACGCTGAGATTTATGATTCGATTTACGCGATTCTTCTTTAGGTTGATGCCGAATAGTTGCCATTTGGTCCCATAAAATTTAACATAGTTTGGCCCAGTAGTTTTCATTTTATGAACATTTATTTATGAAAATTTTTCTTTACGTGGACGATGTAATTTTATGTGTGTTCGCGGATTACTTCGTCGTTCAAGAACCAATTTTAATGATTCTTTTTTTGTTGGAAAGGAGATATCCCAAGGGTTGTAACATGATAAGGAAACCAGGATCTGATGGTGGCATCCTAGAGAAATCGAGGGGAACTTTCAAAAACTAGTGCGTTTGTTAATTTTTTTCATTTTCATTATGTATTTTAAAGCATTACTATTTACCTTATATTATTTATTTAGATACCTAATCAGATATTTTCGAAGTCGGTGTCAGCCAATACAAATCAAAGCACACCGACTTCGAAAATATCTGATTAGGTATTTATTCCAAATAAAAAACTCCGTTTAGTTATTTTTTACTTTTCAGTGCCTGAGAGCCGGTTTTTATTATTTTTTTAAAAGTTTTAATTTTTCTATTTTTAGTGTAGACGTAATAAGCAGGTAATTTATATTTATTAATTTATATAATATTTTTTTATTTATTGATTTTACTGGTTTAACTTAACGATTATGGATGGTGAAAATATCCCGCCAATAAAAATATTGGAATTTGTAGCCTCCGCCACGACAAATAGCGCGCACAAACTTCTATAGACCGTTGATATCACTTTACAGATTGCTACTTTGAGATGTCGAACTCGTTTCGTTTACGTAAGCCTTTCATTTTATATAGAACTAGCGACTCACCCTCGATCCGCCCGGATACGTCCCTACGTTACGTTTTAACGTTTAGTATTGATTTATTAGAGATAAGAATATTTTCCCGTAGTAAAAAGAATCCTATAATATGTTGACCCAGATAACCAACTATTATCATAATAAATTTCATCAAAATCCCTCCAGTGGTCTTTCCGTGATGCGGTAACAGACAGACAGACAGACAAAAATTCTAAAAACTATCGATTCGGTCTCTGTATCGATAATAATGTCACTGACAAAAAATATTTAATGTACAGATTCGGCTTAGTTATAATTTTATTATATTTAGAGACTAGTTTTTTCCAGACATCATATTATAATTTGCCTTACACTTAAACAACAGCACACAAAATTTATTTATACAAAGTTACTTAAAAGCAAGAGCACATTTTGATGTAAGTCACAGAATATACGCACGTTGAGCATCTCACTATGAAATATTTGTAGGCATAGGTATTTGATGACAAAGATAAATACAGAATAAGCTAGTTAGTTAAATGAGACATTGTATTTATTGGTTTACCCTACTATTACACAACATCAGAGTGACGAGTCGATATGACATTTTGTGTAAATATAGTTCATGAGCTAGGGAGTGATACGTATAGCTTTCTATACCAGTATCTTAAATGAATGTAACCATGAAATATTAGTTTGAAAGAAAAACTAACTTAGTAAGTAAAGTTTATTCGTAGAAACTTTCCATTTCCTTACTCACAGTGCAAGTATTTTGTAACAAATAGACAAACTTCGCCATTCGTATCACTTTACAGATTGCATTTTGAAGATCCTCACACTCATTCCTCTAACAAGGATGCTGGGCTTATTTGTTTAAGCCACAAATGCACTATCTATGTCTGGCTAAGCGCATAAGCATTAATCATCTTAGTGAATGATCTTACATGCATGTGTACTTGTACGTATTGAGCTCGTCCGTAATCTCAACAATATAATTCATTAGGGCTTGTTTACGTATAATGGAGCGCCGTAAGGCATAAAGATTGTAAAATCTCGGAATGCAGGGACAGTCAATGAATCTTCATAATGCAAATTCGACTGCATTATTTTTTTGATTTCTGTTTCACATTTTGTATTTTTAGTTCAAAGATGTTTACCTAAAATTTTATAAATATATGTAGGTAGTTATTACAATGATGAATATTTTTATTTCAAATGATATTTTTACACTAGCCACTTTTCTTTTAAAGACCTACAACTTTCTAGTACATTGTTTTGGTGTACCTTTTAAGGTTTAGACAGCGTTACCGTATAAGCGAATGAAAATAATTTTTGACAAAACATATAGTTCAGCTATTTTATATAGACCTGTCTCAAAGTATCGTGTCCGTTTCTGCAGACAGTAATTTTGTAACATGACTGATGGATCGTAGCTGGTGGGCAGGAAAACCTTAATATCTATCGATGTAACCCACCATGTACTTTCGGTAGTTTTCAGTGGTTCCAAAGTTATTTGGATTTAAAAAAATAATAATAATAGTGAGAGATAACCAGATTTTAGGCTAAACTTCGCAAGTAGGTACAGCCTATCAAAAGTATCAATTATGCGATTGTGGTATTTTTCTTGTTATATTAAATAGTAACTAAATATTATACAGTATTAAATAGTCAATAAACTTCTTTAATAAATCTATCTTCTATACATATAATAAAATTCTGAGTCGAATCGGTACATTACATTTTTTTTTAGAAAATCTTATTGAAATAGTCATTATTATTGATACAGAGGCTGAATCTTACATAGTTATTAAAATATTTGTTTGTCTATTTATCTGGGAAAGCTTCACGATAAAACCACTGGACAGATTTTGATTAAATTTGGTATGACGGTAGCTGGTTATCCGGGTCAACATTTAGAATACTTTTTACTTCGGTAAAATATATATAAACATAAAAAGTAAGTATGAGTTATAATATGTGTGCCCCTTCATTTATAGGAGACAACAGCTTGCTCATTTATATATTAAACTTGCGACTCACCCTCGCTCCGCTCGGGTTCGATCCTGGTTACGTTTTAACGTTTAGTATAGATTTTTCAGAGATGAGATATTTTCCCGCAGTAAAAAGTATCCTATATGTTGACCCGGATAACCAACTATCATCATACCAAGTTTCATCAAAATCTATTAAGTGGGTTTCCCGTGATACGGTAACAAACAGACAGACAAAAATTGTAAAAACTATAGATTCGGCCTTCTGTATCGATAATAAAGTCCATTTCAATAAGATTTTCCAAAAAATATTTAATGTACAGATTCGGCTTAGTGACAATTTTATTATATGTATAGATAAGATAAGAGAGATCATTGTATGTAAAACCCCAAAAAATAATAAAAAACAAAAAGAAGGTAATTCAAGTTGGTCTGTCATTTTTTTAATAAGATTTAAATATAATTTTTTAAACATAGGAGTTTCCAATAGCATTCTGTCTCGGATCAGTCAAGAGTGTAGTATAAAGTAGTACAAGTCGGATTAAGACATAGAAATGTTCAAGTTTTGCTACTTATATTATAAATATTATTATTTTGTAAGTTGTATTAATTATGTTTAGTTATTTCTACAGGGATGGTATGATCACTGAGAGCAAACAAATCCTTTAAAATATAGAATAAAAAAAGTTGATCTATAAACAAGAAATGTGTTTAAGGATACTTTTTTACAGATAAAATGTCAATATTTTACCATACATTAAGCTACCATTAAGCTTATATGATTATAGTCTAGTACCTATATATAAATAGGCAAAGAAAAAACAAATCAGTACCATTTTCTGGTCTGTTGGTCAACCGATTTTTTTTGTTCAATAACTATCTTTAGTCTTATCATTAAAAAATGATTATGGTCAGACAACCACTGGGCGAACACTAGTATACATAAAAACATATATATATATATATATATATATATATATATATATATATATATATATATATGTGTGTGTATAGTTTAGTATATGAGTCTAGAGCTAGTACATACAAACTGTTGACTATTATTCAGTCTCATTTTATTGTCCAAACAGACACTTCAATTTTATTTATCTGTATAGATGTATAGATTAGGTATAAATCTATACAGATAAATTAAATTGGAGTGTCTGTTTGTAATATTAAAATAATCGCTTTTTACTAAATCGACACCTTAATTCGCAAGGTGGCTAACTCCGTAACAGTAAATTTTACTGGGGATCCCGTTGGTAGATAATAAGTCAATACGCAGTTTTTTAGTAAATACGCAGTTTTATGCTTTGATATTTTTACTAAATAACCTGATTTAGGAGTTATCCGTTTTTTTTCTATGAACTAAAAGGGATCAGTGAGATGTTTGGTTTGATAAATAAATGACATAAAACAAAATTTTAATGTCTAATCACAAAAGTTTAATCAAGTTTTAAATCAATAGGTAAGTATTGTTACTCTAAGATCAGTGCTCATGTGGCAGGTTATAGTAATACGTTTTATAATCTAGTGGCATAGATTTTTTTAGTTGTTGGAGATCTAAAAATTTCTTTTATGTTATTTTTTGTCGGCTATTGTACAGGTCAGGCATGGGTGATTAGTGTTTTGCGGTTATGCTGTTGTTTCTCCTTTGGGGAAGCGATTGGTATTACTCTGAAAATTTTTATTTACAATATACTTCCATAGTGGGAATATATTTGAATGTATTCAAAAATATGGTTTTTCAGACTCTTATCATTTGATCATCTTTCTTTAAGTTGTACACCAAAGTGTTAGATCTTTTTGACTATTCAGGTACTTTACGGTCTCTTGGCCTATTAATGTACAACTGTCACCAAACTGTTGATATCCAAACGTTTTTCATGATTTCTTGCGGCGATTTATTCAAAACCTATATAAATTAAAGGAGTTATCGTTTTTTCAAAACATGCGGAAACGTCTAAAGTTACAGCCAGTACAAAAATCTAAAAATCAGTAAAAAGTGGAGTTGGTCGCTTTACAAATTAAGGTATCGAAATGCATATGGGTGCATACACGGTACATATACCAAAACAACATTTTTTTACAATTTTTGTCTGTCTGTGTATCTGTTTGTTCCGGCTAATCTCTGAAATGGTTGGACTGATTTTGACGGAACTTTCACTGGCATATAGCTGATGTAATAAGGAGTAACTTAGGCTACTTTTATTTTATAAAAAAAAAATAGGTCCCACGGAAAAAAACTAAAACCAAATTAATTAATCAATTTTGTTTTGAGAAGCAACCTAGGGATGAACCCGAGCGAAGCGGGGTGAGTCGCTAGTATTAAATATAATTTGTTGTGATACATAATCCTCCATCAGAACGAAGCACGGGTCTGATTCATACTTAAAAATTGTTAACTTTTCTACAAGCGATAGCCATTAAAAATGTCAAACTAAACTCTCAAGATACTTGTAAAGGAGTTGTAACTTTAGGGATCAAATAACCCACTGATAAATAATTAATTATTTGTGAATTCTTTTTAACTAAAAAGGTCTTTAAAATGATAAAAATATTCTTTCAACCCTTAGTAACATTTTTTTGAAAGTTTGTGGGGTTTTTATGTTGTACGTTCATTAAAAAAAATTAATAGAACAAAAAACAAGTGCCTTAATTAAATACCTACTAATTTTTTTAAAACGGTTTTTTTCAGGATTTTTTTACAAATTTGATAGTATGTATACCTTTACCTGTATATACTGAAATTTCAATATATCTACATATGAGCTTAATGATAAGAAGTTCTATGTGCTTTAGTAAGTTGCAGGGCGTCTCCTCACGACTATAAACTTCTGGAAGTGGCTGGGAGTGTTTGTTTAAACAGGTTTCATTAACGTCCTTCATCTATATTTAGTATAGGACTATGTGCTTAGGCTAAATATTTCATTTATGTAGTTTCATTGTTAAAACCTTTAATACTAAATATTGTTACTGTATTTTGACAATTATTAATTGTTTTAAGTGAGAAAAACATATTCGTATTTTTAATTATTTTTCTATAACGCATTTAATATTAAAAGTACCAGGGCAACCGAGCTTCGCCTGGTTTTTTTGTGTTATGTCGTATTTTTTAGATAAAAAAAAACTAAAAACTTGAATAAATACAAAAAAAAAAACAAAGTAAAAACTTTGTATCCGATTGTGATTCGAACCCAGACACTTGTGATTGTCAATCTTACACCTTGGCCGTTTGGCCACGATGCTTATGCCCGTGCGTAAGAAAGTATCGACCATATTTTGCGTGGAATAATGCGAAAGGAAACCGCAGGAGAACTCGAAAACACGCGTTTTCCGAGACATAAGACTAATCTAGATCGATTTTTCGCCCCTGAGAACCCCCACATACCAAATTTCAGCGAAATCCTTAGATCTGTTTCCGAGATCGCCGGTATAAATCACGGACGGACTCGGAGTATGAGAGTAGTATTTAAAATATATGCTTTAAGGAGTACAACTTTAGGATTTATTACATTCTTCCTGAAGCTGCATATAAATTATGACACTTCATTTGTTAGTATTTGATGACGCGGTCAATTTTTCATAGACTTTCTTGAATTATGTAAGATTCTGTGGCGAAACTAAAACGTACATATATTATCATAACATAAATTTTTATATATTTTAGTCATTTTAACGGCTACATTTCGACTCTAAAACATACTCAACGTGAAACTTGAGCCTCTTATGTATCAATAGATAAGTATTCCTTGTAATGAAAAGTAAATTATCATCAAGAGTGAACAAGAATTTCAATCAAAATTTAAAATTTATTGTTTAAGTTGAACAATAACTTAAATATAAAACTACATTATTTGTTTGTTAGCTCTGTTTTTACGCCTCACTTCCTCCAGTCATCATGAATTTTACACGTGGACAGTTTGTGACACGGAGAGAACAAGTTCCCAAAGGAAAACGTTTTATTTTACCTTGTGTAACCTCTAACGATACACAAAATATATTTAAATATACTAAATAAAATATGATCTGTAAAAGAAAATTGTGTTGAAAAAATAAACATTCATACTAATATTATAAATGTGAAAGTAATTCGCTGTTACTTTTGTACGCTTGAACCGCTAAACAGATTTTGATAAAATTTGGCGAAGATATAGATTGTATTCTGGTTTCAGAAATAAGCTAACCTTGGACCTCGTACAGTTTATCACGTGAGGGAATCCGCGAGCAAAAAGTAGTTGTAGTTTCCAATTTTTGCCTTTGAGATAATCGATTAAGTTACGCAATTTAAACTAGTCTTATAGCTAATATTTTTAGTAAATTACACAAAATAATCAATTTGTGATTAATCAAGTTAACATTGTTATAGTATTTATTTTGTTTATTAAATTGTATTATGATATAAGGAGCTTAGTTATATCTTTGGACCTAAGCAATCATTGTATTAACGCTTCAAAAGTATTAATTCTATGTTTTTATTTAGTCTAAACCAGAGACTTACCTACTTACGTTTAAATTTTTTAAGCGGAACCCTAATTTGTTTTCTAAAATAAAAGTAACCTAAGTTCCTCCTTATAATATCAACTATATACCAATGAAAATTGCGTCAAAATCAGTCCAGCCGTTTTGGAATTAGCCAGAAAACACAGACAAACAGACAAAGTTACGTTTGTGTCGTTGTGTACTGTGCGATTGTTCATTGATTTACCTTATGCTTTTTTTATAAACCTTTTGACCTCTGCTTGCATACTGGACTTTTGTTTACTCCTCCTGGTTACTTTGGCACACGTTTTTGGACTTGATTCCGTTGAATATGGGAGAAAATCTACCATTGTCTGTTTTGCGCAATCGGTTATAATTTATGTAGATGGTTGTGATCCATACGCGGCGACTGATTCAGACGCAGCTATATTACAAAGAATGTTATATGACGATGAAGGTATATTTCATTAGTTCTTTCGTCGTAACTCGTAGCGGTACTTTTATACTAGATCGTGGGTTTAGAGATATCCTTCCCGATTTGACACAATTCAATTACTCTGCTTATATGCCTGAAAGTAAAGACCGTGGTACAGATCAGCGCACAACCGAACAAGCGAATAGGTCTAGATTGGTTACCATATGTCGCTGGGTGGTTAAAGTAATAAATGGCCGATTTAAGCGCAACTTAAAATTGTTCCACCAGAATTATTTTAATCGGGCTTTAAGCCATATGTTTTAAAACTTTACAATAGCAGCTTCACTAATTAACGCTTTCCAGGAGACGATGCATGATAGCATACATGCAGCCACATTTGTGGACACTATATATATAAATGTCTGCTTGAATCGATTAACTGACCTGGCGGACTATGTTGTCCCTAATAATATAAATAGACGAAGAGCAACGTTTGAGGGCGTCACTAGTGATCAGCTTATTTTTTACGATTTCCCAAATCTTACAGAAGATGAAATTATTCTGTTTGCTCGCGGTACGTATCAAATCAAGCTAGCCCGCAGTTATTATGCTGAGCACCTAGTACAGGGTTTGTATAATATTGAAGTATACCGAGAGCAAGAAATAAGAGGCCTTAGCGTCTACATAACAGAGTAAGACGTTTGGTTATTACGTGTCCGAATCCTGTCTAGACATGTAAGATCTAGGATATATTATTCGTATATTGTTATTGACCGACAAATCAACGGACGAGAAGCTATCGCCCATTATTATTGCTTAACTCGAATGGTTTGTCGCTAAAACTAAAAGGTATCCTATGTTGGACTCCGTCTCTCGGGCTATGTAAGAAAGCAGATTAATCCGTTGTATCTTATTGCAATACCTACATATTATGGTAATTAAGCATACTAATAAAGTAATATGTGCATTATTATATGTATAGATATCTTTGAGACTATCTTGGATTGTTATTTCACTTTCCTTTTCTATTTTTGCATTAGACACCTATACCATAATCTATATATACATAAAATGCTTTGTCCTGACTGACTGACTGATCGATCAACGCACAGCCTAAACCGCTAGTCGTAGAAACGTGAAATTTGGAAAACATATTCCTTATATAACGTAGGCATCCGCTAAGAAAGGATTATTCGAAATTCATCCCTTAAGGGGGTAAAATAGGGGATAAAAGATTGTATGAAACTCTGTTATACTCAACGTGAAATGCACGGAAAGTGGTATTTAGCTTTAAGGTGAAAAATAATAAATATATGTATTAGATTTTTTTCAAATTTTATCCCTTAAAAGGATAAAAGGAGGTGATAAAGTTTATATGGGCAAACAATTATTTATGATCAGAATTACATGAAACTTGGTATTAATGCTCTTCAATACAATTAAATAAATACATATTTTAGCATTTTTCGAAATTTATTCCATAAGGGGGTAAAATGGCGGATGAAAGTTTGAATGAAATTCTGTAATTGATGCAAGGAAAGTGGTATTTACCGTGGTTTTCCGTGATAAAATGTAGCCCATTTGTTATTCTCATGGATGAACTATATTATTGTAAAGTTTCATTAAAATCCAATCAGTAGTTTTTGTGTACTAAGCTGTATAAGTTATTATATTTTTTAACTATCCCACGGGAACTCTTTAATTTTCCGGGATGAAAAGTATCTAAAATGTTGACCGGGGTTATAAGGTACTAACTACCATGCAAAAAAGTTTTAAGCATTTTTTTTTCTATGTACAGGTATTCGACCTTTACAGTTTTATTAAATGTATATATGTATAGATTATACTTATGTATAGATATGTAGTCTATGTTTAACATCTTTTAAAATACTGGATATTACGAGTTACTGTCGCTAAAATTAAATTTGTTTTTTTTTTATATCTTTAAGAACACGAAATCTTACACGAACTTATTTTTGCAGCTAACAAAGTATGTGTAGCGAAAATGTTTATTTTTTCCGTAATTTGATCGCGGGCGAAGCCGCGGGTTCTGCTAGTACTAGATAAAACTACACAACAACACTGCAAGTGTTCAGAAATAAAAATGTATTTTATCAGTTTTTGAAGTACATTACAGTGATAAAACTTCTACACAGTAATTGTAGGTCTAAACCACATCAATTAATAACAAAATCATTCTTATCCGCGGACCGCCCAGGCTCCATACAAAATTGCCCATTCTCCTTTCTATACATTTTTCAAATATTCTTTATTTCTAAATTCATATTTGAATTTTCTTTAGCTGTGTCACTGTGTGCGATGTACCGCTACAGTCCGCGAAGTAGGCTGACAGATAACGTAATGACGTCATTCCTGCAAATACATACGTCGCGCTCTCACAAATTGCTATCACTCATACGTAGATGTAACCGTGGATTGCAAAAGCCTTTTGAGGTAAAACAAAATTAATTTCTTTTGTTCTACAACTAGCATTTATGATGCTAGTATTATACTAACAAACCTTTTTTTAAATGTTGAAATTTTGGTAAAGGATTTACCTTTAAAAAACCTTAGTCTCCGTGATCATGTAGCTGTAAAGCATTCGAAACATCGGCAATAAAAATTTAACATGAAACCGCGAAAAAATCCGGATTCTTTTTTGACTAAATCTAAGAAAGTATGTTAACGTTATTGTTCATTAATTTTCCTCTAAGGTAATCAAGTTACTTTATAAAAATTAACTAACACTTCTTACTGATGAATGCTTGCCTGTATGATACTTTAAAATATTAATAGCTATTTTACCGCTCTGTTCAGGCACTAAGTACATCTAATATTACCTTTATGCGATATAGTAGTATCCCACCGGAACCATTAACACAGGCATAAAAAGTAGGTAGCCTAAGTCTTTCTCTGGCTTATATAAAGAAAATCAAGTCGATTATTTTCTTATGCCTATGTAATTGAAATAAGTTTTTAAATTGTTTTTTTTTTATAAGGTAATAGGTATAGTACTACGAGTATTAATTATAATTGTCATATGTTGCACCAAGTAATTAATGTCAGGATTTGCACAAACAAAGTAAAGCTAGCCAATACAGGCCTCGTACCTCTCATGTGCTAAACAGTTTCAAAATAATTAGCACTTCCTTTAAAACAACGTGAGGAAATCTACATTTCTGAGAGTACCTAACTAGTTTTTGACTACCCGTCAGAAGTTTGCTTCCCGACGCAAGGGAAATGCGCATTGAAAGAGCAAGAACTCTCTCAACTCGATAAAGCTCAACAGTATGACGTTAAAAAAACGTGAATTAATATATTATTATAATATTAATATTATATTATTATAATATTAATATTATATTATTATAGTATTAATATTATATTATTATAAGACAAGAATTTAAAATAGTTTTTTAATTAGCTAAGCATTTATGAATTAGAAAGATCACGTAGAGAAAACCAATTTCTGCTTGTTTTGTTTTCATTTCTGCAGCGACATGCGTATGATTTCATGTTGAATTGAGAGCTTGGTTAGGATTTCTTCCGAGTATTTTATAAAGACGTAGGTTTTCCAAGAAAACCTTATATTATATATGCACAATCATACCGAATGAATATACCTATGTATCTTATGGCTTACTATCATATAGAATCACACAGCACAGCACACACTGCTGTAAAGCGACTAAATGGATTTAAATGAACCCTATTTTATTGTACAGGTGATAAATTCGGACAAAAATTATATCTTTCATTTCACATATTTCAGTGGGCCCAAAGATGCAGTTCGTATTTCCCATCCGGCGCGACTATATAAAAGGAGGTCAGGCTTAGTGATTGTTTTGTTTAGCAAATAGTAATACACACGCGAATAAAGATGCTGGCGAATAAAGAATCTAGTGTATAATATAAATAATTTAAATAAAATTTTATTCAGGTGTTGTTTAATTGAAGTTAAAAAAAATCACTCAAAGCCATTTGTCGGAAGAACCCTACAAAACATATTTCATGTATATCATCTTTTGATCTAGAAAAGTTCTGCACGATTTTAATATAACAATTTACTTAATGAAATAAAGCCTATCGGTAAGTCTTCATCGACTCTTAATGCGGTCTTATCTATCTTGATCTTCCTAGTACGTAAGTACTACGAGGATATACACATACACAAAGGCAGTACTTTATTATTTTATTATTACATTTTTTTTTTCAATTGTTTCATCCCTTTTTAGTTATAGCAAAAATAAATAGTAATTTATTCGTTTTTGCCTTAAACTCGACTTTGACAAGTTAATAAGATGCTTCCAAGATATTTTGCCGTTGAAATTTCCGTGGCACTAAACGCTTAACGAAACTAGCTTACTCCATAGCGTAAATTCATGACATTCTTCATAGTACAGCATAGAAATAACACCTTGACCTAATTTCCAAAAATTTCAACGCTAATTATACTAGGATATACATATTTATATACATAACATAATTACATAATATAATTACATATATAAAGACACAACGCACGAGTAAGACGTCCCCAAACCGACATTGTCGCCCAACTGACGAACTATTCGGGAAAGAGCATGAACTTAAGCCTTTATACGAATCTTTCTTGAGAAGCTTATTTTTAAATTATGGTATGTCCCTAAGAAAAAAAGAAATTCACTTCTTACCAGTACTTGTGTTGGAAGATACTTTAATTGTCGTCAAAATTAACTTTATAAACACGAAATCTTCTCAAAAAGTCAGGGATAATAATATTTCTTATTCATTAGTAAACTAATCTGGAGAGAAAATATCTCAAACACAATTAAATCTGTAAATTGTAACAACGGGTTTCATTTACAATATTTTTTCATCTACTCATAGTAATATTTATGAAATAGCTTAAATATTTTTTACTCATTTATACTAAAGGCATATTTTCAGACATACGTAAGAAGCTTAAGACAACTAATGATGATTAATTAATTTAAAGATTAAGAGTTAAGCCAATTATAATTAATAGTACAACATAAAGTATTATTAGATAAACAAAATATTGTTTGCTTTATAACATTTTTATTTAACATTCTAATAACAATTCTTAAAAGTATATTTTTTAAACATAATGAAGGTTTTATGGGTTTGATTCCTATTTGACGTGAAAATAGGATATTGCATACAAAGTTAACTTTTTTGACTGACTTCGTAAACAAGATATTACTCAATTCATCTACTTATTTTTTTGAGTATGTTACTCGATAGTTTCGCCAAATGTGGATTTTTATTCACAATATCTTATAGTTATTATCATATAAAAATGGGAAAGAAGCACTTACCTGATGGTAAACAACAACACTAGACTATGAACACTTAGGCGATTACGCGTAAATAAACGAAATGAACTAAGAAAGATACAGGAAAAAGACGGGTGCTGAATTGAAGGGTGGACTCCGGAGTCTACTCACCGAATGACAACCGTGTGATACAATTAATTTATGACGATATTCTGTGAAAGGGAAGTAGACAATGTAAGCTAGCTTATGCTAAAACTAACTTTCCTGGTCAAAAATAATAAGTAAATAAATGTAAATACATACATACATATATATATGTAATAACTCACGCCTCTGTGTTGTCGTCCCTCGACTCGGAGCGCTCGGCGGCGGCTTGGCCGCGCCGGTGTCGTCCGCGCTGCTCGTCGCCTAGCCCGTAGAGCCCCGCAACTGCCGCCATGCTGCCCGCCTGCCTTCCTCACACCGTTCCACAATCACATAGTCATCAACACTCCGCCGTAACACCACCCCAACACGTCCATCTCCACAGTCTAGACTATCATCAGTGTCTATACCTAATCTACATATGTTAAACTTTTACCTAATTCGAAAAATTTGGACGCCTTCATTGGTACAGTACATTCTAAACATCACAATTGAATTATTGTATCTCGTTAGTTATTACTAAGCTTTGTTTTTATGGATCCGTTGGCCACGTTTGATTCATAACGCTCGCGGTCGCTTCGCTTGTGAGCATCTGTTAGTTGAAAATGATTTTATACTTTTTTTATAATTTTTGATAGAAGTAGTTGACAATTGTCGTGCCCGAGCTTCATATGCAGCTTTGGAGTTTCTTTTTAACATATCCGCGGTTATCTGGATTGTTATTTAGAAATTTTATGATACACTTTATACAGCTTGAATCTAAACTGTATTTTAAGCAAAGCAATATCTTAAGAGCGCCAGTTTAAATAGAAAAATTAATTACAGCTTTGTCTGGAGCGACGTGTCAGCGCAAAATATTTAACTCCAGCGACTGCAGATTAATTAAGTTTTTTTAAAAATCACCTCCGTAATGGATATAATTTTCAATATTTGACAAATATTCAAACTGCACTATTCAAAAGATAATTCAAAATAATACTTGTAATTTTTTTATACTAGTGACACACCCTCGCTCTGCTCGGGTTCGTTATGTTTTCACGTTTAGTATACATTTTTCAGAGATGAGATATTTTCCCGCGGTAAAAGATAACCTAAATGTTGACCCCGATAACCAGCTATGACCATACCAAATTTCATTAAAACCCCTTCAGTGGTTTTTCTGTGATGCGGTAACAGACAGTCAGATAGACAGAAAAAAGATCTAAAAACTATAGATTTGGCCTCTGTATCGATAATAACGTCTATTGTAATAAGATTTTCCAAAAAATATTAATGTACAGATTCGGCTTAGTTACAATTTTATTATATGTATAGACTAGCAGAACCCGCGGCTTCGCCCGCGATCAAGCTTTATTACATACAAAAATAAGGAAAACAAATTCCATTTTAGCGATCGTAACTCTAAATATCCAGTATCTTAAAAGATGTTACGCGTATATTCTGTAAATAAATTTACACTTTAGGTATTTAGCAAGCTCTACTACCTGTATTTTTTTCGAAAAAAGAAATATGATATTTTTATTGTTTTAGTTGTCATTTTAAAGGTAAATATCATTTTCCGTGCATCAATTACAGAGTTTCATACAAACTTTTATCCCCTATTTGACAGCCTTATAGGATAAATTTCAAAAAATTCTGAAATACGTATTCATTTAATTGTATTCAAGAGCATTAATACCAAGTTTCAAGTATTTCTGATCATAAATAATTGTTTGCCCATATAAACTTTATCAACCCCTTTTAGCCTGTTAAGGGATAAATTTCAAAAAAAATCTACTACATATATTATTTCTAATTTTTCATCTTAAAGCTAAATACCACTTTCTGTGCATTTCGCGTTAAGAATATCACCTATTTTACCCCTTTAGGGGATGAATTTCGGAAAATCCTTTCTTAGCGAATGCCTACATTGTATAAGGAATATGTCCACCAAATTTCACGTTTCTACGATCAGCGGTTTAGGCTGTGCGTTGATCGATCAGTCAGTCAGTCAGGACAAAGCATTTTATGTATATATAGATAGATTACTATTTGGCATAGTGCCAAAATCATTGAAACTACATATTAGACATAATATGATGAACTATTAAACAAAGAAACAAGTAAGAAAATAAACAAAATGTTCCTTATATTTTGCAAGCAAAAAAATATTATAAATTGGTCAAGCGAGTGATGAACATGGGCTTCGAGGGTCCGTACCAAAATTCATTAGGTATTTGTGCTATAAGGCTATTAATAAGGTAGGACTTTATATTGTATAGCATCTAGCGTGGACCCGGCTTACACTTGGCTAGTTTTTATCATTGAATCTCGTAGAATTTTCTTCAATTGTAATAAATCTTGTATGTGAAAATATTCACTGAACGTCAACGAGTCTATCAATATTTCGGGAAGATGATGTCTCAGTTCGGATAAGGACTTGCAAAGGAATATTAGTAGCAATTTCGATCAACATTCAATTACCCCTGAATAGTCTGTCCGGATTTCTTTTTTATAAAATTTTCATCATTTTCATTAATCTAACGTGACTTAATTACTTTAATCTAGGCAGTATTTAGTATTATTTTTAAAAAGCTTTTAAAAAAATCTGGCATACCATCGAAAAAACGTATATATATTATCCATAAAAAAATACTAACTCGACGTAACCAAGTCAGGTATTAAAAGCATCAAGAAGCTATCTTGAGCAGCATTTCAATCAGTCAGAAACAGCAGGTCTGCTTTAAAGTGACATCTATACATACATATAATAAAATTCTAACTGAGTCTAATTTGTACATTAAATATTTTTTGGAAAATCTTATTGAAATAGACTTTATTATCGATACAGAGATCGAATCTGTAGTTTTTTAAATTTTTGTCTGTTTGTCTGTCTTTCTGTCTATCTGGGAACGCATTGCGAGAAAAACATTAGACAGATTTTGATGAAATTTGATATGATGATAGCTGGTTATCCGGGTCAACATATAGGATACTTTTTATCGTGGGAAAATATCTCATCTCTGAGAAATCTATACTAACTAGAAACACAGTAGCCTTTTCTTTATCAAAACTTTATTACATGCTTGTATATTAAAAACTGGTATATTACATATGTATATTATGTACACTTTAAAAATTTCAACTAGGCCCCTATTTATGTAGATCAATAGATCTAACCCTTTAAAGTAGTTTAGTAACAGGTTTTCGCCCCGAGTTTTGTTTATGGACCTTAAAAATCGAAAGAGAAGAACGGTAAAATCGAAAGAGAAGTAATTTATTTAACCAAACAATAAATTATTTATCTCTCTTAAATAACTTTAACAACAGTGTATTCGAGAGAAATTGAATGCGGTATAAACGTAGTGCGATTTTATTAAAACAAGTGAAATAAATGGTGTCCAATCGACGCTGTGGTCGACGGGTGTAAATCGTGATTTATTTACATTCTACAGAGGAACACGATTACTGATGATATTTACGGCAGTACTTTCGTTCATTGAAATCATAAATGTACAATATTTTTAACTACTATAGTTGTGGAAAATAGTAAAAAGATCGACCGGTGACTATATACATTTTTACACCATAGATCTTTTCCACAATGTACAAAATCTTTGAAGGAAGCTGTTGGTCCGCTTTTTTAAGGAAAATAGTCTGACATGAAAATAAACTTAGAAATATACATAGAGATATACATATATAGATACATAAAACGAACAATAGAAAAACATCTGTAGTAATCGAGAAAAAAATGGATTTTCTTGCCCCTATGACATTTCTATCGTAGACCTGACTTACATTATGTTTAATTTGTAATAATATTATATATTGGCAACTTTAATAACCTTTCAATTCATTTAAAACTTTGAAGACGACGCGGCATTAGATCGGCTGAAGCACGCGATTTTCATTACAGACGCTTAGGAGTTTAAAATTAGTTCAGCTACTTTACAATATATGAGTGATACTGCTTCTTTAAATGTAAATTTTACATTTATATTAATTTAAAGGCATCAGGAATCAAAAATAAAGGGTGTACTATACATATTATCTATATGTAGGAATATTTGTAATCATACCTATTTTATAAAATTCGGAAACTAAATTTTTTGCTTAACGCGGCTTGTGGTAGGAGATGACAGGTTCCCCTCCATCGTGCGTGCATCTTGTTCAATCAAACGCACTGGCAGGTGGCCCGCCTCGGTGGGCAGTGTGCTATGCGGGTTGCTCCCGGTACTTCTCTGATAGCAAAGTGGACTGTGGAGCAACCCCATGGTCGTTGTGGTCTGCTTAAACAGACCTGATATCGGAGCGTCGTGGTTGAGTGCGTAAGCGATCCTGCGACGTTCCATTAAGACGGGGGAGGTTCTGTTGGGTTTTAATGGGTAGTACTGGTTTTGCCGGTGACTCCCACACCTTGTGCCTAAATGAATTTCCCAACATTAAAAAAAAGAAGTTGGCAGGTTACCCACAATGTGGGTTCACCTTGGTGGGGGGCTCATTAGCGTCCGGCAATCTAGCCGGGCGTGAAGTCAAGAGACACACTGGGACGAGGCTCCATTGGCCATTTATACGCCTGGAGACATGATCAGTCTACTTACACGTCACCGCGATAATTCTATGCGCGATGTCCGTGACCTTAGTTCTCTATAAAGTTGCTCGCCAAACGATTTTAAATATGTGGACCAGTCCAACGGTAAGTGTCCATGTTTCGTACCTGCAAATTATTACAGTCATGATGCACTGATAAAAGACCCTGGTATTGAGGGACTGTGGGATCGAAAATATGACGCAACCTCTCGAATGCCGTCCAGACCAAACGTATTCTTCCGTTAGCCTCCTCCTCAAAGGTGGGCCGGCCAATTTGCATAGTTTGACCCAGGTAGATACTTTTGTGCGCAACTTCAACAACAACTTCTAGTGGAGAGCTATTAACTACCACCGATCTCGGGGATACATTATCAATTATATAACATATAATATACAAAATATTACATAACATATAATATAGATGAACATTAATTATATTTTTCTTAATTAAAATTGAAATGTTAAAATCAATTATGAAATCGTTGTTATTGTGTCAATTTTTTGAATTCTTAATATTATTTCTATGTACAGTTAGTAAAATATTTAAAGGACAAAAAATATGCTAAACGTCAACGTGATATTAATCCTTTTAAATAAAGTACCTGGGCGACCGAGCTTCGCTCGGGGTTTTTGGGCAAAAGTACAATTTTCTTAAAAAAAAAAAAAACAAAAAATTTAAATAAATACAAAAAAAAAAGAAACAAAGTAAAAGTAAAAACCTTGTATCCGATTGCGAGTCGAATCCGGACACCTATGATTGTCAATCTTGCACCTAGGCCGCGTGACCACGATGCTTATACCCGAGCGTAAGAAATTATCGACCATATTTTGCGTGAAATAATGCGAAATAAAACCGCATGAAAACTCGAAAACACGCGTTTTCCCAGACATGAGACTAATCTTGATGATTTTTCGTCCCCGGAAACCTCGTCAAATTTCAGCGAAATCGTTAGAGCCGATTCCGAGATCGTCGGTATAAGTAAATAACAGTATACAAGAATTGCTCGTTTAAATATATTAGATAGATTAGATAAGTCTTAGATAAAAGTAAAACGCTATTTTCTTCAATTGCCCTACTTGTAGGATGTAAGAACGTATAAATACGCATTTTATACAGTATACATACATACACCCTATTAACAGTTTTGTAATGTGCGTGACCGATTTGTCAATGGTTGCATTATATGCTGATCATAAAAGGCTTTAAAAAAGGCACGTGTCGTGCGAACGAAGCCTATAAAAAGTATCATAGAACAGATCATAATCTAAAATAGCCTTGTGGTAAGTATACGAGTACCTATGTACCTACATAAAGTAAGGGAACGTGGATGGGAGCCAACGTTCTCATTTAATTCATCCTAAACATTCAATTTAGTTTTTGCGATGAGTAATCTTCATTTTTTCATTAGAATATTTAAATTTTTATTGTAAATGATTATGTATTAACTTTTAACTTATGATTTTTTTTCTACATTGATAATTCGTGTAAGAGTGACTCTATTATAATTAAAAAAATATATCAGCCGATTACAGGATAGAATAAGAACGGAATGGTAATTTTTTTACGGGATTTTCTTTTGTAAGAGTATGATGTAATTAATACTACTAGGGGCTTAGAAATACCATTTTATAATCGTTGAAATTAAGAAGAAATTTGAGAATAACACATAATGATTCTATGAAATAGCTATTCAATATTTTTATTTTTATTTTTAAAATTTCACTCTTCATCTTGTCTAATCTGAATATCTATACAGATAAATAAAATTGAAGTACCTGTCTGTAATGTCAAAATAACAGCTTTTTTTTAAATACATATGACAGTATATACAGTATTAATAAAAAAAAAACTATTTTTAATTTTTTTTGTCTGGGTGTATGTCTGTTTGTTCCGGTTAATATCCGGATTTTCGTGAGATTTTCACTGGCAAATATCTGATGTTATACGGATTACTTAGGCTGTTTTTATTTTAGAAAAAGAATCAGGGTTACAAATTAAAACCCATGAAATTGTAAACAAAATCCGTGAATCTCCGCGAACCGCGAAGGGCCGCACACAAGCGGAGCGAGGGTAAATCACTAATATATTATAAGTTAGCTAAAATTATGCGTAAATATTTATGAACTACGAATTTAACAGATTTGCCAGCCGTTCACACAATCCGTTCAATTTAAACTAAAGAGTATTATTGAAACTCATGTTTTTGCGGTCGTAAACAAAGTAAAAAAGAAAATCCTTATATATACATATATGTATATAATATATATAAGTTCTGTGTTATGGGATCATGAAATAATCGCTTGAAGGAACAAACGTTTCAACGCAGAAAAAAAACGAATTAAGATAATTAAAACTTGGTAGCTAGAATGGAAACAATGCTACCACGCAAACAAGACTTTAGAAGTGTCTTACCACAATCATAACTTTAATGTTCATGCAAATTGCCGCCTAAACACTAAATGGCGAATTAAACTTGATGTTATATTTGTTCAGTAAAGTCAAATGATGTATGAAAAATATATGAAAATGTCAATATATAAGTTTTCCAGATTATATACTACTAGTAAAATAAAGCGAATCAAAAAATAGTAAACATCAAAAATAAACATTCAATACAAATACCTGATATTTTAAGAGGACATAAATGAGAAAAATGTTGTTTTAAATTTTTGAAGTTATACTTCTTTTGGCGCGTTATAAAAAAATAATGAGAGTGAAATTTTTCGATCAATTTTATTGATTCTCAAAAGCGGTTTAGCCGTTTATAAATTACAGTATATATATATATATATATATATATATATATATATATATATATATATATATATAGATACATATGTAAATACATATGTAAATACTTATATACACACATACATGTCGAAAATATAAACCTCCATTGGGCTTCGCCGCAGTCGGGCAAGAATGGTGAATTATAAAAAAGTTACAACCACATTTAAAATATCATAAAAACGATAAAGATTTCTTAAACTTACGATTACATTTGAACTGTTTCAAGATTTAAGCAGTAAAATGTTTTGAAATAGACAATAAATAGACGATGCTCAAAGGCTCTAAGTATATTGGATTAACAATTCGATGTGGGTCGTATCTTTAAGGTGTGAAGGCTACAACTGCACTAAACCTCTTACGTGTAGGTAATCATCTATACATATTATAAAATTCTAACTAAGCCGAATCTGTACATTAAATATTTTTTGGAAAATCTTATTGAAATAGACATTATTATCGATGCAGAGGCCGAATCTATAGTTTTTAGAATTTTTGTCTGTCTGTCTGTCTGTCTGTCTGTCTGTCTGTCTGTCTGTCTGTCTGTTACCGCATCACAGAAAAACCACTGGAGGGATTTTGATGAAATTTGGTATGATGATAGCTGGTTATCCGGGTCAACATATAGGATACTTTTTACCGCGAGAAAATATCTCATTTCTGAAAAAAAATACAAAAACTGGTAGGAACAAAACCACGACGATACTATTTGTAAACAGTTTAGCAAGATAACTTACAAAATATGGTAAAAACTATAAAAATTGCTTATCTTGAAAATCAAATTATCAAAAGCGCTATTTTATCCATTAAAATAGTTATTTTAATTAATATTTATTTATGTGTTATTTAGATATTCGACAATAGATGTCGCCATGTGTTTTTAAAATACATAGTTTTAATCCCAAAAAAATTAATGTACAGATATGACCTTTTTTCGATTTTATTAGAATTACTACTAAATCACCCGCGGCTCCGCCCGTGTTTAAATTATCAGTAAAGCAAACTTTTTCGCTTCATAAATTAGTAACTATACATACAATAAAATTGTAACTAAGCCGAACCCCTAAATTCAATATTTTTTCGGAAAATCTTATTGAAATATTCATTATTAGCGATATAGAGCCCGAACCTATAGTTTTTAGAATTTTTTCTGTCTGTCTGTATGTGACCGCATCACAGAAAAACCACTAGAGGGATTTTTATGAAATTTGGTATGGTAATAAATAGCAGGTTATCCGGGTCAACACATAGGATTCTTTTTACCGCAGGAAAATATCTCATTTCTGAGAAAAAATACAAAAACTGGTTAAAGTAAAAGCACGATGATGCTATTAATATTTTAGCAAGGTAACTTACTTATATATTATGTTAAAACTATTAAAAAAAACTTATCTTAAAAGAAATATTAACAGCGCTATTTTATTCATTAAAATAGTTATTTTGATGAAAATTTATTTATGTGTTATTTAGCTATTTGACAATAGATGTCGCCATGTGTTTTTAAAATACGTAGTTTTATCCAAAAAAAAAATGTACAGATATAACCTTTCTATGACTTTACTATAATTACTACTAAATTACCCGCGGCCCTGCCCGTGCTTAAATTTTTAATAAAACAAACTTTTTGGCTTTATAAATTAGTAACATATTAGTAATATTTTGTTGGCCGAAACAATTTTCAAATGAGAATATTTGTAAATTTTTATTGTTTAGTAAATGATGTTAATGTTTTTTAATCTTTTAATGTAAAAATTGGGCAAATGCAAATCCAACTCGCGTATTTTAGGTTTCGTATAGCAAAATGCTATGTTGTTTTTCTTACTTACGTGTTTTGTATGGTTAACACTAAAATAAATACGAATAATATTTACGTTTCCACAATACCTACTCATTTTTTGCACCGTAAAAATAAGTTCAATTTATATTATTTTATAACATTTTATGGAAAACAAGTTTATGGCTGTTAAACTGCCAAAGCGGGTAACTAAAAATATTTCATATCTCAAAAACTATGAAAAAGTATTTTAGGAACTGTTATACCTCAACTTTTTCACTTTTTCTTGACACCTTTTCTTGGAAGGTAAAGGCTTAAAGGACACAATAAAATGCTTACGACTTTAATCATATTAGCCGAGCCATATGAAATAAAAAAATGTATTCGCTTAGAATTATTTACTTATTACACTTTCTTTTGAAAATCGTTTTGGAAAATATTACTAACTAGCGCTAATTAAGAAAAGCTATCATTATGTAATTTAAATAATCAGCTATATATTCAATTAATCTATAGCTGTCTATTAGTAAAAAATGATTAAAATTAATTCCGTAGTTTGAGACTTTATCGTGAAAAACTAAAAAAACCAACAAAACAGAAGTATAGACATACATAAATGTTATTGCTAAAACAAAAAGTTCAATTTAACGGAGGAACCTTTGTGGCATTGTCAATCTGTGCCATTATTTACCAATCATGCGGTGCGCAATGTAAGTAATGTATAATGTAAGAGTATACTAATGTGTAAAACCTAAGAATTTGGTTTTTGATCATCTGAACGCGGGCGGAGCCGCGGGAAATGCTAGTTTTATATAATTCTAGGACTTTTACTTACACTAGCACAGTAGTCGAGTTGTTAAGCGGAACTTCCTTCCAATACACATATTATTTTGTAAATTAAAATAGATTTATTTTTTTTTTTTTGGGAAACAGTATACATATACATAAATAATAATAAGACGACAAATAAACCAATTTAGTTTCCACTTAAAGTTAATACAAATAAGAAGCAGAAGACAATAACAGAAAATAATGAACAACTAAAAAAAAAAGAACTGAATAAAATAAGTTCTAAATTATAAAATAAATAGCAAGATGGTATTTTAAAGTTTTTATTCTACTATCAAACATACAAATAACACACGCGTATGCATAACATTTGAACTGATCACGTGATCAAAGTATGTCATTGTAGTTATTTTTTTTAATTGTAGCGAACTTTGACTAGCTGTTTTTAAAAATTTTATTTACACATTTAATAAAATTAAAACGTGATCGAAGTTGTATTCATAACTAAAAAAACTAACCGATATTTTATGGATTTAGAAGTTATATTTCTTTTGGCACGTTAGGAAAAAATTATGAGGGTAAAATTTTTACGATGCGTGCGCACACCGACAGCCAAAAAGCGACATGATGGAGTTAGCTGAAAGCGACATGATGAAGTTTAGCTGCATTCCTTTTACAAACAGAGAATTGTGACATACGGGATGAAATCTTTAGCTATTTTTGTTCTGTTACGCCAAAGAAATATATGTATGTAACTTCTTACGTGCGTACATATGTAAGAACACACACACGTTTTTTTTCTTATGGTTACTTTTCAGATGAATCTATATGGTAAGATAAACAAGTGCTCAAAAGTAGATTAAAAATTGTAATTCTGAAAGTCAGAAGCATAATTGAATTGTATTGAATGTATTTTCAGTTAAATAATATTAATATTATTTAAAGCCCTAAAAGTAGTTTATTAAGAATCTATATTTAAATAATAAGGCAGTGGTAGCCCAGTGATAATGCGTTCGCTTAGGAAACCGAATGAAGCGGGTTCAAATCGTGGGTCTCGCACCTCTAATATTTTCATGTGTGAATTATTTCCAACATGATTACCACTTGTCTTATGGTGAAGGAAAAATATTGTGAGGAAACCTGAATGTCTGAGAGAATCTAGCAAGTTTTCGAAAGACATATGAAATCCGCCAACCCGCACAGTGTGGTGGATTGTAGCCTGATCCCCTCTCGTATTAAAGGGAGGCCCGTGCCCAGCAATGGGACGTTAAAAAGGGCTGAATACATTTCAATAATAACAATTGAGCTTTAATGAATTAGATGCCTGAAAGCTTAATCTTTCGTAATCCGATCGTATTTAGACCGGTCTGATTTTCTCGTTAAATTTGTATACAATCGACTAAAGCCACGACCAGTCTTCAATAAAATCTGACAGTATATAAAAATATATAATCAAATTTTACTGCGGCAAGTCATGTAACCTGAAAAATCACTTTTCGAAATGAAATAAGCTAGTGTCTTATATTAAAACATGACATTAAAAAGCCAATTCAATAAGGTTTAATAACTTGATAAATTATAATACAACTACCTAATTTCGACGGTCATCAATATGTTAGTGACATTAGAACTCGAACAACACGACCATTATCGATGAACATAGAATAATACACATGGTTTCCACAAATGAGAATTCATTTCTCTTCGTCCACCTTTTCATCATTATTACTTTCATTATAATGTACGTATTCTCACAAAATATTATAATAAATAATATTTTATCATTTACTTTAATCCGACAACAAATATTTATGCACACGACATTTCACTTCCTTTAAAATGACGGGCCGGCAATAAATCTCTCTCAACGAGCAGCGACTGCAGCTTAAAGGATGTCCAGTTTGTCCACCCTATTGTTATTAAGTGGAGTTAACGCGTACAGCAATGTTTGTAGGCTATAAGTTAGATACTTATAACAATTTTCATCGACATTTTGATACTTTTTTGAAGATCAAATTTGTTGGTAAGACTTTTATAAATAATTAAAAAATGTTATTTCCCTAACTTTTCTTGTCTGCGCTGCGCAATATTTGGGGACACAGCAGTATCCCCGCCAAGACGAGCTAAGCGAAGCGCAAGGGCACTACCTACCGTTTCTTGAAGCGCTTCGTCTTTTTTTTGAACTCTCATAACTTGGGTTTGGATTTTATAAGATAAACAAAATTCTCGGGATATGTTGTCAATAGTAGACTTATTAAACATACGAAGTTTCAATTGCATAGCTTTTATATTTTAGATTTTATTGATATTTTGACGGCACGTTTAGCTCAGTTTGTAGTGACCCTACTTTCTGTGCCAGTGGTCGCGGGTTCGAGTCCCGCTGGGGGCATTCATTTGTGTGATGAGCACGAATGCTTGTACTCCAGTCATGGCTGTTTATATTTATAATATGTATGTATTTCAAGTTATATATGTGTAGTGTATCAGCTATCTGGTATCCATAACACAGGCCTCGTAGCTTACCATGGAACTAGATGGAGCTGTGTGACTATCCCAACATATATATATATATAATATATATATATATATATATATATTTAAAAAATTGCTATTTCGTCACTGACTCACAAGATGATCATCAAAATTCTTAAGGTACTTCCGGAAGTCCTACAAAGCCGAAATATGGTACTTGGAACTTTTACCCTCCAACCCCTTAAACTAGGGGAGACGAAGTTAGGGCTTGTAGAGTTAGGGCGTGTAGAGCTAGAAGCTTGGCTCTACATGAGATCTAATAACTTTTTGACAGTACGAGCCATATGGTCTTGTCTTGGCAACTTTTTACATGAAAATGTTTGTGGTGGGAGGTTCTTTTACTTTAAACTTTCTCAGTGAAAAAGTTGTTGGCGCTCTTAATTTGCCTTTTTTAATTTTAAGCGAGATTGTTTAGAAATATTTACCTATTTCGTTAATGAATAAAAATGTATGCATAGATAGCAAATTTTGAAGTAAATGATGGAATTAAATGTTTTTATACGGTGTTAAATTATAAATGAAAACTTTCCTAAAACAGGAAAAATATTTTCAAATTACTATTATAAATATATTTCTTTAGATGTCTGTCTGTGTTATATTTTTACTTTTATACGCTGAAACAGCTAGATGGATTTGCATGGAATTTCGTACGCAGATAGACTATGATCTGGGCTAACTTACGTGTAGTAATAAAATTTACCAAAACGTGGCGTTGCCGTTATAAAATATTATAAATACAAATTCACCAAGAGGTATAGTACGGGCGAAGCAAGTGTAAGTCGCTAGTTTATTAATACCTAAGTAATTATTTCAAGTAACGTTTAAATGAGTAAACTCCAGTTTTCATAAAAATATGCACGCGCTACGTATTTAGAAAACAACCATTTTGTAATAGTGGAAACAATCTGAACAAAGACAATGCTCGTGTCACGTGCTTTGTTAGATGTACGCGATTTTTTCAGGACTGAATTGTTTTCCATGAATATGAATTCAAAATAGAAAGATTTTCTGATGTCATACCATCTTTCCCGAAGTTTAACATTGTGTGCCTTTTATGATTGCATTGTCCACAAATCTCAGCTATAACAACTACAAAAATATTTATCTACATACATTAGTAAGGTGCATGGAACCAAAATATAATAGCAATCATTTATATGATCGGATATGTGAATAACGTTTTTGATGTCCAGTGTAATTAATCATTGCCTCGTATGTCATAACTCATAAACAATAACAATACACTGGCTTATAAGCTAACTTATAATTAGACTAAGCTAACTTAGATTTCTTTATTTAGAGTTTGAAAAATATATTCTTAACTAGGTACGTTTTCACGGTTAGCTATGTTTATACATAAATAGTAGCTTACTACTCCTAAGATATTCATTAAAATTATAAATATTAATAGTGGGTACGCCGTACGCGAACTTTGTTCACAATTTTAAGGGTTTTAATTTTTTTTCGCGGAACCCTGATTCTTTTTCTAAAATAAAAGTAGCCTAAGTTACTCCTTATAACATCAGCTATCTGCCAATGAAAGTCCCGTCAAAATCCGTCTAGCCGTTTCGGAGATTAGCCGGAACAAACAGACAGACAGACAGACAAAAATTGTAAAAAATGTTGTTTTGGTATATGTACCGTGTATACATCCATATGCATTTAGTAAAAAGCGGTTATTTTAATATTACAAACAGACACTCCAATTTTATTTTTCTGTATGTATAGATATGAGTTAAAGTGTTTTATAAATCCTTATATATTTTTCACAGCGTAGTGGCTAGGAATCACCTAATTTGTACCTAGAAAGGCAAAAAATGAGAATGAAGCGAGAAAACTATTACCTTTTTCACCACAAAAGTATGCGGATAAATGAAAATAATAACATTAAATTTTAATATTTGCCTTATAATATAAACAAATGTGTTGTAGTAACGTCATTAAATGATTTATTAATTAATTAATATTACCCTACTTGCTCTGCCAGCGATCGGGTTCGAGTCCCGCTGGGGGCTTTCATTTGTGTGATGAGAAGGAATGTTTGTACTCCAGTCATGGGTATCTATATTTATAATGTGAATATATTTAAAAAAGTTAAATATGTAGTGTATCAACTATCTGGTATCCATAAAACAGGCCTCGTAGCTTACCATGGATCTAGATGGTGCTGTGTGTTAATGTTACAACATATTTATGAAAATGCTTTATGAAAAGCTATACCCTGTACAAGTTTGCATGATCTTTTTGACAGATATAAATTTTTCTGATCGACATAACTTTGCAATGACGAACATATTATTTTCTTAATTTAATGATTTTAAAAATTGTAAAAATATTAAAAAAATACATATAACACAAAAGTCCCTAAAGATTTAAGCATTTAAGCATTATCCGAAAATTTTAAGACTTTTTATTGCTTCAAAGTAAAATGTAAATAGGAACACTGAAAATAATAGACGCTTGTACAATGTTACATCGGTCGGTACATACGGATGGGACACGAATAACAGGCAGTAACTGTTACAAATATCAATTACAATAAATCATTATTAAAGATCATTGTTAAGTTGTAAATAAAAACTGTTTTAAAGATAAAACTATTTTATTTTTCTACCTTAATTTTTACATACAGGGTTATTTTTGGACCTCCCGTTAAATTTAAATAGGTGGTTCAGACCATGAAACTAAACAACTTTTCTAAAGAAACATGGGTCGAAAAGTGAAAAAAAAAAAAATTTGACCCTCCCATAGAAAACTGCTCGATCACGTGGTCAATTTCGTATGGAAGGTCTGATTTTTTTTTTCACTTTTCGACCCGTGTTTCTTTGGGAAAGTTGTTTACTTTCATGGTCTGAACTACCTATTTAAATTTCGCGGAAGGTCCAAAAATAACCCTGTAATATTAAATAGGTACTTATTATGAATATTGAACCACCGTCGCTTATCTACCCAATGTTTTATATGTCTAGTGCAATAAAGAATTTCACACATAAAACACCCACACCATTTCGTCACAGTTACAAGTATTTTAAAACGTTATTTTTTCTACTACTCGATATTTTCTGTTTCCCATCACTAGCTCGTCTGTCAAAAAGATCAAGCTAACTTGTACAGGGTATAATAGCTTTGTCACTGTTAAAATTATTAGGTACGTCATATTCTAGCGTGTGTGGATAGTAAATAATGTAATTGGTCAATAGCGTGTCCTTACGAGTAGTATGGTTTTTAGTGATTTTGACAATTGAAAATTTTAGGACTAAAAGTATCAATAAAATCTCGGTTTCATTAAAATAATAAATATTTTAACAAGTATGTGCAAACGGTACATACAAAGTATTAAATCTTATTTTGCAAATTTTCACATTTCTTACTTGTTATATTATAGTTATCATATTTGTTTTTCATCAAGGTGAACGCTGGCAGGATCAAACATGTATAGTACTGAGGGTTCGAAAATGCAATAATCGAACTGCCACGCAAAAATAAGTTTTTTAATAGGAGCGGATAGCTGAAGTCAGAGTTGACACTCGTTTTTGTAATGAAAAATATACGAAAATGACTGACTCTTGTCTGTTCTTTCTCTTGTTGTTTTTAAACTTATTTACACTAAAAACATAAATTGAATTCAAAATTGTTTTATAATTTAAATGTAATCTCTTTGGTTGGATTTATTTTAAATTTACGAAATGCGGAACTAACTACCCTTGAAGTATGCTTATTTGTAAAATTTAACAACATGCCAAATATAAAATTTGCGAAAATATTCCATATTACATAGCAGTGTTTTTTAAATTCTTTCAAAATTAAGCTATTTATGTATGGGCTTAAACTGTTACTGTCTTTAGAAATAGTCTACTAGAATGATAATTTATTCAATAATAATAAATCAATTTGGGGACAGCTTTGGAGACTTCAATCCTCTTTCACGCTATCAATTCAAATCGAGTTGGCTTCTAAAGCTAACCGAGTTGTATTCATTGTAGAATAGAACACGTTCCTATGCAGTAGGTATAAGGCATTTACTTAATATTACTTAAAAATATGACAATTGTTACATTTGACTGCTTAAAATTTCTTTTTCATATTTTAATACAATAATATAATATAGTATCAGAAAAGTGGATATAAATTATACTCATATTCGCTTGCATAATAATCATTTGAAAAATACTCTGCCAATTAAAGCTTTGTATAGCACTGAATAGTGAAGAGTAAGCCTCAATCGATTTACTGGAATACAGCATCCAGAGATTTATTTAAATTTTCACCGAACACAGCATATTCTATCGAGTTGAGTTAAGGATATTGCTGTAAAATAAACTGGGTGCGATTACTTAAAAGAATTTACGACCTCAGGGTTTTAAATTAAAACCTATCTGTTCATATTTAATGTTTGTGAGGATATATTATATTTTACTACAAATGTACAAAATACAAATATTTCAAAATCTCTAAAAAGAATAGGGATAGAACTTTTATTGAAATGGATTTAAGTATATGGGGCTACCCTTGAGGTATAACCTACACAATTGAAGAAGAATTATGAAAATTGATTCGCATTTAACGTAATTTTCTAACGTACATATGAAGAAATAAACAAGAATATACATAAATAAATAGATTATTGAGTACTTTCCCTTTTTGAAATTGGTTAATGTGATTGGTTAAATTCATATATCTTATATAATTTATTTACCATTGGGATAATCAACGACTTTCATAGTAGAACTTACTTGGATTATTTATTGTCTTACTCTCAAAGTCTGCCAGTCGTGTTAGTACTATCAACATATTATGATAGGCGTAACTCGAGTCGATAGTCTCAGAGTAATTAACTGAATCGCAGTGATCGCTGCGTGGTTGAAAATCAACCATAATTCATTAAGTTATATATTTATTGTCTTACATATATTACAATATGAATTATTCTCAATTTGACCACAGACTTTAACAATAAACAAAAGAGTATATATGCATGTGTGTGACAAATATATGGTAGTTTTTTTATTGATTTAATATATTTTTTACGCATAATTAAAAAAAAATATATATTAGCATTTTGCACTCCTTCTCTATATAAACTATAAGTGTGGGAAATTTCATACTCCTCCGTCCGCGCAATTTTCGTAAAAAGGGGTACAAAGTTTTTGCTTCACGTATTAATATATAGGTAATGAGTACCAGTGAAAAAGTGTCGAGAGTCGACCATGATCAGTATTAATAATTTTACGAAAACATCCAGACCTAGAATTTACATATCTATATATATATATATATAAAAAAAAACTGTTTCCAATTTTTTTTATTGATAACACTAAATGTATTAAATAAAAATAAATAAGAAAATCGGTTTACAAACAGAGGAGAAAATATGTCTTTGCCTATTTACCTATGTATCCGATTAAATTCGGGATTAAGTATACATAATATATAATAATAAAATAACAATTGAAGAGTAGGTAGTTTGTATCTTTAGTTATATTTACTTTACTAAGAATCTAAAAAACAGTCATAATACTCATACTAGCCATAAAATATTTCAATAATAGTATTTGCATGTCAAAACAAACTAAAAAACTGAAGATTTTACTTGTAACTATTGAACAGTTTAAGCATCCAACTCCCGGGCTTTATGATCAGATCAGTTTAAGGATGTTAAATTATAAACTGACATCAAAAATTTATACACTTTGGTAGTTAAGTATCAACAAGTTTCAAGTTTACTTATTTAGTTAAAACTATTTAGATGTTTTAAAAAATGCTATACTCTATATAAAAAATAAAAACGGTTACCATGGCAACAAACGTACGTACATTTTTTTGAAACGCATTCACCATTCAACCATTCACGAGCTTACCCCCCTAAGTCAAGCGTGCGTAAAGAAGTTTTACTTCAAAAATCGGACAATTGCGAGTCTAACTCGCACACCGAGGATTCCGTAGCATGTAACATTGAAAAATTTTATAATCGCAAAAAAAAAAACGAAATGTAACTACAAATTAACGGTTTTTTCCTGTAATTATGCTATAAGATATTGCTTGGTCGTCAAATTTCATGTTTATAGTTCAACGGGAAGTTTCTTTAATATTCTATTCTTCTCTGAGTAATCTTTGTAAGTTCTTATTATTATTTATTATTTATTTATTTGATTATTATAATATGTACTAATACAAATATTTTACATAAGGACTCACAAAACTGTTTGCACAGTTTGTCTGTGGGATCAGAGTCTCACGATAGACTTATGTTATAATATTTAAGGTTTAATTATGTTATGTTCTTGATAAAGTATTTTAAATGAAATTGTTTTCCTTGTATACTGAATCGTCTGCAACCCATAGGATATTAAATCAGGCTACTGTTATAAATGCGAAAGCTTGTACGTGTGTATGTTTGTTACTCCTTCCCACTGACCTGGTTGGAAGGATTTAAATGAAAATTTAGTAAAAAGATAGTCTATGATCTAGAGTAACACATAGACTATTAGACATCTGAGGGACCATAGAGTCTCTAGTAGCATGGTAGTATAAAGATATACCCGAGTAAAGCGAGGATAAGTCGCTAGTTATAAATAATTCTTTAGACTATAATTTAGTCCCTTAGTCCAGCTTGTGTAACAGAATGGCGGCTAATAAACATATTACCACATGTAATGTAATGCTTTAATGCATCCATTTAGCTTCATATTAATTATACCAACTATACCTGACTCTAACAAAAGTATTTCAATGAAAATTAATCTATACATATTATAAAATTGTAACTAAGCCGAATCTGTACATTAAATATTTTTTGGAAAATCTTATTGAAATAGACATTATTATCAATACAGAGGCCGAATTTATAGTTTTTAGAATTTTTGTCTGTCTGTCTGTCTGTCTGTCTGTTACCGCATCACGCGAAAACCACTGGACAGATTTTGATGAAATTTGGTATGATGATAGCTGGTTTTCCGGGTCAACATATAGGATACTTTTTACTGCAGGAAAATATCTCATCTCTGAGCTAAACGTTGAAACGTATCTAGTGACGAACCCGAGCGGAGGGAGGGTGAGTTGCTAGTTTTAAATATTTAAACAGAACCCCTGTTGGAAGATAATTGATATACTAATTATTGATTATTGTTATTGTCAGTTATTATTGTACTTCTTTATATTTATAAATGACACTGCCTGTGATTCCAAAATAATAAAGAAATGAACTCATATAGTATGTAATTATTAACTACGTTACTAAAGCTTAATAAAAGAAAAAAAGGACTCCGCAAGATGGACGATAGAAGTGTCATGGCTCAACAGATTTTAACAGAACTTTTTCTGATGGATAGAGAAGTTTTCGTAGGAGTGACACAGTCTTCTTTATCAATGTGACACATGTAGTTATACAGACAAACAGAGCTGTAGGCTAAACTAGTTTACTGTACACTATGTTATTAATGTAATATACATATATCTTTTCAATCATATTTTTGAACATTTGGCATAGTGTTTTGTAATGTTAGATTATTAAATATTTATTTTAAGTTATGTATCCCGGTTTTATGATAAAGTGCGGTATCAGGTACTACAGTATTACACCGCATTTTATCACAAAATCGGGATACATATATTAAAATAAAGATTTAATAATCTAACATTACAAATCACTGGACAGTTTTTATTGTCTTAAATAAGTGGTAATGTCTCTCACATTTGATTCCTTGTCAGCCCAAAAAAATATAATTAGATCATAAATAAACGTTTCGACTAAATTAATAAAAAAATCAATTTTTAAAATTAGAGTAGGTACTTAACTTAAAAAATATATAAGTGTATATCTTAGTGACTGGCTCAGAAACTTTCTGTCGTATGCAAATGATAAAATAATACCGATAAATACTAATTGTTACTGTAATTATTGTATCATCATGTCAGTAGAAAGTTACCATCATAACGGTCCGAAATATGTTACGGAAAAATCATGAGTGAAAGATCACAAAAGATTTGAAAAGCTAAGCAGTTAGATATTAAACTTAAAGTTAGTTATTAAATCATTCGAAAAACGTGAATGACGATAATGTATACTGCTATTATAAAACTGTACATTTTATCTATTTGTTTATTTGAAGGCATTAATTTTTGAAACTACCAGTTTAATTGATAAAACTTCTTTATATATTTATAGCTTACTAGCAGAACCCGCGGCTTCGCCCGCGAACAAATTCTGGAAAAATAAACATTTTCGTAACGCATACTCACAGTCTAATCCCCTAACATAGCTTAGGTGACTTTTTCATTAAAGTTGTGCCAACCTTCAGAAGGAGGATATAGACAGCAGAATACTCTCTAGCTAGGTGAGAACCTCTCTCACGCTCTAGGTCTATTATAGTTGTCACTGCTGTGGCCAGGCGAGAAGTTATACATAATTTTCCTTTGGGTTTGGAATAATCTCCGTTCTCTACTTTATATCCACACAGTAAGTGTTCACTTACGGAGAACTTGACTCATGTTACACTATTTAAATATATTTAACAACTCCAACTTCACCGCCCAGTTTTACCCACTTAGGGGCGGAATAAAAAAAAAAACTAAAATACTGTTTATTTAATTGTATTGAAGAGCATTAATACCAAGTTTCAAGTAATTTTGATTATACATTTTTTTTCCTCATATAAACAGCACAACCCTCTTTTACCGTTTTAAGGGATGAATTTCGAAAAAAAAAATGATATTTGTGTTGTTTTACTTTTCATTTCACAGGTAAATCCCACTCTCCGTGAATTCAATTACAGAATTTCATATAAAAATTTCATCCCCAATTTTACCCCCTTAAGAAATGAATTTCGAAAAATGCTAAAACATATATTTATTTAATTGTATTAAAGCGGATTAAGACCAAGTTTCAAGTAATTCTGAACACAAATAATTGTTTACCCATAGAAATTTTATCACCCCATTATTTTACATCCTAAAGCTAAATACCACATTTCGTGCATGTCGCGTTAAGAATAACAGAGTTTCATACACTCTTTTATCCTCTATTTTACCTCTTTAGGGGATGAAAATTTTTTTTAGACAATTTAGAAAAATCCTTTCTTAGCGGATGCCTACATTGTATTAGGAATATGTCCTCTAAATTTCACGTTTCTACGATCAGCGGTTTAGACTTTAGGCTGTGCGTTGATCGATCAGTCAGTCAGTCAGGACAAAGCATTTTATGTATATATAGATTTAGTATATAGGTATATCCATATCCCATAGTAAATACATATAAATAAGCAAAAGCTCGTGGAACAAAAAAAAGTGTTAGGCAATATTGAATTCTCTAACTTCCCTGGCTGTTGTTTAGAGATATAGCGTGATTATATGAAAGTATGTGTGCAGTTCTTAAGATATTATTGTAGTAAGAAAAATGCTTTTATAAAATGGTTGGTACAAAATGAAATATTCAATGTCAGACTAATCGCGTTTGCTGTCTGACTGCCTTTGAATGGAAGTAACCAAAATTAATCCCTTAAGAATTACTTGGCTTGCGTTATTTGAGCTCTTTACCGGAACAAATTCTATTGTAAAATTTCTGTTCTAAAGAACTTTTATATATATTACTAAAAAAAGAATAATAACGTTGTCACTAATCTATACAGATAAATAAAATTGGAGTGTCTGTTTGTAATATTAAAATAACCGCTTTTTACTTAATGCATATGGACAATTACACGGTACACATACCAAAACAACATTTTTTTAAATTTTTGCCTGTCTATCTGTCTGTCTGTTTGTTCCGGCTAATCTCCGAAACGGCTGAACCGATTTTTATGAGACTTTCACGGGAAGATAACTGATGTTATAAGGAGTAACTTAGGCTACTTTTATTTTAGAAAAAGAATCAGGGTTCCGCGAAAAAAAAAATTAAAACCCCTGAAACTGTGAACAAAATCCACGTAAGGCTTACGCACCCGAGCGAAGCGAGGGTAAATCGCTATATAATTTAAATAAATTAATATCTTAGGAGTAGCAAGCTACTATTTATGTATAAGCATAGCTAATCGTGAAAACGTACCTAGGGACGAACGCGAGCGAAGCGAGCGTGTGTCGCTAGTTAAAAAATATTTCATAATAATCTACAAATGTAAGTGCAAATATTTTTAGTAATCTATGAACATTATACACTTTTAAGAAGTACTATACATATATAAATCATAGAACAAAAGCACTGAAAAATATACAAATATAAATGTTTTTCGACAAAATTCTACGAGTAAATTACGAGATAAATAATACGACGACGATTTGACACAGTTGTTCTCGAAACTATCCCTAGCTGAGAATCAGCTTAATAAAACGATTTTGCTAATAGTCGAACATACAACAACTTCTAATCGAATCAGCCTCTTATACAGATCCACTGAAACTTTTGTAGTCTATACATATAATAAAATTGTAACAAAGCCGAATCAGTACATTAAATATTTTTTGGAAAATCTTATTGAAATTGACATTATTATTGATACAGAGGCCGATTCTTACCGAGAGAAAAATTTACAAAATTGCCTGAAAAAGTCTAAAAACAACATTTTTCTACAATCCCATACAAAAGATTCGTAATAATAATTAAAAGTCAATTTGAACTTTAATACCATACCATAAAGTTATTTCTTTTTTTCGTATGTTCCTTAAGGTCCACGGAAGGTTTTAATAAAGAGAAAAAATGAAAAAATTAACGAAAAAAAATTATGTGGCTAACGCTGGCTAATAACTATTTATACCTATTTAAAACGTACCTAGCGACGAACCCGAGCGAAGCGAGGGTGAGCCGCTAGTTACAAATAAAAATGATTATCGCCGGCTATCCATATCCGGCTTTATAAGATTTCCCTCTCACACAACAGTAACTAAAACAGCTTATTACTTAGGTAATTAATGATATATTCTCACTGAAGAAATAGTTTATTATTTGCTTTGGTATTTATTATTTATATCTAGTGATTAGCATGTACGGTTGTAGGTCCGAGGGTCCAGGGTTGGAGTCCGGGATCGAGCCAAGTGTTGTGTCGGGTATTTTTTTATCAAATTGTCAGTTCTCAGAATATCTCGGTAAAGGTAGTAAATGGGTAATAAGAAATAGGTAGTGTTATACTCATAGCGAGTATCGAATTATCATTTTACAGGATTTTAAGAGGGTCAAGAAAAATGCACAAACTATCATAATATCTTCTGCACAGATGGCTAGGATCTATGTGATTGGCTGCCTTAGCCAGAATTGGTCAGAGTCATAATTTTAGATTTATAGTGAGGTGTAGGCTTATGATCACAAATACTGTTCAAAGTTAACAGTTATTATTATTTTTAAAAATAAAGAAATGTTTCCTTTGAGTAAATCTTGATAACTTCAATATTTAAGGTACATTTCTTCCATGTCCCATCGATTTGTTCCATCCTGTATATTATCCAATATACACTATACAGTAAGATCCAATATACAATATAAAGTGAACTTTCGGAGGAGTGTACACTATACCCTAACTTGCAAAATTTTCATCGTAATCGGAATAAAGGTATACGTTACGTGCAGACAAACATTTATTTATTTATATACAAAAAAAAAACTGAAGCTGTAGTATTTATTATAGAATTCTATACCTTGATAATTAAAATAAATTTATTAATTACTGAACTTTCAATATAAACAATAAAACAATTTTAAAAACAAGTTTTTATCTATACATATAATAAAACTGTTGAGGTCGAATGTCTGTACATAGAAAAGAATGCTAAAAACCGAGACAGGGGGATGTAAGAAGAGAAATAGAACAAATCCAGATTTTCGGAAAATTAAAGAGTTCCCGTGGAATAGTCAAAGAACTATAGTCATTTATACAGTTTAGCACACAAAGACTACTGATTGGATTTTAATGAAACTTTACAATAATATAGTTCATACATCAGAATAACAAATAGGCTACTTTTTATCCCGGAAAATGAACGGTTCCCGTGGGATAGATTTGTTTTTGTTTGTTGTTGAGGCGAACCCGAGCGAAGCGGGGGTGAGTCGCTAGTATCATATAAATTGTGTAATGTTAAAATTGGGTTTAATTTAATTAATAGTTTATTTTTTAATTTTTTAGGTATTTATTCGCATTCTTCTCAGCAAATCCTTTTATTTGATATCCACATCAGGGGGTGCATAAAAAAATGTAGTTCGCCATTGTTGCGATTTCGCCATGTCGGATTTAGAATGACATCACTTATTTAACCGTTGTAAACGTTGTGTTGTGTGTTGTCTAAACGTGTATGCGAAATTACAGTTGAATCGCTTGAGGCTGACTGCTTTAAAATTCAGTTGCAAGATTTGACCCGAACAAACATACATACATAAATTGCAAGTTAAATAACATTTTGTAAAAAATAAAGCTTCTAAAGCAAGTCTCCACAACTATTATGAGTATACGTAAATGTTAGCCCTTATTTCCAAATACGGCTACGATCTCTGAATATGCAAAACAAATGAAATATTTGACAAATGCCAACATTTAATCCCGTTCGTATTATTGTGACCTTGATGTACCTACTTAAAAGATTAAACGATAATAAGTATTTTGTAGGTCAAGATGTTTTACTTACATTGCTAAATAATAAATCCATGTAAATAAAAATGAATCACCGAAATGTATGTACGCGCATAACTTGCGATTGACTGCTCCAAATTGGATAATTCTTTTTTTTGTCTTTATTATTGTCAGGACAGGCTTTGTATAGAAGAAAATTAAAAGATTTTTTTTTACTAAAATAAGTTTTTTTTAAATCTCATAATATGAAAAGTCAGTAAGTGAAATAGTTTTTATCCCGGAAATCATCCCTTAAGGCGGTGAGAGTGACATACGAACCCGAGCGAAGCGAGGGTGAGTCGCTACTAAATAATAAATATAAAGGAATTAGTATTCTATATTATAGAGTTTTTGTTTGTATGTCCTTCTTTTAGATTAGATCAACGTAGATATTTCCATGATATAGTTTGTAAGTCTAAGGATAACATAACCCTTTTCTCACTTAAAATGTAAATTTCGACCGACCTTTATCACATACCAAACCATACCACACAACATATCGTCTGATGTTTTAATTCGTTACTAACCAATCAATAAAAGAGTGAATGTAAATAGAATATTATATATCACGTAGTAAACTAGACAACAAGTGTAATATGTCGACAGGTAAAATAGTAAGTCTTTGAGAAAACACTTTATAAATCAGTGTCAGTATCTATATCCGATATAGGTTCCCTGCATAGCGTCTAAACCGAAACAAGTAATATATGCCGTTGAATTTGTGAGCCAATTCCGTAAAATTATACCAGTGAGAACCATAGACCGTTTGAACTAAGATGATTCTTTTTGAATCAAACTTAAATAAAAATGCATTTAAGAAAAAGGTTAATAAGTAGATTTATATATAAAAAAGCATGTGTGTGTACTTATGTATGCACGTAAGAAGCTATACTTCTTGGGCGTAACAGAACATAAATAGGTGAAGATTTCATCCCGTATGTCACAATTCTCTGTTTGTAAAAGGAATGCAGCTAACTTCATCATGTCGCTTCTTGTCTGTGGGTGTGCGCGCGCATCGTAAAAATTTTACTCTCATATTTTTTTCCTAACGTGCTAAAAGAAGTATAACTTCAAAAAAGATTATATTTTATTATAATGATTTACGTACACAAATATGCCTCTCTTAGTCAAATTTATGCCTTTATAATGAAATGAAATTAAACTTTATACAATTAGACTGATTATTATTATAAACACTATAAGGCTATTTCCAACCCTTTACTAAAATTGAAGTACTAAAAACTTCTTCTAAGACATAACACCTCGTCTTGTCGTCTCTATAACTGATGACAACAGAGCTGGCTCGATTTCTTCCTAAAGAATTGGCATTGTCATTCAGCGGGGAAATGCATCTAGCATTCTTGCCACAATTCCACGAGACATGACTTGTGCAGTAATTATTAAGTGCAAATTTATTTCTTATGGGTAGTATAATATTTTTAGTTTCATTATATATTTTTTTAGTTAACTCGGTATGTTTTTAATTAGAGGTATGCTTACACAATTTGTTAAATTATCCTATGTGATATTTGGTTATATTATAAAACGTTACGTAACTAGTAGTATTTTAATATAAACGAAATGTGAGCAAAGACGATGCTTCTTTGTGAATCTATTCCTATAAGAGATGTGTTGAAGAGAATAATAAGTATTATAATTTTAATAAATATAATAGGCTTTAGTTGACCTTTTTATCTATAACTAGCGATGAACAACGATGATGATGCGATGCGGTAAGATGAGTCTTGTGAGATGATCTTCCGCGGTAGAAAGTAGCCTATGTCACTCTGCAGCCCTCTTACTGTCACATACAAAAAATCACGCCAATCCAACATTTTGTTTCGACGTGACAAAAAAAACAGACAAACAAACACAGTCAAAGACAAACTGTATAACGTAAAAAGAGAAAGTCTTAAATCTTCAAATGCGTTCAAGTAGTATTATAATATACTCGTATTAATTTTAAGGTTGCGTTCATAATTATAATTATAAAGTAATGTAGTAAGGAAAAACAAAAATGTGATTGTTTCCTCTGTTCGTGAAACTTTTCCAATTTTTCTCTTAATAAGAACCTTCCTCGGACCTCAACGAATATTTAAAAAAAAAAATAGTCTAATTGGTCCAGTCGTTCTCAAGTTTTGCGCTTAGCAATACATTTAGCCATTTATTTTTATTTATATAGATTATCATGATTTGCTGATGACTTGATTTATTAAAAGTAGTATTAAATGCACAATGAATAACATTCGACTTAACATATTTTTTAGTTTATTTCTGCAATATTGACGTTCATTTTTATATTCGTTGCGGGGGCTGCGTGCTTTAAATATAAAATTAGCAAAACTACTTCACTTTTAATAAGTTATGAATTAATTGATAAATATATTATAAAAATAAAAAACCCGACTGCACAAAAGCTAACTGAAAAGATGAAAATAAGTTCTCGAAGGAATATAGTATTATGCCGTCGGAGACATACACGTTTCATTTTTGCTGCGACATGTATGTACATACTCTTATGTATGTCTCCGACTGCATAATACTATATTCCATCGTGAACTTGTTTTCACCTTTTTAGTTAGCTTTTATGCAGTTGAGTTTTTTATTTTTATAATATATTTATTTATATATAGCTTTTTAAGTATTTTTAAGTAGGAAAATTAGCGAGAATGGTTGTTAACCAACTTTAAATCATTATAATGTTATTTAAAATGTAGAATAATGAAAGAAACCTAAAAATGATTTTTAAATACCTATTCAACGATACCCCATTTGACATAATTCGTCTAGTTTTATTTTATCTTTTTCATATTATGGCGTCCAAAATCGGCCATTTTGAATTTTTCAAATTTTATGCTTTCTATGACATTCACGTTGTCACGATGAATCAAACGACGTGTCATTTATCAAAGTCGGCCCACGCGTTTGGTCTAAATAGTGCCACAAAGCTACAAACCCACATACATACATCCATACAAACACAGTCTGATAAACAAATTACCCTCCTTTGCGTCGCGCAGTTGGGTAAAAAAGTAATTGAATTTGTGAGTCACTTGTGAACAAGTTAGGCTTTGCTGCTACGCATTGAATACGTTATTTATGGATTATTACGAGAATTAGAAGGACTTTAAGGAAAAAAACTTATCGTATAAGAAAATTTCATATTTCTTCTAAAATGTGCTAGTACACAAAAGTAGGAAAATATTCTGAAAATAAAATTTGTTAGTCAATTTTATATTCCGTTGGCGAGTTAGCCACATAGTAGATAGTTTGCGAGCTGTTTGTAATACCAATTGTCACTATCAACTTTTCTAAAGTGATATGTAATCACCGCGGAGCTATACTAATATTATAAAGAGGCAGAGTTTGTTCGTTTGAGCGCGCTAATCTCAGGAACTACTTGTCAGATTTGATTTTTTTTTTGCATCAGATAGCCCGTTTATTGAGGAAGGCTATACGCTATATATCATCATGCTACTACCCAAGGGAGCGGAGCAGTAATCATAAATGTCAAAAAATCGGGCAGACTTCCATACATTATTGTAAAACTATATATTATATATTGTGTTATATGAATACATCAAATACAATATTATATTAAATACATTTTGTTGTAGATTGAACACGGGCGAAGCCGCGGGTTCTGCTAGTAATATTATAAATAAAATTATTAACTTTTCTATCGACTAACTGTAGTAAGCTATCATCAACTAAACACTCAATGTCATACCAATATTGTCTAATTTTCGGTTGGCCAAAATGTCAGTGGGCAACTAAGCTTTGTTTGTCACTAAAGTGGAAAACCGTAGCTTCCAAAAATCAAATATTTGCATAGTTAGTATAAATTTTCATGCACCAAAATATAATATTATATTGCAGACTTTTATCTATACATATTATAAAATTCTAACTAAGCCGAATCTGTACATTAAATATTTTTTGGAAAACCTTATTGAAATAGACATTATTATCGATGTAGAGGCCGAATCTATAGTTTTTAGAATTTTTGCCTGTCTGTCTGTTACCGCATCACAGAAAAACAACTGGAGAGATTTTCATGAAATTTGATATGATGATACCTGGTTATCCGGGTCAACATATAGGATACTTTTTACCGCGGGAAAATATCTCATTTTTGAGAAAAAGTACGTGGATAAAAGCACAATGATACTATTAACATTTTAGCAAGGTAACTTACTTATATATGTTAAAACTATTAAAAAAAGCATATCTTAAAGGAAATATCAATAGCGCTGTTTTATTCATTAAATAGTTATTTTAAAGATAATTTATTTATGTGTTATTTAGATATTTGACAATAGATGTCGCCATGTGTTTTTAAAATACGTAGTTTTAATCCCAAAAAAGATAATGTACAGATGTGACCTTTCTATGACTTTATTAGAATTAGAAATATTTTGTTGGCAGAAACAATTTTCAAATTAAAATATTTATAAATTTTTATTGTTTAGTAAATAATGTAAATATTTTTTTATCTTTTAATGTAAAAATTGGGCAAATGCAAATCCAACTCCCGCATTATAGGTTTCGTATAGCAAAAAGCTATTGTTTTCCTTACTTACGAGTGTTGTAAGGTTAACACTAAAATAAATACGAATAATATTTACGTTTTTACAATATCGACTCATTTTATCAACCGTAAAAATAAGTTTGATTTATATTATTTTATAACATTTTATGGGAAACAAGTTTATGGCTGTTAAACTGACAAAGCGGGTAACTAAAAATATTCCATATCTCAAAAACTATGAAAAAGTATTTTAGGAACTGTTATACCTCAACTTTTTCAATTTTTTTTGACACCATTTTTTAGAAGGTAAAGGCTTAAAGGACACAATAAAATGCTTACGACTTTAATCATATTAGCCGAGTCATATGATATAATACAAAGTATTTGCTTAGAATTATTTACTTATTACATTTTCTTTTGAAAATCGTTTTGGACAATATTAGTAACTAACGCTAACCCACCCCTGTTGCGCGACAAATTAACATTAGGAAAAGTTGTCATTATGTAATTTAAATAATCAGCTACATATTAAATTAATCAATAGCTGTCTATTAGTAAAAAATGATTAAAATTAATTCCGAAGTTTGAGAGCTTACCGCCCAAAACTAAATAAACAAACAAAACCGAAGTATAGACAGACATATGTACATAAATGTTGCAATATTACTAAATCAAATATGAGATTAACTTAGAAACCTTTGTGGCATTGTCAATTACCGCCATATTTACCAACCATACGGTGAGCAATGAAAGTGGTAGGTATGTGTAAGAGTATGCTAATGTGTAAAACCTAAGAATTTGGTTTTTGATCATCTGAACGCGGGCGGAGCCGCGGGCAATGCTAGTTAGTTTATAAAATCTATAGGTATATATATAATGGTTGCAACGTGACTGCTCATGCATTTTTTAAGTCTGCATTACTTTTGACTCCTTCATTTCCGCAAAATAATTTAAATTTCCTATTACCTCCCCTATCCAAAAATACCCACTCCTCCAGAGGCCGCGTCCCATATACTAAACTGTGCCGACACTAAAGTTAAACAAAAATCCCGTAAATCAAGTATCTGTATGGTCAGTACAAATTTTTATTTACCATTAACTCAGCACTATAAAGAAAAATGTTAGATACTAGTTTATATAAACATTTTAGTGCATAATAATATGTTTTTTTTTAACAGTTTCAATAAGCATTGTAAACTATTGAATTAATTTTAATCTACTTAATTATTCGGTAGTCGGTCGGTTCGGTATTGCTGGACGCAAATATTGTTTTATACTCGTAGTACAAAATTATATTAGTTGATGAAATCAAGAGTAGGTACACTATGGTTGAAATTTCATATTTATTATAAATATGAAAACGTCTTTTATTAGAATATTAGTCATTAATAAGTTATTTTTTATGAAGTTTGATAATAAATGATATAAATTTCTTTACTTTTAGTCATCTGAAGACATAATTGTTGTCAAAGCAATTACATTTATTGAAAATTTCGGTTCGTAAATTTTTTACATAATGTTCTATATTGTACTAAAGAACTCTTTTCTAGTAAGGTACAAAAAGAACATAATAAATCCTCGGTTACCCCGTTTTCACTATTATTAGCCCACTGCGTGATGAATGGCGACATGGCGATACCCAATGTCACACTCTGTCTTAGGACTTAACATTTGCCGTAAGGGAATAAATTAAATATATGTACTAAATATTCTTAAGTATTAAAATCTAGAAAAGGTAAAATACAAAACACACGTCAAGTGTGAGTTGCGAGAGTATGTTTCTACTATTATGTAATACTAGCAGAACCCGCGGCTTCGCCCGCGATCAAACTGCGAAAAACATACATTTTTTCGCAATACATACTTTTTTACTTGCAAAAATATGTATAAGATGTTAAGCGTATATTTTGTAAATAAATTTACTCTACTTTATATCCCACACTTGCGCCATGTTACTCTATTTAAATATATTCAACACCTCAAAGTTCAACGCCCAGTTTTACCCACTTAGGGGCTGAATTAAAAAAAAATCTACAATACATGTTTATTTAACTGTATTGAAGAGCAATAAAACCAAGTTTCAACTAATTCTGATCATAAAGATTTTTTTCCTTATATAAACAGCACAACCCCTTTTTATCCTTTTAAGGGATGAATTTCGAAAAAAATGATATTTGTATTATTTTAGTTATCATTTTAAAGTTAAATACCATTTTCCGTGCATCAATTACAGAGTTTCATACAAACTTTCATTTGACAGCCTTATGGGATGAATTTCAAAAAATACGAAAATACATATTTATTTAATTGTGTTGAAGAGTATTAATACTAAGTTTCAGGTAATTCTGATCATAAATAATTGTTTGCCCATATAAACTTCATCACCCCTTTTTACCCTTTTAAAGGATGAATTTCTTAAAAAATCTAATACATATATTTCTTATTTTTCATCTTAAAGCTAAATACCACTTACCGTGTATTTCGCGTTAAGAATAACAGAGTTTCATACAATCTTTTATCCCCTGTTTTACCCCCTTAAAGGATGAATTTAGAAAAATCCTTTCTTAGCGGATGCCTACACTGTATAAGGAATATGTCCTCTAAATTTCACGTTTCTACGACCAGCGGTTTAGGCTGTGCGTTGATCGATCAGTCAGTCAGGACAAAGCATTTTATGTATATATAGATAGATAATATAATATATGGATAGATAATATAATATATAATTATATAAGGCAGTGGTAGGTGGCTCAGTGGTAACGGGCTTGGAAAACTTGGAAAACCAAGTGATGCCGGGTTCAGTTGTCGAAAGACATATAAATTCCGTCTGTCCGCACGTGGCTAAAGTTGTGGACCTGTGCTAGACCGGCTAGAGTGGTGGACGAGAGAGCCTTGTGCCAAGCAGGGGGACATTAAGAAAAGTGCTGAGAGATATACTACATTTACTAATTAAATATATAGGTATCTGGACGACTGAACTTCTCTCGGCGTTTTTTAAAAATTACGTTTTTTCAGACACCTAGAAAACTTACATAGCAAAACCTTATCTAAATGCAAAATTTGATCCAAATCACTCTTCATTTACAAGAATTGCTCATTTATTATAATATAAAATATTCAAAAGATGCAACCCGTTTAAAGTAATATATAAGTAAACTAGTGGAACTGTTTGGGCTTAATCTTATAGTTTCTTGATTTCATATCCTAGCTTTAATGTGAATATAATAAAAATAATATAAAAAAATAATGTTTGTTAGTTAGCTCTAATGTCTAAATTAATCACATATATAATGAAATAAATATATTTGGTAATTAAAATAAAAGAAGACGCTTAGTATGTTAGTTACTTCTGTGTAAAAACTTACTAAATGATGAAAAGTGGTAATATGAATATTTTTAATTTTATCCTTATTTGATAAACATACACTGTTTGGCTATCGAGAAAGGCTTGAATATATCTACTTCACTTGGAAAAGTCCGTAAGATATAAAACAGCATTTTAATGAAATGAAATTTCATTACATTGAATTTAAAACGGAGAATAAACTCGTGAAAATGTATGTGACCGCATTCGGAGAAGTGAAACGCTTCTCCTGTTGATAAAATATTAACAAAGAGCCAATTTTTAAATGTTTTAAAGCGGTTTAAAGAAAGAAGAATGTATAGTGGGCCGTTTTTTTAAATTAATTATTACTGTAAGTAATAATTTTCTTTTTGTTTTATATTTTTATATAGCGATAGGAGGTTCATAGGTACTTATGATGACAATCGGCCCCCTTACATTCATTATACGTTTTTGCATTTTATATAAATTAATACTCTACATAAGTAATTAATAAAACTTGAAGTGTATTTGTTATCGTCCACCCAAAGATTTTTGAAGTAAAACTTCTTTAGGCGTATCTAAGTCAATACATTGGAAAAATGAGAATCGCGGAAGTGAGTGTCGCAGAAGTGAGAGCAAATGTATAATTAATAATAAAAAAATATATATTTTTATAATCTATATATATATATATATATATATATATATATTTACATACATAAAATGCTTTGTCCTGACTGACTGATCGATCGCACAGCCTAAGCCGCTGGTCGTATAAACGTGAAATTTGTAAGACATATACCTTATATAATGTAGGCTGACTGCCTCGGTGGTGTAGTGGCTAGCATGTACGGCTGCACACCCAGAGGTCCTGGGTTCGAGTCCCGGGTCGGGCCAAGTTTAGTTATTGAGTCTTTCTGTATAGTAAGCCTCAGTAACAGCCCGGAGTTGGGAAGTTGGCGGTGTTTCACCCCCGTGCCTCGGAGAGCACGTAAAGCCGTCGGTCCTGCGCCTTAACTCTCACTGGTCGTGTCGAGTAGTCGTCCCACCAGAGTATGAGAGTGACAGGAATAGAGAGTGCACTTGTGTCTGCGCGTACATTTGTGCACTATAATATCTCCTGCGCAGTTGGCTAGTCTCAATGAGATTGGCCGCCGTGGCCGGAATCGGTCAGGAGGACATTATTATTATTATAATGTAGGCATCTGCTAAGAAAGGATTTTTCGAAATTTATCCCCTAAGGGGGTAAAATAGGGGATAAAAGATTGTATGGAACTCTGTCGTTCTTAACACGAAATGCACGGAAAGTGGTATCTAGCTTTAAGATAAAAAATAAGAAATATATGTATTAGATTTTTTTCGAAATTCATCTCTTAAAAGGGTAAAAGGGGGTGATAAAGTTTATATGGGGAAACAATTATTTATAATCAGGATTACTTGAAACTGAGTATTAATGCTCTTCAATACAATTAAATAAATACGTATTTCAGCATTTTTTGAAATTCATCCCATAAGGCTGTCAAATAGGGGATGGAAGTTTGTATGAAACTCTGTGTGCAGTGATGCACGGAAAATGGTCTTTAACTTTAAAATGAAAACTAAAACAATACAAATTTCATTTTTTTTCGAAATTCCTCCCTTAAAAGGATAAAAGGGGGTCGTGCTGTTTATATGAGGAAAGAATTGTGTATGATCAGAATTACTTGAAACTTTAATTAATGCTCTTCAATACAATTAAATAAACATGTATTGTAGATCTTTCTTTTAATTCAGCCCGTAAGTGGGTAAAAGTGTTCACTCAAGTTCTCTGTAAGTGCACACTTACTGTTTATTTACAGAATATACGCTTAAGAACTTATGTATATTTTTGCAAGTAATAAAGTATGTATTGCGAAAAAGTTTATTTTTTTCGTAGTTTGTTCGCGGGCGAAGCGGGTTATGCTAGTAATTATATATTTACATACAATATATACAAAAATAAATATTTTTTAATATTTATTACTTATAAAAATATTATATTTATATTTTAATTTGTTTTAATTTAATTGCAGTTTCTGTCACGGTGCCAAAGAAGATTAACTTTAACCGCGTGTAAAGGTTAGACGCAGTATTTTTTTTGTTTAGACAAAGTATAAGAAAGAGTTGTTTAGGCTACTTTAATAGTGGTCCCTATGAAATGTTAGTCTTTTGCGATATAAACTATGTTCGGCGATAGATGTATGTCAATTTGTATACAAGGAAAGTTTCATCTATACGTTAAAATATGCTTAAAAGCTTGAATAAAGTAAATGAGTTTTTAATATTATATCTGAATTGACCGGGTAATATTAACTGGTGTAGGTGTAACCTATATTGAAAAGATAGCGGTTAAGTGTTAAAATTTTTACAGTGCTGCAAAATACAGTTAGAAGCGTGTTGAATATATCATGTAGTAGCCTAGTATGTCGTCCGTTACGTTAATATTTCAGCGACAATGCTTTGTTTATGCAGCTGATTACGTTAATAAGAATAGACTTGGATTTATTACATTACTAATATAAATATGAAAATTTTATGTGTGTACGTTTGTTACTCATTCACTAAAACGTTTGGATAATTTTGGATGAAACTTTGTACGCTGATAGATTATGATCTTTAGTAACATAGACTACTGCTAGTAATAAAATTGCCATAACGTCACCTTAGTACTCGTATTTGTTCAAACGACCAATACTCGTTGTACTTTGCAGTTAAGAGCTTTTTGCCTCAGTTTTAAAAACAAAACTTCATTTCTAATATTTATATATGTTACACGCCAAACATGATTTCACGCCAAACTGATTTTTCTTAGAAAAAACCGGTTCATCCGTCGGTTACTTTTTTTCTATTTTTCTAGTATCGGCAAAAATCTATCGATCAATTCAAAGCCTCATATAATTGACGCATTTTGTACCTCACGTGTATCCAATTTCTTGTCTTCTATGTCCCTCTATAATACTGACTATACAGAAGTGAAAAAGTATTAAATAACCTTAAGAATACATCCGCAACGGGATGAGATGAAATACCAACTTCATTGATAAAGTTAACGAGACATGTGCTAATTCCAGTGATTGTTTATATTTAACATCTCAATTTTCACCCGGTACTCAAAAATATTTGAAAAATTATTAAACCTTAGACTAAATAAGCTCCTAACCGACATGGCTTTAGGAGTGGCAAGTCAACTGAAGATGCTATTTAGGACTTTACTAGTACAATCGTTAAAAATTTCAATGACAAGAACAAAGTTATTGGATTTTTTTTAAATTTAACTGAGGCATTTGACACAGTTTCGATCTTTAACCTTTTGATGAAATTAAATCACATTGGTATAAAAGGCGTTGTGGATAATTTATTTAAAAGTTACCTCAATAATCGATCACAGTGTGAAGTCATTGATGAGATCATGAGTGATGAAGATAGTTTAAGTTTTGGAGTACCTCAGGGCAGTGTCCTTGAACCGACACTATTTCTGATCTATGCCAATGAATTATCTAAGCTTCACATTCCAACTGTGAAATAATTTCACATGCTGATGATACTATTCTTCTCGTCGATGGTAAATGTTGGTCGGAAGCGACAGCATATGCAGAAATTGGCTTATCTTGTGTCTATAAATGGCTATGTGAAAATATTTTACTGTTGAACATGGATAAAACTAAATTTATCACTTTTGCTCCAAATAGAAATTTTCTCCCGTGTGCCTCTGTTTTTATTAATGTTCATGAGCTAAATTGTAAGAATCCCGGACATATACAAACACACAGAAAGTAAGCATAAGTGCTTCAGATTTGTTAAAAATAAAGAATAATCCGAGAGCGTCTATTAACGAGGTTTGCCAATATTTTAGTAATATAGGTCAGAATTTAGCATCCCTACTCCAATCAGTTAATGAAACCAGCCTAAACGGTACAGCCCTACAGTATGATCCTACCATCCCACCCATGTTTTCGCCGGTCAACTCTCTCGCCTTAATGGCTGTAGATGAGACCGAGGTCGAATCATACATTCTTCAATTACGAAGTGATTGTGCTGTAGGTTGGGATGGAATATCATCCTTGGTTTTAAAATTATGTTGTAAACAACTGACACCACCGCTGACATTCATTTTTAATAACTGTCTACAACTGGGAATTTTCCCAGAAGCCCTTAAAAAAGCTGTTATACATCCAATATATAAGAGTGGAAACAGAGACTGTGTCAGCAACTATAGACCAATATCAGTACTTTCATCCCTCTCTAAACTACTAGAAAAAATTTTAAATAAACGCCTGAGAAGCTACTTGGACAGATTCAAAATAATAGCTGATAACCAATATGGTTTCCGCCCCGGTGTCTCCACTGAGGACGCTGTATTGGACCTAACACAACATATAGCAGAAAATTTGGACCACAAAGAGAAATGTCTAGGCATTTTTCTGGATCTATCTAAGGCGTTTGACACAGTCTCTGTACCCTTGCTAATTACAAAACTTGAGCACCTTGGAGTTCGTGGTGTGGCCTTGGATGTTTTTAGAGATTATCTTAGAAATCGCAAACAACTGGTAAAAATTGACTCCTACGTAAGCGATGAAAGGACTATTAATTACGGTGTGCCTCAAGGGAGTATTCTTGGTCCCATTCTCTTCCAAATCTATGTCAACGACCTATGTAAGATGACCCTTCCAAACTGCAAAATCTATGCATATGCTGATGACACTGCGATTATAGTTAAAGGTTCTACTTGGGAAGAAGTCAAGATAAAGGCCGAATATGCCCTTAGAAGAGTCATGAAATGGCTGAAACTAAATCTTCTGACTCTAAACATCAGCAAAACTGCATACATCCCTTTCACTATTAGACGCACAAATAAACCTCCAAACTCATATGCAATAATTGCCCACACATGTGACACGCCAATATTACCATGCTCCTGTGCCCCTCTTACAAGAACCGATACTGTGAAGTATCTAGGTGTTCAAATTGACGATGGATTGAGGTGGGATATTCATATTAACGGTCTCGTCACTAGAGTAATGCGACTAATCCACATTTTTAAATTACTTAGGGAATCCTCTAGCCTAGAGATACTAAGAATGACCTACCTAGCTCTATGTCAGTCGATCATTGGATACTGTATCACAGTTTGGGGTGGTGCAAATAAAGCAAGTATTCTTAAGGTTGAGAGGGCACAGAGAGCTGTACTTAAAGTCATGTTGCGAAAGCCCTTTAGATACCCAACGTCACAAATCTATTCAGAAGTTAACGTACTGACTGTCCGACAGCTCTTTGTGCTCATGTCGACTCTGAGAAGACACAGGAATGTGAGCCCATCAAATCCAAATAAACGAACAAACCTTCCACCGAATGTGCAACACAAAACCTCGTTTGCTAAGCACCAATTCTTTGTCCTAAGTGTACATATTTATAGAATCCTTCATAAAAAAATAAACATTATAGATTTAAATACTTATGACCTAAAACTTAAACTAACAGACTGGCTTCTAAAACAGGACTACTCGAACACAGAATCATTGCTGCTCTACTCCAGATAAGAACTACTTCTTACATAAAATCACTACCCCTTCAAAACAAACACACACACACACACACACACACACACACACACACACACACACACACACTCTCATCACAGACAAATACATATATATATACATATATATAAATACATATATAAAACCAACCAACAGCTCAATACCACACACTTGCTAACTAAACAGATAATTTAATTATGACATTTCTTGAGGATTGGCACTGTCTGCCGTAATACAGGTCTCCTAGTACGGCAACAGAGACAACCGTATTATTTGTATTGATAATTTAAATTATTTTGTTTCAAACTGTATTGGACTAAATGTTTTCAACTACAATATGTATGTCTTTTTGAGAAATAAACTATTATTATTATTATTATTATTATTTGTTTGTGTATCTTACTACTCACGAGTATATTAAATATCTGAGCTGGATTGATAACTCCTCGACATGGAAAGAACTACTTACACAAAACATCGTAAATTAACTTTTTTTTTCAAAAAATTGAGACTCATGTTTGATTTTGCGTTATTATATATAATATATATTACGCACTTGCACAATCAATCATATCCTATGGCATTGTAGCTTGGGGAGGTACTGGGAAAACTAAACTACTACGTCTTGAAAGGGCTATCTAACATGGATCAACATGGATTCAAATGTCATGGTTTTAAATAACTATATATTTTTATACTACAAACTATACTACGCAAACACTCACAAACAACATTCAAAGACCATACGGCATACAATCGTTAATAAACCTAGATCAAGTATAGTTTGTAAAACCTATCGAAGTCGATTGGCTTTGGGTAGACAGCGTTATTATTACTTTTTTTCCAAATATACGAGTATATAATAAAATAAAAAAAAATATCAATATATTTCCACGGACACTGCATGTTTGCAGAAGTGAAACTACAACGGTTACAGGACATGACTTACGAAGCATCTGAAAAATTGCTCATGTTTCCTTAATTAAGCGGCAGTTAAAACTTTACTAACATAATTACAAACACATGTACATATATACACATACACAACTTACACATAAACGCATACAAACTCGCATCCACACGCATTGACGCTCACACTCGCACATTATGGTGTATTTCAATTTCAATGTTTTAAATTGAAATTTATAACTATATCTAAATATTACTATGTTACTACTACTTTTATATAAGCTATTGGAACTAGTATTAAATTAATTCAAACAGTTCTTGGAGGTGGACGTTATTGGCTGCAACAGAGTTTTCAACTAATGTAGTCTTGTAGTGTTTATCGTATGATCTATAATGTAATTTTTCAGTTTGTTCCAATAAAGATTTTTATTTTTTTTATTTATCCAAAGTGTGTCAGTATATATTAGTTTAGCCCAGACAAAATACTAGATACTTTAAACTTAACTAGTTTGGTCTAGGCCGAACTGATTTTGAGGTATTATTCGGCTGTTTAGTATATAGGACGCGGTCTTTGGGGGAGGGGGTGGTATTATTATGTGACAGACCAGACCTGGATAACGTAGGTTGAGAAACGAAACGTGGAAGAGCTACGTTAATGTTTGCTTCCGCCTTAGCCTTCTCGTTAGGTCTTTTTTTTATTTCAATTCCAGAACCTCCAATATTATAAGTGCTATGTTATTTCAATCAATTTGACCTAGGCCAAACTAGATCGTCCTAGGTTAAACTAGTATATCCTGGAGCGCTTTGAATGAACCGGTTAGGCTCAGGGCAAAACAGTTTGGCCTATAATCTAATTTAGCCGGTAACATACACATAAATAGATAAAATACATCTTTTCGGCATATAAACGATAAACTTGCGATGCCTGCACATAATATAATAATGGCGAAACAAGAATACGTAGCTAGTAATAGATGTATTAAAACAAAATGTGACAAAATTAAGAGAAATATGTGAAGGGTACTTGGTTTTACAAGCTACATATTCGTAATATGAGTTCCTTTTAAATTCAAACCGGGACGGATCTGAGAAGATGATATCGGTATTTAAGCCTTAGAAGATTTTATCAGACCCTCTCTTGGTTGACAGAAACGTTGCCAATTTTTCGGTTTCCATAATTGATTTTAAATAATATCTATCTATCTATATATATATATATATATATATATATATATATATATATATATAGAAAGAATATATATATATATATATAGAAATGTATGTACGCGCATAACTTCCGATCGACTGCACCAAATTGGATAATTCTTTTTTTATTGTGTTTGTTATTGTCAGGATAAGTTTTGTATAGAAAATGAAAAGAATTTTTTTTAACTAAATCAAGAATTTTTTTAAGTCTCACGATATGAAAAGTGAATGAATGAAATAGTTTTTAGAATGGGGATAAAAGTTTGTATGGGGAAGCAAGCGAGGGACGAACCAGAGCGAAGCGAGGGTGAGTCACTAGTAATATATATAAAATGCTGACTGACTGACTGAAGGATCAACGCACAACCTAAACCGCTGGTCATAGAAACGTGAAATTTAGAGAACGTATTTCCTTATATGGTGTAGGCATCCGATGAGAAAGAATTTTTCGAAATTCATCCTCTAAGTAGGTTAAGTAGGGGATAAAAAATTGTATGAAACTGTTATTCTTAATTTTAAATACACAGAAAATGGTATTTAGCTTTAAAATAAAAAGTAAAAAATATATTTATTTGTTTTTTTTCGAAATTCATCCCTTAAAGAGGTAAAAGGGAGAAATAAATTTTTTGCCCATGTTAACTTTATTACTCCCTAAAAGTGAGTAATAAAACTATTTATGATCAGAATTTCTTGAAACTTGGTATTAATACTCTTTAATACACTGAAATAAATGTTTTAGCATTTTTTGAAATGCAAACCTATAAGGGGGTAAAATGGATAAAAGTTTGTATGAAACTCTGTAATTAATACATGGAAAGCTATATTTAATTTTAAAATGAAAAATAAAACAATACAAATATTTTTTTTCGAAATTCATCCCTTAAAAGGGGGTTGTGCTGTTTATATGGGGATAAATTATTTACGATCAGAAATATTTGAAACTTCGTATTAATGCTCTTCAGTACAATTAAATAAAAATATATTTGAGAATTTTTCAAAATTCAGCTTCTAAGGAGATAAAAATGGGTGATGAAGTTGGAGTTGGTTGAATACATTTAAGTAGGATAATGTTGCTCAAGTCCTCCGTAAGAGCACACTATGTGGGATGTAAAGTAGAGAACGGAGATCATAGTAGCCACTGTGTGTGGGGAATCAGTATTCATTCATATCTCGATTACCACTGATGACCTCCGTCTACGCCTTTAATCTATTGTAATTCCTCCTTAAAGTTTGCTTGGCAAAAAGCTATAGCAAAATAAGAACGGCACTTTATATTTGTAACTTAAAAAATAAAGGTAGGAGGATCGTAAGTTTCAGGTATACGTACATAGCATTGGGTCTTTAAAAACAACGTAGATGTTAGCCTGTTAGTATGTTAGCAAAAAAAACCATATTAGCCGAGTTATGTGATTCTAAAGTCGTAAACATTGAATGCGATTGTATCATTGTACTCTCTTACTCTAACTTTGGAAAGATGGATTAGAACAAATTTTTTAAGATACTGGATCTTTTGAGTTACGTTCGCTAAAATTAAATTTTGTTTTCTATATATCTTTAAGAAATAATATGATACATGAACTTATTTTTGCAAATAATAAAGTATGTATTACGAAAAAGTGTGTATTTTTCGTAGTTTAATCGCGGGCGACGCCGCAGGTTTTGCTAGTATTGAATAAAAAGGTAAAAATATGTAATTAGTTTTCACTTTTATACAATTTGCATGTATGAGACTATTAAACTAAGTATACATGGGGTCTAAAGGCAACCTCTTTCTTCAATGACTACACTTGTTGCGCTGCCCTTCAGTTGATATTCAATGAGTTCGAGTACCTTACTTCGCCATGAAGCATGTTTTGTGATACTTTTTGCATATGTCAAGTATACATCTTGGCCGCTGTTGCCATACCAAAGTAGTATTGGGGTCGAATTTGTACTTAGAATATGCACACCAAATAAAGAGGCCAAATTTTTAAAACGATAATAATTAGTCTTTTAAGGTTTTTAGATACGTTAAGATATTTCATTCTTGTGATAAGATATGATGATCTAGATAAAATAAAAAAAAATTGCTATCTATTATAATATACTGTATCGTGTGAGAAGCTCATTTATAATTTGTATAAAAACCTCTTCAGTAACGTTGAAAACAGAAGGTTACATTTTTTAGGATTTATAAATGCGCACAGTTTTGAAAACTGTAAACTACACTTGCTTCATTTACTGTTAGTCATGAATTTATTTATTTTTTTTGTTACTTTTTAGGTAGTTATTTTTTCTGATTTTATTAAGATAATGGTGCATCATTCGAAAACATCTAATTTCTTAGCATGTGACCGCTGCGTCGCCTGCGCGGTTAATTTGTATATAATTGCTGTGCTCCTAATAGACGTAGCGTGACGTTAAATAGGTCCTCAGACCCCGAGAGAGACTCCTTAGAGTTTACCAATAAAATAAACAAACCAAAATCAAACTGCAAACTTTACATTATAATTTTAACGAAAATTTTACGTAATATTATACTTTTAAAAATAACTAACGCATAAATATCACTTGCAAATTACATTGCAGATATAATAAGAATATTATATTATATAAAAGTCAAGATTACGAACCATATGAATATATAAAACTCAATAAGTATATTTTAATCGGAAAATCCTTTATATATTTTATACAAAATGTTTTAACATGCGTGCTTCATTTACCCATTTGCTGTTAACTTCATTGTAAACAATCGTTAGTCGTTACAAAATTACAGAAGCAAGTGAGTAATCAACTACAACGTTAAATCCAGCTTTAGGTACTGAGCTTGGAATCAAAGCCAATACAGTTTATACATTCCGATTCAGTTATCTTAACTACTATAGTGATGCCTATATATCACCTGAGAAGTGCTGGATTTGATTTTTAGTAGAAGGGAATTGTGTACTTTACGTTAGTATGTTACTTAGAAGAACGGACTAAATGTAACTACACAATTTGAACTAAACGATTTTTTTTCATCATTGTTAAACAGCCGTTATTTACATTAGAAACATTTTTTATTAAATAAAAAAGTACTTTAATTTAATATACACTAGCGACTCACCCTCGCTTCGCTCGGGTTCGCCCCTAGCTTGCTTCCCCATACAAACTTTCATCCCCATTCTCACCCCTTAAAACTATTTCACTCACTCACATTTCATATCATGAGAATTAACAAAAATCTTATTGTAGTAAGATTTTTTTTCTTTTAATTTTTTTCTATACAAAGTTTGTCTTGACAATAACAAACGAAAAAAAGAAAAATTATCCCATTTGGAGCAGTCGATCGGAAGTTAAGCGCGTACATACCTACATCTCGGTGATTCATTTTTATTTATATAGATTTCAATGTTTCTGCTATAATATATAATTAGTTTTAATCATTCACCGAATGAAAGCGATCGCAGAATATAGGCACAGAGTGGGTCTGAGGAGGGGAAATCGATGCAGACCACGCTGCGTTGTGACCATCAAAACAACTTATGCGTAAGCCAGTTACCAGCACATCTTTCTATATATTTATTTGCATAGTAGTTTCTGCATTTAAGAACTTATTAGAGTTATTAAAATAAGGAATCCTTACTAATACTATAAGTACGACAGTGGGGTAACGGGTCGACGTGATTTTTGCTTAGAAATACATATATTATTTTGTGAGGACTGATAATTTTATCCTTGTATATCAAGTTGTATTGAGTAATGTAAATATTTTCTTTTGTACAATAAAAATACCATGTGCCACTAAATATCCATATTATAATCAATTTTATTTTAAATAAACAGTTATTGTTCACTACACTTAAAAAAAAAAGAGAAAATCGGTAAATGTCTGCTCTTTAATTTATCGATACGACATGATAGGTACAATTATGAAGTAAAACTTATGTAAACCTATTCTTGAAAACAGATTTCAATTCACATATGACATATGAGAAGCCGTGAGAAGTTCAACAGGTTTACTAAATAAAATTATGATGAAATTTTATTAGGATCACCAGAAAATATAAATAAAACAAAGTTAGAAATGTGTAATAGTGTTTTAAAAGAGCGAGTTACGCAAACCAGAGCACATAACAAAGAAGTACACTATTTAATGTAGTTTCAAAGGTTCTACCGTGACTTTAAAAATAGGTCGACGTCGACACCCCTCATAATACTTTCATGAAAGGATGTTCATTAAATGGTATGATTCTTTTTGGTAGGTACGTTATTAAGTTAAAAAAATGTACAAGTGAATCTTGACAAAAAAATAGTAAAAAATGCTTACATATTAATGTCCCCAACATATGTGAGATAACAGCTAGAGTTACTTTAACAATGCGTAAAACATAACATAGTACAATGCCTTAGATTAATGAAAGTAATTTTCTGTATGATAAAACGAAATATTACAAGTTTCCCTAAATTTTTTTATTGACTGGACGTTGCCATATATGTGTACTCTCTGCATACAATCGTACGTAAAGTATACAAATATAAACAAACGTTATGTTACAGTAGAAAGCCAGTTTAACTATAGAATTAAATAATGGTATAATATTATTACTATTATTAAGCGTTTGAGTAATCCGGTAAAATCTATATCAGACACGCATAGAAAAGGGTTAAACCGCTTTAGGAAGTCTTGCTTATTCTGTAATTATAACAATAAACTTCAAAACTAAAAATATACATAATATTTTTAGCTTATCAAAAGACTTATTAACGTTATATTTTTCGTTATTCTATACAGATATGTATATAAAATTGAAATGACTGCTTGTAATGTCAATATAACTACTTTGTACTAAATATAGAAAAATTATAAGAAAAAACTATTTTAAAATTTTTTGTCTGTTTGTCAGTTTGTTCCGACTAATATTTGAACCGGGTGGACCGATTTTGAAGGAACTTTTACTGACGTAGGTAACTTTTAGTTAAGAAAAAGAATTAGGGTTCCGTGCAAAAATATTAAAACCCATGAACGCACCCGAGGGTAAGTTGCTTTAGTCGGTAAGATTAATATAACTAGCAATCAAATTTTGTTAATATATTTTTATATAAGTAATTCCCAGTTAGGAGAACCATAACAACCGATATTAGCTTTAAAATATTCGTAGATTGATGTTTAAGTTAAACATTACGAGTATATTTAAGTAACATACAGTAGGATAAAAATTACAGGTAATTGCGTTCTTATTTTTAGGAGGTTACTATAATAATATGTAAACTGATGAACTTACATAAATTTGTCAATCCACATGCTAATTAAACAAGTGAAACCCTTCAAACAATTTTCACGCTCCATGTGTACAATTAATCAATTTAAGTCAAACTTCTAAGTTGAAGTGGTCAAACAAGAGCTTCGCAACGAGTTTTCACTTAAAAACATTCGAATGCCTGTATACTGTATATAAACGACGAGATTATTGCGAAAATGAGAGTAAAAACTTTTTTGAGCAAGAGCTTTAAACATAATCTAATTTACGAAGTTCGTGTATATTAAAAGAGCGTCAACAAATTGATTTTATCTAGCAACTGGTAAGGCAAACAGTCCCGAAAGTAATTGATTAACCGGCGAGAGTTTCGCTTGCAAACCAGTTAAATTGCGTTTTTGGTCTTTGCTCTCTGATGCTTAGTAGTTTATCGATTAGTTAAGCTAAAACATTCATTTTACAGGGGACTATAAAAAAATCACATTTTATTCGTAAAAATTGGTCAAGTGTGATTCGGTTTTTGTGAAGAAGAGTTCCGTAGTTCTTTAAGGTTTCGCCTTTTCTATTAGATGTGCTGTCTATTAGGGACCCTTAAGACGGATAATAATAATTTTACATATTATACCTATTTATGATTCAAATACAAATATTTGATAATAAAAGAGTAGTTGGATTTATATATAAATAGGCAAAGACAAAACAGTTCGGTGTCTTACTCTCCTTTTTTTGTCAAGCAATTTCCTTTTTTTTTGATTGTGGTCAAATTTGACCACTAGTAGTATAATAGTAATCTATAGGTACAGATAAATAAATTGGAGTCAGTTTGTAATATTAATATAACCACTTTTTACTAAATACATATGGATGTATACACGGTACATATACCAAAATAACATTTTTTACAATTTTTGTCTGTCTGTCTGTCTGTTTGCTCCGGCTAATCTCTAAAATGGCTGGACCGATTTTGACGGGAGTTTCACTGGCAGATAGTTGATCTAATAAGGAGTAACTTCGACTACTTTAATTTTAGAAAAAAAAATAGGATCCCACGAAAAAAAAATGAAAATCAAATTAATTAATTCATTTTGTTTTAGGAAACAAACTAAAACGCTATTATGTATAAATATAAATGTGGCATAAAATAAAAATATTCTTTTTAGGTAAAAAGTGAAGATAACATTTAAAGAAGAGATTCATTAAATCTTATAAAAGCTAAGTTATTAATTGCATAATATAAGTATGAATCAATAATCATATCGCGTGTAGCAACAGATCTGTAATGTAATATCCAACATTATTAGCTTACGTGGATTCCGCAGCTATTATCAATTTTGTAGGGTTTCTTGTATAATAGTTATTCGCGGTTGTGGCGAGGCGTGGATTGGTAACACTGCAACGACTACTTATGCATTCTATACGCATAGCTACTTATATGGAATGCTTTTTCCGCTAGTACCGACTAATTAAATTTTAATTTTCAGTAAGCGAAGCAAATTATTTTTTCAGACTTTGAAAAAGCAGAGATAGTCAATTCGATAATATTTTTGTGTACCCGCTATTTTCGTCTGTATGTTTTAATGCTTAAACTTAAAATACATTCCTATATAAATGTCATTAGAAAAAATCTGCTCCTTTTAGTGGAATTACTTTAAAAGCAATTTTTAAGTTTGTCCTACCATTTCAAACTTGATTGAAGTAAATACATAGTTTAATAATACTCAACATTTTCTACTAGCTATAAAAATTTTAAATTTATTGCTATACTAACTAATAAACTTTAAAATAAACTATAACGATAAGCGAGCACCAGTTCTATGAAATTTCATTTGCACTTAAGGCGCCGTGGTAGATTAATCGTTGATCCGAACAAATAGTACTGTAAATAAAATAATATTTATATAAATAGTTTTAATTAAATGTATATAAATATCTAATACAACAACGAAATAAGTAATATATTCTTACTAGAAATGATGAAGGAACCTATTCGGAACTTCTCAGTATATTACCTCCATAACTTTCTTGGTAACGTGCAACAGTTTTCATCGATATACTTTCACTCTAATCTAAATCTATTTTATTATATTAGAAATAAAATATGTGCATCTAACTGTACGACTCTTAATGTCACTAGTACCTGGCGACCGAGCTTTGCTCGGAGTTCTTTTTTGTTATATCGTATTTTTTAGATAAAAAGAACTAAAAACTTGAATAAACACAAAAAAAAAGTAAAACTTTGCATCCGATCGAGATTCGATCTCAGACACACCTATTGATTTGTTAATCTTGCACCTTGTTCGCTTGATCACAATGCTTACGTCTAAGTGTAAGAAATTATCGAGCATATTCTGCGTAGAATAATGCAAAAGAAAACTGCATTAAAACTCGAAAATGCGCGTTTTCCCAGACATGAGACTAATCTAGATCGATTTTTCGCTCCCGAAAGCCCCTACATACCAAATTTCATCGAAATCTTTAGAACCGTTTCCGAGATCGCTGGTATAAATAAATAAAGATATAAAGATATAAAAATATAAATATACAAGAATTGCTCGTTTAAATATATTAGATTTTTTTTCCTTTATTTACAAATCTATACGAAAACGTAATTTATAAAAAGGTTAGTATAAAGATCTTAATCAAAAATGTAAAAGTATCAAAAAGGATGTGTGTATATGTATATATATTTGTGTGCCTACAAAACCATATTCATATATGTTTTAATAAAGCTATTATATTTTTACTAGCGACTCACCCTCGCTTCGCTCGGGTTCGTCCCTAGCTTGCATTAAATCACGATTGATCAGTTTTCGACCGGAGAGGAAAAATGATTAAATTACTAAAATAGCTATTAAAAAATAAGGGTTGATCGTAGAAGGGTGAAAATTGAGGATTGTATGTATTTTTGTATGTTGTATCATAAAAAAATAGAAATTAAAAATTTTTTCTAAAAAATAAAAAAAAAATTTTGGGGTAGACACAAAAATATAAGCAAAAATATATAATATGGGATAAGCACAAAAAATTTCATCAAAATCGGTCAAGCCGTTTCGGAGGAGTATGGCAACGAAAACTGTGACACGAGAATTTTATATATTAGATAAAAGGTGACGTGATTTGTATTTAATTGTTTTTATTTAAAATACACTTACTATCCCACTGTTGTAAATGTTCGTTGTCTACTTGAATGGTAATTTTGGCAAAATTATTTTTATCACTGAATTTTAATCGGCACTTAGAAAAAATTTATAATCAATTTGTTAATTGAGGTAGGTTAATCTTTCTGCTTTGTGTTTTTTTTTTCATTTGGATCAATTACGACTTTTGATTGTTTCTGTACTAGTAGGTACTTGTTTCTACTTTACATATTTGCATTTTTGGTTTTTGTCTGACGGATTTTCATTTTTGCTTGTAATTGATTTTTTCGTTATGTGTTTTGTTAGGAGGTTGTGTTTCCATGTTTGTTTTATATAATATGTACACTCAATGACTTCCTACGCATCATCGGGGTGGTAAATATGTAATACCTACTTGCGTAGGCAGACCTCGTGATTCGGACCTGCTTGCCTCCGAAACAGTTAGATGGAACCGTCTCTCTCTTTAGTGCATGCGTAAGTGATTCTAAAACGTCCCATCATCATAATGAAAGAGTTATGTTGTTCGTTATAGTGAGTAAGAGTAAAGTCCTTGCCGACGACGGGCGGCAAAGGATCTATTAAGAGGGTTCAAAATAAAAAAAGTTAATCAGTTTAAAACAAAATCTTAGATCCCTTTCAACATAGTTGGCTCGCGATCGTGAGGAATGGAGATCTTCATAACTTGGAAATTAAAAAATAATACCAATTTCAATTTATAACTTATGATAAAAAATAAGAAAGTACCTATTACAATAACCACTAATAACAAGTAATAAAAAAATGCATTATAAAAAATACTAATGTAATCCACATCCATACTAATATTACAAATGTGAAAGTGTGTTTGTTTGTTTGTTCTTTTATCACATCGAAACGGAATGAGGTATTGGCGTGATTTTTTTATGTGGAGATAGGCTACTTTTTACCACGGGAGATTATATCATTCTAACGGTAACACACGTTATAGTACAACCAAAAAAAAAAAAATATGATCAGAATTACTTGAACCTTGGTATTAATGCTTTTCAATACAATTAAATAAATACGTATTTTAGCATTTTTCGAAATTCATCCCATCAGGGGGTAAAATAGGGGATGAAATTATGTATGAACCTGTACCTATGTACATTTTTAGAGTTTTTTTTGTAGTTTTAAGCGCGAACAAAGCCGCGGTTTCTGCTATTAATGTAATAAATAAATAACTAAAAGTCGGTATGTTTTCATTACGATACGCAGCGTAGGATTGATGCGATTTTTATTAGGATGTAGTTGGAGGGCGGTAGAGCGGAGTACTTTTTGCTGCGGGAAAAATTATCTTATCCCGGCAAGAAAACACGCTATAATATTATGTAATTAGTAAAGTATTTATTATGGAGCATAATATTATTATTGTGAAAGTTATCTAGCGATAGAGGGGTAAGATTCAATAGATGATGTTTTGACATCTAGTTCCTATATCTTTATCACTAACTAGTGACTCACCCTCGCTTCGCTCGGGTTTGTCCCTAGCTTGCTTGATTCCCCATACAAACTTTTTTCCCCATTTTCACCCTTTTAAGGGTTGATTTCCGGGATAAAAAGTATCCTATGTCCTTCCCAGGGTCTCAAACTATCTTCTTACCAAATTTTATCTAAATCGTTTTAGTAGATCCAGAGATTACCCCCTACACGTCACAAACTCACAAACTTTACCTCTTTATAAAATTAGTATAGATTATAGTAATAAATTAAGCTATATCTTAAAATCTATATGTATACAATGCATATATATAATGGCTGAATTAAGTGTAAAATATATTCTCGAGGAAAATAAATTTTAGCAAAAATATGCCTAATAATAATACAACTTATATAATATTATTAGAAACATTAAGTTTGCTTAAGTGCTTGTTAAACAAACTCTAGAAATGAATATCATTTCAAAACGATCGAAAATTGAAAATGGAGATAAAATGTAAAGTAAAAATGCGAGTATCGCGATATTTTTCTTTATTGTTTGATACATAGATGTTATTCATTGCTATTTAAAATTCTAATAAGCAAGCAGCGCACAAAGGACATAATATATGTTGTTACTGAAAACGTTGAATAAAGTAACAGAAGCTTACTATAAACGAATAGATTATTAACTAATAGGTCTTTCATGAAGCGACGGCTACAACAAAACATCGTGATTGCTGTTGCATTAATAAAATATTGATCGTCAGTCCGCCTGTGTCGTGGCTCGTGGTAGATCGACGTGCCCTGTCATTGTATCATACAAATTACTTTTCTTCTATAATGGATCAAACTATAGTTTGTCATCTTTCTACACGAGACCCTGTTTGGTTAAATTGAATCTTGTTCTATACACTTTTATTTATTAATAGTACAGTCTTTTCTCCTTAGATACATATATAGAAATGTATTACTTTTGATAATTAGTGTGAAAAAAGAAACCAACATATACGAATATAACGTCTAATGAAAATGATGTGACATTTTTAGATGTATAGTAGACTAGCATTGCCCGCTGCTCCGCCCGCATTCAGATGACCAAAAACCAAATTCTTAGGTTGTACATATTAGTATACTCTCACATTGCAGTTTTTGTATTTTTTCTCAGAAATGAGATATTTTCCCGCGGTAAAAAGTATCGTATATGTTGACCCGGATAACCAGCTATCACCATACTAAATTTCATCAAAATCCCTTGAGTTGTTTTTCTGTGATGCGGTAATAATAATGTTCTCCTGACCGATTCCGGCCACGGCGGCCAATCTCATTGAGACTAGCCAACTGCGCAGGAGATATTATAGTGCACAAGTGTACGCGCAGACACAAGAGCACTCTTTATTCCTGTCACTCTCATACTCCGGTGGGACGACTATTCGACACGACCGGTGAGAGTTAAGGCGCAGGACCGACGGCTTTACGTGCTCTCCGAGGCACGGGGGTGAAACACCGCCAACTTCCCAACTCCGGGCTGTTACTCAGGCTTACTATACAGAAAGACTCAATAACTAAACTTGGCCCGACCCGGGACTCGAACCCAGGACCTCAGGATGTGCAGCCGTACATGCTAGCCACTACACCACCGAGGCAGTGATGCGGTAACAGACAGACAGACAGAGATACAGATAAAAATTCTAAAAACTATAGATTCGGCCTCTGTATCGACAATAATGTTTATTTCAGTACGATTTTACAAAAAATATTTAATGTACAGATTTGGCTTAGTTACAATTTTATTATATGTATACATTTTAGGTACCTATATACTGTTTAATATCGACTTCAAATCTTTTTTAAGTATAACTATGCCACTCCTAGGATGGATTTTTTCATTTAATTAAATTACACTATCCATGAAGTATGCATCATATTATTCACGAAAAAAGATTTTTTTAAAATACTACAATGGGCAATAATCTATCTATATCTATATATACATAAAATGCTTTGTCCTGACTGACTGACTGATCGATCAACGCACAGCCTAAACCGCTGGTCGCAGAAACGTGAAATTTGGAAGACATATTCCTTATACAATGTAGGCATCCGCTAAGAAAGGATTTTCCGAAATTCATCACCTAAGGGGGTAAAATAGGTGATTTAAGATTGTATGAAACTCTGTCATTCTTAACGCGAAATGCACAGAAAGTGGTATTTAGCTTTAAGATAAAAATTAAAAAATATATGTATTATCTTTTTTCAAAATTCATCCCTTAAAAGGGTAAAAAGGGGTGATAAAGTTTATATGGGCAAACAATTATTTATGATCAGAATTACTTGAAACTTCGTATTAATGCTCTTCAATACAATTAAATAAATACATGTTTTAGTATTTTTCGAAATTCATTCCATAAGGGGGTAAAATGGGGGATGAAATTATTGTATGAAATTCTGTTTTTGATGCATAAAAAGTGGTATTTATCTTTGAAATGAAAAATAAAACAATACAAATTCATTTTTTTTTCGAAATTTATCCCTTAGAAGGGTAAAAGGGGGTTGTGCTGTTTATACGAGGAAAAAAATGTTAAAATCAAAATTACTTGAACCTTGGTATTAATGCTCTTCAGTACAATTAAATAAACATGTACTTTAGATTTTTTTTTAATTCAGCCCCTAAGAGGGTAAAACTGGGAGGTGAAGTTGGATTTGTTGAATATATTTAAACAGAGTAACATAAGTCAAGTGCACACTTACTGTGTGGATATAAAGTAGAGAACGGAGATTATTCCAAACCCAAAGGAAAATTATGTATAATTTCTCGGCTGGCCACAGCAGTGACAACTATAATAAACCTAGAGCGCGAGACAGAGAACCTACCTAGAGAGTATCCTGCTATCTATTTCCTCCTTCTGAAGATTTGCACAACTGTAATGAAAAAGTCACCTTGGCTTTGTACCGGGATTGAAATGTAAGTAATTCATTCAACATCATAGTGGCCACTGTGTTTGCTGGATGTGCTCGAGGGCAATCAAAATTCATACCTCCAATACCACTGATAACTTCTGACTATGCCTTTAAATTTAATCTATTGTAATTCCTCCTTAAAGTTTGCTTTACAGTGACCATTCATATATCTCAGGGTCAGTCATTTAAAAAAAGCAGGTGTAGACTTAAGAGAGGATAGCTCCTCACAGGGACATTTTAGCAGAACCCAGAACTAGTAGACTAAACTAAGTGAACTTAGAGTTTTACTCTAGACATAATATTAAAAATTCGATATGACAACATATAATTTCAATGGAAATTAAAACTGAGCAAATTTTTCAGTCCACGCAAGCGTAGCCGCGGGCAATAAGCTACAGAAAAATAAGAATGGCACTTTATATTATATGTAACTTAAAAAGAAGGAGAAGGAGGGAGACTCTAACCTTCAGGTGTAAATAGCATTGGGTCTTTAAAAATAACGTAGATGTTAGCTTATTAGTATGTTAGTTAAAAAAACCCATATTAGCCATGTTACACGATTTTAAAGTCGCAAACATTGTGTGCGATTGTAATATTGTACGCTCTTCCTCTAACTCTGGAAAAATGGAGTAGATAAATGAGTAAAAAATACAGGTAGTAGAGCTTACTATAAACCTAAAATGAACATTTATTTACAGAATGTGTTATATATGTCAAACATCTTTTATGATACCTATTGGATATTTTGAGATAAGATCACTAAAATTAAATGTGTGTTCCTTATATATTTAAGAGCACGAAATCTTATATGAAATTATTTTTACAAATAATAAAGTATGCGTAGCGAAAAAGTTTATTTTTTCCGTAATTTGATCGCGGGCGAAGCCGCGGGTTCTGCTAGCATCACATAATATAATACACAATAAATCAATCCAAACTGAGTACCTCTTAGCAGAAATTGGTATAAAATTTCCGTTTTTATTTATATACTAGGTTTTGCCCGCGACTTCGTCCGCGTGGAATAGTGACTTTGCTCGCAGAGCTAGCTATCAGGCGGCGCGGCGGACAGCGCCCTCGCCGTGCATCGGGCCGAGAGCGCGCTCACCCATAGTCCGCGTAAAGTTAAACATGTATATTTTAAAACTATGATATCTCCTAAGATATTCATTGAAATCAAATGATGTCAAGAGCAATTTTGTTCAAAATTAAATACTTGTGATGAATAACGTATTTATTTGGATAAGGATTAATATCATGTTTATAAAAACACCTTCGAAAGTTATGCATTATTTTAGAACAAATTTGATTACCATAAAAAGGGTTATATTGAGTCAACCTTAAAAGATAGACATATGCTGTCGCATACTTTTTTTTGGAACTTTTAAAGGGAAACAATTCCGTCATACACGATTTTTGCGTAGCTTTAACCGTTTACGCAGCGCACGCAACGGAAGCTCTCAAAAGGAATCATCTTTTCTCGTTTTTGCAACATTTTTCATTTATGCTCCGCTCCTATTGCGTGATAGCGTGATGTTATATAGCCTAAAACCTTCCTCGATAAATGGACTATCTAACACAAAAAGAATTTTTCAATTCCAACCAGTAGTTCCTGAGATTAGCGCGTTCAACCAAACAAACAAACAAACAAACAATTAAACAAACTCTTCAGCTTTATAATATTAGTATAGATTTTAATTTAGTTTATTGTCACGATAAAAATATTATATGTAAATTGTATAAAGATAATTTACAGGCTTGCTGCACTTGAAAATATTATAAATAATCTCTACGTAACAAATCAATATTAGAATTAATCACTATAAGTCTCATTTCTACGGTTAGTCGTCAAGGTTGAATGACCCTGTCGTTTAACTGTGTGCCTAAACAAAGTGCAATAACAGCAATCGTATATTTTACTTGAAGATCCATATCTTTATTTTACCAATGTTATTTCTAACGAATTGGACTAGGACGGCTTGATTTAATAGCATACATTAACAAAAGAGAGAACGATGTCTAGGATTTTACAAAATCAATTAATATTTTTTTCTTCTTTTCTTTTGGAATGCTTTACAGAACGTAATCACTAATCATGATCACAGGAAAGAGACAATGATGGTGATTTTAATTTCATAACATGGCTATCCACAATACTATACAGAAAAATAGCAGAAAAGTGAGTTATCACAGGACAAATATAGAAAAAAATGTGAAAAGTGTTGAACAAAAATTGAAAATAAAAATAACCATGAAAACATCCGAAAGAATAGTTTTAATTAAAAAATGTATTTAATAAAAATATTACATAATACACATTTAATTCAACAATAAATAATATCATCTCCAAAAATAATTTTTAAATGATGATGATTGATAATACTGGTCAACACAATTTTTGTTTCCTTAATATGTTTTACTGTTATTGAGTAGTTCTATGGTCCTGATTATAAAAAAAATACTGGGAGATTGCTAACAGCTTTATTTTTTGAAATATAGACTTTTACTATTTTGACTAAAAATACAAGAAAATTAATACATATGTTAACAAAATTTCTATTTAACACAGTCAAATGACCTTTATAAGATTTCCTTGAATGAACGACTTTAGGTAGATCTCATTGCAAACTCCAGTAGTAGTCTGCCATCATATGTGAGTCTCACTTTCCCTGATAACGCTCTTCCATTGTCTGAATATCCAGATGAAATCTTTCGCCTTGCTCCTCACTAAAGTCGCCCAGATTTTGAGGAAATCGGTCTAAATACGAGTGCAGAAAGTGGATTTTTATGCTGGTGTTGCACCCTAGCTCTTGCAAGTTCGATAGCATGCACTCAACAAGCTCGACATGGTTGTCAGATTACTTGTTAACAAGGAAATTACTCATAACCAAAACAAATGAGTTCCAAGCTTGGAATTCGATTTCAGTCATTGATTTGACAAAATTAGGATCCTTCACGAGTTGCCTAATCTGTGGCCCATCAAAAATACCGGCTTTTAATTTTTCTGTGCTTAATCCTGGAAACTTGAGTGTAAGAAAATTGAAACATTCGCCACTTTTATCAAAAGCCTTCACAAACTGTTTCATTATGCCGAATTTGATATGAAGTAGCGGATAAGTTAGGATATAACTACATACTTCGATTTTCAGATTAATTCTTTTATTTTTTCACAACGCAGAAGTAGCAGTCGTCATGGTGGTTTCGAGGTTCTCGCCAAATCTTAGGTGTTACGAACTTTATTGCATCCCTTTTTCTACTGAGCCATAACCGTAGACACACAATACATTTCTAACATATAATATGAGGAACCCATGGCTTGTCCTGATTACACAATTTTATTTTAAAGTATTGATGATGTTTTTACAACGTCTGATATAGGTTTTATTTATTTATTTTTCAAATATATTCGCCACAAATATAGCAAAAACAATCTGAATTAAGTACACAACATCTTCTTGACGAAGCCATATCGAAAACAACAACAAATATATTTTAGTGTCCAACAAAAAAAGAAAATCTAATTAAAAATAGTAATTAAGGATAGTTAGCTATAACTCAAAAACAAAAGCTGTTAGAGAAAAATTGTTGGCATATTTAAAAAATACTTGTCAAATTGAGATAGAAAACCAAACAAAATCACAGAAAACAAACAAATTTTTTACTTTTGTTAATTTCAATGTGTTTTAAATTTTTATAGCATTATTTTTTACTTGTAGATCAATCGAAATAATTGGATTTTATTATAAAAAATATAAAATATATTCAATAATAAAAAAAATATTGAAGTTAAATATCATATTATATCAAGAAATATTGATAGGATAATGGTGTTAATAGCTCATATTTATACACTAGCGACTCTTCCTCGATTCGCTCGGGTTAGTTCCTAGGTAAGATTAACGGTTTGTATGGAAAAGATAGACTATATTATATTATTTATATATGTAGGTATGACCTCGGTTCTTCATCGTATGTCCTCATTTCTGATTCGATCTCGCAGGGAAACCCTGAGCATAGCCCTTTCCATTGCTCTCTGTGTGACCTTGAGCTTTCTTATCAGGCCCATCGTGAGCGGCCACGTCTCTGTGCCGTATGTCATCACTGACAACACACACTGGTCGTAGACTTTTGTCTTGAGACACTGCGGTATTTAAGACGAGAAGATGTTGCGTAGCTTCCCGTAGGTTGCCCATCCGAGTTTGATCCGTCAATTGACCCCTTTCTCGAAGTTAGACTTATCTAGCTAGACAGTTTGTCCCAGGTATACATATTCGTCTACAACTTCGAGTATAGAATCACCGATAGTAACAGGAGTGGTTGTAACATTGACATTTGACAGAATTTTCATCATATCCATGTTTATTTTTAGACAACTGGTTCGGAGACTCTACTGAGGTCATTGAGAATTATGCTGAGGTCCTCCATGGTTTCAGCCATAACCAATACATCGTCGGCAAATCTAAGCTGAGTAATGTACTCACCGTTCATGTTGATACCCAGTCCGTTTCAGTCCACGACTTTAGAGATATCTTCCAATGCAGCGGTAAACAATTTCGATGAGATGACATCGCCCTGTCATATTCTTCGCTGCAATTGGATGGGTCTCGAGTATCAGTCTTGAAGTTGGACTGACATAGTGGCGTTTTCATACAAATACTTCAGCACTTCAACGTACCGGTAGCGCTTACTTGGCACCGCTGAAGAGACAGCAGCACAACGTCTCGATTAAAACAAAAGCGTAAGGCGTAACAGTAGGCGTAGTCCACAAACGCCAAGCAAAGAGGCAAGTTATACTCCTCGGTCTTCTGTATAACCTGCAGCAGCGTATGAATGTGGTCTATATCTAAATATATCTACATATATACTATATACATGTGTATATATATATCTACGGTACTAAAACCTCCACAGAAACCAGCTTGTTCAGAATGCTGAAAGTCGTCAAACTTGCATTTAAGACGGTTAGTAGTGACTCTCGAAAACTGCTTGTAGACATGCCGACATAGCCCGCCGAATATCCATTCGGCATTCTATGTCGGCAGCTTGGATAAGCTCAAGTTGCAGTGGGCGGGGCACACCGCTCACAGAACGGACGGTTGTTAGGGATGAAAAGTTCTCGAGTAGCGGCCATGTATCGGAAGGCGAAACGTGGGCAGGTCTCTCACAAGGTGGTCGACGACTTGGTCAAACTGGAGCCCACTGGATGCGGATGACATAAGACCGGTTGTCGTGGAAATCTTTGGGGGAGGCCTATGTCCAGCAGTGGACGTGTTTGGGCTGAGACGACGGCGACGACGACATAGGTATGATGAGATGTATTTGGTTGTATTGTAACATGTTTTCCCGTGTGAATGAGATAATCTCCCGCGGTAAAAAGTAGCCTATATCACTGTCCAGCCCTCCAACTATCTCCACACAAATAATCACGCTAATTCATCACTCTATTTCCACGTGAAAGAAGGATAGACAAACAAACGAATAAGTACACTTTTATTATATTATATTAATTTATACATATAACAAATTTCTAACTGAGTCAAATCTGTACATTAAACATTTTTTAGAAAATCTTATTGAAATATTGATTATTATCGATATAGAGGTCGAATCTATAGTTTTTAGAATTTTTGTCTCTCTGTCTGTCTGTGACCGCATCACGGAAAAATCACTGGAGAGATTTTGATGAAATTTTAGCTAGTTATTCGGGTCAACGTAAAGTACTTTCTACTGTGGGCAAATTTCTCATCTCTGAGACATCTATACTAAACGTTAAAACGTAAGTAGGGACGAACCCGAGCGGAGTGATGTTGAGTCATTAGTGTAATAAAATATGTGTACTTGCAAAATAATTACGTCATTTAAATTTTCAATATACATGCATTTACTTAGATTTGGCAAACCAAATAGCATAGTTGGAAAGTTTCCGACTTTTGACTGTTTTTAACAAAACGTCTAAGAATTAAAGAAAAAGGAACAAACTATCGCCGTTTGCCTTTTAAAGCCTGCCAACTTGGCTGTATTATCCTAAACTGAAAGTAATATGACTTTAAATTGTTTTGCGTTCGATTAAAATTCAACTAGAAAGGAGTATAAAGTTTATTTTATAGCTATGAACACGTTTACAGTTTTTTTAATTATTAATAATTACTGATTAGTACCTATAAAGATCAATACCAATAGACTACTCTTCCATAATATCTGCCATACCTTATACCTTTTTTGTATAATTTTTTTATAAAGGTTATATGTTCAGCGGTAAAAGTAGAAAATACTGTATTTGTTAATGAGTAAAATATGCGTCAGTATAAACAAACACTTAACTAAGTTATTATATTGCTCCCGAGCCGGATAGAAATAAACCTTGATTCTGTGGTTCTTTGAGCGCTATTTCGTGTGTGCCCAGCAAAGAAAGCGAAAACAACTTACTTTTCAATAGAAAAATCCCTACTAATATACGATAATAAGTTTGAAAATAGTAACTTCATAGTGCTATATTTATGTCATATACTCAGAGTACATTATACATATAAAAATAATAAATAACTTGGAGTATCTCTTCAAATAAAATTCTGAGTGTAAACTGTACATTAAATAATTTTTGGAAAATTTTATTGAAATAGTCATTATTATCGATACAGTGACCAAATCTATATTTTTTAGAATATTTGTTTGTCTGTCTGTCTGTTTATCTGGGAACGCATCACGAGAAAACCACAGTTTAAAGATCAAACTGAAAATTAATACAATACTGAGTTACAATGAACAATTCCTTGCAACTGTCGATATATTGACAAGATAACTTTAATTGTCTCGTTCAACATTTATGTGGGAATATAAGTAACGTCGTACTAACACTCATCGTTTAACCTCTTAAATAAATGCCAAGATAATTTTATACCTTGCTTATAAATATTTAAATACTAATATTATAATAAAATATATAGTATGAAGAAATTTGAACATTAAATAACGTAAAACTTTCATGCTGCAACGTAATATTTGCATTTTTTTGTCGTGAGTTTGTCAGAGTTATTCGTACATAAACTATTTTCACAATAATGGTTATAAGTGTAAACGGCGCTTTTATTATAGAAAGCTTTAAGCTTCAGTCTTTCAAAAAGTCAGAAAAATCCAAAAAAATGTCTAGTAATATGAAAACGTTACAAACACAATAAATCATTGGCAATATTAAACTTGATGCTATCATATAGTGATCGGTAGATTGCACATTTTCATCAAACATTTACATATACGAGAAAACAAAATACTAGACCGCATAAGTAGTTTACTGAGCTGCTCAGATTTTCTAAAAGCTTTTGTTTTTAAATAAGAGATACTCTCATTTTTTTTTAAATAACTATACTATTATTTTTATTATATTATGTGTATTGATATTTCAAAAGCTTTTCTTTAGTATTTTAGAAATTATTATAATGTTAAAATAAATTATACTTTATTAATATTTTTATTTACTGTTTTGTTAGGAATTCATTTCAATGTTATATTTATTTTGAAATATGTTACCATATTTTATTATAATATTTGAAAAACTTTATTTTCATCAATATATTGAGTTTAATCGATTGACTAAAAAAAATTAAACTATTAAGTTAGTTTTGTTTTTGTCGGAGATTTATTATTTATACAAATTTTCTATAATATACCACAAAAATATTAAAAAATATTTATATTTTCTGGTACGATATGCATTTTCAACACGTTTAAATCACTTCCTTATTCACTATTATCACTTGTATAATAGCGCAAGGCTTAGGTAAACGCGTGTTATTCGCGACACGATCGGAAACTGACTGAGCATTGCTAGCTTAGCCTCCCCACCACGGTAATAGGTCGCAACAAAAATTATGCACATAACACACGTGGGTGGTTAAGATAAACCTATTAATACGTGTGGTTTCAATGGAACAAATAAAATATAATTAAAATGATGACTTATGATAAAATTACAATGGAGTATCTATTATCTAGATTACCTAGTTCTTAAAATATGAAAAATAACTAAATCTAACAAAATTAAATATTTTTTATTAATATTTTCCTCTATGTATGTAGCATATTAACTTCGACGATCGATTACGAACGTTAAAAAAATGTTTCTTGTAATTTTATTTTTTTATGTTTATTTATTTTTATTATTGGTTCTTATAGCATCGATAGAAATATTATATTATATACTCTGTGAAAATTTCAATTCTCTACCTATTGCATTTCATGAGCATACATCCCTTTGACAGACGTACGAACGGACGGACAGCGGAGGCTTAGTAATAGGGAACGACAACATGCCTACGAAAGTTGGCGCCCTTCAGGTACGGAACCTTAAAAATAAAAATAAAACATAAAAAAATACCCTTTAATTATTTGATGAAACGTACGTTACTATAATAATTATTGCTTCTATTACACAAGTCTGACATAAATAGTTTCATACCACGTAGTTTGTCACTAAAACTCTATTATTAAAATTTCTGTGATAATAGATCATAGATTTATCTAGGTTATAGAAGACTGTCCTAAGGTTCCTCCCGTTGGCGCTCGGCCAACACAGCCAAGAAGAGTTCGGTCGACAAAAATAAGGCTCCATCGGAAAGAAGTATGTAATGTACGGTACTTTTATGGGAAATCCTAAAGTGGGTTTCATAGTATAGTTGCGCAATTGAATATATAGGTTAAATTTTCCTTACAAATGCATCACAGCGTGTCCTTGTATCTTTGGCAATACTTTAGTGAGAGCTCATTTCTTTGACGTAATAAAACTTTATAATAGCTTGCTCTGTCAATTTTTAGTCCGGTCAAATTAAACCAAAAAATAAGAGTGAAGCTACATAAATTTACAACAAGCTGAAAATTGGTGAAATCGTTCAAAATATAATTATAAATAAAATTTGAAAGTTCCCCATCTTTCACCTGTATAGATTTTTTTTTATTCAAGGTCAAAGGTCAAAAAAATGAGTCTTTCGCGATTTTCAGCAAAACGGTAAGTTTTATCATAAAAATAGTTCGGAAAAAAATTATAGATCATAAAATTATCTATAAAAAATGTATGAATACTTTTTTTCCTACGCTACGTTTCCTAGCTACCGTTTCTGAGATATAACGATTCAAAAATTTGTAAAAGTTGTAATCTTCTTATTATATAAAAGGCAAAAGTGATTGACTGTTGTATCAACGCACAGACCAAACCCTTAAGGCTAGCAAATTGAAATTTCGCACACGTATACCTCATATGACGAAGGCATCCACTAAGGAAGGATTTTTCAAAATTCAACCCCCAAAGGGGTGAAATGGGGATAAAAGTTTGTATGAAACTTTTTATTCCTTGCACATATTTGCATGAAAATTCGTATGAATTGAGTACGGCAAAAATAATGAGTTACGTATTTCAGCGTTTGTAAAATTCAACCCCTAGGAGGGCGAAATGGGGGATAAAAGTTTGTATGAAACTTTTTATTCCTTGGATATATTTGCATGAAATTTCGTATTTTTCGTAATTTGATCGCGAGCGAAGCCGCGGGTTTTACTAGTCGTCATAATATGCTTGAGTACGCCTCTTACATACATCTCCAGAGTTGTGATATATGCTACAAATTTTTGAATCGTTATATCTCAGAAACGTTGGCTCGTAGGAAAAAAAGTATTCATACATTTTTTATAGATAATTTTATGATATACAATTTTTGTCTAAATTATTTTTATGATAAAACTTACCGTTTTGCTAAAAACGCGAAAAACTCATTTTTTGATCTTTGACCTTTAATAAAAAAATTCCATACAGAGGAAAGATGGGGAACTTTTAAATTTTATTTATAATTATATTTTGAACGATTTCACCAATTTTCAGCTTATTGTAAACTTATGTAGCTTCGAATGTCTAAATTGACCGGACTATTTCGTGATTATTATTTTTAAGTAAACTTAGTGTACAATGACTCTTTTTGTTCTGCTTTTTAAAATTATGTCCTATAATAAATCAGAAGACATCTCTTTTAGCCCACCTTTGTCCACGTCATTTTCACACTGAAATTTTTTGTAATATTTTTTATGTAATAAAGAAAATATGTAGTGAGAAATAAAACATTTTAAGAATGATAACCCTATTATAAATATTTTATACTGAAAAGTGTAGTAGGTACTACACCAATTCTAGGTTTTTATCGCATGCATATTTAGGTAGCATTTTCAGCACACGAAAGCTGGTTGATCGACTAACTAGTATTAGATGCACTAGAATTGCTTTTAAAGCGTTCTTGACTTATAGTGAAATAAACAATCTGATAAATTTAAGCTTAACTAATTATTTTTTCTTAAAATTTTCATTAGAGAACTGGTGTACAGGTGCACGTACACCACTGTACGTTGTTTCATTACTCGCCCGCCAGTATAATTAATTCATTTTAATCATAAAGAAGTTTCCCGAAGTATTTTTTATTATTATTTACTTATTTTAAAACATGTTTATTATAATTAACCTCATCTATTATATGTAATTACAAATATTAAACAACATTTCTTAATTCCCTATCTTCACTCTTCTTCATGAAATTTGTAATTAATATATTATGGCAGTAACTTTTCCTTAACCATAAAAAATAAATTCTAAATAAACTATCTAAGTGCCTATTTGCATCAAAAAGTATTTTTTTACGTTGCCTTTTTATATAAAGAATCGTACATAAGTAAATGTTACGCAAGACAGGCTTAAACTTTGCAAACAAAATTCGACGACACGTATGGCTCATTTTGTAGTGACCCTACTTGCTGTGCCAGCGGTCGCGCGTTCGAGTCCCGTTGGAGGTTTTCATTTTTGTGATGAGCATAAATGTTTGTATTCCAGTCATGGGTGTTTATATTTATAAGTACCTAGGCGACCGAACTTCGCTCGGAGTTTTTGGCCAAAAGTAGTTTTTAGTTTTTAACGCGTTTTTATGGCGTAACGCAAGAAATTATCGACCATATCTTGCGCGGAATTATGCGAAAGAAAACTGCATGAAAACATGAAAACACGCGTTTTTCCAGACATAAGGCTAATCTAGATCGATTTTTCGCCCCCAGAAACCCCTACATACCAAATTTCAGCGAAATCTTTAGAGCCGTTTCGAAGATCGCCGGTATAAATAAATATACAAGAATTGCTCGTGTATATATTAGGTATGTACATATGTATTTAAAGTTATATATGTGTAGTGTATCAACTATCTGGTATCCATAACTCGAGCTTCGTAGCTTACCATGGAACTAAACGGTGCTATGTGTTAATGACCCAACATATATATATATATATATATATATATATATATATATATATATATATATCACGTAGTTTATTACAAAATCGAAAGTACAAGAGTCATTCTCTACTGAGATCGAAATTGAGTAGTCAATTATTACTTCAAAAACTTTGTTTATATTTGCATCAAGTGTGATAAATACATTAATATAAAACAGTTGCCTTCAAGCAAATAAGTTAAAAATAAGTTAACTTTAAGCTATAATTAAGTAATAAATAGACAATACTATTTACTAGTGTAACTATTGAACAAGTGTATATTTCGCAGAAAGCCCACCGAGAAGACTACACTCACGTTTGTCAACTACATTTCAAATTTTATGTAATAGTAGGAGATCCCGATCTGTGGTGGACCCCTCACTCTTTTTTCAGACGAATTTTTTTTAAACCATAAAACATATTAACGTGTTGAGGGACGCGGGCACACCGGTATGCCAGTTAACAATTAATTTCTTAGAAATTATCCTGGAGTGGTTAATCAACACGACCCAAGGGGAAAATGCCATCGTACGTTTGGCGGCCTTCTTCAAACACATTACCTGACAACCAGGTATAAAAAGGTAAATTGAAGTAGTTAATTGCTCGTATCGTTTTCCGGAATGAACCAAGTATCAAAATGTAGATAATTTTGTAACGAATTTAATGATATAGGGTTGTCATACTAAAACATTTCCAGACTAGAGCTTTTTTTAGTAAAAAATAGCCTATAGTAAGTTTTTGGTGACAACTTCCGTGGGTCGTGTTTATTAATGTGTTTTATGGTTTGAAAAATATATTATGTCTAGAAAAAGAATGAGGAGTCCACCGCAAAGATCGGGATCCTAGACTATGACGCTTTAATAAGTAATTTAATTGCGTCTTATTTAAACTTCGTATAGGAACTTAACTTAAGCTTTAATATTTATTCATTTTAGCCGTCTTCAAAAAACGAAGTCTTTTATGAGGATGTTTAATTTTTTGAGTATACGAGTATAAAACAATACTATATATTATATATATAATTATATCCTTCATTAGAATTTTCAATCGTTTTTTTACGTTTAGCATTTTCACGTGGATATGCTCATGTGTTTCACAACAGTGAAAGGATTTTCAAAATGAACAAGTCAACCTTTGTTTACTTTTTGTCTCGCAGGAACTTATTCTGTCCTGTAAGAAAGTCTATGTCACTCACGCCCGAATCCTTTATACACCCTTTATAAGGTAGCTTCATCGTTTAGCTAAGCACAAGCAGTGCGCCAAAATTTTTATTAAAGCTTGTATTTTCTTTTATATCGTGTAAATTGTACACAGTGTAAGTTAAATATTAGGATGCCAATATGTAAAAACAAACGAATACTTAATTTTTTTATATAAATAAAAAGAAGGTAAAAAATTTATTTATTCAGATATCAATCATACATAAGGATGAAACGTTTATTTATCGACATCCGTATTTTAATATCGTTTATATCCTTCTTTGCCTTATAATGGGGATCTTCTAAGTGAGCCCGGAAATTGGTAGCGCTAGAAGTGGGACAAGGTCACCACTCTATCCGATGACACTTCACATTTTCGATACACATCAGGCTTATTAACATCTACTTAAACCGTATATAGTAATCAAAACTTTAACAAGCAATATAGTTAGTTAATCAATATCGAGTTGATCGATCTTGCTTGATTCCAGGTATAAGTTGTTTTAAATAACAAAATGAACTGGTAAAACACATAATGGTGATGATAACATAAATTATATACATAATTCTATTGTATTTTACAGTAAAAGGGTTTTTAAAAGTAACGGAGCAAATATTGATATATCAGCAAGAAAACATCGTTGATAAGAAAGTGTAGCGTGTGTGGTAGATTATAAAAAAAAAATAGCTATTTATTTGTAACGCTTTGAAAATATTTTTTTGGTGAAGACACTTTTGTATTGACTTTTGGATACTCGTAATGTAGACATCCGCTAAGATAGGATTTTTCGAAATTCATCCCCTAAGGGAGTAAAATTGAGGATAAAAGATTGTATGAAACTCTGTTATTCTTAACGCGAAAAGCACGAAAAGTGGTATTTAGCTTTAAGATAAAAAATAAGAAATATATGTATAAGATTTTTTGATTTTTTTCGGAATTCATCCCTTAAAAGGGTAAAAAGGGGTGATAAAGTTTATATGGGCAAACAATTATTTATGATCAGAATTAATCGTATTAATGCTTTTCAATATAATTAAATAAATACATATTTTAGCATTTTTTGAAACTCATCCCATAAGGCTGTCAAATAGGGGATGAAAGTTTGTATGAAACTCTGTAATTGATGCACGGAAAGTGGTATTTACCGGGATTTTCCGGTATAAAAGTAACCTATTTGTTATTCTCATGTATGAACTATATTATTGTAAAGTTTTATTAAAATCTAATTAGTAGTTTTTGTATACTAAGCTGTATAATATTACTATAGTTTTTTAACTATCCCACGGGAACTCTTTAATTTTCCGGGATGAAAAGTATCTAAAATGTTGACCGTGAATATAAGGTATCACCATGCAAAATTTCATTTAAATCGGTCAATAGTTTTGGAGATTAACCCATACAAACAGACAGACAGAGAAACAAAAAAATTTGAAAAAAAATCTGTATTTATTCTATTTCTCTTCTTACATCCCCTGACTCGATTTTTAGCATTTTTTTCTATATACAGACATTCTTTACAGTTTTATTAAATGTATATAGGTGAAGATTATATGTATAGATATGTAATCTATGTTTAACATCTTTTAAGATACTGGATATTACGAGTTACTATCTCTAAAATTAAATTTGTTTTCCTTATATCTTAAAGAACACGAAATCTTACCGAACTTATTTTTGCAAATAATAAAGTATGTGTAGCGAAAATGTTTATTTTTTCCGTAATTTGATCGCGGGCGAAACCGCGGGTTCTGCTAGTTTTAAATAAATGTATATTATAAGATCCATGTTATTTTATTTGTAAAACGAAAGTATCTAAAATATGTTTATTAAAAAAATACGTACAAAATATTTTAGTTAATTAGGTACATGTAATACCGTTTTTACCAGACTGCAAGGAAAGGGTTATGTTTTTCGCGCCTGTTATGTTTGTTTGTAGTATTCTTTATTCCCTCATATCTTTAAAACCACTCGATGGATATCTTTAATTAAGATATCGTTAGATTTGTCTCATTAGTCCAAGTGTTCTTAGATAGGTGACATAAAAAAAAATATGGGGGTTGCTAGATTCCATAATGTGAAAAAGAAAAAAAATGAAAATCGACGAACTATGTCAAGTGGGGTATCGTTGAATAGGTATTTAAAAATCATTTTTAGGTTTCTTTCATTATTCTTCATTTTAAATAACAGTTTATGATATATAATGATTTAAAGTTGGTTAACAACCATTCAGGCTAATTTTCCTACTTAAAAATACTTAAAAAAGCTGTAAATAAATAAATATATTATAAAAATAAAAAACTCGACTGCATAAAACCTAACTAAAAATATGAGAACAAGTTCACGATGGAATATAGTATTATGCAGTCGGAGACATATGTACATACGAGTGTGTATATCTCGCGGCAAGGATGAAACATCTTTTTAGTTAGCTTTTATGCAGACGGGTTTTTTATTTGTATAATATAATTTTTACAAGGATGTAATCATATTCATTATTATCTATACATTATACTTCTTTACTTTATTTGCTAATTAGCGACTCAACCTCGCTCTGCTCGGGTTCGTCCCTACTAACGTTTCAATGTTTAGTTATATATATATATATATATATATATATATATATATATATATATATATATATATATATATATATTGTCAGAAGAATAATGAGGAGACGTCATCATGGAAGGGATGACAAGTAGTGGTGGTGTTGTCGAACTTATATAAGCCTGTGCGCGCTTCATTCGGAACGAATTTTGTGTACTGTTAACTCGTGTAAGGGGAACCCCTGTCCGTTTGAGAAGTCAACCTGCCTATTTTTGTAATTTAGATTAATATTTCTTTAAATTATTAATACGTTAGAACTCTTTTATTTTTGTAAATGATTTTGTTTAAATTTCTATTAAAGTGTAAAAGTGTGTAAGTGGTCGTTATTGTTTTTTTTTTATTTAAATTTCACTTCTGGTTCCTAAAAATATATTCATTTTATTTCACATAAATAAATATTGGTACCTTTTAATTCCACAGATACGTTTTATCACAAAACGTCGATCAAGTGTATTTTTACTTTATATAGAAAAATGCTTAGAACATCCATAGTAAACACTACTTGGTGACAGTTTTATCACTTGTTATTATACTTTGTAACAACTAGGTCTGACATCTAAACATACGTATTACCGCTTTTACGATAAAGCAATCAGAACCCCAAGTAACACATTTTGTATGAATATACTATTATGGGTATAAATGGGTAGTCGCTATTATGACACATTTATTACGAATATCAAGCTGCAACAGTTTGAATCAATTTATAACTCAATCTTGATTTAAAATATACACCTTATCTTTCTTAACAAAGTAAAAAATAACAAGCCTTTGAAGAATAACTACAAGAAAGGAAAAATATCTCAAATTTATAGTTTAACAATTATCACACTGGCAAAGTTCATGTTCAAGCAGAAAATAATTATTACTTCACTATTGTATAACTAATAGAAAAATTGTGATACAAAATTTTTCCGGTGGATTATTGTTCATTTATTTATCTAGTGAGTCTCAGAGAGATTTTTCATTTCTTAAATTTTATATTAATATGTTAAAATATTTTTTTATTTATAAAGTGTTCGAAGTAGGCGTAGCTTGAGCAAGCCAGAGCAACCGTTTTAGGCCGTATTGTCAAACCTCTGAGAAAATTATAAATATTTGTCCTACAGTTCCAGGAGTTAAGACGTGTTTTAGGAAATCTCCTTCTCCTTTTAAATATTTTTTTAAATTTGAAAAATTTCAATTAGTTTTTGAATATTTACAAAAAACTAAACCGCATTTTTTTATTTTTAGTTAATTGTCTATAATCTTGGCAAAGTTTTCAAGTGGAACTTGATTTTTTTTCAAAAATCACCTACATGCCATTTTGAATCGAATGACACCTCGTTCATATTTTTCCGAGACTGCTGGAAAAAGTTGATCTAAAAGGCACTTGTTGACTAGGCTATTAGGCATGATGTTCTTAGTAAGAAAAAAACATGGCAGAATAAGTTATTGAAAGATTAGTGTTGATTGCCAAATCACGAAATGGTGAAGTCTCACGAAAAGCCTAGGATTTTGCGAATTTTCATATAAATAAAAAATATATTATAAAAATAAAAAAAAAAACCCGACTGCATAAAAGCTAACTAAAAAGATGAATACAAGTTCATGAAGAAATATAGTGTTATGCAGTCGGAGACATACACGTTTCGTCCTTGACGCGAGATGTACACTCGTACAGTAGCCCCCATATTTTTTTTATGTCACCTATCTAAGAACACTTGGACTAATGAGACGAATCTAACGTTACTTTAATTAAAGAAATCCATCGAGTGGTTTGGAAGATATGAGGGAATAAAGAATATTACAAACATACAAAGATAGGCGTGAAAAACATAACCCTTTCCTTGAAATCGGGTAAAAAAGATTCCGTACCTAAAGGATATATAGTATTACTATGCCTACAATATTTGTCATACCTTAAATAAAGTATACCTTACAAATCTATATATTATGTATATAAATAAAACGTATGTTTCTTTGTACATAGGTTTGCTCCCTGTCCAACTGTGATGAAACTTTGATTAGTAGTTTTAGGTAGACTAAATGTTTCTGACCAAAAAAAAATCTTTGTATATTTGTCCTCTATATGTTTCTAAGTTATTAATTCCAAGCGAAGTGATGGAGGGCCTCTAGTGTTTTATAAAAATGCTTAGAACATTTTAGCTTATAGCGCTTTAGCCTTTATACAACCTCATTTCATCAATCAACCCCAGCATTCCCTTGGGTATCACCTAGATTTGCCAATTATGCAGTGTCCTCGATTCTTAGGCTGCACGGAATTCGAGATACTATTTTGAAACGACACAAACGATCATGGCGTCATAACTGCTACGATTTTCACTGAAAATGAGAACACCCGATATACTACGACTACATTATGTACATATACCACATTTTGTAAAATGATCCGGCCGTGTATGGAATTTCGAATTTACAAATAATATCGGGTAACAACATGTTTCTATATATGCAATGATTTCAATGGGCCTAGCTAAATTGACAAGTACAAATTCAATTAAGTTTTACAATAAAACAAAAAATGTTATACTAATGTGATATTCATTCAAACTTAATACATAATTGTAATATTAATTTATGGATAAATACAATGCACATGTATGTATGTACAAGCGATGATTTTTTAGCGTGTTATTACGTAGGTAAAAGCATTCGTATGTTTCTGAAAAAGTTAAATCAACGTAAAAATAGTGATGCATGAGTTATATTTATTTTTCTCCCGTTGAAACCCATGATGGGAATTGATTACACCTGATCGAAGGTAGTGCAGTCTTATAGTTTATACAAACAAATTTTACGAAGAGGAAAAATTTGCTTGTTGGAATAGATAAACACTAAAACTACTGGAACTAATACGTAATAGATTGTACCGACAACGACACCGAGAACTATCAGTTTCGGTAAATAATGCGGTCTAAGTCGAGAGTAAAAGCTATAGTATTTTAAATGTTCAGTTAACTGAAAGTTATCTAAGAACGTGCTTGAACCAAGCGAAGGTAGGATTTATATAAGAACTAGCGTCTCACACCTTCGCTCCGCTCGGGTTCGTTCCTATTTACATTTTAACTTTTAGTATAGTTTAGTTATATTTTCCCGCAGTAAAAGTATCCTATATGTTGTCCCGCGTAACCAGCTATCATCATACAAAATTTCATCAAAATCTGTCCATGGTTGTCTCGTGAAGCGTTCCCAGACACACAGACGGACATACAGACAGACAAAAAATATAAAAGCTATAGATTCGGCCTCTTTATCGATAATAATGACTATTTCAATAAGATTTTCCAAAATATATTTAATGTACAGATTCTACTCAGAATTTTATTATATGTATACACTCATTAATCTGCCAATTTTCAGAAATGATTTAAATTCATAAAAATAGGAATTACAATTTACACCTCAACAATTAGGGAACCCCAAAAAAATGAATGAGAGACAAATTGAAATGGGCTCAGATTTAAACAACATGTTGAAGTGTTCAAGCGTCGTGTTCTGAATATTGTATGAGTTGACTTCGCGGCTTTATTCTTTGCTAGCTAGTTCTAAAGTTCTCAAAGTCAAATAAATGAAATAATATTGGTTACCTATCAATATTTATTTCATTTTTTCTCCTTTTCATTGGAGTTTTAAATTGGCGTCAATATAACCGACGATTACTTTATTATTATTATTGTTTTATACCCACATACTCGTAAATACTTTTTTTGAGTAGGTAAGCCATACTCGTATGTGTATCTATGTTTGAGTTACACTTAAATATAATAATAATAATAAACAGTGCCGAGTCTTTTTGTATGAACGTATACAGTAATGTATACGTTATAACGATTAATGTTTAGGGAAATTGCTCCTCGAGTATTTAGTAGGCAAAGAATCCTACAAATCTACCAGTCTTCAAAGAATTCTTAGTCGGTCGGATAGTTGAGGAGATCCTTTCGTTTTAGCTTTGTGAGCTGTTAGCTTAATTTTTTTGTAGCCTGTAGTTACATTAAAAATTTCTAAGTCAGTTTTTATCGGGTTTTGAACATTTTAAATTATTATTATTACTATTAAAATACTGTCAATTTCATGTTATGAATTTTACCTAAAAAATATATCTACTAACACCGTCTTAGTGTATATGAAAGCTAAAATACGATGGAGCAAGACGGCTTTACCCAAGCAAATGTATACTGTAGAGCTCACGTTATCATGTTTTTAATTAAATACAAAGTTATTCAGCACGAGACGTATATTCCCAGACATTCATTAAGAGATGATATCGAGATTGCAAGCGAAACCACACATTGATTTTATTTCTATCAAGTCCTTAGTATGAAATTAAGGTGATGCTATTAAATATCAACACTTCTTCTATAAATCACAATATTTTTAAGCAAGTGAAATTCATTTTCTGCCGTCTATACATGATATTTTATATAAAATTTTAATAAAAGATACATTAAACTAATATTATCGAGCTATTTTTATTATAACCAAAAATTAACATATAAAAGTCTTTTTTAACGCTGCACGTTCCTCTTAGTGCGGGTTGGCGGACTTAACATGTCTTTCGAAAACTTGCTAGGTTCTATCAGATATGCACAGGTTTCCTTACGATGTTTTCCTTCACCAGACAAGTGGTAAAATGATTCGCACGTGAGAATATCAAAGGTTCGTGACTCGAGATTTGAACCACCGGGCTACCACCGTTTTAACTGTTAATTAATTCATAATAATAAATTCCTAATTCCTAGTTAATCCTTAACAAAATGTAATATGACTGGTTATAAAAAACTATTACCATTTATTTCTACCACAAATGCTATCCTTAAACACTCTCAAGTAATTAAGTACTGAGAATGAAGATTTAAAGTTCTTAATATTTCATAATTTTCTGCATTCAGAAGTTTTTTATTGTTTTTAGAAAATAATATTTTTATTTTTAACTGACTTCCAATAAAGAGGAGGTTCTCAATTCGTCGGAATCTTTTTTTTTTTCTATGTATGTTCACCGATTACTCGAAGACGCCTGAACTGATTTGAAAAGTTCTTTTTTTGTTTCAAAACATATACTTCTCAGGTGGTTTTATTTAAATTTTATCGAAATGGGTCGAGTGGTTTTAAAAAAATGTACACTAAGTTATTTTTAAATAAATGTCTTAATCGAATATGACATTAAAAAAGTTTCTTTCTTCTTACAAGTTACCTGCTTGTCTACACTAAAAATGAAAAAATAAAGACATAAAAAACCGACTTCCAGACACTAAAAACTAAAAAATAACTAAACGGGGGTTTTTATTTAGAATAGGTACCTAATCAGATATTTTCGAAGTCGGTGCCAGCCAATACAAATTAAAGCACACCGACTTCGAAAATATCTGGTTACGTATCTATTCTAAATGAAGACCCCCGTTTAGTTATTTTTATTTTTTAGTGCCTGGAAGTCGGTTTTTTTAAGATTTTATATAAGATTTTTTTCATACATTATATTCAATAGATCCGCGAACCGCGAAATACAATGTTTTTGGACATTCTTCCTTGTGATACATTGGACATTATTTTTGTTTTCCGTTTATATTAATATTCTTATTTCTTTATCGTTTATTCATTTATACATTATTCGTTTATTCGTTTATATATTCATATTTCGCTATAAATTAACTTTTGCTTTCGGTTTTTCTCGTGTCTCTCGCCCTGAGCCATGGCCCTTTAAAGTTTCATTAAAATTGGATGTTTACATTAGATATCATCTAAATAACAATATATTACGTAGCGCGATATAGCATAGCTATTTTGTAGCAACGTATGAATAATATTCTTATCAATAAATATGTATTCATAAAAGTGATTTGCAATATTTATCATATTTGTGAATGAATCCTTACTAATATTATAAATGCTAAAGTATATTTGTTCCATTTTATCCTTCTCGCATATAGCAAACACCTGCTAGAACTAGACAAACATGTCTGAAAATCATAGGTTATAGTCCTGAACATTTGCTTCTTTTATCCTGACATATCAACCAGTATAGGGATATCACAAAGGCTCTCTAGGGGATGTATAGTTTGATTATGTCTTTGTGTAGGTCAGTTGTATATTCTAATAATTTCACTATAAAGTTTGTTTCATTATTTGACTGAAATACTAGTCTTTGAAAAATACTTTCTGTAAATATGACTATTTATCGAAGAAGGTTATAGACTACCTTATATGGGCAAGATAAAACCTCTTTACAATCCTTAGGAATAGAGTAATACGTACATAAATAAACAACACGAGCAGAGCCACGGGCTAAAGCTACGTAGTAACTTGTATCAATATTTAATTATCTTTATATATCCACTATTATCCTTGTTATATAGTGATACGACACCAATTTTCTGATCGCTATGCAGTCACTGTCACTGGAGCCCTATAATATTTTATGGCGGGTTAAAATTTAGCTATCGGAAAAATATTAATACATATACGCAGAAGAGAAATATTGATTTGCTTTCTTATTTTATTTCAATTAAAATTGAAATGAAACCAAAAAACCCTTATTATAAAGTTTGTTTTAACTTAACAAAACACGAAAGGAAATGTTTTAAAGGGACAATGTACTAAAAGTTGAATGAAAAATTGGGAGCTCTTCTACTTATCAATGTAGTAAAAATCATTTGGATTGCTATTGAAAAAACACTGACTTCGTGCTTGAGGATGCAATCGTTGTGTACAACAACAAACAATTTATTTTCCTATTATCTATACTTACATATAAATGAAATTGGAGTATTTGTCTTGCTATTATTTCGAAATAAGTAATCCATTATAAATTTACATGGTTATATACATGATAATACATTTAAACGCCTATGTGTAGTTAAACCATAATCCACTACGGTGGCAACCTTCATTTGTCATTTGAAAACTAGTTAGGTTCCTTCCTATGTTTTCCTTCGCCGTCGTGTAAGATAGAGTGGTAGTCAGGTCTCAATAAAAAATTTAAAGAAAAGTTCTCTATATGTCCTGTATATGTGTAATTATAACAACATTTTTACTTGCAGATGACCAATTTAAGCGATATGCTGAACTGAACGGAGATTGGTCATTAGCTTATAATTAATATAACTAATAGCATTTGTCTGTTGTTCGGTTTATTTCATTTTTACGCCCCAATGGTTTACTCTAAACGCGTATTTGATATATAGATGGTGTTGTTTTAGAAGTGATTTTTTTTATATTATACTAGCGACTCACCCTCGCTTCGCTCGACAGCAGATTTGTCCCTAGGTACGTTTTAACGGTAAGTATAGAATAAACTAATATATACATACTATGGGTATGTATAATGAACATACATAGATATGAAAAGTAGCTAAGTATTAAAAAATAAAAAAATATATCCCTTAATATTTTCTTAGATTTACGCGAATATTTGATATTTTAAATGAAACTATCTTTTCAGATTATTTCGCGGATTTACTTTAACACAAGTATATGTATAACGTCTTTGAGACGTCTAAAACCTTAGTCTCTCCCGTAACCATGATTGCTGTAAAGCATTCGAAACGTCGGGAACCAAAAAATCAAAATAAATCCGCGAAATAATCCGCAAAGATAGTTTTATTTAATATATCACTTACTTGAGAAATGTTTGATTTTCCATTCAATCTTTCACCCTCATTTTCACCCCCTTATATATGTTTGCCGGGATAAAAACTATCCTATGTCATTCCAGGGTCTCAAAATATTTCAATACCAAATTTCATTTAAATAGGTTCAGCGGATGATGCGTGAAAAAGTGACGGGCAGACAGACATACAGACGGAATTAACTTCGCATTTAATATTAGTATGGGTATATAAAGCTGGCTTTTTTAGCGATGCTGGGCTATCATCATCAGCTTGAGTTGAACGTTGATAAGTCAGTCAGTGTAATCATTCTTATTATATATATATATATATATATATATATATATATATATATATATATATATATATTACCGGAATAAGATAATAAGTATTGAAACATCAGACAAAAAATATTATATGGCTAACGCTAGTAAATGACTATTTTAAATATCTATGTAAAACGTACCTAGTGACGAACCCGAGCGAAGCGAGGGTGAGCCGCTAGTAATATATAATAAAAATAGTTATTGCGAGTGTTCCTTAGGAGATATATATATATATAAATATATATATATATATATATATATATATATATATATATATATATATATATATATATGTATTATAACGGACTTTTCTGTAGACCTTTTTAAGACCTACTATTTTGTAGTGCATTTTTTTGATGTATCTGTCAAGGCTTAGCCAACGTCAGCCATATAAATTTCTAAGGACGACTTGATAGAATCAGTTATTGTGTTTTCCCGTGGGAATGAAAAATTTTCCTGAAGTAAAAGGTATCTTGAATGTTGACCCAAGTAATGAATTATCACTGCACAAAATTTAGATAAAATCGGTTCAGTACTTTTTGCGTGAAATGTGCACATCAATATGACTATGTTAGTTTTATTATAGGAATAGATAAGAATAGATATTGCGAGTGTACCTTAGGAGATGGACATATAGTATCACAGACTTTTTTGTAGGCCTTTTCAAGACCTATAATTTTGTACATTGCGTTTTCAGTAAACTGTTTTGATGTATATTTTAAAGTTGGCTAACCAGTGGAAGGTTTCTAAAGTCGACTCGATAAAATCAGTTATCGTGTTTTTCCGTGGGAAAGAGAGATTTTCCTGAATTATAACTACTTATTCCGAGTAATAAGTTATTACTTCACCAAATTTCGTTGAAATCGCTTCCTTACTTTTTGCGTGAAACGCGTAGACATAAACAGACATATAGGCAAACAGACAAAATTTTAATATTAATTAATTATACATATTATATTAATCATAATAATTTTTTGGGGTCTATATTGTGTACATAATACGTTACAGTTATTGTTTTTTTAAAAAATATTTCAAATACAGATTCCACTAAGCTGCTGCTTTATTATAGTATAGATTATTGTCCTGTGGTTAAAGATGTTACGAGTATGTACAAACTATTTGTAAGCACTTTTTACATGAAGTTAAAGCCATTTTTGAAGTAAATCGCCTAGAGTTTGAGCCGATTTTTTTTTATCGCACAACTAGTTTACTGATTTTAAAACGTTGCTCGCTTTCTATTCAATCGGTTGAGTGCATCTATATATGTAGACACTGCTTGAGCTTTTCCTTTTATGTGTTCCCATATAAAGTGGGGGCGATTGTAAGTGGTTTAAGAAATAAATGTACATTACACGTGTAGTTGAGAAAAGGTCGATAAAATTTGACGTAGAGACCTCTTCAATTCTTGAGACGGACATACGTCTGTTTATCTTCAAAAAAGGAACGACTTTTCCACGTTTCATAGTTATTAGGAAGATTCTATTAGTAGACCATCATTGTTTGTAGTACATATTTGACGAAAATTATAACAGTTGTTCTTTCTTTAACTTAAAAGATGTTAAACTGCTATAAATATTATCTATTTAAATTAAGTTACAAATAAAAATGAAAAATTGTGTGAATATTTTCTGTATAACTAATAAAGTTTGCAAACAAATGGAGAAAATCAATACTGACCTACTTTAAAATGTTAATTTTTTTTTCAATACTTTATGTATATGCTTGTATATGATTTGCAATACTATATGTATGTGCTTATTATTTTCTGTTTAGATAGTTAATTTAAAAAATTAAGATTGGCAAAGTTATCTAATCCCTACGTACGCATTATTGTGCCTAACACAAAGGATTAAATTATGTTAAGTAAAGTAATGGATGGTTGAACATGACAGTTAAAACAGAATTGATTACTAAAATATTTCATTAGGGCTCAAAAGAATTAAAAAGTGTCACTGGTTGTGCGATTAAAAGACACGACGCTTGTTAACACGTTAATGTAGTTAAAACGGTTGGGATGAGAGCTATCGTAAAAAAGATTTTTCGAGTGCGGAAATTCAATCGGTGCAGTCACTCGCCTATAAAACTAAGATTTTATTTACTGACTTCCGTTTAGAGTGCTATACCGGAAATGCGTAAAGTACGCATTTTATTTTATATATAGCAATACTGTAGTTGAACACTAACCAATACTTTGGTTTGTAGAAATATAGATACCTAATAGTGCTTACTGTTTGTTACATTTATAAATAGTGTAATAGTTTAAAGAGAGAACCGGGAGCCTTGGGGAATTCTGTTCAGTAATAAGGAGACCTGCAATGAATTTAAAATATTAGATACCGTATATAGCACGTATCTTTCTGTAAATAAGCTTTATGAAAAAATAATTTTTACGGATATTATTGTAGTGAAAACGTTATAATGGTGCTTTACTTATTATTTTTTTTACTAAATGGTCTGACACTAAAAGGGTTGAGAAACGATAGCATAGACATTATCCAGGTAATTATAATTTATACAATAATTTAATATCTTCAAACGGAACTCTTCAATGGCTACTAGTTTAGGCTCATTTGTTTCGATAAACCCCAAATATTACGGATGATCAAAAAGTATTTTCTTTTTCGTTCACGTGACACGTTTGGCTCAGTTTGTAGTGACCCTACATGCCGCGCCAGCTGTCGCGGGTTCGAGTCTCGCTGGGGGCATTAATTTGTGTGATAAGCACGAATGTTTGTACTCCAGTCATGGGTGTTTATATTTATAATATGTAGGTATTAAAAGTTATACATGTGTAATGTATCAACTATCTGGTATCCATAACACAAGCCACGTACTCGTAGCTTAGCATGAAACTAGATGGTGCTGTGTAAATATCCTAATATATTTATTTATTTATTATTAAAAAACAAATAGATTTTTAAATATTTGAAGTTGAATGTAGAGTCATATTATCAAACAATGCTCATGTTTTAACGTCTCTACGCTCGAGTCCACCACGTCTCCCAATGATATTATATTTAGACCTTTATATTTTTACCTGTAAGCTTATTATTTTTGTTTGTTCAAAACTACTTTAGTATCAGGTATGCAAAAATATTATAATAAGAAGTGATAATTTCGGATTAGTATTTGAGATTTTATTTTGTTATATTAGCAATATAAATAAAAAAAGAATATAATTTATTTATTGATATGAAAAATATGTATAATTTAACTTAAAAATTACTTATATTAATATTATATAAGTAATTATTTTTGATCTTTGTTTGTTTACAGCAAATATGGTCACGGGAAAGTCTAAGATTTTAGATATCTCAATAATTATTATATAGTCATTACAGACCGTATTCACCCAAAAAAAGTACTTTAAAGCAAAAAAAAGGTACCAAAATTAACTTTATTTTTCAACCGACTTCTTCAATAAAAATTTAAATAATGTAACAAAATCCGACTTCAAAAAAAATAATAAATAAAACAAACACTAAAAAGTAAAAAATAACTGAGTGGTAGTTTTCATGTACTACAGATACTTAATCAAATATTTTCTAAGTTTCGAAATGTGCTTTGATTTGTATCGGCTTCGACTTCGAAAATATTTGATTAGGTATCTATGGGAAGTGAAAACTACCAATTTTTAACTTTTTAGTGATTTTTTGAAGTTGGTTTTTATTGCTTAAGTTTTTATTTTTCATTTTATATTGTAGACATAGTAGGAAGTAGCAAAGTAAGAAGAAACTATTTTAATAAAATATTCGCTTAAGCCGTTAAAGTTAGTTTGATGCCAATTTTTTTATGAAGACTGACAAACTAAAATTTGCTATATATGCTATAGTAAATGAAAACTACCAATCAGTTATTTTTTAAATTTTGGTGTTTTTTTGAAGTCTGTATTTTTAAATTGTTTTTTTTTGTTATATTTTTTTATTATTATAACCAAGGCTAATCTCATATATATTAAAAAAATACACACTTAGGGGTTTAAAAAAAATTGAAGTGATTTTGAAGAACAAAGAATATTAAAAATAATAAAATAACTACATCTGACGACTTTTGTAATTTTACTAAATATGCTTTCATTACAACTGTTAACAGCTATTCTTGAAGCTATAATCCTGAGTGTTGAAGGTTAAAGTCTTTGTCGAAGCTCTATTTACTAGTAGTAGAGGATTTTTGAAAACAATTTTAACACTGCTTTGTTTTGTTTAATTTTGATAAGTAAAGTTAGTTAAGCTTCGTTTAGATTCTAAGCTAGCAAACTAAGGACAGTTGTAATAAATAAGCTGTAAATTAAAGATATCAGCACGACCGATGTGCATAAGTTATTGCGTTGAGTTGTTAACATTAATTTGTAGATACACTTAGATTTATTTAGTATATTGTATCCTTTACAAGTCTTTGGTAGTTCAGTGGTAACATTCTCGCTTAGGAAACCAAGCGAAGTGGGTTCAAATCCCGGATTGCGCACCTCTGAAATTTTCATGTGAGAATTAGTACCAGCATGATAACCACTTGTCGTACGGTGAAGGAAAACATCGTGGAGAAAACCATGTCTAAGAAAACCTAGCAAGTTTTCGAAAGACATGTGAAGTCTGCCAACCCGCACGTGGCCATTGTGGTGAACTGTGATTCCCTTGATCGCACTGAGGGAGGCTCGTGCCTAACTAACATCGGGGCGTTAAAAAGGGCTGAATATAATAGCTATTAAAAAGTTATCTATCGAGGGTAAAAATTTTGAGAACACGGGATCACGGGTTTGTATTGCCTCATCTAATTATTTTCAATAAACGTTGGAGCTTTTATTCATATAATTTGCCACACGTGTTTTGCAACTTAATCGATTGAGAAATATCGACTTTTTTATATATATAATATAATATTTAGCAAACGATTAATGCCAGCTTTTGGAAAACTTTATTACCAACAGTAGCCTATAGGTTACTTCAGGAATATGACATTCCGTGTAAAAAAAATCATCTGAATCCGCCGTTATATACAGCCGCCGTATACAGCCGTTTCGGCGTGAAAAAAACACACACACACACACACACGTGCACATATAAAAAATTCCACTTATAACAGTAGTGTTATTGAAAAAAGAAATGCTACAAAAATATCTCTTTCCAGTAAAAAATCATAATTTCTGAAATCGCTTAAGAAGTTCTCAAAGCTATTTTCCAGAAACACTTCGTCCTTTCTAGATACTCTCTTTGTGGTTAATATTAAAATAATTCTTTCCATTGACTAATCCTTCGGTTGTTTTTGTTTAATTTTCAGAATATTTTTGTTATATTGATCATGACTAAATTAATATGAATTTTACTATAACGAAAGTTCAATGGTTGCCAGTACATTTTTTATTTACTTTTACTTTTAAAATGAACAAGTAGTAAATTAGAATTACGAATAACCTACATAAAGTAGAGCTATCAAAATATTATATATTCACAAAAATAAATATTTTTTTCCTCAAATCTAAAGACAGCAGAAAAATTAGATGTGAACGAAACAAACTGTTTTAAAGTAGGATATAAAGGCCGTTGTAATCCTAAATATCTTTTTTTTATATTTTTGATGAGTTCAAATTGCGACTTCTTGCATTAAATCAGTCCAAGAAAGATCGTTTAGAGGATTTAGTAATGCTATTAATACTCTACAGTCAAAATGGACTTAATTCAAATATATTATCCAAAAGCTTCAGCTTTAGGGGTCGTTTTTGCTACATTCAAGTTCTTATTTAGAAATGTGCTTACATTATCGTTTCAGCAATTGATCAACGTGAATTGACGTAGGTACTATAATAAATCATAGTTTTAAAAAACAAAACACGGCTTTGACTGAATGTAGGAATGGAATAGAAGAAGTGGAAGTGTTATGTAGAGATCGTAGCACTTAGTTCTTTCTAACCAAAACATAATGTGATCCCTTGAAGTTATGTATATACATTTGAACATAATTTATGAGGTTCATAAAAACAATTAAATTAAATAAACTCTTGTAAGAGCAGTCGTGTATCTATTTGTCTGTCTATACACTGTGTTGTTCAAATCAACTATGTGAAAATTTAGCATATTTAGTAAAAAAATGTAAAGTGATATAATTAATATATTATTATTATACATTATATTATATTTCTAAAAAAACTCGTTAAAGAGATATTGAGTAAAATTTCAGTGTTCTACACCTTTCACTTCTTATTTCGAAAAACTAAGTAGCCTAAAGAATTTAATGAAAAATTCTTTAATAAAGAATATAGGGCCTAACATTAGTCTAACAATTTTTTAATGTTCCCATAATGTTCAAGGCTCGGGTGATATTCTTCTATTTTTTATTTCTTAAATATCAATTAAATACATGGCTATGCAGTTAAATTATAATGTAAATCAAAATGGTTCTGCGTCTGAATGGGTCTCTCTCGACGTCAGAAAGTCAAACACAATGAGGAGTTTGTATTAGTCCCGTTATTTGTCCCTATGTGGTGTAGAGAAAACGAGGCAATCAGCTCATGCTCGTATTATTCCACAATCAATGGAAAGTGCAGTTTGAGAGTTATTAAGTGAACTTTGAAATGTTACGCTTTTCTCGATTTAATAAATTATATAATAATTAGTTGTGTGAAATTTGTTTATATTCGTTAATTAATTAATTAATTATAATTATTACGGTACATTTTGCAATTTCAATTATCTATATATTAATACGTGAAGAGAAAACTTTAGACACCTTTTTAACATATTGCATCTATGGAGGAGCATGAGCTTTGGCATAGTTAAAGTTTATATGGAGAAGGACTGTAGAAAGTAAAAAATTATTGACTATTTTTATCCACGACTCTGCTCGCGTATTTTATATATATATATATATATATATATATATATATATATATAATTACTTCACTGCTAAAAGATGCAGCATGATGTTAGATAACCTTCATCAATATTATACGAGTACTTACATAATATGAAGATGGAAAATTTGTTTGTCTGTATGTGCAAATCCCTGAATCTATGGTCTCTTTTCAAAATTCTTTTGGATTTTATACGATATCTATATAACTTTGAAAAAAGAATCTCAATATCGATTAAACTTAACTAATTATGGTTGATTTTCAGCCACAGAGGGATTTAATTTTTAAATTTCTAAATATTACTGTAATAACCCATCGAGGACCGCGTACACGCCGGTGTGTACGATAACAATTGAATTCTTGGAAATTCACACGGATTTCTTAGAAATTATCTTGGAGAGATTAATCAGTTAAAAGTATTTAAGCAAATACTACTAATTAGTTAAATTATTCGTATTTAAATATAAGGTAGTGGTAGTCCAGTTGCTTGGGAAAGCGAGTGAAGCAGGCTCATGTGCGAATCATCGCCAACATGAATTTGAGAGAACCTAGTAAATTTTAGGCATATCAAGTCCAACAAACCCTCACTTGGCCCACGTGGTTGACTTCCTAGTCAACCTGACCTGACCTGATCTCCCTTGTATTGAAAAGAGGATCGTGCCCAGCAGTGGGACGTTAAAAAGGGGCTGAATACAAATATATCAAATGTATATAATATATATCTATATTATTATATAAAGTGGAAGAGCTTATTTGTTTCAACGCGCAATCTCTAGAGCTATAAGTCCGATTTAAATAACCTAGCTCTACGCGAAATGGTCATAATATGCGAAGTCATAATTTATCCACCACTTTTTAACTAAAAGCGTAACGCAAGCGATTTTCGAATGTCATCTTGTTTTACTCCTCTTCTACGAGTATATATGTACGTATTATAAATAAACAAGTGGAATCTAATGGAAATTACGTAAATAAAGAATATTACGTTTGTAAAATTGTCTGACACTGCGACTTTTAACAACGGCACTTAGAAAGTTAGTGTTGGTACTGAAAAGGTGAACTATCAATCAATATGGTAATTTTATAATCTCACTATATTTTCTTAACTTTATACTCATTTTTAATTGAGAACAAAACATATTTTTAAAGCTAAATATGATATCTGTCGATAACTTTAGTATGAAAAAAAAAACATGAAATTGTGTAGATGATAATTAATATATAGGCTTTTTTGCAATTAATTATTATTGAATAGTGAAATTAGTTGGATAGAGGTAATTCAATAATATCATAGTAACATGTGATGTTTTACTAAAGTCATTATAAGAGTTTTGAAATATATTTTTGCTAATTCGATAGAATAACACTACTATAGCAAACGCGAAAATCTGTATGTGCATGTACGTATGTTTTTTATTCCTTTATGATAAAACGGCTGGACAGATTTGGATGTTTAGTGCATAAATAGAATGTGAAATGGAATAACACATAAAAAAGCAGACATGAGGACTGCCGACAAAAGTGAAAACTTAAAACTATAAACAAACAGTTGTTATTTTTGGATATTCAAATTAATTATTTGATCTTTAATTAAAAGTACCTGGGCGACCTAGCTTCGCTCGGAATCCTTTTTTGTTATATCGTATTTTTTAGATAGAAAAAAATAAAAACTTGAATAAATACAAAAACAAAAGTAGAAACTTTGTATCCTACCGGGATTCGAACCCGGACACCTGTGATTGTCATTTACCTCTTGGCCGCTTAACCACGATGCTTATGCACGAGTGAAAGAAATTACCGACCATACGTCGCGTGGAATAATGCGAAAGAAAACCGCATAAAAACTTAAAAACACGCGTTTTCCCATACATAAGACTAATCTAGATCGATTTTTACCCCCGAAAACCCCCACGTACTAAATTTCAGCGAAATTGTTAGAGCCGTTTCCGAGATCGCCGGTATAAATAAATAAACAAATATACAAGAATCCCTCTTTTAAATAGATTAATTTAGATATGTAAATAAAACTGTTTTGACATCTATCGGCACTATGAGTGTTAGCGTAAAAAAGTCACGTGATCATGTTGAGGGCGACATGTATGAATTTACTCCCCATCCAAACCTGTTTATAGAAGTTTTCACTTCAAAAAAATTAATGCCGTACTACCGCCGTACTGCCGGCGCTACCGGACGCACTCTAGCTAAGCCAGGATAAGTCGCTAGTTTTTCATAATTTAACGTTTTACATATAAAATATTAAAAAATGCTGAAATTTAAGTTTGAAATTCAATCTACACGTAGAAGATTGCAAGTACACAGCTTCCCTTTATCAAAGAGACATTACATTTCTTAAAGAGAGCGCTAGTGGAAAGACGAAAACTGTACTGCAGAGCTTGGATTCCTTTTACTTTAAAATATCTCATACACAGTCTGCACAAAGAAGTTTACAAGTGAAAATGTATACTACAACTATCATATTATTATATATTAATCTTTTATTATTATGTAGCCGAAATAATAATTATACAATATATACAACGTACAATTATGTACATGTATAAAGATTATCGATGTTAAAATAATTATTCTGTTATGTATAACAGACACTAATTGTTTAAAAACTTTTAATGAAACCCGTATTAAAATATTTAATTTCGATAATTTTTCAAACTTTCCCAGCAAATACCTACATTTTAAAATAAAATGTTTATACCAAAAAATGTCTAGTGTTGCATAGTTTTAAAGACCTAGTTCTCGTTAAACTGAATCAATTCCCGTTGATATAATGATGAAGATGATTGAGACGAATGATGATGAGACGAATGAAGAATAATTTATTGAGAATTCAATTTTGTTAGGAAAATTTCTTTTGTTCTTATAATTCTATGTATATATTAAAATAATTTTGATATTTTAAATTTTGTACAAAGATTTAAGATTTAGCCATTATAGTAAATTCCGTAAAATGATTTCTTTATCGCACAGTAGTGCTTTCGTAAAAATCGCTGAATTCGAGTTCCTTTAAGAACGGATTGGAAATATCAAATTTCCCAATATTGACAATTTTTTCTGTTGAATAATTAAGAAAACAACGACGAAAAATTTTCAAGTTACTTTCAATAAAGTATTTTTTTTTAATCTAAAGAGGTGATTTAATCATAATACCGATAGATATGTTCGTATAAGCAATGAATAGATAGAGGATATCATTTAGCTAATAACTTTTTGGGTAACATATTTAAAAACTTTAGATATTATGTACCTAGAATAAAGAACAACATGCAACATTTGCAGACGTACTCCTATAATAATAATAAAAAAAAAAACATTTTTAACTTCATCATTTAAAAGAAATTTTAATGTATTTAAATATTTATACAGAAAAACCTATCGAACTAACCTCTTATAATAACCCCAAATAGGAATAATTCCTTAAGTATTCTAATCGGTTGTAAATTAAATAACTATCTGTTACAAAAATGGAAATGGAATTAGTTTTCCTTTACATTTTTTTATCTTCTCAAGCAATTGAATGAATTAATTTGAATATTTATTCAGTACCTTTATCTTACCATTTTCCATGTTTAATGAAGTTTTTTCAAAACTAGAAACAATCGTATTACTATTGCTGATGTTGTCTAATTCATGTTGAATAATAAATAATTAATTACAGTAAGACATCGCCAAGCTAACGCTAATAGTATTATCAAATGTAAAATATTAATCATTTAAAATGTATAACATTAAACGATATGTGTCATCTTCGTTGTGTTGCTTGAATATGTAGTAGGTTACTATTATTATTCAAACGACGATTCTTTACGTAATTTAATGTAAAGGACAAGATATATTTTGTGTATTAAGTGTAGGTTACTAAAAATATAACTATACTTTCTATGCTTTAATGGAGCATTTGGTGATATTAATCGACGAGTGAATAGTAGTTTCTATCGATATGTTGGCGGCATTTCAAATAGTATGAAAAATTAAATTTGATATAACAAATTGACTGCATCCTGTTTATTAAAGTTATGACAGATATTACATGTTAAAAACATCGGTCGTTTATCAGAAGTTTTTCGCGAGATTGAATAACAAAATATTCTATAAAAACCTTAGCGTCTTCCTTATGTCATGCGTAATAATATTAAGTCATCAGTTTACTGCTCATCATATGTACATTTTTGTTAAATTCGCATTGCAGAAATAATCGAAAACACGATAGAATAAGACAGAGTTTCGTAACAATAAGCGGGTGGGGGTAGCAAGTACGTTTGTGAGGGAAAGTTGGAAACTCCAAAGTGGCACTGAACTCTGAACCTATTTGGCACTGTGCGCCCGGGGAGCCCGCGGGGCTAGCACGCGGGTGCGACCGGAGCGTGGCGAGCGGCCACGGCACCTCCACGCTACTGCGGCACGCGCCAACCCGCGCCGCCCGCCCGTCGCAGCGACGCATCCCCCACCGCCCCGCAGCCCGCCCGTCCCACCACCGCCCCGCACGCACGCCGCATTCTTGCCTTCAGCCTTCCCGTGACCCTCCGCACAAAGAGCCTACAACCCACCATACACCTTAACACGAAGGCTCTAACACTCGATGACGCGGCTACTATATCGCCAACACAGCGTAACTTGGTGACAACACCAAGTTACGCCATGGTGGCGATATATCAGTCCACTTGCCGCTTAATAACTAAAACTTAACAGCTTTACAAATAAAAGATAAGTATTTTTTTATAATTCCTTTGATTAGAACTTGCACTTTGTAATTTCATTTTCAGAGCCTACAATCTACGTATACCTTGAAAGCACGACGCTACTCTAATGCTCGATGTCTTGGCTATAGTCACCGAGTTACCCGGTTTTCACGATATACCAACCATAAAACTGTTATGTTAACAAAATATAAGTACTTTAAATGGTATATGCACTCTGTAGCCTTACATTGTCAGAGCACACTCTACACCTCGGCGCAACAATATGGCTCTAACACTCGGTGACTTGACTCTACCGACGACCGACTCTCGGCACCCCTCGTGTTGTCAGCAAAGTACATCGTTAGCAACCCTTGCCGTTTAATAACTACAATTGTTAGATTAACAGATATAAAAATCTATACATATAATAAAACTGTAGAGGTCGAATGTCTGTACATAGAAAAAAAATGCTTAAAACCGAGTCAGGGGGTTTCTCTGTTTGTCTGTTTGTACGGGCTAATCTCCGAAACTGTAGGATCGATTTAAATGAAATTTTGCATGGTGGTACCTTATATCCCTGGTCAACATTTTACATACTTTTAATTCCGGAAAATTAAAGAGTTTCCGTGGGATAGTTAAAAAACTATAGTACAGCTTAGTACAAAACAACTTATGCACCTAATTTAGTAAAAAAAAAATTTGGCATACTAATACCTTATACCGGAGAAATATACGGTTTCAGTGGGATAGATAATATAAATATTTCTTATTTATTTATAAGTATTATAATTGTTATCTGCATTAAATAATAGTAGATTTTCATCGATATGCCATAAAAAATATTATACATAGCAAAAACTCGTACAAAACCCTAAATCCTAATAAGTACTTTTAGTTAGTTACAGCTAGCTCACTATTTACGCTCAACCCATTAGTGTTTCCAATTTTGTTCTTCCGGGGTGATCATTTTACGAAATTACAAATATCCGTCCCGTTTGACCTGTTAGATAGTAGTAAGCAAAAAGTTGTACTTTTGTAAATAAAGAATTTGCTATGAGTATGAGCATGCGAATGAGCAGGCAAATACGGAATATACGTATAAGTTGTTTGTTACTGTAACACAGATGGTGTACAAATTATATAAAGAAGTACTGATTCAATTGAAATAAGCTGTTAAATAAAATGTTTCATACTTTAACAATACGTTTTATATTTCAAGTGCTTAACATAATATATTATATATTATAACAGCGATCTGTCTTCGCTTCGCTCGGACTATTGATATACACGACTAATATCCCACGGGATTAAAACCTAAGTTCGTCTTAAAGGTAAAAGCTACATGCGTGTGAAGTAGAGGCAATTAGGCGTCAAAAGAAGAAAATAAAATAAAAAACGCATTTGTATAATTATTTGAAAGTTAGAATCTTAAGAACTGTGAAGAAAATGTTTCACTAACTTTAAAGACCGTTTAGATTTAAATGCATAATCGCAGTAAAGTCACTGGTGGCAATAAGTGTATAAATAAAAATTCAAATTGCTACCAGAGGTGAAACTGAGGCTTTAACACGGCAGATTTACGGTTACCTCCCTTGGGACCAAGCGGATGTGACCAAGCGCTACAAATACGGAGACGAGACATAATAAAGTCGAATCATTTAATCAGGAAAGCTTTTTGCTTTAAGTAGGTATATTAAATAGTTTAAATTTAGGTTGTTACTGATTTAATGACATAATAATTATATTATATGATATTTGAATTTGGTATGAAAACAAAATAGAAACTTAGAGGAAAAAAGTCTTTACAGCAAAAATAGGGCGATTGAACCATGCTTAACGATAATTGTCAATGACTGATGAATGCCAAGGGCAGTTAATGGGAGGTTGTCGTGTGTGGAAAAGGAACAGAATACTTTTTAAAAAGAAATCGACATTAACAGAACTATTTCGATTAAGGTGTTATTAGACTATTTTCTTTGCTTTATGTATAAAAAAGGCAAGATTTTAACAAAATTAAGAGTTTAAAGTTAAGTGATAAACGAGAATAGATACGAAGAAGTGTAAAGTGAAGCGAATTGATATAATAAATTTAATACTGGAATATAGCGCTCTGTGACTGATATAAATTAATTTTGAATTAAGAAATAAAAAAAAAAACCAAAACGCAATAGCTTATTCACTGAGGCCATTTCAATGAGCCTAAACACGATATCTCTGCAGTATTTTAGTAAAGAGTTGAGTATCATGCAGATACCAGGTGACGCTGCAGTACCTCGCTTAGGTTACCTTATCATTGCGGTATTATTAAAGTAACGGGACACCAAATTTCCAATCAATTAGATCCGTCGAAGTTGTTCATTTACTTTTACCGTTAAAAAAAGTTGATAGCCTGAAAACGGCTGTAAGATAAAAAAAAAACCTTTTTTTTAATCGATTTAAAAAGGAAAATAATAATACTTTCTTAGATTTACGCGAATATTTGACATTTTAAATAAAACGGATTATTTGACATTTTAAATAAAGCGGATTTATTTTGATTTTTGGTTCCCGACGTTTCGAATGCTTTACAGCAATCATGGTCACGGGGAGCATTCGAAACGTCGGGAACCAAAAATCAAAATAAATCCGCGAAATAATCCGAAAAGATAGTTTTATTTAAAAGGAAAATAATATTTTATTATTCACATGGTACAGATTTTATTAAGATAAATTTTAATTTTCAATCAAATGTTCTAATGATACAGAAAATTATATTCTCCAAAAAAAATAATACAACATATAATAATACAGGGATGCAACTTTTTTATTATTTCAAGTAAATATTTTTTTAACAATATTCATTTGATATGATTTCATTGTTCATCTATATCTATATATACATAAAATGCTTTGTCCTGACTGGATGACTGATCGATCGATGCACAGCCTAAACCGCTGGTCATATTGCTTATTCAATGTAGGCATCCGCTAAGAAAGCACTTTTCGAAATTCATCCCCTAAGGGGTAAAATAGGGGATAAAAGATTGTACGAAATGCTGTTATTTTTAACTGAAATGCATAGAAAGTGGTATTTAGATTTAAGTTGAAAAATAAGAAATATATGTATTAGTTTTTTTTCGAAATTCATCCCTTATAAGAGTAAAAGGGGGTGATAAAGTTTATATGGGTAAACAATTATTTATGATCATAATTACTTGAAACTTGGCATTAATGTTCGTCAATACAATCAAATAAGTACGTGTTTTAGCATGTTTAGAAATTCAATTCCATAAGGGGGTAAAATGGGGAATGAAAGTTTGTATGGAACTCTGTAATTAATACACGGAAAGTAGTATTTACCTTAAAAATGAAACATAAAACGATACAAATATTGTTATTTTTTTCAAAATTCAATTAAAAGGGTAAAAGGGAGGCTGTGCTGTTTATATGGGGAAAAATTGTTTATGATCAAAATTATTTGAAACTTGGTGTTAATGCTCTTCAATATAATTAAATAAATATATGTTTTTTTAGAATTTTTCAAAGTTCAGCCCCTAAGGGAGTAAAACTGGGCGGTGAAGTTGGAGTTGGTTGAATATATTTAAACAGAGTAACATGGCTCAAGTTCTCCGTAAGTACACACTTACCGTGTGGGATATAAAGTAGAGAACAGAAATTATTCCGAATCCATGGAAAAATAATATATTAGTAATAATAATAATATAATAGCCGAGAAGTTTCTCGGCTGGCCACAGCAATGACAACAATAACAGACCTAGAGCGCGAGAGAGAAAACCTAGGTAGAAAGTATCCTGTTATTTGTATACTTCTTCTGAAGGTTAGCACACCAGTAATGAGTCTCCTAAATTATGTAACAAGATTAGAATGTAAGTAATTCATTAAACATTAGAGCGGCCACTGTGTTTGCTGGATCTGCTCAGGGGGTATCAGTATTCGTATCTCGAATACCACTGATAACCTCTGACTACACGTTTGAATTTAATCTATTGTAATTCCTCCTTAAAATTTGCTTTACAATAACTATTAATATATCTCAGGGCCAGTTGTTAAGAGTAACAGGCATACACTTAAGAGAGGATTGCTTCTCACAAGAACATTTTAATAGAATCCACAAATAGACAGAACATCCACCAATGTGGTATATTTGTAGTTGTTTTTTTAGCGCAGACTAAGTTAAGTGAATCTAGAGTGATTATATAAATGAATACATAATATTAAAAATTCTATATGATAACATATAAATTCAATGGAAATTAAAACTGAGCAAATTTTTTTCATTGAAATATTCTAATAATAGTTTAAATAATTTTTAATGGACTATTTATTCACTTGCGTAACCAAACGTAAATGTTTCTGTTATAAAAATGGAAACCAATCCTTTTTTCCCCTCTCATGGCGCGCCTAGAGAAGTTTCACTTCAAAAAATTAATTTAAAATCAGTTCATCCGTTTGAATGCTACAATACCACAGATAGATAACTAGATACATAGATACACATGTTATACTTATAATAACTCCCCTCTTTTTGCGTCGGGGGCTAAGAACGTTCCTGTGCGTATACCTAGAATGTACATCATATGTGAACTTAGCAAACAATTCTCATATAATGGCAATTAAACATCTATTTCACAATTGATTAACATTAATTTCTGATCCCAGAACACAAGTTTGTATTGAATATGTATGAGATGCAAACACAGAAGTAAATGAATAAAAAGTAAATAATAAATAACTATATAATAACACATTTAACGAAATTGGTCAACTTGTATAGAATTATACAGTCAAACGGCTCTTTACAAAAAAAGACTAAATAAAATATGAAATTTAATAAAGATGAATTTATTCCCTCCCGGACAAATTCTAAGAAATCCGTGCGAATTTCCGAGAATTCAATTGTTATCTAGCACACCGGTGTGCTCGCGGTCCTCGAGGTGTTATAATAGAATCCTGGGCCCTTGGCATATTTAAATAATAGCAATTCGTTAGCTAAGATGTGTACGATACGATACGAAGATGTATAGCTAAGATGTGTGTGTAAGCTGTGTACAAGTTTTTCTTTTGTTTTTTTTTTTCATTAAATACTGTATGCCCTTACTCAGGTGTGAAGTGAAAAATGCAAATTATCAAATCTAATTACACCTATATTATACAATATGTCTCGTATTGTATAATATAAGTGTGTATATATATATATAGTATATAAAGGGTTTAGTATGAAATTTGCGGTGTGATTTGAACCACTGAAGAAAGTTTTACTGTCGTGTACAAACATACAATGAAATTGTTATGTATCAACAGAATAATACATTATCCTTGATGTGTTTAGAGGACGACCCTAATAGATAAAATCACATCAAAATAATCATGGTTTTTTGAACATTCTCTTTTCATGAAAGGATGCCTTATTAAAATTGTCAATACATACGAGTATGTAATGTCAAATAACCCAAACTTTCTGCTGTAGTTTTCTGATATTAAGAATAACATTTTTAATTGTTATCTCTCTCTTTGTTTTACTCGTAAAGATATATCTGGAATTATAATTTCGCATATATCTTATGATCACAACTAATTAACATAAGTTCATTATCTTCATCAATAACAGGTATCTTATTTCCAAAATAATATTCATAGAAATTAAAGAAGTTCTTCGAAATAGTCCTTATCCCGTGGGAAACTTTATATTAAATAAAAAATGGAAATCTAAATTTAAAAAATGCACAGGAAAGGATTTATTTTGGATACTTTATGATAGAATCAATGATTTATTGTTCAGTTCTGATAACAAATATAAAATTATAGTTTAAAATAAATTCATCTTTCAGATGACATTAGTGAAGGTAAATAATATCTTATTAGATTTGAATATTCAAGGATATTGAATATTTATCATTAAATATATATTTTATATTTTTAAAAGATTTATATTTGAAATGCAAGATTAAAAGAAGATTACACGAAATGTTAAGACCTTTCCAATATCGTATAAAAAAATTAAAAACATCACAAAGGAAAATTATGATTAGTAAAAGAAAATATTTGTTACAAAAATACTCCAGGGCATAAAATATGTACTTAATTTAACGTATATAATACACAGCTTTAACTTAAAAGAAATGAGCCAACTGTCTGGTTCGTCTAGTGGTTAGCATATTAGTATGCAGATCCTGAAGTCAAAACCCAACCCAGGTTGGGTTCAACTCTCGGTTCGGTTTCACATATTATGTGCCTGATTCGATCGTGTTGAATTATCGTCCCACAAGACTTTGAAAAAGAAAGGAATTGTGATATGCGCTATCTCATGTGAAGATGAAAAGTGTGAAACTTACTTCAAGCCGCCAATTTTCCTGTTTTTTTTTTTACAGTCTGTTGTTACTTTCTTCTCTCTCTCTTTCTCTAAAAAATAGAGATAAAGAGAATATTCCTTACCTTCAGGAGTTTCAAATTTAAATTATTTTTTTTTAACTGTGGTATGCTCTACTGTTAGTAGAGCTGTAGTCTGTTATCATTTTTATTAATTGAACGTTCAAATGAAATGAAAATAAACATTGTTTATCGCAAAAATATTTATTTTTAACCAATAAACAAACAGCGACAGTTAAATTTTATTTTCATAAATTCCTAGCGAAAAGCTGCCTTCGCTGCACGTAATTAAAAATAGGATTTAGTAACTGTTAGAGCGAAAGGCTCTAATCGATGGCCTTTTTCTCGTTTCGTTTGTTTCATATATTAACATATATGTATATGAAATATTATTAAAGGAATAATTCTGTTTATATTCAAATGGTTCATATAAACAGAATAATTTCTTTAATCATTTTGCATATGCATATATGTTACATTAATTTTATACACAAAACTAGCGACTCACCCTCGCTCCGCTCATGTTCGTCCCTAGTGAATTTTCACGCTTAGCTCAGAGATAAGATATTTTCCCGCGGTAAAAAGTATCTTATATGTTGACCCAGATAGCCAGCTATTACCATACCAAATTTCATCAAAATCCCTCCAGTGGGTTTTCTGTGATGCAGTAACAGACAGACAGACAGACAGACAGACAAAAAATCTAAAAACTGTAGATTCGGCCTCTCTATCGATAATAATGTCTATTTCAATAGGATTTTCCAAAAAATATTTAATCTACAGATTCGGCTTAGTTAAAATTTTATTATATGTACTAGCAACTCACCCTCGCTCCGCTCGGGTTCGTCCCTAGTTACGTTCTAACGTATAGCTCAGAGATGAGATATTTTGCCGCAGTAAAAAGTATCCTATATGTTGACCCGGATAACCAGCTATCATCATACCAAATTTCATCAAAATCTGTCCAGTGGTTTTCCCGTGATGCGGTAACAGACAGACAGACAGACAGACAAAAATTCTAAAAACTTTAGATTTGGCTTCTGTATCGATAATAAAGTCTATTTTAATAAGATTTTCCAAAAAATATTTAATGTACAGATTCGGCTCAGTTACAATTTTATAATATGTATAGATAGATAAACAATGACTTTGATTTGCACAATGGAAATGGATACAAAACTTTTTGAAGTTATATTTCTTTTGGGACGTTTGGAAAAAATTATGAGAGTAAAATTTTTACGATGCCCACGCACACCGACAGCCAAAAAGCGAGATGATGAAGTTAGCTGATAACTGTTTGTTGCCATGGTAACCGTTGTTATTGTCTGACAAAAGATATATAATATCATATTCTTTTCTTAAATGATCTATACATATTATAAAATTCTAACTAAGCCGAATCTGTACATTAAATATTTTATGGAAAATCTTATTGAAATAGTCATTATTATCGATGCAGAGGCCGAATCTATAGTTTTTAGAATTTTTGTCTGTCTGTCTGTCTGTCTGTCTGTCTGTCTGTCTGTCTGTCTGTTACCGCATCACAGAAAAACCACTGGAGGGATTTCGATGAAATCTGGTATGGTGATAGCTGGATATCCGGGTCAACATATAGGATACTTTTTACTGCGGGAAAATATCTCATCTCTGAGAAATCTATACTAAATTTTAAAACGTAAGTAGGGACGAACCCGAGCGGAGCGAGGGTGAGTCTCTAGTACTCTATAAATATATGATTGTAATATGCCTGATATGCGTTATTTAATTATTTTATTAATTTATCACTCCTTTTACAAACAGAGAGTTATGAGATACCGGATGAAATCTTTTTATTTATATATTGAAATCTTTTTAGCTATTTAACTAACTAATAGAACAACTGTTACGCCAAAGAAGTATAACTTCTTACGTTAGTACATAAGTACACAAACACATTTCTTTTATATGTTAAAAGCGTACATTTAGGTTGGACTACAATTACTACATTGCTTTTAATGGAGATTTCATCTGTCTCTGTCCGTCTGAGATGTCTTCTATCTGTACTATAATAAAGCAGTTATAAGCTTATAAGACAGTATAGAAGAGTATTGGAAAGGTCTTAACATTTCGTGTAATCTTCTTTTAATCTTGCATTTCAAATATAAATCTTTTAAAAATATAAAATATATATTTAATGATAAATATTCAATATCCTTGAATATTCAAATCTAATAAGATATTATTTACTTTCACTAATGTCATCTGAAAGATGAATTTATTTTTTAAACTATAATTTTATATTTGTTATCAGAACTGAACAATAAATCATTGATTCTATCATAAAGTATCCAAAATAAATCCTTTCCTGTGCATTTTTTAAATTTAGATTTCCATTTTTTATTTAATATAAAGTTTCCCACGGGATAAGGACTATTTTGAAGAACTTCTTTAATTTCTATGAATAATATTTTGGAAATAAGATACCTGTTATTGATGAAGATAATGAACTTATGTTAATTAGTTGTGATCATAAGATATATCCGAAATTATAATTCCAGATATATCTTTACGAGTAAAACAAAGAGAGAGGTAACAATTAAATATATTTAAATAGAGTTATACTATTATACTTACATTTATAATTTTAAAATCCTTGACATTTTCAGTTACGATCCCTAAAATTAAATTTATTTTCCACAATACCTTAAGAAATAATATGAAACACGAACTTATTTTTGCAAATAATGAAGTATGTATTGCGAAAAAGTTTTTTTTTTCATAGTTTGATCGCGGGCGAAGCCGCGTTTTCTAATAGAATGTAAATAAAATAGAATTTATGTTTGTTTGGGTGGTAACTGTTATAAGCATAATAATGTATAATTGGTAGATACAATATATTTTGCAATTGAAATCTTGTGCAAGTAAACCCTTCTTCTAAAATCTTGTGTGACAGTGTTACTCTGTATACCTAATACAATTTAAACTGAAAAACACATTAGAAAATAGTATAGTAAAATAGAGGTTTAAGTTAACCAAACGTCATTGTGGATGAGGCAATAAACCTATCACACGCTTATTATAATCATTTTGGTAGCCTTGTAATCTCTCTTAATCTTAATTAAATTTCGGTTGTATACTAATCATCAATTAATTCACTTGTTTAATAATATATTTAGTATAAATAGTTTTGTAAGATATCTTTTTGTTTAGGTTTAATTGATATTATAAAGAAAATAAGCATTAGCCTGTCTGAGCATTGTCTGAGTATTTATTAAGCTGAGTATAAATAGGTATTGTCCATTACCAAGTATATATAATATGTGCTTTTAGGCAGAATGATAAGTCGCCGGCCATAATCAAATTACAAGAAGCTAAAAATATATTCAAATTATAAGACGTCTGCCTTATTTACTTTACTTTTATTGTTTTAATTTCGACGAAAAAGCTAAATAATATTATTTTATTACTAAAAAAAAGCGATTAACCCTCGCTTAGCTCGAGTTCGTCCCTAAGTACATTTTAACAGTTAATACGGATATCCCACGGGAATCATACATTTTTTCGGAATAAAAAGTAATTCCAGGCATATATATAATCTACCTTTGTACAGAATTTCATCCAGATCTGTTCAGCCGTTCTGGCGTGATTAAGTAACAACCATCCATCCGTTCAAACTTTCGCGTTTACATATTATAATACTTATAGGATCACTTATCCTCACTTTGTTCAGATGCGACCTTAAATATCTAACAGTAGCCATTATGTTACTTCAAGTCATAGTCTATATGTGTACTATTTTTGTATCCAATTCTCTTCAGCCGTTTTAGCGGGATCTGTTTTATCTCTCCATTGAATTGCAGGGACATACAGGAGCCCTGTCCTTTAGAAAGCTTGCAAACAAAACAGAGTCACCTTACCAAGGGACTATAATTAAAAATTAAAGATTTATTTGTTGTGAGGCATCAGCTGATGTCCATTTCCAAATTACCAAAGTGAATTGTCCAAATATGATCACCAGCTAATACGTAAAAATAATGAGACATATTGAAAACTAAATGGAACTACGGAATAGAGCCTGTATAGGTGACAAATGACACCCAGACTAATATGTAGTGCTTCAACAGCGTTGTCTTATAAGGATGCTCAGAAATATGTACAGTGTACACCGGTTTTATTTTTACCTGGAATTTACAGGTTCGTGGTTTCGCCACTTATCACCGCATTTGTTCAGAAGGTAGCTTGTTATTATTATTATATTATAAAACTAGCTGTATTTTTCCTGTACATTATTATTGAAATAAATTTCATATTTAATTAAAAACCTAAACAAGTGCCTAAAGTACTATAACAAATAATAAAATAATCACAGACTAGACGTCAGGATAGAATTAAACTCATTAAGCCATTTTCACGTTCATGTTGACATTGAAACAAAAATAGTCCTTAGACAAAAATTATAAAAATAAAATCAACACGATTATAGACGGACATCACTAATATGAAATATTAATAAATGGGATCACGTAATGTCATGTCAACGTAATAAACGCGCTCGCATAATCGTTAGTATTTAAATTATTTATATAAATTATTGATTTTTCTGTAGGTACTGCGACCTTTTTATTTTATTGATTTATACGTTATTTTTTGCGGAGTATAAGATTATCAATTTTAATACATACCTGCCAAAATCAACAAACTAAGTAACACTACTAGGCAAGGATAAGTCTCTAGGTCAATATAAAGATTAATTCTATTCAGAAATTACATTCACACCCTACATGTACATTTGTCATTCTTTTATTTTTCTGTGAAAGATTTAAAAAAAAATAACTATATAAAAGTACATCCTAATTAGGTTGTACAGAAAATATGGACATATAGTCAGGCAGCAACTAATATTTTATGGCCGATATAATAATTATTACTTGCCCCAATATTCAATGTTCACCATTAACTTTTTGGGCTTCAATTAATAAGCGTTTATAAGTGATAAGCATTTATATTAATAAGATTTTATATCAATAGCAAAGGATTTTTTATAACATGATATCCTTTTTTAATTTTAAAAGAAAAGTACATAGATCAACTTGTATTTTATAGCCAAATACAGTTGAAACCTTAAAACCACGACTAGCTTCTAGATTGAATCACGCACGTGCAATGGCATGGGCAGAGAGAAGATTAACTGACAGGCGAACTAGAATTATTTCGATTCTAACTTTGTGTGAAATAGAATCCCGGATCTATGAAATAAGCGATTGACTATTTTTTAATATGTACAATTAATTCTACACTATACAATGTACATATATACGTACAATATTATGTTATCTTATTTTGTTTTTTATTTGTGTTGTTTTCTTATATGTTACATTTATTTTTATAATATTATTACGTCCTATGAGTTCGGGTATCGGAAATTAACGCACGTCTTTTGCACTACTGATGTTTAATTGCGCTTGATTAAGAAGAGTGATTTATGGAGATTAACTAACACTCGCAGTACATACACAGTCCTGGTTAATTCATTCACTGAACACTAATTTTCACCATTAGATACATTTTCGTTATGACTTTACTTTTCTCTACTTTTTTATTATTTCGTACTTCTTCTCGTCTTTACTTAGCTTCAAAATTCAACTGATCCCTTAACACACTGCCGGCCTTTTTATAGGCATAAACAAAGAATATTTTAGTATTCGAACATTCGAAATCTTGCTAGTAATTTCGAATGTTTTGTTCCTCTCTTACACTTACACACGGCAATTTATAATTAACTGTTCTTGTCTGTTAATTTCAAAACTCCTAGTAATTTCGATGCTTCTCTGGAAATTTTGTGTTTCTCTCTTACACACTGCAATTTGCGATTAACTGTCCTTGTTATGTGTTGACAACTGTCTTGGGATGTGTTAAGCATGCTTCAGACGTGCCTTTTTAATAATTATTTTTGGTGTAATGACGTTACACACACACTATGGTACATAATATTTTACGTTTAGTCATAAGATTCCCAAAAACTGCAACGGAACAAATATTCCAAGCTGCCCGAATATATTGTAGTTTCTAAGCTAAATAGCGAAATATATTAAATTATAGCTAGCGACTCACCTTCGCTCCCCTCGGGTTCATCCCTAGTTACGTTTTAATATTTAGTATAGATTTCTCAAAGATGAGTTACTTTTCCGCAGTAAAAAGTATCTTATATGTTGATTCGAATACTAGTATACCAGTTATCAGCATACCAATTTTCAATCTGTCCAGTGGTTTTCTCGTGAAGCGGTAACAGACCAATAGACAGACAGACAAAAATTCTAAAACTATAGATTCGGCCTTCGTCGATAATAATGATTATTTCAATAAGATTTTCAAAAAAATATTTACTGTACAGATTCGACTCAGATATATAGATATGTTACTCTGCTTACTCCGAAATAATATTTTATATCAGCTTTTAATCATATTAACATAATTTTTAAATTTTCAAGTAGGTACTAGAATGAAATTAAAAACAAAAATCTACATAGTAAAGACCAACGATAAGTATGTATGAAGAAATTGATCACATTGGAATATTGGAGAAGTGAGGAAAGCTTGTGAAGATTGTAGCACTTGGCACTATATTCTGCCTACTTACCCTGAAAAGATAAAGCGTCATTTTATAGTTTAGTAAATAGCTAATAATAAAATTCACTTTCAATTTTTTTTTCTGCTATTCATAAAATACGACTGAATGACTTGTGAGCCAACGCTGTGATTTCTTAACGAAAAAAATCACAAAAGTTATCGGTGCGGAAATCTAATCCGTGACGACAGTCTGATAACCGAGTGATATTGAATAAGTAAATAATTTTATTTTTACTACTAAATATATAAATATGAAAGTATTTTTGCTGGTAATCTAGGGGCTAGATGTACGGCCGCAGGGCCTAGGTTCGAGTCCCGGGTCGGTACAAGTTCAGTTATAGAGTATTCCTGTCAAGAAATACTCAGTAACAGCCTGTATGCTTCGGAGAGCACGTAAAGCCGTCGGTCCTGCACCTTAACTTCCACCGGTCGTGTCGAAGTATCGACCCATCGGACTTTGAGAGTAAAAAGAATAGTGAGTGCAATTGTGTCCGCACATACAACTGTGCAATATAATATCTCCTGCGCATCTGTCTACTTTTAGTTATCGGTCAGAAGGACTATTTTTGGAGGGAGGTTAGTAACATGTCTTCTCAGCAGAACTATTTTCCGAACCGGTGTTAGCTTCCATAGGGACTGACTACACTGACGCTTAAATTAAATTGATGATTCAAAAGTGCTTGCTTGTAATAAGCAAATTGAATAAAGTTTATCCCATTTCATTTCATTAACTTTATTATGCGATGATAGGTAATTTAGATAGTTTTTGGGCTCAAATCATTTTAGTCTGTTGCGAAAAGGAACTCATTGTTACCCATAATATTTCCATGCTAAACATAAAGATAAACGTACAAAATATTTTTAAAGGACAAGCTTCTAATTTATTTATAAATTATTGGAGTAGTTAAATTTTTAGAGTAGGCCCATGGATTCAAAAGATCTAGTCCGACCATGGCATCTATGGGTGGACTATAATGGAAATATAATCATTTTATTTATTGCTTTCGGCGTGACATACATATTAGATATGATATATTATATCTAATATCTAATATATGTAAACGAGCAATTCTTGTATATTTATTTATTTATACCGCCGATCTCGGAAACGGCTCTAACGATTTCGCTGAAATTTGGTACGCGGGGGTTTTTGGGCGCGAAAAATCCATCTAGATTAGTCTTATGTCGGGGAAAACGCGTGTTTTCGAGCAAGCACCGTGGTCAAGCGGCCAAGGCACAAGATAGACAATCACATAAGTCCAGGATCGAATCCCGGTCGGGATACAAAGTTTTTACTTTTGTTTTATTGTTGTATTTAATCAAGATTTTAGTTTTTTATTATTTAAAAAAGGAACTCTCTCTCTCTCTAAATCTCATGATATGAAAAGTAAGTGAGTGAAATAGTTTTTATCCCCGTAATCATCCCTTAAGGGGGTGAGCGAAGCGAGGGTGAGTCCCTCGTTTAATATAATCTTGATGAGAGATATTTTTATAACGTTACGTATCACATATGAAAATACTACATATTTGTGATTGTAGTTGCTTCCAATTTGAAAATATCATTAATTTGACGATTTTATGTCCGTGTTACTCATAATTCTAAAATCAAGTTATACTTTGATTTATTTTTCGTGTCAGGTTTACTCTTCGATATAGAAAGATTATTATTTTTGCTCGCTACTTTTAGTCAGTTTTATCAGTTCATTTCATTGTGGCAAAATTCTATAGTTTACAGTCACTTACGTTTTTTTTAATGAATAATAACAAGCTAAAACTTCACGAGCAGCTTCTTTTTGACGAGGAGCCCCACTTACGACAAGTTCCGTATCAATCCACAATTGGACCTACAACTATAAAATTTTCATAAGAAAGAAAAGTTGGGCGTCTCGTCAATACGAAGCTACTCGTGAAGTTTTAGCTTATTAATAATCATAAAAAACCTGTTGGGGACTGTAGACTAATATTCTTTAACTGCTTCAAAGTGAAGAATAGTTAGCGATCTTTTTCTAAAAAACTTCTGGAACCTACTTCATAGTGTGGAGTAATTAAAATTAGTTTATTTATATAGAAATTTAATTTTTTTTATTTGAAAGAGACGTGATACGATACAATATATTATACTCAAAAATAAACAGGAAAAAAAAACGTAAGTTCATACACATTTTAAAAATTAGTATTAAAAATTAAGACATAGTAAACAATTACGGTATATTCAAGCAGTGTGCAGACTTGTTAATTAATTAATACAAGTACAAAATCATTTCAAAGGAAAAATGCAATTTCTTGAAAAAGTATTAGCTAGACTCTGCTTTTTAGGATTTTTGATCATTATCGTTCAGTTCTGCCGTTAGTAGGATGTCAGAAACGGGGATAATATGAAAGCAACGTTGGCTGGTCGTTCAACGAGATCAGAAACGATAAAATCTTTATTTGATCAAATAACTAGACGAAAGTAGGAAATAAGTAAAATATTTATCTTTATAATAAATATAATAAAAATCAGGTAAGAGTAGCGATGAGGGATATGATAAAGTCACATTAATTAACTTTAAAACAAAATTAGAACAAAATTTAAAACAAAATTGAAGTGATTCTTTGCGAGCGCCAAGCGTTTCAGTCTGGGCAGCCTTCGCAAGATATTGCGGGTTCAATCACCGATACAACAAATGTTTGCATTCAAGCCAAAAATGTAAAACTCACTTTATAGTCGCCCACTTTATAGGCATTGTGTTGATGTTTTCATAATAGAGAAATGGGAAAGTTCAATAACGTTCTTGCTACCTACTCTGCTAAAGAATAATAATAAAATATCAATAATATAAAGAAAAATTAATTAACATTTTTGTGTGCACACTATCCTTCTTCTTCTTCGTGACACTCTTGACAGAGTGATCGTGGTCATCACGTAATGACTTCTGTAGGGATAGATGTGATACGCCTCATGCTTTGTTTTTTGTTGTTGTGTTTGTTCGCCACTTCTCCCTGTTGGTCGTCATCCTGGCGCACTCATGCAAGGGACCACCCACAGCTGACTTAATTTGGTCGGTCTATCGCATAGGTGATCTTCCTCGCCCTTTGTTAACCTCCATCTTGTCCTGCATGACAAGGCGCTCGATTGAGTTACTCTCACGCAGGGAAATGTGACCGATAAACTATAAGATGCGATTCTGCACTACCATCGAAAAGTGTTGTTTAATGCTGAGTTCTTGGAGTATAGAGAAGTTGTATTGGTGCGAAATTCAATCCACGAGATTCCTAACATTCGCCTCTAGGACCACAACTCCAGAACATCTATTTTCTCTCCGCAGCGTATAAAAATATGGAAAAAACAACCAGTCGGATCTTTACAGCCTTCGATACGTTTCAGTCCTTCCTTATTTTCTTCAGCCTGTCCATCACATTTCTAGCTATTGCCATACGTCGCTTCACTTCTTCTATGCAGACTCTATTGTTCAAATTAGCTTGGTCTACAATCATCTTCTTAGTTTTACTGCGGTTAATTTTTATCTAATCCGAATTCTAGGCTCTCACGCTCCATTTCGAGCAGTAGCTCTTCTATATTATGATGAGCACTAATCGCGAACAAGATCGTATTGTCGGCGTAGCGCAAATTTGATATCTTGTAGCCACCAATAGTTACACCATCTGTCTAGTCTTCGAGATTAATGCCCATCATAAGGATTAATATATATTAACAGGGCAAGTATTATAAATTTTATTTTATTCATTACTTAATGACGTAAAAATAATGCATTGTATTCAATTTTAGCTATAGACGTGAAACGATTTTCTACAGTCAGAGAATATCACAACATGATGGATGGCTTTTGGTGATATCCGATCAGTTAATGTAGTTTTAATATGGACATTTTCAACTTTTGTATTTGCATATTTTATTAATTATGCGTTACGTATTGACAGTTGTGTTAATTCTGTTGTATATAAAATAAAATTGTAACGAGGTATTAATTTAATTTTTTTATTGTATGTACTTTTAGATATTCGGGATGTAAAAGCGAAATTAATATTACATAAATACCCAAGACGTATCAAAATAAACAATAGTATGTCACTCGTGGATTTTTCAATTCTCTAGGCAAAAAATTAGGTTGACCTCAACGGAAAACTAATAAACGTAGATATTTACTCATAATATATAAAATAAGTGAGAATTTATTTTAAGTATTACATTCTATATCTATTTCAGTGTATGATACTAAAATAGTTACTAAAATTATAATACAATTTCTAAAATATATTCTCTTTATGTATGAATGGCTAGTGTGATTCGCTCGACAACTGACGTTATGTTATAAAGCTGAACCACTGTAGGGTTAATTTGCTGCGGGTAATTGTTAATGCTACGATAGAATAATGTTATTCATGTATAACATTAAAGTTGCTAGCTATCAGTTCTCCGCCAAAAACAATCATTCCTCTCAGTGCTTATGATAATATTTATTTAACAAACTCTAGAAACAACGAAATCAAATCAAATATTCGAATAGTCGTACAGTTCGTGATAAATGTACGCTCTGAATGCTTAACAAAAATACGTCGAATGTCACGGTTAACGTTATCAGTACGTTGTTTGTACGTTATACCTATGTATAAGTAAAGAATTTCTTATTTAAGTATTTTGAATAATACAAAACTGTATTTGCTTTAGATTTATGATTCTTGATATGTGAAAATTTATATAATATTATCTGTATAGATATGTGAAAATTTGCGAAGATATTTAATTATATTTGGATGCCTATTAATTAATCATTCCAATTAATTTAACTGTTAACTTTACATAACAGGAGTAGTGATTACTAGAATTCGATATGCGATCGTCAACTAATTTGCGTGTGATACGATAGTTATGACTAATTATAATTAATGATTTGCTAACACTCACGGTGGACTTAATAATTCTGTCTTTATACCCATAATAATAATTTAACCCATTCAATATGTCACTGCAGGGCACGCCTCTGGCCTAAGGGCCTGTTCCCTATTATTATATTTGCTGTAAAGTATTCGAAACGTCGGAAACCAAAAAAATAAAAAATAAATAAATCTGCGAAAAAATACGAAAAGGTGGTTTTATTTTAAAATCTGTGTAATTAAATTAATCATATCCATGTTTTAGAAAACAATTAAAACAACTATTTCATTTCTTCTTCATCTTGTTATCTGGAAGTGCTTTAATCCTTGGCGATACTCAAGTATTTCAATAAAAGTTTGCAACAATATTCATAAGTTACGTAACATTTATTAAGGCACTTAAGATGAACAATTCTTTCAAACTAAGATTTTTCAAGTAATATTTTTTATTAAACGTATTTAAAGTACTAAGTAATGTTAAATTATTTGAAATTTTATAAATTACATATTATATTCTGGTTAAACCAAAGCAGCAGTACATTGTAGTATCATATCGTCCTAATTTTTGGCTAACCAGCATATAACCAGATTGTGTAACTTTTAATAGAGGTTATTTTAGAGTGGGTCAGATCTCCTAGTTAAATATTAACATTTACGAAATACAATATTTGTAATGATGAAACTATCTAAAAATTCAAACAATTATAATTAATCCATTGGAGAACTCTCATAAGATCCGCTACGTGTAGAATACTCAGTCTTGCAGTTAACAGATGTGCCCGGCTTACTGTTCACTTCATCATTTGCCAGATTTCCTGCAACTAAGTTACTAATTCTGCTTCTTCTAAGAAAATTTTATTTTAGTCTCACAAAATCAGTTATAGATTTAATAAGATTATATATTATAATATATCCAAACAAGATTATAGAATAAAGCAACGTCGTTTATGTCAATAAAACAAAATATATGTAAAAGAATATGCTACATAATATAATAATTACTATATTTGACACATTATTATAATTTCATTGAAATATATGTTCCAAGAACGAACAAAAAATCACGTCTTATGCAACCCAATTCCTTGAGTTAAAGGCAATTTTCTTAAAAAAAGATCTAATTTTCATGCAAATTTCTCGCCGTCAATGTTTTAAAACTATTTCAAAATTCATGAACACATTAGGCCATTACTTAGAAACAGCTTAGACGCTAATCCAAGTAAGCATACTTAGCTTAGCGATGGTATTAACATATGAATCTAAAGTGCTTGACTAAAATATTTGCTTCATATGACATTGTTTTGAAATAATGTAATTATGATGTAATCAAATGTTAGATATACAAATGTATATGGGTATAGTAGGTACAAGAATGAGAAGAAACGCAATCATTATTAAAGTAAGGGCTTTTACGTTTTTGAGTCATATCCTGTAACGTAACGTGGCTATCCTTTATTATAATAGGGATTCCGTAATTTCAGAATTCTATCCTATAATTATGAAACCGTCATCCGCTTATTATAGTCCTCTGTCTGTTCTTTATTATTTAATTGTTTCTTATGACTTTTACATAATTGTGCATAATACTACTCTTATTTTATTTTTAAATAAAACAAGGTATCATAATTGCCATTCTTATGATAATGGACCCTAACGTTTGTTTTTTACCATTCACCAGTTTCACCAAGAAATGCATTGGGTATTTTCCATTTTGGCTGAAAATTCAGTATGAGGATAGGACCTGATTTTTCCTGATTTCAGCAAATGTCTATTCAAATGTGCTCCAATTCGCAAGAAAACTTTCACCTCAAAATTCGTTACATGTCATTGAATAGATTTTCCAGGTCTCACGTAATTGAAAACAGTATTAAAACGAGGATTTTAAATGAATATTAGACGAAGTGGGCATACACTATCTTACTGGTCCTATGCTGTAGACTGGGAATAATTAACACTGATTAAATTGTATATAGCCGTAAAGATACCATCTAGTAAACTCAGACAGCTAAGGATTATTCATCCAATTTGTATTTATGAAAGTGAACAGAATGTCAAAATATAAACTAGCGACTTACTCTCGCTTTGCTCGGGTATACCCTTAGGTATAAGTCGTCGTCGTCTGGGTACATTTTAAATTGATAAAAATAATTATTTTGCGTATAACTTAGAAGGTAGACACATACTATCGTAGACTTTGTGTAGGTGTTTTTAAGACCTACAATTTTCTAGTAGATTGTTTTGATGTAGGTACATATATTTTAGGATTTAGCCAGCGTAAGCATGTAAACGTATGAAAACAATTTGATTAAATAAATCACCGCCTCAATTCAGTCATTTTGTACAAAATATTTACATAAACCTACCTGGTTTATCGCTTTTATTAGTGAATACCTTATCAAAATTCGTTGTGTGGTTTAAAAGAAGTAAGCAGAGAAATAGACAGAGGACGGCAGCGACTTTGCTTCATACTATGTATACACGTAGATATAGATGATGTATAAAATTTTGCATTTTTCCGTTAAAATGAACAAAAAGAAACGGCCGAGCCAGTTATTGTGTTTTGCCGTGTGAATGATAAATTTTCTTGTTGTAAAAGTTATCCCAAATGTTGTCCCAAGCAATAAATTATCACTACACAAAATTTAAAAAAAATGTTTCTTGTACCGCTACCGTAAATTTCGCCTAGTTACTATTTTTCACCGACTGCTGCGAAGCTCAAAGGAAGAATATGTATTTGAACTGTATGTTTGTATGTATATACGTATATATGTATGTGTGTTCGTATGTAAACTATATGTGAACTAAAAAGATGAGAACAAGTTGATAAAGGAACATAGTATTATGCAGTCGTACACACTCTCAGCAAGACTTGCTGCAACTATAACATCTATATGTCCCAATATTATGTTCCTTCATCAACTTGTTCTCATAGTTTTAGTTAGTTGTTAATATTATATGTATAGATGTACATTTACATACTTGGAATAGTTTGATTGATATGAAACGTCAATTCGATAACCGAGAAAAAAATATTTGGGAGAAAGAAAGGGCCTTTTTTACACATAAATTAGGTATTTTTTAAATTTTTCTTTCCATAACAAACCTTATTGGGACTATTATGAAAATGTAAAACGTATAATAAAAATTAGCCAAATCGGTCAAGCTGTTTCGCGTTTTGTATGTAACAATTAATAACATTGCATTTTTATTGGAAAGAAGTTCCTTATCGCGCATTACGCGCTCTGAGCGAGGCCGAAAAAAGTGTAATAAGACTTTTTTCCGACACCTCTTGCTACAGTTACAGCAGTGTATGAACTATATACATCGCCGCACACGGCTCTCCCTCGCGCCGAAAGATTCGACGGACTTTTTAAATTTTATTTTTAATTTTTATAGCAAATCATTAATGTTTATTCCTAAAATAAAAAAATATTATTAATAAAATAAGATTTATACAATTTTTAAGTTTTTATTTGTCAGTAACTTAATTATCCCAGATCATTCGGTGTTCAATTTGTCATTATTTATTTTTTAAATAGTAAATATATTTTATCGTAAATTTTTCAATTGAACTTTATCAACTCGATATTTTATAATATAAATTATAATGATTGTATAACAAACGTCTACCAAAACACGAAAGGAACTTCGTTCCAACCGGGGGTCCATAGATTCCTCATATAATTTATATAGACGTAATATAATTTTTGATCTTGTGATTTAAACATAATATTTAAATATTATATTAAATAATATAAAATAAATCTCTATCATTTCTACTTTAGCCATACGATCTGCAAACAAAAATATACTCCAACTTTTCGAATGCAGTAAATACTAGACTTGTCAAATTGGTTGCGGATGAAATCCATACTTCCACTTCCCTTTTGTTTAAAGAAAAACTTTATTCTTCGCTTCTACACAATATATTGGGTTTTTTTATGAAGCATTCATCGAAGAAAATCTTTAATAAATTAGTATGTAACTTCCACATTATATTTTAACGTAGTTTTTTACCATTTTCTATTGAATGATATTCCTATCTTTGCTAAACTGTGCCAAAGTTAAACTTTTATGTTCAGCTTAGAAATATTATACCTCTTTTGTAATGAATTTAGGAATGTAACCAGTTTGAAATCATACTTAGTCTAAGAATAGTCGACTCGAGCTTATTACTAAGCTTATTTGTCCCTCTGTCGTAGCTTTTAAGTACTATATCTCAAACTCTGAAGAATATATTGTATATTGTGATATAATAAATATAGCAGATTGCTCAATACATAATAAAAAAGAAAAAAGTAAAAAAATAAAACAGAAAATGGTAGCCTTAGTCCAAGACACATGTTTTTGTATAATTTTAAGGTCTATATCTATACTAATACTAGCGACTCACCCTCGCTTCGCTCGGGTTCATCCCTAGCTTACATTAAATCACGATTGATCAGTTTTCGACCGGAGAGGAAAAATGATTAAATTACTAAAATGGCTATTAAAAAATAAGGGTTGATCGTAGAAGAGTGAAAATTGAGGATTGTATGTATTTTTGTATGTTGTATCATAAAAAAATACAAATTAAAAATTTTGTCTAAAAAATAAAAAAAAAAAATTTAGGGGTGGACTACCCCTAACATTTAGGGGGATGAAAAATAGATGTTGGCCGATTCTAATAGATACCGGATAAGCACAAAAAATTTCATCAAAATCGGTCAAGCCGTTTCGGAGGAGTATGGCAACGAAAACTGTGACACGAGAATTTTATATATTAGATTATATCATCCAAATAAAATAAAAATGCCGTTTATTTGGTCGTGGTTCTGTCAGTAAAGTCTACTACTAAACTATTCTTATTAATTTTCTGATACTTATATTCCTATAGAAATTTTAAAGAATACTATAAAGTTGCTAAAGAGATCGTAACATATAATATTATTACCTAGTAACACATATAGGACACCTTGATCTTTAAAACGTGAAAATAACGTCACTCGAGGCTGGCAGGTAAACAGATTCATGAAAATTCAACAAGTAATTGTTATATAGGGTCATTTAATCAAAATATTTGAAAATATTATAATTTCGATTACTCATCACCACTTTCACCCTCATGTCTAAAATGGCCAAACTGATTTTGATAAAACATATCTAATTGTAATATATACATCATGCGCTTTCATTTGATATCCCACTTGGGTATATTTGAAAATATTAGATTTTTCACACCCACTTTCATCTCCCATATCTAATAAATTGCTGCACCGATTTTGATAAAACATATTTAAGAACCATCACCATGAAACTAGCTTTCCAATAAAAAACCGTAATCGTTGAATAGGGCGAGGAGGACCCATTCCATGGCCTGCGAGAAGTCCGGACTTAACGCCGGTTGATTTCTATGTTTGGGGTCACATGAAGTCCCTAGTTTACGACGTCTCGCCTGTGTCATATGCGGAAAAACTCAAAACAAGAATTATAAACGCAGCAAATGCAATGCGGAATATTTGACTACTTCGGTAGTCAAGTCACAACTCGGAAAAAGAATGCGACTTTGCGTACGCAATAGGGGAAGTCACTTCGAGCAAGAACTTCAATTAGGCTAAATTACAAAATGTCTTAATTTTTACTTATTATTAATTGTTATTACCACTAAACTGTTACTGGTTCGAAATTTTATTTAAAATTTATATTTTTTTGTTTTATTAACATTGGGTATTGTTTTTAATTAATTTTATGGAAATTTTAAAGAACGACCTTAAGTTTAGTTCGAATACGAAATTCTGCCTGCTTCCTTTGTGATTAATTTTTTTCAGTTTTTTTTTGAAATAAGTTCCTAGTTGTTATACTTTTTTGGAGAGCTAAGAAAACGGTTATGTTTCTAAAATAATCTGCAAGTCAAGTTTCATGACGTTTTTTGTTGTTTTTCAGGCATTTTAGTGGAGAAAGTCTCAATAAATATTGAAATAATATCGTTTTTCATCTCGCATTTTTTAATTTGGGGCGATAATTGTTGTTTTAATATTGATAAATAACTGGTGTTTAACCGTTTTTATAAATCAGAAGAGAAAATGAGATTTAAATTGATCCTTTTTTTTAAATAAATTTTTGATGTTGCATTTCTGACTTATTTTGAAAAAAGCTAAAAAACCTGATAACTCAAAAATGGTTCACTTTTGCATAATGCATATGGGGGTTAAAATTATCGTAAATAGTCACCCCTATCTCCTCCTAGTGGAAATACGTCGAATTACCAATAACCCTGTATACATACTCGTACGTGTCAGATTGGTAACCTACTTTTTTTGAAGTTCGTTAAAAGACTATTGAAGTCTTTCTTACTAGCGATAAGAATTTGTATAGTTTTTAAAGTTAAAAGGGTCAATGGAATTACAGTCAATAAACAGTCAGCAAAAATATTAATTAATTTTCAATACATTTTTGATTTCACACCTGAAATAACGTATCAAATCTTACCTTCACGTTAACTTATGTGCAATACGTGATACGGAAAAGTTATTGAGTAGAAGCGTAACAATTGCACCCACTCTCGTGAGATATTTCTTTTTGATGTACTATTAATGAAAGTTCTGCAATGAAACCTCTTTAATTAAACTGCGCTACTTTAGGTATACAGTACATTACAGGCATATTATTATCTGAGACACTCGTTCATCTCTGTATTACTCCAAGATCTAAAGCAGGTCAGTACATTTGCTTCAATTCACTTTCCTCATAAAGTTTTTGGGTCTAATATTAATGCTGACATAAAAAAAATATGATTGTAATTTAAAAATTAAAAAAAAAAATATTTATTTCAAAATCAACGGCCACTTTATAGAATTATTTAAACTTTTACTAAATGACTAACTGATTTTGTGAACGACATCTAGACTTTTATTATGCACTAGCGACGCACTCTCGCTCCGCCCGGGTTCGTCCCTACTTACGTTTTAACGTTTAGTACAGATTTCTCAGAGATGAGGTATTTTCCCGCAGTAAAAAGTATCCTATATGATGACCCGAATAACCAGGTATTATCATACAAAATTTCATCAAAATCCCTCCAGTGGTTTTTCCATGATGCGGTAATAGACAGACAGACAGACAAAAATTTTAAAAACTATAGATTCGGCCGACTCTGTATCGATAATAATGTCTATTTCAATAAGATTTTCGAAAAAATCAACGTTACACTCAATCAGTCAATATGAATAGTAGTGATAGCATACGTTACGAATAGACATACCAACAAATAGACATACAGTAAGTTTAAAATGATTAAAAATTTAATGAATAGGTATCGTAAAGTATATAGATTTTATTATAAGTTTTTGTATATTTTAATCGTATAATCTATACAAATAAATAAAATTGAAGAGTCTGTTAGTAATGTCAAAATAACAGCTTTTTACAAGGGCACTTAGAAGAAAAAAACAATTTTTGAAATATTTGTCTGTCTGCCTTTTTGTTCCGGCAAATATTAGACCGATTTTGACGGGACTACCACGGGAAGATAGATGATGTTATAAGAAATAAATATCGCTTAGGCTACTTTTATTTTAGAAAAAGAATTAGGGTTTGGCGCAAAAAAATTAAATGAAATTGTGAACAACCGCGTACCTGGTGGAAATGACGATAATTCACTATTTACTTATAAATGAACATTGTGCATAATATAGCAAATCAAAATATCAATATATTTATAATACGAGTATACCGTCATATTACAAGTTACTCTTTATTATGTTACCTTTTTCTTTTGACCTCTTTCTACTTCTCAGTAGTATAGTAAATAATGTATAATGTAAGCACAAAGCTTTTGAAACTTTTGCAACCTTATAAGCTAATTGAAAATTAATTAATAATAGCTTTTCTTAAACTTTATTCCGTGGTGGTTACATGCTTAAATAATTTAAAATAGTATATCATGCATTGTAGAGAGTAAATACTTCAATATATATACCTATGTTCTGCAGTCTAATTTAATTTTATGAGAGAAAACTAATAGGTAGTATTTCAGTGGTTCTCAAAATACATCATGGACACAATTATGACGTATTTAACACGGCAATCTACTTGATAGATGGCAGTGTAGGGCTGCTATAAATGTTACTCATTTCGGGATATTTTAGACTGTTTTATCAATTTGTAAACGTTTGTAAAACAAATATTTAGACCAAATATTTAAACTTACTGCAGTTATTTACACTTAAATTAGTGTTATTAAATTTTGGGATTATTTTTAGTGTACCTAAAATTTTTAACCATAACACAATTTATCCAAAATATTTAAAATCGTTTATTCTACAAAGGGTAGGCATCAATTAGCATCGAATTTTGACAACTGCCTCACCGTTCGGAATGAAAGCACGGTATAAGCGAAACATCATCCGGACCTGTCAGACGGCATAATTGTGTGCTTTGTACGATTTGATGCCATTTGTAAGCTACTGGCATATAACCATTTTAGCCAATTATTAGGCCCATTTACTCTAGAATGCTTTTGACACGGCGGCACGTTCTCCGGAGCATAAATGTGAAAGGAAATTTAGGTTAAATAATAAGACCACAGGCTTATCTTTACTCTAAAAATAACTTATATTCTATACAAATATATTTAAATTAAATCGAAAGCCCTTTCACTGATTAATCACGAAATCTCAGAGTATAAATGCTACAAACTTGAAATTTGACTGGTAGATTCTTCATAGGCAATAGATATCTGCTAAGAGAGGACTTTTGAACATTCAAACCTCGAAAGGGAAAACAGTGAGGGAAAACGTGGGATGAAAAATAGGGTATAACATGATGTTGAAGATGTCCTTGTTTTGAAAGTGAAAAACATAAAAATCGATATTTAGGTTCATTATAGGGTGTATAAATTAGTCGTGTACATAATATTATAAATACAAAAAACACCTAAAGTCGCACCTGAGCGAAGTCAGGATAAATTGCTTGTACAAATAAATTGAAGACCAAATGTGTAGTGAAATTCAAATACCAAATGTTTTACTAGAAAAGCTATTAATATTTGCAATCGACATTAAATTGTTATTAAAATACAATTTGTTTTACAAAACGCATGGTATTGTTATATTGTATCGAGAACGGAACACAATTGTTTAATCCGGGACATGTTGCAATGTGCACGGACGGATGGGAGCCCTGTCGTATGGAGTTTAATTGCGTCGTTGGGAGATGAATTACAATGGTCACAACGAGCGTGCTTTGCAAAACGTTTTATTTTTTAGTAGGCCATGTAAATGATGAAAGTTAAAACATCACGGTTTCCAGGTTAAATGCTAAATGATAGATAAAATAACAACTGTCATTTTTATGGATTGTTATAAGATATATGTAATTTATTAAAATAGGTACTTTATTGTGATTTGAAAGTCGGTGAAACGAAAATGCGACACTAAAAAGAAACAAACACATAAATATATAGGATTAAGCCGGCGCGGCGAGAGCATGAGATAGAAAACGTTGCCATGGTAACCGTTGTTATTGTCTGACAAATATATAATATTATATTCTTTCCGTATATGATATTCTATAAATATATGACTGTAATATGTCTAATATGCCTTATTTTATTATTGATTTCTTTTAATTTTATTGTGATAGTTGCCAAAGAAGTTTTACTACAACAGCGCGTAGGTAACACGCATTCAATTTTTTATATGTATAATAAAAGGTTCGCAAATTTTTGAAAAAAAAAATATATATTTTAGTCCCGCTGAGTTTTTTTCGCTAGTTTTTCTCAGATCTTAGGCTTCTTTCCGAACTGATCATAGGCTCATGACGTTCAGTAAAAACTTGTAATAATTTAATGCTGAAGAAAATATTTTGAATTTGCAAATTTTAATGTTGTATGCTATGTAAATTTTTTATGAATCCTTACATTATTAGAAACAGCAAAATTGCTTTATCTTCTAAGCTCTAAAAATCTTACTAGAGAGGGAAAGTTGTATACGAGATTTAATTGCAGCACAAGAATAATTTGGCTTTCTTCCACAAAAGGCTACCTAGGTATGGCCTGAACACGTGCTCTGATACTCAAGTGAAACTTTATTGTCGACATTAAAGAAGCTGTCTGTTTTAAGAAAGATGGCTTACAATGTATATAGAGTTAAGGATTATGAAAATAATAAGTTGGATAAATATCTAATAATAAACGGAAATACTTGGATAAATGGCAAGTGCAAGAAGAATTTAATCTGTGTTTTTTGTATTTTACTTTTTTCATACAAATATGAAATAATTTTTACATAATACTTATTTGAGAATAATTAAAATAATAGTTACTACTTTGAAATATTACAATTACAATAGGTAAAATTAACATAATTATAAATTAATAGCCCTATTTTCAACGAAAGTTTATAGAGAATGTAATCTATAGGTACCAATATTATAAATGCGAAAATAACTCTGTCCGTCTGTCTGTTACCTTTTCGGTATGTTAGGTACTTACATTTCTACACATATGTATGTACATATACAGGGTGGATTTTTGAGACGGGACAGTAAGGGCAGGTACCTTAAATACTATAGTTACAGCAAAACGCTCCTAGGAGACCATCCATAACTTTTTGAGATATTCTGAACTGCATTCACAGATTTTGGAAAAAATGTACAGTCAGCGAGAAAAATGCTAAAATTCGAAAAAAATTTTTTTCATGTCAATCGATCCTATTTCATGTAAGGATCAAAAGACTCTATGGGACCATTTAAGGTTTGAGTACTAGAAATGACAGAAATCGCCAAAATCCTTCTCCATACATTTTGTATGGAAAAACGTTTAATCAACTCAAAATATTTTTTGTTGCCAAACGGTCCTATTTTTTAATGTGATCAAAAGACTCTTTGAGAAAATCATAATTGCATTGATAAATAAAAATAAAATAAAATTATATCAACTAAACGTGTTTTTTTGAAACACGATATCCATTTTAAGCAATTTATTTTGTAGATCACATAAATGTTACCTATTTACGTTTGTATTAAGAGTCTTTTGATTACATTAAAAAATAGGATCGTTTGGCAACAAAAAATATTTCGAGTTGATTAAACGTTTTTCCATACAAAATGTATGGAGAAGGATTTTGGCGATTTCTGTCATTTCTAGTACTCAAACCTTAAATGGTCCCATAGAGTCTTTTGATCCTTACATGAAATAGGATCGATTGACATGAAAAAATTTTTTTTCGAATTTTAGCATTTTTCTCGCTGACTGTACATTTTTTCCAAAATCTGTGAATGCAGTTCAGAATATCTCAAAAAGTTATGGATGGTCTCCTAGGAGCGTTTTGCTTTAACTATAGTATTTAAGGTACCTGCCCTTACTGTCCCGTCTCAAAAATCCACCCTGTATATAGTTTATTGTATACTAACCGTGAAAACGTACCTAGGGACGAACGCGAGCGAAGCGAGCGTAAGTCGCTAGTATATGAATATTTGTTGAAATATATTTATAAAAAAGGGAAATTTTCATCCAATTCATAGTCAAAAAATGTAGAATATATAAAAAAAATACATGAAAAATGTCAATTCTGATGAAATGAGGATATATTAAGGAAATTAAAACAGGCATTAATTTATATGTCAACATAAATAAAATATAAATCTTTAATATTACATTAAAATACTTTCACATACTGTGAAAATATTGATGCTCGGTTGAATGCAGTGGGGAGTGAGCAATAGTGAGGAAAATGAAAGCCCCGGAATTCATTCCGTTGCCCGATCATTACGTAAGCTTAAGAGCTATTGTGACTATTGCATCTGATAAATTTGTCAGCTTGTCCATTTATCTTCTTGGCGAATTCATTTAAATGAAAATAGCTTCTCGCATTTATCAGTAAGACGAGATGTGACAATCTTGTAGTGTACTGCAGTCCGGCAGAAGTGTATATTTTCTATACATATAATAAAATTCTAACTGAGTCAAAGTTTGGAAAATCTTATTGAAATAGACTTTATTATCAATACAGAAGCCAAATCCATAGTTTTTAGAATTTTTGTCTGTCTGTCTGTCTGTCTGTTACCGCATCACGGGAAAACCACTGGGCAGATTTTGATAAAATTTGGTATGATGATAGCTGGTTATTCGGGTCAACATATAGGATACTTTTTACTGCGGGAAAATATCCCATCTCTGAACTAAACGTAAAAACATAACTATGATATAAAAACTTATAATTTTGTAAGAGGTATTTTCAGAGATATTTTTAAATTGTAATTATCTCAATTATGGAGGAGGCCATCAAACATTTAAAGATGGAGCTTAAGAAATGTCTCGTTTGTTTATATTACTCGTATATACTTCTTGTTGATTGACTAAAGTCAAAAAAGGACCACCTACTATATCCACCTACTATAGACATCTACATATTTTTTATATAATATTTGGTTCACCTATCCTTCTAGTTCAAATTGTATTCTAATAAAGCAATCCAGTAATTATGCTTTGGTATAGAGCACACTATTTTCAAGAAATTTTGGTGAGAAACATTAAATTATAAATGTTAAACAACTGTATTGAATTAATGTTAACTTAGTTCTTAAAACTTTGTAAAATATTTTTCCGACGGTGGATAATTTACTCGTAACTCTTCAATTCGACTCCAGTAAATCCTTAAGAGTTTAGGCTCATTTGTTTTAACTATTTAGAATATCAGATTTCAAGTGCTTTCCTAGCAAAAGAATGCTTTTAGTTTCTTAGTAAAACATATGTACCTATATACATTTTCAGCATCAGCCAATATTTCGAAAGGTTATTTTTCACAAACGAACATACATACAATTTTATCTCTTTATTATATTAAAAGAGAGTATACATAATAAATAAAGAGAAAATAAATGCGACCTACCATCGTCGAAACTATTAACAGTATCAAGCAGTTCATTAACTCATTGCGGCTAGAACTGATGTTGCATAAAAAATTTTACCAATTAAGATAAGAAAAGTTAAATGGCAAAAAATGCCGCCATACTTTATTTTTCTAGACTTTCTGGTACCGTTTTTATGACCTATGAAAGCTGTAATTAGATTGTTTGGTGCCAGAACTGTTTCATCCGCGCCAATCTATTTTTTATGCAGTAAATATTTAATATTACCCTATTATATGTATATATGTATACTTCATAATAAAATTAATGCTCAAGATATAATTATGGTTAGTATTAATAATAATTATCGAAAACTACTGCAATAATTGGTAGAAGACAGAAATTACGATTTTAAAATAGATAATATTTTCATTATAACTAACATGTATTTATAGGAGTTACTAATGCTCTAACTATTGATTTTGATCAACACTAAGCTTAACGTAATTCTTTATGTTTATAATATTAACATTGCACAGAAACTAAATAAAAATATGTAATTTAAAAGATCACATCAACCATATTATATAATTTAATGTAGAGACATATTCAGTATTTAAACATTACCAAACTATTTTGATTAATGCACTAGTAGTTTTTTTATTTCGTGTTCTATCGAAAAATGACCAGATATTATTAAAAACTGATGATAATGAAAAAGGCGACATCAAAGTCACCTTAAAAGTACTAATTTTACCTTCAAGGGTAAAAATTTTTACGGTACCAAACTTGAGCCTGTTCATTAAAAGAATAATTAAAATCGGTGCTACATTGGCGAAGATATCGAGTGTCATTTATAAAAAATCATATCTGAATTGAGTACCTCTTCCTTTTTAAAGTCGGTCAAGAGCGAGAATAATGAAGTATCACAACAAACTGTTTGCTTTCCGGGAGACCTAATACGTTTTTTCCTTTAGAAGTCTTAAACAGGGAATACGCATTTAAAGTCAAAGTCAAAAAGTGGCTAGAATTTTTATCACTATTTAATTTCGCAACATTTAAAACGGTTGCGTGGATTTGAATAAGGCTTTTGTTACTGTACAGATAATACTCTGAATAAAAAATACAGTTTTTGTTTCTAATTATGTTTACGCTAAGAAGTATGCCGAAGGAAAATACATATGTATATTAGATTAATAAAACATAACCCTGTCTGTATATTTTAATCTTCATATGTAGCATACTACGATTACTCGCAAATATTTATTTTGATTCTTCTTTTAAAAGGATACGTATAATATGCTATGCATGCCTATGTATACGTCTAAGAATTCAATTATGACAGTCATCGTTAATCCAAATAAACAACTGTAATATTTTATGTATAGAAAACTTACCGATAATTTTGTTGGACTCGGCGACGTAAAAAATTATGTTTATTTTTATGTTTAGGCATGGCGTATGATTAATTCAAACAACAAATCATAATGATAAACTACAGTATGCTCGTATACAAACTAAATTTGAGTGTTAGAGATATTAGACGTATTTACACTAATTACACTACTACATAAAAGTTCAACAGCAAATATTTTAAGTTGATTTTTTATATATAATTAATTGCCATCGATCGTACTGTCTATCACAAGAGTCGTCCAGACACTGATATGACTAGCCCTGAGGGCCTTGTGGGGTTTCAAAAACATTGCAAATCGTTAGATGTCATTAAAACTTATTTGGTGTTACATCGGTGTTTATTTAATAAGCTGTTTATAAGAGGCAATTTATAGTTTTTAATTATTTTTTAGAGAATTGAATATTGAATTAAATTGAATATTACATGGTAATTGCGTAAAACGATTTTTCTACATTTTTATAAATCTACTAGCTGAAATCGTTATGGTATGTGAAAGATATACCGTTTGTGAAGACCACAGAACTATAAGTACGAGTAAAACCAGCTACAGTCGAGCGCGTCCCTGCAGTCCTGCCATACATGAGAAGAGTCACTGACAAGATTGGCTACATGCTAAAGCGTTCTTCAAATAAAACTCACTTCAAGCCGCCAAAGAAAATTTGTTAGTTCTTATCATCAGTCAAGTGCAACATCCCTCTCCAAGATAAATGGGTATACAAACTTGATGATGATTGTGGGCTCTCCTATATCGCACAAACAAAGAGTCCTTTAGAACTCGTGTCAAAGAACACATAGCTGATGTGAAGCACCGTCGCTATACAACATCTGCTGTCTATAAACATAGTCAGGATCGCCCAAGCCACTACATTTGCTTTGATAGTCCACAAATACTCGTGAAAGAGAACCTTTATCACCCCAGAATGATTGGCGAAGCTATTAAAATTAAAAAACATCCAAACTTAAATAGGGAAGATGGTAAAGTAATACCATCATCGTGGGGTCCTGTAATAAACATAGTAAAACCAACAGCAAAAACAAACATAACAGGCCATTAGATGTAGTTAGTTCATACTGTGTGGATCGCAATAACAGTAATCCTGATTAATATATTTTGTATCTATAAAGGTAGTGTTGCTCAACTAAAATTTTAACTTTAACTAATTGCAATCTAAATTAATATTTTAACTTTTTAAATTACATGTATAACTGTAATATTGCTTAAATAAATAAATTAAAAAATGTAATACTGCTTAAATAAATAATTAATATTTTTAATTTTTCTTTGCAGTTATACATAATATAGTAATAGCAACACTAAACAATATTATTAATTAATAAAGTTTAAAAAAAATTGTAATATTTATAACAATAACTGCTAAAATCAAATAAATAATATTGCTGTATTTAATTATAATACTTATTAAAAATTAAATAAATAGTAGAATTAAAAATTAACAAATATTGTATTTTTGGTGCCATTTTTTTAATTTTTTTATTATTTTTGGAAAACTGTGGTAGGTAATGTGGTTGGCAATGTCTGTAACGCCTTTGAGACGTTTCAAACCTTGGTCTCTCCCGTGACCATGATTGCTGTAAAGTATTCGAAACGTCGGGAACAAAATAAATCCGCGAAATAATCCGAAAAGATAGTTTTATTTAGAACTAGCAGAACCCGCGGCTTCGCCCGCGATCAAACTATACTTTAACAATACATACTTTATTACTTGCAGAATTAAGTTCGTGTAAGTTTTATTATTTCTTGAAGATATATGGAAAACAAATTAAATTTTAACGATCGTTACTCAAAATATCCAGTATCTTAAAACATCCCTGTCCCTGTGAGAAGCTATCATCTCTTAAGTCTACGCCTGCTACTTTTAACGACTGGCCCTGAGATATATTAAATGGTCATTTCAAAGCAAACTTCAAAAAGGAATTACAATAGATTAAATTCAAAGGCGTAGTCAGAAGTTATCAGTGATATTTGAGGTATGAATTCTGATTCCCCCCAAGCACATCCAGCAAACACAGTTGCCTCTATAATGTATAATGAATTACTCACAGTCCAATCAAGTAACATAGCTTGGGCGATTTTTTTATTGCAGATGTGCTAACCTTCAGAAGGTGGATATAGATAGCAGGATACTCTCTAGCTAGGTTCTCTCTCTCGCGCTCTAGGTCTGTTATAGTTGTCGTTGCTGTGGCCAGCCGAAAAGTTATACATAACTTCCTTTGCATTCAGTATAATTTCCGTTCTCTACTTTATATCCCACACAGTAAATGTGCACTTACAGAGAACTTGAGCCATGTTACTCTATTTAAATATATTCAACAACTCAAAGTTTACCCACTTAGGGGCTGAATTAAAAAAAGAAATCTAAAATACATGTTTGTTTAATTGTATTAAAGAGTATTAATACCAATTTTCAAGTAATTCTGATCATAAACAATTTTTTCCTCATATAAACAGTACAACCCCTTTTTACCCTTTTAAGGGATGAATCTCGAAAAAAAATGATATTTGTATTGTTTTAGTTTTCATTTTAAAGGTAAATACCATTTTCCGTGCATCAATTACAGAGTTTCATACAAACTTACATCCCCTATTTGACAGTCTTATGGGATGAAATCCAAAAAATGCTAAAATACGTATTTATTTAATTGTATTGAAGAGCACTAATACCAAGTTTCAAGTTATTCTGATCATAAATAATCGTTTGCCCATACAAACTTTATTACCCCCTTTTACCCTTTTGGGGGATCAATTTCGAAAAAAATGTAATACACGTCATATTTCTCAATGTTTACCTTAAAGCTAAATACCACTTTGCGTGCATTTCGCGTTACGAATGACAGAGTTTCATACAATCTTTAATCCCCTATTTTACCCTCTTAGGGGATGAATTTTGAAAAATCCTTTCTTAGCGGATGCCTACATTGTATAAGGAATATGTCCTCTAAATTTCACGTTTCTACGACCAGCGGTTTTGGCTGTGCGTTGATCGATCAGTCAGTCAGTCAGGACAAAGCATTTTATGTATATATAGATGTCAAATATTCACGTAAATCTAAGAAAGTATTATGTGAACCACATCACTATTTGAACGCGTGCGAAATATTATTATTAGTTGATAGGTACATAAGCAGTAATTTATTCAGAAAACGGTAGTCTAAATTACTGCGGTTGGACAGTACGTTTCTCATCCTTTGCCAGATTCCATCTATGTACAAGGCTATCTTGCTGGCATCCTGTGTATACGCATCATATATTATACTGCAGTTCTCACAGTATTTTATCAAAGTTAAACTAAAATAAAGTTTAAGAAAAAATATTGTTTTTCATGTTCTTTATAATAAAATAGACAAGAATAAGATTCCTAATTAAAAATACATTAGTTAATCGGCCTATCAACTCTGATCCAAATTGTTGTTACCTGGTCATATATATGTACGAGGGGGGCTTTTTTACGTTCGCGGAATAGGGGGTAAGAAGCGGAAATAAAAGTACGAATTTATTTTTCCTTTTCAATATATTCACCTGCTACCGTTATACATTTTTCCGATCTTTCAATTAACTTACGTATACCTTCAAAAAAACATTTTTGTCTTTGTCTGAAAAATATGCTGAAATCGTATCCTTCACTTCTTTATCGCTTGAAAATTTCTTCTCACGAATACTTTTTCAAGTTTAGGAATAGGTAATAATCGCTGGGATCTAGGTCAGGACTGTAGGGTGGGTGAGCCAAAATTTCGAAACCCACCTTCTGCAGGGCAGCCAGCTATTTATGAAGTTTTAAAAACTGAACTGAGTTATTTTGGTGAATTATATAGTAGACAAGACCGCGTAATATTTGTTTCTAGATAGATAGGCCTTTTTTTGTTTTTGTATTGTGTAAATAAATAGTCGTGAGCTTTATATGTGGCAGATACTTCGAAAAGTTTGTTTTATTTATGGGATAATATTGATAAAAGTAAGGGATCCGAATATTTTTCTATGGAAGCTGGCACTAGCAACCTATCTCCATTTGCAGCAACATTCGTTTTATTAATTGTCCTCTATTCATTCGTAACAAGACATTTTGTAAGAAAAATGAACATAATATATAAAAATGGACTTAAATAAACAAAAATAAGTTGTCGGGATATTTTGAAGTCACAGTCAAGATCACTAAAATTAAACCTATGGAAATTATTATATGAATACAACTATAGCACAATAAAGGCGATCTTTACCTTTGAATATGTCGGAAATATGTCGGAAATATGATTTTAGGGCATTATGTATGTAAATAATATTTTTTGAATATCTTTGGACGATTTCAGTAGAAGGTACTCATGTGTATTTTTATTTATTACATGTGTTTTATTGTTTTACGCAGCATCTTTGTCTACTGTGAACCGATTTTTGTGATACTCTTTTTAAATGATATGTTACGAGTAGTTATTTCAAGGACAATCATATAATAAGTTCACGAAAAATTGGCATATGATTACATTTTTCTGAAAAAAAAAAATGATTTCAAATGTCATATATAAGCGTAGTCACATCAAAGAAAGTAATACAGCAAATTATTACGTAAATATTTTTTATATTTCTGATACTTTTTGATTTTATAAATGTCTCCTATCTGCCTACATATACCCGCTTTGTAATGTACCGTTAAAAAAATTAAATGGCGATAGTTGGCAATATTACAAAGGTTTTATACCGTTTACGCATTATAACGCAATTGTCCTTAAAACATTTTATAATATTATATTTTTCTATGAACATACTTATTGGAAAATATTTTTTTGTTATTACATGGTTATATATATACCTATCTCACATGGTTCGGAGATCACGTTGCAGCTTGATTAAGAATAAATATAACTTGTTGCCCAATTCAATAACTAAAGAACTTAGAACGTTTCTCTTAGCAAAGTAACAAAAACTTTTGTTGTAAAAGTTAGGTTTGAGTTTGTTTAGCTGCATCACAAAATGTCACAATATGATGAAAATGATAATTTTATATTTATAAATTTTATATAAAATTTATAATTTTATATTTATATAACGTGAAATTTTTTCCACATATAATTTTTTTTTAAGATTTTGGTTACGGTGTCCAATCTCAATAAAACTAGTGCCAGATTTATTATGTGACACAAGTGTGTGCGCTGACAAATGCAATTTGTATAACTATACCCTGTACAAGTTAGCTTGATCTTTTTGACAGATGTAATTTTTTCTGATCGACATAACTTTGCAATGACGAACATATTATTTTCTTAATTTAATGATTTTAAAAATTGTAAAAATATTAAAAAAATACATATAACACAAAAGTCCCTAAAGATTCAAGCGTTATCCGAAAATTTTAAGACTTTTTAGAACACTGAAAATAATAGACGCTTGTACAATGTTACATCGGTCGGTACATACGGATGGGACATGAATAACAGGCAGTAACTGTTACAAATATCGATGTATTATGTAGTACGACACGTCAAAGAAGCAATATTATCTGACTGGATGAGCGACGTCCACTTCGACAATTTTATTGAACACGAAATCATAATTGAAGTTCGAGATGATGACACAAGCTCCGACAACTCTGGTGATGATAATCTTGGCTGTGCTCCTCTTCCTTAATAAAAACTCTTTTAAAGATAAAACTATTTTATTTTTCAACCTTAATTTTTACATACAGGGTTACTTTTGGACCTCCCGTCAAATTTAAATAGGTGGTTCAGACCATGACACTAAACAACTTTTCCAAAGAAACATGGGTCGAAAAGTGAAAAAAAAGTTCGACCCTCCCATAGAAAACTGCGCGATTACGTGGTCGATTTCGTATGGAAGGTCTGAATTTTTTTTTCACTTTTCGACCCGTGTTTCTTTGGGAAAGTTGTTAACTTTCATGGTCTGAACCACCTATTTAAATTTGGCGGGAGGTTCAAAAATAACCCTGTAATATTAAATAGGTACAAGTATTATGAATATTGACCCACCGTCGCTTATCTACTCAATGTTTTTTATGTCTAGTGCAATAAAGAATTTCACAAACAATACACCCACACTATCTCGTCACAGTTACAAGTATTTTAAAACTTTATTTTTTGGACTACTAGATATTTTCTGTTTCCCATCACTAGCCCGTCTATCAAAAAGATCAAGCTAACTTGTACAGGGTATAACTCATTTACGAGTATTAATAATGCTACTTTAAACAGAATGGGTATCTAATTGTCTCATTAGACACGAACTTTGTAAAAAAATTATGTGTATGTTATTTCGAAATCACTTGATGGATTTAATGAATTATACGATGATTATTTTCTAATAGCCAAAATATTTAAAAGATTAATCCGATATTTAATGTTATGTATTAAATTTTATAAGACATATTTAATGAATAATGTTATTTATATATGATGTGATTAATAAGTACCTATCTAATACAAAATCGTTGCAAAGCAATTTTGTCGGAAAAAAGAATCCGCCCTTTGTTGCGCGAAAAGTCGGTTGCAATGCAGAAGGTAATGCATGCAATAGCTACTTTTGCATTTAAGTAAATGCAGTCTACATCGCATGATAAAATATTCGTGTCTTCGCTGCGAAACCACGGTGCGGGCGTTTAACAATCCTAGTTTTTCTATCACTACACGTTTGCCGCATTGCAAGGCGAGGCTCGAGGCGATGCTGACGCTCAAAAGTACAGGCCGTTAACCCAATACATTTATCTACTTCAAGATATTCTTGTTTAAATATTAAGAAACTCTATATATCTCTATATATGTCATAATATATGTATAACTTAATACAAAGTGTAGTTATTTAAGTAGTTTTTACTCTCCTATGCGCTTATAGTATTCGTTGTATATTATGTGTTCCATAATATTTTCCATTAGATTTTAGGGCTCGACTCCTATAGAGTCCTGTCATGAGAATTCATATAGATAGCCCTATATAGAATACTTGGCCTTATGCTTACCCTACGTTTATTGAGGATTACCTAATAGAAAAATTGGTAAAATCGGAGATGTATATGAGACAGTGTTTTTAAGCTGTTTAATTTTTTGTTTTTACTTTACAGTAAAATCGGCATATGTTAGTCCATCGTTGTAGTAACTGTGGATAGATATTGAGAGAGAGACATAACGGATCAGATGAAATTTGATACAAAGATAGTGAGTCGCTAGTTATTAATTTAAAGCGCATATATACAATGTAGAGAAACCCTTTAAGGGATTATCCAAGATGTACTAACCGAGTTATTTATAATATTATAATGTATTTCGGTAAGAATGACAAAAGATACTTTGCTGGTCTTCTTATCAAAGAATATTTAAAGTCATATTACAATCTCTCAATTGACGCTTGAGTATCGATTTATTTTATATCTCAAAATTTTATTTTGCAAAATATTACATGTTAATTTTAATTACCATATCATTATTCAAGTTGTATATGTTTTATAATGTATTAGTACCTGGGTGCCGGAGCTTCGCTCGGAGTTCTTTTTTTGATTGTCAAACTTAACCACGATGTCTATGCCCAAGCGTAAGAAATTATAGACCATATTTTGCGAGAAATAATGCGAAAGAAAACCGCATGAAAACTCGAGAACACGCGTTTCTCAGACATAAGACTAATCTAGATCGATTTTTCGCCTCCGGAAACCGCCATATACCAAATTTCAGCGAAATCGTTAGAGCCGTTTCCGAGATCGCCGGTATAAATAAATAAATATACAAGAATTGCTCGTTTAAATATATTAGATTTAATTAAAATAAAGCTAATTAGTAATAAAAATATTTGTACAAATTTAATTTAATAGGTACATACTTGACTAAAAACAATTTACGCAATTGCAAATGCTTTTTGTTCTGTTGCTATGCTAAATACGCTGAGCTTGGCACTACCCTCCCAAATATCGCGGGTCCAAAGACTATTTCCGTAATTGCACCTAACATGCATTAAACTAAAAAGTGCCAAAGTGCCGGTTGGTTACTAAACACTTTGTAGTACATTTTTTTTAAAGGTACCACTACTAAGTAAAAAACGTACACTTTAAAATACTAGTAACTCTATTAGTTGTCTAGGTTAATAAACTAAAGGACCAAGCTCGATATCCGTCTTGACCGGAATTTTATATGAATGTAGCTTCACAGTACTAGCATTGTACAGAAATATAAAACAAAATTGCTTTTGAAAAATATACCATAAACATATGACATAAAGTTCATAATTAATGAACGTATCGTATTTTGATAGCAGCAGATGTCGCTTTAGAAGTTCATATAAGAACATCTATGCGTATTCTGTCCAGTTAACGTATAGTGTAAATTGAATACCTTGGCTCCAATCCCAGTGGAGCGTCTCTACACTATGTAATTAAGTCTTACGAGTTCACTTCTCACATTCAATTTAGATGTGTTTTATGAAACATATTCCCCAGTATTATCTTTACTGATCTATACTAATATTATAAAGCTAACGACATTGCTTATTTGTTTTTCCCCCCTTTTGTTTGTATGCACGAAAGCGCGTCATCATCATCATCAGTAGTTTGGAAATATCAATCCTATTTAATAAAAAAAATAAAATAGGCAGTCATGGGTAATGCCAACTTATAACTTTGAAACAACTATTTTTTTTATTTTTAAATTAATTATAGTATGAAGAATTGAAATTTCATAATTTGTAAGTTGAAATGATTATAAGTCTGGTTTTCACATCCATTGGCACTCCGAGCAATAATTATATTTACATTTTGATATAATTTATTTATTAATCAATTTATGACGCTGCGTGTCGCCAGTTTGCACCAGACTGCGTCGAGACGCCACATGTCACACGTAGCATGTTGGTGACGCGAACCCGTAAGTTTTGCCCCTAGCGATAATCGCTTAAGGCGGCTAAAGAAGCTTTCACTTTTTACAAAATATTTTTTTCATTTTATAGCCTATTTATTGAGGAAAGCTGTAAATTATCTAATATTATGACATAACTCTTGGGAGTAGAGTATTTGTACAATTTGTACGCTAGCGGAGCTGTAAGCAAAAACAAGTTTTATTAGGAATGTGAAAGTGTTATATAAATTAATTTACTTGCCTCTTTTGTAAAATTTTGCATCAACATTGCGAATATTTTTATAAAATTAGAAAAATAAATTGTTTTTCAGCATAGTAATAATAATAATAATAATGTCCTCCCGACAAATTTCAGCGACGGTGGCCAATCTCATTGAGACTAGCCGTTTGCGCAGGAGATATTATAGTGCACAAGTGTACGCGTACAGTGTAGTATAAAAAAAAAAAGGGGTTAAATATGAATTATTATTATATTTTAATAAGCTAGTGTAGGGCTTAATTTGGCATTGTAACTATTGTCACTAGCGAGTAAAAAAGGCGTAATTTTACGCAAAATAGCTAACAGCGTAATAGTGCGGAAAATTGTTTTTATTCTTTTAGATTTTTTCGATGATCTGATGGTGAAATGCCCCAATATAATAAATTTCACAGAAATCAACTAACTTAACTTTGCATATAGTTGCTGCTATATTTTTCGGTTACTTCTTATTTTAACGGATAGTATTCGCTTGGGTATCATATAATCTTTATCATTGACTCAAGACCTTAGATTAGGACCTAGGTATCTATACCAATCTATCTATATATAGTATAGTATATCTGACCTAAGGAGTTGCCTTCCAAGAACACATTTCTTAGTGTAAACTCACACACCTGTCATTTTAAGTGTTAGTTTTTTTCAAATCAATTTCCCCTTTTTTATAATTTATATATTAATATCTAAAAAAATCGTGTGAAGTATAAAAATCAATACGTTGGGCTTTAGCATCTGCAGCGTATGATAGACTGGCTTTAATGTGTTTTTTTAAATGTTAACAAAACTATTCGCTTCAATTTTCTGGATAAAATCATATGGATACACAAATAAAAATAAGATAAGCACAGTATATAAAATTAATATGTTCCTATAACTTTTTATACCATATCGTATTTAGATAGAACGGCGAAGTTAATATAAATTTCTAAACTGTATTAATGCACATAATAGTTAAATTAACAGCAAGGGAAGTGTGGAGCCTTAATAAAATGGCGAGCTATTCTGCTTTAGAATATAGTCAGTGTGATGATTTTAATGAAGGGGTATTCCTTTTAATGACAGAGCGCTGAAGAGTGTGTGGGCTTTGAAAGGAGAATAAAATAAACAAAAAGGTATATAATTTTTGGTTTTTCTTTACGTTCTAATATTAATAATAATGATAAATGTTAATGATTGAAAAGTTTGAACAATTGAAAAGTTAAAGTCCTAGTTATTGTAAGATAAATAATTAATAATATTTATAGCAGATAATACCTACTTACTTCAATGCATTTACAAGATTTTTACGAGTAAAATGTAATTTAACTGCTAAAATCTCAAGAGACTGTTTTGAACGAATTACAACGAACCATTGCCTTTTAGATTTAAAGTCATTAAATACGAAAGAGACTAATGTGGGCAACTTATGTTTACGATGCCATTAAGCCGTGAAAAGTCGCATGTAGCTAATACCGTCGAATCGAGTCGAAAAAATCGATACCACGTGGCTCGCCTATTGATTGACCGACTAATTAAGTGTTATTTATTATAAAGGAAGTTTTAAATTGACGAAACTTTATCATGTATTATTTCTTATTTAGTCACATAGCATAGAATAAATTCATTCTCTTTGTCTTCCATTTTCTTTGTGCAAATAGAATATCTATAGTACTTTTTCTTTTTTATATAGAATAAATAAAATATAGTAAAAATTAATCTATAAATAAAGCACTAGTAGTCAGATGTTTTAAGTTGCATCCGCAAAATTTACATATCTCGGTAGTGAGAAGAGGCAGGTGGTATATAGCACGATTTCACGGGTCGTCAAGACTCGAGAAAGTTTTGTGGCAACTGGGGCCCATTTGGCAGTCTCGAAAACTGACGCGGAGCGTTCAACTAATATGATTCTAAGGTTAAGCCTGTATTTAAAGTAAAATCTTTCTATGGAACTAAGAAAAATCGCAGCAGGCTTTTGTCAATTGATGCTTTCGCTGAACTCTCAGTAATAGTAAGAGCTTTAAAAAATATCTAAGGTCTACAAGAACTCTTTCACGAAAGTCCCATTGAATAAAAGGTGAACAACGACTTAATCGCTGCAGATAGAATTTCAATATGGCTCCCCACCATATGCAATAACTTGTAAAGTCAGTAGTCTGTAGAGGTTTTTACACATCGTATTTATAGCACTCGCTAACTCTAAGGTACGTAATATATTAAATGTTACTTTCTTTCTAACTCTGCAAATAATATACTTTTAAATCGGCTTCCGTTGCAAAAGTTGCGGATGTGTTCCCTGAATATTATGGGTTTAAGTTTCAAATCCTAAGTGCAAATTTATCTTAAGTTTAGTGTTATGTAGGAATGAAGTGGAACTTGCCATATGTTGGTGTCCGTTAGTTCACTTGAAGCTGTTTTCTAAGCCACACTAGACTGATTTTCATGTAAAATTATGTTTATCTAGAATGCTTGAATGATTCTAATCGTGAATTGGAAGACATCTAAAAAGAAGTACAATCATAAATAGAGTTACTGATTGATAATATACGGCCTAAACTGCTAGAAATTTTGTGTAAGGGTTTCTTGTAGAATAAAGGTTCTTACTAAGAAAAGATTTTACATAAACACTTCCTCTAAAGGGCTAAAATAGAGGATGAAAATTTGTATGGAAATCCGTCGTTATTGAAGTTAAAATTATGGAAATTGACATTGCTATTGTTTATATTACCGATGGGAAATCTCATTGGAATTACTGCTTGTATTATAAGATATTATTAAATGACAAACAGACGCACTGACCCAAAATATTATAGAAATTTTGTTGTTGGATTTAAAAATCTTTATAATATCCTATTAATAGTTATTAAAAGTAATAAATAGGAATCACACTGTTTTCTTATTATTTTTATGTTATTCAATAATATTATTGATATTATAGGTGAAGCAAAATATAAGAAGTCAAATTTTAATTGTATTTTTAAGTAAACTACGCTTTTACTATAAAATCAAACCCATTTATTTATTACATTACACAATTTGATACAAAAATTTGTCGCGAGATTTATCTGTATAGATAAAGAAGAATACAATATAACTTGATCTTGATATAAATTCTTTAAAAAAAAAAAAAAAAAATTAATAGGTAAATCTCGCGACAAGCTTTTATATCATACTAGCGACTCACCCTCGCTTCGCTAGGGTTCATCCCAAGATACGTTTTGATGGTTAGTATAGATTTCTCAAAGATGAGTTATTTTCCCGCAGTAAAAAGTATCCTATATGTTAATCTGGATAACCAGTTATCATCATACTATTTCATCATATCAATATCTAACCAGTGGTATTTTCGTGATGCGGTCACAGGCAGACAGAGAGACAGACAAAAAATCTAAAATTATAGATTCGGCCTCTGTATTGATAATAATGACTATTTCAATAAGATTTTCCAAAAATTATTTAATGTACAGATTCGACTCAGAATTTTTTTTATATGTAGGTATAGATAAATTGTGTAATTTATTTTCTTCTTCTAAGAGTATTTACATAAAAGCTAAATGTTTTTTTTACTATTATTTATAACTTTAACGATAAGTTTTTTCATCCATATTGCTTTTAAAAAGTGTAGATGTAAAAAGTAATTATAAGTAGTACATAAGTTAGTATTTTTTAGAATATATTATTTTGTATATTTGAACTGTATTTACTGGTTTTTATGAAAGACTTTATTGATTTATTATGATGATTTGTATAAATGAAGTAGTCTTTGGTACTTGAAATTGATCAAACGCCAAGCGATTACTCAAGGCCTATCGAAACAGCCCTCATGCGCGTTTAAAAATATTTTATTCATGCTATATGGAGATTAATTATTTTGTTATTTTTGACGAACTCATCATTTTACTTTAACGCCGACGCGAAAATTTTCATTGATCATTTTTAAAATTAATTCTAAGTGATTTTTGTATTAATTATATAAATTCGTAATTTATTAATCGATTCATAATTTATTTTCAGTATTCTGTTTTAAACGCCTAATGCTAATGGAAAAGCAAATATAGACGAAAATATATGATGAGTAACACGCGGTTCTCAAAAGCTCATTATAATCTTGTTCAACCATATCAAATCAATTCAAGTTTCTGAATTCTGTTCAGAGAAAAAATTACTAATAAATAATATTTTGATTTGACACGTATGTAGTTTGTTTATTGTGGTCACACTGTTAAAATTGTACATTCATATTGCTCAATTCTTCATTCTAAATTGTCAAATAAGCTAATAGTTATTGTCTGCTGTCTATTGTCTGTAAATCCCACGAAATTTCAACTTTTTTAGAAAAATTATTGCTATCGTAATTTTCACGTTAATATTAGCTCATTTTGCTCAAGAGATCCCTCTTTCCAGTGTAATTTCACTAAAAAGAAAAAGTGTAAGCTTTTAGAGCTTACTCAAAAGTACGTATAGATTATTTTTATTTCAAACTAGCGACTCACCCTCGCTTCGCTCGGGTTTGTCCGTAGGTACGTTTTAACGATAAGTATAGAATAGACTAATACATATATATGTACAATATACATACATAGGTATAAAAGTAGGTAAGTTTTATAAAAAATAAAAAAATATGTCTCTTAACACTTTCTTAGATTTACGAAAATATTTGATACTAGCAGAACCCGCGGCTTCGCCCGCGATCAAACTGACAAAAACATATTATTAAACTTTTGAATATGTATAAAATGTTAAGCGTATATTCTGTAATAAATTTCCTCTATATCCCATACTTGAGCCATGTTACTCTATTTAAATATATTCAACAACTCAAACTTCACCGCCCAGTTTTACCCACTTAGGGGCTGAATTTAAAAAAAATCTACAATACATGTTTATTTAATTGTATTGAAGAGCAATAATACCAAGTTTCAAGTAATTCTGATCATAAAGATTTTTTTCCTTATATAAACAGCACAACCTCCTTTTATCCTTTTAAGGGATGAATTTCGAAAAAAATGATATTTGTATTGTTTGAGTTTTCATTTTATAGTTAAATACCATTTTCCGTGCATCAATTACATAGTTTCATACAAACTTTCATCCCCTATTTGACAGCCTTATGGGATGAATTTCAAAAAATGCTAAAATACATATTTATTTAATTGTATTGAAGAGCATTAATACTAAGTTTTAAGTTATTCTGATCATAAATAATTATTTGCCTATATAAACTTCATCACCCCTTTTTACCCTTTTAAGCGATGAATTTCGAAAAAAATCTAATACATAATATATTTCTTATTTTTATCTTAAAGCTAAATACCACTTTTCGTGCATTTCGCGTTAAGAATTACAGAGTTTCATACAATCTTTTATCCCCTATTTTACCCCCTTAAGGTAAGAATTTCAAAAAATCCTTTCTTAGCGGATGCCTACATTGTATAAGGAATATGTCCTCTAAATTTCACGTTTCTACGACCAGCGGTTTAGGCTGTGCGTTGATCGATCAGTCAGTCAGGACAAAGCATTTTATGTATATATAGATATAGATATTAAATAAAACTATTTTTTGGATTATTTCGTGAATTTATTTTGACACAAGTATGTAACACCTTTGAGACGTCTAAAACCTTAGTCTCTCCCATGACCATGATTGTTGTAAAGTCGAATGCTTTACGTCGGGAAGAAAAAATTTTTAATAAATCCGCGAAACAATCCGAAAAGATAGTTTTATATTAATATCCCTTACTTGAGAAATAATTGATTTTTCATTCAATCTTCCACCCCCCTTTTCACCCCCTTATATACGACATGTTTGCCGGGATGAAAACTATCCTATATCATTCTCAGGGTCTCAAAATATTTCTATACCAAATTTCATCTAAATCGGTTCAGTGGAAGAAGCATGAAAAACGGACGGACAAACAAACAGACAGACGGAGTTACTTTCGCATTTAATATTAGTATGGGTGCTGGTCTATCATCATCGGCTTGGGCTGAACGTTGATAAGTCAGTCAGTATGTCGTGACCAACACTGGATTTACACTAGGGGCACACGGGGTTAGTGCCCAGGGAGGCAAATTTTTAGGGGTGGCCAAATTCTGTTATTAAAAATAAAATAAAATTCGCTTATTTTACTACTAAGATTTTTTTAAAATTACGTTTATCCCTTAAACTTAAAACCTCCCTAACCCGTTATTTTGACCGAAAGAAAAAAAGTCGTAAAACATTTTTTATGTAAAATTTAAATTTTTAATTTTTATTAAAACTTTTTTGTCTAATTTTTACCGTTTTGGAGTAATTGCGAAAAAACACTTTTGACAATTTTTTTTCAACCTTGGCCGGGGGTTGCAGACACGAGAACCTTTACACTTTGTTTTTGTATCATTAAAACTACATTATATCAAAAATATAAAGTTGAGTGCCAAAATTTTATTTATTTTGATTCATCAAGCCTTTATATAATGTTCGTTATCTATTTTTATTCTTTGGTTAGGTCAACTAAATGTATATTTGTCTACTTTAACAGTAAACTTCCATTAGTGTGGGCAATAATATCTATTTTGGAAATAACTACAATGTTATATTTTAGAATATTCAATTTGGACTTCGAGATTGAATTTTAATTGTGAATATTTTTATTTTATATTCGCTTTGAAAGAGAGGGAAGTGGGTTCATGCCTCGGGCTTTGCATCTTTGGAAGTTCTGTTTGGGGGTCTCATTTTCAACATGGTAATCATTTACTAAGACGGTGAACAAAAATATCGTGAGGAAACCTGAATGTAGAAAATCTAACGCTCATTTCATTAGTAGTTTTATTGATTGAGTGCATAATGCATGTGTGGATTATTGAATTTATAAAAATGTTTCGATATTTGTAGCTCAATTATACGTAAAATGGTGAACATATTTCAATGAAACTTAAACATACATTATATTTAAATTGGTTATATCTCAGTGAGTATATGAAAGAGTTTCTTATCACGTTTGATTCCTTTTTAACCCCTGACGCAAAAACGAAGGGTGCCATAAGTTTGACGTGTTCTGTGTGTGTCGGTCTGTGGCATTGTAGCCCTCGAACGGATGAACCGATTTTTTTTTTGTTTGAAAGGTGAATTAGTCGGGAGTGTTCTTAGCTATGTTTCATGAAAATCGGTCCAAGATGGCCGCCGCCACAAAATAGCGGATAGGTACATATTTTTCACAAATCTCTCAATATGAGTATCAAATGAAACGGCTTGACTAGTAGTAGAATACTATACACTATAATAAATTTCAAATTCAAGATGGCCGCCACCACAAAATGGCGAATTATATTTTTTTTTTCACAACTCCCTCAATATGGGCATCGAATGAAAGGGTTTGACTAGTTGAATACTATGACAACCTTTGTGTCGAGGGTATTTAATTTTTTTTTAATAAATAATAATATGTAGTACCTTTAAACGAGCAATTATTGTTATTATAATAACATAACACTTTTATTTCATGCTTAATTTTCGATGTAAATATCTAAATGGATTTCCATAAAGAAAATCATATTTTAACAAAAATATCATTTTAGTTATAATTTATAACAATACGATTAGTATAGTTAGTTAGTGTAGCCTGAAATAACTAGGAAAGCTAACTTGAAAACTAACTAAAGTAATATTTTCTTTAGTTTACGCGATTATTACACATTACACGTAAATGAAACTACATTCTAACGGGTTTAACTCGAGTATATTTTACGTCCATTTAGACAACGTTGAAATGGACTTTATGGTGTTTATTTTATACTCGGTATATTTGATTTACATTTGTATAATTTTGGTCTATAAATGAATACAATATAGTGAATTAGCAATAAGTTTTATACTTTCTGTCGGACTTTCGGTATACTTTGCTGTATTGTATGATTACTAATATTTGAGTTTTCACAATAATAAAATTAATTCATTAATCCTAATAGCTATAAAATGAAAATTCAATACTAATTCTGATCACTTAAATTCTTTAGGGCATTTTTATGGCATTCTTTGTGTAGATGTTAAATAAAACAGTGTGACTGTGATTTTAGTTCATTAATTTATTCCAGAATATAGAGTTTAAAATAAATAAATTATAGTTTGATACTTTTTTCGATTATTTTATTATAAAATTTTTATTTTCAGTTCTTAATAGTTTAATGAATGATTAAATGATTTTTGTTAGCTGTAAAATACTAATCATTTAAGTAATTTTTCATTGAATAAGACTATGTTATAACGCATTGTTTAAAATATGAAAATTTGATAAAAATATTATAATATTATAGCACAGAACAGCTCCGTGTTGGACTTGAGACAAATTTTAAAAATGTACCTACTTATTTAAAAATCTAGAGATGCTGTTTAGCTTTAGCTTTTAGTATAAGGTCGTGTGTTGGATACGAAGACTATATTTTACTTTAGACAACATAGGTATATAGCTTCTTGTTGGTGAAGTAGTTTATAATGCAAACTAATCTTGCTTTATGTGTACTTGCAAGGAAAGTCTTTACATCAAGATATCACGTCTGAACCATAGTATGAAAATCTATACAGGAGATCGCTTATTTATTTTAACGAAAGTACTCTCATTTGGCAAGAGTTGTCAAAAAATATATATTTTGATGGCGTACGGTATTGAAGTTAAAGCGCAGTTGTGCCCTCTCGTAGATACAGTACTAATATGGTATTATATGATCTGTGGTCAGTGCCGGATTCAACCTTAGCGCCGTCCCTGGGCATAGTAAAAAATGCCGCCCTACTGTCGAAATTTTGGATAAAATGGGTAGTTTCGATAAAGTTTAATTTTTTTTAATTGTTAAATTTTTTTAAATGCCATAAAATATTTATATATGATTTCAATTTTTCGAAAAATGTACTAGTTATTTTTTTTTAATTATTTATTTTTTGAAAAATAAAAAAGATAACGCGAGGAAAAAAATTTTTCCATTCTCCGAATTATGCTCCCCCTAAAAATTTTCCTCCCTGGGCACTAGTTCGGAGTGCCCCTAGTGTAAATTCAGCGATGTCTGTGTTTACAGTTATACCCTGTAGGGTATCGGGGCGTCCGATTTTGCTTTAAGATTGTAATCTTAAAGCAAAATCGGACGCCCCGCATAAAGTTCCTGTCTTGAAGCCTTCGTTAGACGAGTGCGCCTGATTGCTTATTTAAGGATAATTGAAACAATAGTTAACAATCCATGACAGAACACTTTCCAAAAAAGAAATTGATGTTGCTATTACATTTTAGAATATTCTAGAATGAAATCAATAGGTGGATTTAAATCAATTAGCGTTGTCATTTGTAATAATATAATTTATTATTATTGTAATAAACCTATTCGCATCATATTTTTGCAGGCTTAGTAGTTAAGCAGTATAATGCACGCCAAATGTCTCAGGCTGAGTCCGCTTGAGCTAAATATGGATCTTGTACATAGTTTTATTCATTCCTAGTAATGTTATTGTTATAACTCAAAACTTGCATATGCATGAAAAATGAAAATATAAACTATTTAGATAATATATTATATTACTACTTACTACTACTATTCTAGTAGTAAGGTATTAAATATATAAAATAATCTACTTAATATATCATGTATTTAAGTAGATTATGAAGCATTTTTAAATTAATTTTGCATTGTAAGGAAGCTACAAACGTGACGGTTTGAAATGCTGTCAGGTACACAAAGGTATATTATCAGTATAATTATTACTTTATTCTTTTTTATTTCTTGAAGCAAAATACATGAACGAATAAACAAGCGATAACTCTATAATTTGACTTTTTCATGAACGTGAACACGTAAGTAATCGTTTTACACTTAATTTATCATTATCGACAGACCTACATGTACATAATGTTTAAGGTCACTCGCGTAGTTAGGATATAAATAGTTCTTTTACAAGCTTTTATTTAACTGTCAATGTTTGTACGTATGTTTGTTCGAGTCAAATCTTGTAACTGAAGTTTAAAGCAATTATCCTCAACCAATTGATCTGAAATTTTGCGTAAGCGATTAATTTAGATGACAATGCCTAGTTAGAGAAATGTCGTCATTCTAAATCCAACATGGCGGACTATTTTTTTATGCACCCCTATGATATGTATATTAAATGAAAGGGTTTGCTGAGAAAAACATGAAAAAAAAAATTAAAAAAATAATCTTTAAATTAAATGAAACCCATTTATGTGATACTAGCGACTCACCCTCGCTTCGCTCGGGTTTGTCCGTAGGTACGTTTTAACGATAAGTATAGAATAGACTAATACATATATATGTACAATATACATACATAGGTATAAAAGTAGGTAAGTTTTATAAAAAATAAAAAAATATGTCTCTTAACACTTTCTTAGATTTACGAAAATATTTGATACTAGCAGAACCCGCGGCTTCGCCCGCGATCAAACTGACAAAAACATATTATTAAACTTTTGAATATGTATAAAATGTTAAGCGTATATTCTGTAATAAATTTCCTCTATATCCCATACTTGAGCCATGTTACTCTATTTAAATATATTCAACAACTCAAACTTCACCGCCCAGTTTTACCCACTTAGGGGCTGAATTTAAAAAAAATCTACAATACATGTTTATTTAATTGTATTGAAGAGCAATAATACCAAGTTTCAAGTAATTCTGATCATAAAGATTTTTTTCCTTATATAAACAGCACAACCTCCTTTTATCCTTTTAAGGGATGAATTTCGAAAAAAATGATATTTGTATTGTTTGAGTTTTCATTTTATAGTTAAATACCATTTTCCGTGCATCAATTACATAGTTTCATACAAACTTTCATCCCCTATTTGACAGCCTTATGGGATGAATTTCAAAAAATGCTAAAATACATATTTATTTAATTGTATTGAAGAGCATTAATACTAAGTTTTAAGTTATTCTGATCATAAATAATTATTTGCCTATATAAACTTCATCACCCCTTTTTACCCTTTTAAGCGATGAATTTCGAAAAAAATCTAATACATAATATATTTCTTATTTTTATCTTAAAGCTAAATACCACTTTTCGTGCATTTCGCGTTAAGAATTACAGAGTTTCATACAATCTTTTATCCCCTATTTTACCCCCTTAAGGTAAGAATTTCAAAAAATCCTTTCTTAGCGGATGCCTACATTGTATAAGGAATATGTCCTCTAAATTTCACGTTTCTACGACCAGCGGTTTAGGCTGTGCGTTGATCGATCAGTCAGTCAGGACAAAGCATTTTATGTATATATAGATTTAAAAAGCTTGATTATAAAAATGATTTTTTTAAATATTAATTTATTTATAATACTTTAATTAATTTTTGACGTTTCCAAAGTTGTAGACAAAAATAAAAATAAAAAAATAAATCGACTTAAAAGTAAAAAATAATTGAATGGGGGTTTTCATTTACAAATCATATTTATCATAGATAAATAATCAGATATTTTCGAAGTCGGTGCAAGCAAAACAAATATATTTCGATACGTATAAATACATCATAAATTGATGATATTTTAAGTATAATTAGAGTTCATACCTTGTCGTATTTACTTATTAGATATTAATATATTAAAGCATTAAAGTCGGTTAATTATAAGATTAACTGTATTTACTTTTTTTGTTAATTTTTTTTTTTTCAATTATATTTTTAATAATTTTTTTCAGAATAATTTTAATATATATCATAAGTTCTTGTGTGTTTACTTTAATATACGATTTTCTTCTGTGGTCAATACGTCGTTGGTTGAATTTGTATTATGTTAACTGGAAATGCCTTCTACAAATAAAATTAAACAAGGGAAACAAAATAGAGGAGAAAAATACTATATTGATTTGACTTTGTTATAATATCAAATATTTGTCTTATATATATTTTAGGAATAAATTATATAAAAGTAAGTAAAATCTTCATACATTCCACATACATAATGTAATCTTCATTTTCGTCACTTTATTTGGTTATTTGAAGGCGACGCTTTCTTTATCAGATATTTATTATAGTATCTCAGTTTTTTCAGGTCATGTATATACTTAATATTTCAAGAAACTGTCTTTTTATGGAAAAAAATTGATGTAACTCTTGCTTATTTTTATGGGAAATAGGAATCCATACGAAACACTTAGTAACTGATAGGTTCCTAGATATATTCTTTATCAATTAAGCTCATCGCTATTTATCCATATCATTTGTTTCCTAAAATAGTAGTGTTACAATGTATACCCTTATTTTGAACATCATTCTATAACTGGAATTCTAAAAAACTTAAAAAAAGAATAAAATAAAAAGAGACTTCAAAAAACACTAAAAAGTAAAAAAATACTGATTGGTAGTTTTTCAGATAATCAGATATTTTTGAAGTCGTTGTGCTTTGTGTATCGGCTGGCACCGACGACGATAATATTTGATTAGGTATCTATAGTAAATGAAAACCACCAATCAGTTATTTTTTACTTTTTAGTGTTTTTTTTTTTTGAAATCGGATTTATTTTTAATTTTTATTTTTCCCTTTTTACATAGTAGGTAGTAGCAAAGTAAGAACAAAATATTTTAATAAAATATTCGCTTAAGCCGTTAAAGTTAGTTTGATGTCAATTTTTATATGAAGATTGATAAACTAAAGTTCGCTTTTATTAAATTAATCGAACTAATTAATAATGTATTAAATTATTTCAATTTTTATTTTTTATTTAAATTAAGATATTTATATTGTAACTTAATATAAAATATAAAAATTAATTAATTGATAATAATTCTATACACTAACATAGTATTTTAAGGCTAAATTGTTTTATTACTAAAAAAAATATGGATGTAATATCTGAATTAAATTAATTATTATTATATTATTATATTAGTAACACTAAAAATCTGGTTCTAAAATCCAATTCTAACGTATTGGGCTTATCAAATTAAACAAAATAAGCCCAAATTCAAAGTATCTACTATTAGCCGTTGAAGAGTTCCACCTATCCACCTTCTGGCCTTACCATCAGATCAGGTCGACGATGCCAAACCACTGCACTATCAACGGAAATAGAAACACTTGCAAATTTTCAAGTCAATATGACAATTAGAAGTAGGTTAAATTTTCATTAGCTATTTTTCCACCCTCAGGGGTGGTTTTTTTTTTTCAAATTAAAATGCGACCAATTTAAAAGTGTACACTTTCAAACAAAACAAAAATTGTCCAAATCGGTTACTAAACGACGAAGTTCTGAGGTAAATACAACCGAATTGAGAACTTGCTTCTTTTGTTGTTGGTTGAGAAAATATAAGTAAACACTTATGCCATTAATGTGAAACATAACATAACTGGAAACAAAACATTTAAAGGCATTGTATGGGAAAGATACGTCCTGATCATGATCATTGAATTAACATAAAATGAAAAAGCTAAAATCACTGGCAAGCTTTCAAAAAGCTCTTTACTTAGCTCTCAAGTTGATACTTTTATATTTGCATTCATAAACACAAACACACACACACACACACACATACACACACACACACACACACACACACACACACACACACACACACACACACACACACACACACACACACACACACACACACACACACACACACACACATATACACACACGCTCAGACACACAAACACATACATCATCATCATCTTGTTGTTATTCAGTTTTTATAAAATAGTTTAAATATTGTACGGAGGCGGGCGTTGATATCTGCAACGCAGTTTATACTTTTGCAGTATCATCGTAGCCATTGTTATACTGTATATATATATAAGAACTGTTACTAAATAAATAAATTTCATTCCATTTCATTTCATATTATGTGATTATAATGCCAGTTATTTTTATATCACGACATATTCTCTTGTTATAATTTGAGCAAAGTTTTTTTAAATTAAAGGTTTTGCTTATAGTATAAAAAAAGTTAAGCTATTTCAAGATTTTCTCTAAAGTTATCATAACAGTCATCGTTACCGGAGCTGACCTTAGGTCAATCGATTATATATATATTTGCCATTCTGAATTCGCCTAGATGTAGCGTTGTGTTCTCTTGCTTCTTGATACAAGTACGAAAATGTTATATATTTTAGCGAAAATACTAATGATTTTTCTAAGAATCATTGCATTATAAAATAATATCTTTGGCTCCGTAAGAATATTGATTTAGTAATATTTTTCTGGACAATGTTTCTTAAAGGACATTATTTTAACAATTTATTAGATTTACGCCAATCTATACATATGTATAATAAAAAACTGTAGAGGTCGAATGTCTGTAAATAGAAAAAAAGTGCTAAAAACCGAGTCAGGGGGATGTAAAAAAAAAGAATAGAACAAATCCAGATATTTTTTAATTTTTTGTTTTTCTGTGTGTCTGTTCGTCTGTTTGTACTGGCTAATCTCTGAAACTGTTGGACCGATTTTAATGAAGTTTTGTATGATGGTACCTGATATCCCCGGTCAACATTTTAAATATTTTTCATCCCGGAAAATTAAAGAGTTCCCGTGGGATAGTTAAAAAATATAGTAATTTATACAGCATAGTACACAAAAACTACTAATTGGATTTTAATGAACCTTTACAATAATATAGTTCATATATCAGAATAGCAAAAAGGCTACTTTTTATCCCGGATAAATCTACGGTTCCCGTGGGATATATTTGTTTTTGTTTGTCCAGAGGCAAACCCGAGCGAAGCGAGGATGAGCCGTTACTGTTTAATATTTTAAATAAAACTATATAATTCGCACCTTAATATAGTAATTAATAATGTTATTATATTATATTATTTGTTGTATACACTTTATCTTTTGTCAGTTATTACGTAAACTTATGTTTATCCTCAATATTAACTCCTATACATAAACGAAGTAGGTACGATAAGATTGTACTAAGATTAAAAAAGTTTTCAAAATACACCGGAATCTAGGCACCGTATGTTCGCAATGTCGACATGTGCCCAAAAATAGATTTTATATTATGTAAAAACTTACACAGTATGCTAAGTATTGTTATGAATATTTATAAATAGTTTTGACTATAATGTAATTTGCATAAACGTGTAAAAAACATGAAGAAGATGTACAAAATAATATACCTTTTATATATATGTATATATGTATACACCAAATTGGTGGTGCATAAATTACCAAACAAAACATTCATTAAACGAGAAGCTTCTATTTTAGAACGCTTGTATTTCGTACTTATCTATACATATAATAAAATTCTGAGTCGAATATGTACATTAAATATTTTTTCGAAAATCTTATTGAAATAGTAATTATTATCGATACAGAGACCGAATCTAAAGCTTTTACAATCTTTGTCTGTCAGTCTGTCTCGCATCACGAGAAAACGAGATTTCGATAAAAGTTGGTATGTTGATAACTGGTTATCCTGGCTGGTTGGCTGTATCGGTAATAATGACTATTTCAGTAAGATTTTCCAAAAAAATATTTATTTGACTCAGAATTTTATTATATGTACAGATAGGTACCTAAGTAAATTCTATTCACATATGTTTTCCTCAAATTTTCCATCCTGATTATTATGGTCGAATTTCGACTACTGCCCAGTAATCTAAATTCGAACACTAGTTTTAATAAATTGCCTAAATAACCAATAAGTATTGAGAGCTCAGACTGGTTCAGTATAAGTTTAACAGGCAAGTCGCGTGCCTCAGTAGGCAGGAAGTGTAAAGGAAGTGACGATTAGGTTCTCTAAGCCACTTTCCGCCGATAGTAGCTGACGACAAGCGCTTAATAACTATACTTATATATTGACCCGATTAAAGGTTATTACAATAATCGAGCCGCGCAATTTTTAAATTTTTTGTACACTTTTCGCGTAAATATCAAAAATAATTTGTAAATTACAATATTTTATGTTTCTAACTTTAAAGAAATATTATTAAGTATAGCTCTAATAAAAGCTAATGTATATAAAAAAAATTCACTGTGATAATACTAGTTTTATTTCTATCATAATAATATGTTATTAGATTCTTTAGCTGACTTTTAAAATGTATGTTATTTTCCAGTAGGTTATATGTTACATAATATTTGCAACAATAATTACAAAGACGATTTTTTTGGTCCCATAGATTTTAAGAGCAAATTTTACTCTCAAGGGCACCCTTGAGGGATGAATGAAATTAATATTTATGTTTAAAATTTTGAAATCCGTGAATTACTTTTGTGACAAAGTAATTATTGAAGTAAATGAACCATGCACAAAGTCCGTTACAAGCATTAGTTTTAAACAGTATTCATTTGCTTACTACTATCACTACACAGTGAGGGATAGAAATGAGGTTAAAACATATATTTTGACATACATTTGGGGTCTTCTATGTTTAGAGATTTCAATACAATTCTTAAGAAGGTAACAAATTACTTGATTAAAAAAGCTATTTTTATACGATCTAATAAACAAGAAAATCGTCTAGATAATACTCATTTACAGTGAAAATTGAAATGATTAATCTATAGCGACTCACAACATCTGTGACATTAAAATTTCGCGATTTCTGTTTCAGCTCATATTATATTAAAATAATTAAGTGACATTTTTCGGTCGCCGCTACATCCAATTATTTTATTGCAAACAAGTACCCATAAATTTTAATGCTTGACATTTTTTCCAATACCACTGATAACGCTGAAATGAAGTTGTTTTTTTCATTTACCATTTTAATATTTATCACATTTTAAACTATTACATATATGAGTTTATGAATAGTTAAAAAAGAAGTGTCCTCGAAGGAGTATATTGTATGTATGTATTCAGCCCTTTTTAACATCCCATTACGGTCACGGGCCTAGTGTCGGTTGGCGCACTTCATATGTCTTTCCCTTTTCACTTCACATGACAAGTAAGTGATAATCATGTTTAAAAAAATTCGCACATGAAATTATCAGAGGTGCCAGACCCGGGATATGAACCCACTTCCCTAAGAGCTTTTGTAGATCATAGATCTTATCGGCATTGGATGTAGGTCCTGGGTTCATATAAATATGTTGGGACATTAACACACCATCTAGTTCCATGGTAAGCTACGAGGCTTGTGTTATGTATACCAGATAGTTGATATACTACACATATATAACTTTAAATACATACACATTATAAATATAAACACCCATGACTGGAGTAGGTACAAATATTCGTGCTCATCACACAATTGAATAACCCCACCGAGACTCGAACCTGCGACCGCTGGCACAGAAAGCATTATCACTACAAACTGAGCCAAACGTGCCGCTTGACTTCACTTGCTTTTCCAAGCAAACGCGTTACCATCGGGCTACCACTGCCTATTGCTCGAGCCTATTGCTGATGTCTAATTAGAAACGGCTCCCACAATCTTAAATTGTTTATACAATTTTCGAATCTAGAACATAATTTCATGTAAATAATCCACATAATATATGCTGTTAGCGATGACTAATATTTAGTTATAAATATTGTAAATATGTAGTTTTTAGAAATAATATTTTTTATAAATAAATAACCTTTGGAGAAAATAGGATAAGTAAACAAATTGTAAGATAAAAGTGAATGAGTAATCGAAGACTCGGGTGATACCATAGCGAGAGCCACTCTAAGTATATTATCACCTCGCGGCAATACCTAAACGAAAGCCGAATAATTACGAATTTTCTGATTTTAGCTCAGTTTTAGCACAGTCTATAAAACAATACAGTCATCTAACGAAGCCGTCTAGACAGGGCAATCGTGCGGGGTGTGAGGGGTGAGACGCGGGTAGGCGAGCCCGAGCTGCATACATTTCTGCCGCCCGAATTAGTAAGAAGCTCGGGACACTACTTTAAGGGCTATCGCGCGTTTATTTTAATTTGTAAGCAATTAAAATGGTTCATACTACCTGTGCTATATTATATATTTCTTGTTGAAATTATTTATTAGGATGCGGATTTTTTACATAATTAAGTATAATAACAGAAATTTCAAATCCAGTAAATCTAGAAACCGAAAATATTTGTCCGTTGCCCATTTATGATAGGTGATTTGGAAATCTATTAATTACATTATATCATATAAAACTAACTTTGCTAAGAAATTGAAAATAATGATAAATTTATATATAACTAAATTCAATTTGACTTATGTAATATAATTTGCTAGATTTAATTTATTTTTATTATAACTCAATTTATTTCATTCTAATTATCTAGTTATTCATTAAATTAATTATAATGTCACATAGAAATATCCATTTAATCAAATCAAATAATTGTTAAACCAATTGTATATTATATTTTTTATTAAAGAAATAAAAGGCCTATTATTATTATTATTATATGAAATTTTGTAAAACTCTATGTGAATTTGCCTCCGCGAAATGCCTTTTTGTATTCTTTGCTATGAAGAACTTCGATAAATAACTAAATAATAATATTATATTTTAATTAAATTACAAAAAAAAAAATGTAACAACCCTGCGTAATGCGAAGTACGCTACGCGGTGTCGGCTTTTCTCCAAACATCAAAGGCGATAGCCCACTGTTATTTTTTAGTACACTGTGGTTTTAGTTAAAAATAATGTAAAATAAATAAAACAAATTAATATTTAAGTATTCATAAAAAACGTGTAAAAGAGACAAGTCTCTTTCACACGTTTGCCATGGCAAAGAAGAGTGAAAGGGATAGCTAATATTAGTGCCTGCTATATGAGTGTCTGAGGCTTTTGTACTCGTTTTCTCCATACAGTTAGGCATTTCGGTCCCGCCAGTACCTGCGGTTATTTTTTGGCCCAACTGCCAATACGTCCGTAACATATTATGCAAAACATAATTTCAAACTGAAACTTTGTAGCAGATTGTCTGAAAACATTTGAAACTATCCGTTCATATTATAAACGGTCTACCATACACCTAATTTAATTCAACAGTATAAACCAATTAATCAAATCAATCGTAACAACATATCAGTTGATGTTTGTTTTATAACTAATTGCATAATGCAAGCTCATAATTTTAATACAAATATTGTAACTTATTGTTAGAGTTATAATAACTGCGGTACTATATTTGAAAGTCTAGTGCGAGTTTTAATGACATATCGAAACGAAACAAATGATTTCCATGATATATGTTTAATGATTTCAATTTCTAGTGGTATTTTGCAATTCATTCGTGTTTCGAAATGTTATTAAAACTGAAATAAATTGTAAAAAGACACTGAATATAGTAGACTAGCATTGCCCGCGGCTTCGCCCGCGTTCAGATGTCCAAAAACCAAATTCTTAGGTCTTACATATTAGTATACTCTTACATTGCAGTTTTTGTATTTTTTCGTAGAAATGAGATATTTTCCCGAGTTAAAAAGTATCTTATATGTTAACGCGGATAACCAGCTATCACCATACCAAATTTCATCAAAATCCCTCCAGTGGTTTTTCTGTGATGCGGTAACAGACAGACATACAAAAATTCTAAAAACTATAGATTCAGCCTCTGTATCGATAATAATGCTTATTTTTATAAGATTTTCCAAAAAATATTCAATGTACAGATTCGGCTTAGTTGCAATTTTATTATATGTATAGAAGATGTGAATTCATTTCTCGATTGGTACAAATGTTATTTTCCGTTTTCATAACAAATCCTTTGGGTAGTTGATGAACCACTTAGATATTATATTAGTAGTTGTTCTGCGCTTGTCTTCCCACCGCCAATAAAATACTACGCTTTGGATGGTACTCCTCGAACTCGATAAGGGATACATAATAGTTTCCTATATTTACAAATGAAAGTAATTTTTCGGATTCTTTCATGGTTTTTTCTTTCCCGACTTCCCTACATGTGTAATAACAATAACTGTGTGATGTTTACTATAAACCATTCCTAGTGTCAGAGCAAAAAACAAAAATAAAATGGCGAAAAAAGCTGGAAATAATAGTTGTATAGCAAATTGTTATGGATTGAGTTTTAGGAAACATTTATTCATCATAAACATTAACACCGTCATCAAATCCACACTCTCCTACAGTAGCAATTATCCTAGACGTCTCACAACACCACACTCGTAAGACTGAGACCTTAAATAATATCACCTATAACCGTATACATGAAATAGCAATTGATATGAATGACTAACAATATATTTAACTATGGTAACATATTGCATGTTAACAGCAATTAATCGGGGGCCCATTAGTCATGTTATTTTGCTGGCTCCTCGTGATAAGCTTTGATAAATGCATTTGTCAACGGGTCGAGGTACATATGTATGTAGTGAAGATATTGGAATGATAATATAACAATTCAGGTACTGAAATAACCTATTGAATAAATATATACATTTTTTATTTATTATGGTCGTCTTTTTACTGCTTGGGCTGGGTTTACCTGGGGTTTTAGTGGGTAGTACTGGTTTCACTAACCGGTGGGTTCCACATAAAGGCATCTCTATGTATGCAGGTACTATACTGCAAGGTTTTTGCTGTATAGTATACTAATACGAGTATGTATGTGTGTGAATCATAAATACAAAAGATACCTAGGATCGCATTCGAGCGAAATAAGACTAAGTCGCTAGTGTCGAATACATAGTGAACCATTTAACGTGCCACAAAAAAATATAGCGTAAAATTTAAAAGTATATTCACCAGACTTGTCAAGCAATCTGAATGAATTTTAAAGCGGGTTTACTTTCACGGGTTTTACCGAGTCGGTTATCGAATACGGTTAACCGATATATGTTTGTACATTTATAATTTTTTTTTAATTCGATTCACCATTTCAGTAAATCGTGTACGGTTTCTGGTTCATTTTGAGGAAGAATGTGAAAGGTGAATGACGTTGACATTGCGACGCTTGTAACGAAGCCGAATCGAATGCATTGTTTCGTTTACACGGTATAATCTACCAAACTGGTTTATGTATACGGTTAGCCGAATAAATGGTTTGAAACGGTGTGAAAACTACTATATATTTGCATACCCCATTAAAAACCTTTTATGAAAACCGATTTGGTAAACCGCAACATATAAACTTGCTATGGAGGTCTACTTGAGGCGATTGCTACAAGAAAACTATGACTGTTTGTTTTATACCTGAATGAAAATGTATCTTGCTCTACATTAATAATATCGAATATTGCAAAAACATGAGGTGTAATGCTGTGTTAACTCAACCTTAGTTGAAATCCTAATATGAAATCAGTTCTATAGAGAACTCCTAGCACGAGGTATCTTTGACTTTAGTCAAGCAAAAGAAACTTGAGCAATATTTTTAGTCTTTAAATAAGCTCTTTAGTAAAACGTTCCTTTTAAATAAGTTCATTTTTTACTCGAGCTTTCTGTGGTTAAATGGACAGATGGCACGAATAACCGTTGAAAATAATAATTTTTACTATTTTATTCTTAATATCTTCCCGACTCTATTTTTTATTTGAGTTAAGGCTTATTTCTAAGAGGCATATATATTTAATCGTCTTAATTCGCATATGAAAGGTATACTCAAAAAAATTATACCAAACTATCGACGCACCCCTGCTCCGCTCGGCTTCGTCCCTAGATACGTTTTAATGATTAGTATAGATTTCTCAGAGATGTGATATTTTCCCGCAGTAAAAAGTATCCTACCAGTATATATTGACCCAAATAACCCGCTATCATCACACAAAATTGCATCAAAATCTCTCCAGTGGTTTTCTTGTGATGCGTTCCCAGATAGACAGACAGAAAATGATTCGGAAGCTGTAGATTTGGTCTCTGTATCGTCAATAATTACTATTTCAATAAGATTTTCCAAAAAATATTTAATGTACAGATTCGACTCAGTTAGAATATTATTATATGTATAGATAGATATATTCTCAAGAATAGGCTTATTAAATATCTATAGAGAAATACGTCAGTAGTAATACTTATTTATCTATACTAGTGATCGCCGCGTGGTTGAAAATCAACCATAATTCATTAATTTATATATTTATTGTATCGCATATATTAAAATATTAATCTATTCTCAATTTGACCACAGACTCTAACAATAAACAAAAGATATATGCGTGTGTTGTCAAATACATGGTAGTGTGTTTAATTTTTTTTTTATTGATTTAATGTATTTTTTATACATAATTTGAAAAAAATATTAGCACTCTGCATGTGTGGTGTGGGAAATTTAATACTCCTTCATCCGCGCAATTTTCGTAAAAAGGGGTACAAAGTTTTTGCTTCACGTATTAATATATAGATACGTGTACGATGCAAGTATAATATACATATTATTATGTATGTTTTTGCAATATAAAAACAGCTCTGAAAGGTTTTACTATTCACTATTTAAAATTCATCCATGTTACTTGTTATTTAATATTAAAAATATTCAAGGAACCAACGCAAAGTGTTCCAATGCCTAAATTAAACATGCAAAATGCTTATGAAAATTCGTTTTTCTAATATATAGGGACAAGTAAATCATAACTTCTGTAGTCCAATTTTAGCGATAGCGACAACAATCAGCCTTCCTACAAAATGCTATACTATTTTCCTGATAATTTAATGCAATCTGATATGAAATGAAAATTTAATACTATTAAGTAGTGAACATTGTACGAAAAGATATTAAAAAAGACAGTCTTTAAGCAAATGTAATTGAAATTCGAAGCATAAATATTTAAAGTTTTAAACTTACGTGACTTTAAGAATTTAAGTAGAGTCGATATCGATTTCATATAATTCGCTTTTAAGGCTAGTTACTATATGCAGCTTTATCCGCGTTTCTATTCTAAGCTAGTGCCAGCAGCCGATAAAAAAACGATAGAATAATTTAAGGTTAAACATTAAACAAGTTCTTTATTCCGTCGCAAAATACTTTTCTAATGCAAATGTGTGGGATTACTACTAGTTGATACACACGCAGGATAAAAACAATAATTTTGTATATATATATTGTAAATTATTATTATACTTAAAAAGAGCAACTGTTGAGTTTCTCGCAGGTTCTTCTCAACAGAACTGCCTTCCGAACTAGTAATATTCCACACGGACTTATATACTGACATTTAATTTAAATTTAAAATGTAAAACTGAAGATTCAAAAATGCTTGTTAAAGTCTATTTGAATAAAGTATATTTTAATTGGTGATAATTTTGTTGAGGTAACAGAGTATCTGGTCCCGACTACGCGAAATTTGTGTCCCTGAGAAAATAATCAACATCCTCAGAGCCTTATATAAGAATTACTCTTGCAAAGCGACACATAACGGGCTCGTCTTGGAGGACATATTTCATCACTTCTCTTTCTTGTCATTGTCCGCCGCAAGGTGGACGACCTTGCGGCGGACTATCATTAGTGAGGCGAAGGCCATCTTAAAAACCTGGAGCGAAATCAAACGGGATGGCGATGCACTGTGGACGCCCTCTACCTCACCTGGGGGACATAGGAACATAAATCAAGTCGATTATGTCCCAAGCATCTCATACATATAAAAAAAAAAACATTAAAAATATTCAATAAATAAATCCGGTGGCAATTTTAATATTTTCCTGCGCAGGTGAAGTCATAAATAACGTAAAAACGCAAGAAATTGATATTTTTAAAACCTAGGATTTAGCTCCTTAGGGAAATAAAAATGGTTTAAAATACTTTATATCTAGAGCGTACAAGAAATTATGTCGAGAGCATCGGCAAATGCAATTTTTAACCTAATTTAAAGTTCGTATATATTATTTTAAACTTAAATAATGCGCTTAGTTAATTCTATAGTTATAATTAGTTATGTATATATTTTAAATAATCTTTAATAAAATATCAAAACAGATTATAATATTGAATATGAAATGGAACATTTACGAGTAATATAGCAGTACATATGTATTAATTTCAATTTTTAGATTATAATCACTTGTCGTGTACTGGTTTTTTAGGACCGGCACTTATAATAATGAATTCTTACAATATTTGGAGTCAGAAATGTCGAATAATAGATTTCAATAGAGTACGTTTATCTTTTATAAACTAAAATTAAGAATGTATTTCTATGTGGTTTATGTATTAAACATAGAATTATGTGTTATTATGACAATTAATTAAAAATAAAAGATACTAGATAGTAAAATATGTAAAATAATTCATTACATCTACAAGAACCACGAGAGTATAAATGTTGTAAAAATTATTGGTAAACCTAACCGTTAACACAATAGACTCACATAAATCTGTCTTTCATATAAAAAATAACTAACACGAGTGAGTGATAAGCAAGAATATTATCTTTTAATATTGAGATAAAGTATACCTAACCAGACTAACCTTACCTTTCTTCATGTTATTGTGGTGAAGGAATTTTTGTTCACTTACCTGAAATAAAAAAAAAAATATATTAGCAAAAAATAGAACGTGGATTTACTAAATCAAAAGTCTTGATTTTGATACCCCTCTTTAGAAGAAAATAGTTTTTTAAAGGCACAAATTGACCTCCCTTGGCTTGACTCCCTTGGGCTTGGCTGAAGTCGGAAAAAAGAACATTTATTCGAATTGAGAAAAATATATTTTTTAAAGTCGGGCAGTATCTATTACTTCCTAAATATTATATTTCAACATCATAATTCAATTGGACATTAAATATAATAACAAAATTTCTAGACGAACTCGTAGAAAGAAAATCGTGAACTTCAAGCTGTTGCAAGTTGCAAGTTGGACCGTTTCAGAATTTGAACAGTGATAGGATGCTAACCAAATTTGTTCAACTCAATACTCTATGTAGATAGTGTAGAAAACATTTTTAAATAAATATGATATTACAAAACAATATATTACAGATCCACCAATAGGTATACGTCCCTAATCTCGAGCCTTAACTTTTTTCAAATCATTCAAATATTGCACGTTTTGTATTTACATATTATGTTTATGTATAACACTTTGCATTTTATTGCAACATCACATTTAAAATCTCAATATGCAAGGTTAAAAAATAAAAAAAAATAAAGATTGGACTTTGTTCTGATATTGTATTATAAGTAGTATTACTTATTTTTTACATTAGTCGCCTCCTTGGCCGCGCGCTACATTGTATAAGGTTAAAATAGGACAGCGAAAATGGTTCAAATCAGCACTTTGACATGAGTGATCAGTCCTTGAGTCTACAGTTTGCCGTTTTATTTTTAAACCTATAGTGTAACTAGCGACTAACCCTCGCTCCGCTCGTGTTCGTCCCTACTTACGTTTTAACGTTTAGTATAGATTTCTCAGAGATGAGATATTTTCCCGCAGTAAAAATTATCCTAGATGTTAACCCGGATAATCAGCTACCATCATACCAAATTTCATTAAAATTTCTCGAGTGGTTTTTCCGTGATCCGGTAACAAACAGACAGACAGACAGACAAAAAATCTAAAAACTGTAGATTCGGCCTCTGTATAGATAATAATGTCTATTTCAATAAGATTTTCGAAAAAATATTTAATGTACAGGTTCGGCTTAGTTACAATTTTCTTATATGTATAGATTACTGAATTTGTTCTTGAGTTTACCCTTAGGGGTCAAATTTTCAAGAAAGGATTTTTTGCCAAAAGATTTTCAATTTACAAAATCAGACGCGTTTGAAACTTATTGAAGTGACAGCATTGTAATGCTATACTAAACTCTGTCTACTTACTTGTTCACGACACTTATAGAAGGAAAACAAACGATATATCACCCCATTTGTCTTACAATGAGACGTGAAACTAAGTTTGTAATAAGCTAACGTGATGGCAAAATACACTTGCATTAAGAATAACACATTGTTATGCATACGTCACCACAGTTTACGTGTGTCGTGAACTAATAATAATTTTCATTCGGCAACGTATGTCGGTATTGTTTTTTTTTAGCTATGACGTGAGTTCAAATTAGTGTGGGAACGAGACTCAACGCCTGTTTGTTGGATCTCTTTTAGTACGGTTATATCTTAAAAAAAGGAATTCTAGTGAGAACGTTATAATTTTAGTGAATTTGAATTAAATTATCATTTTGCTGTCGTCAAAATTCATTAATTCATGCTTATTTAGTATAAAAGCTACTGAACATTTGATGGATTAAATAATGTCTCTCTCGCAAAGTTATGTAACAATTAAACAAAGGAACCAAGTCAATACCTAAATAGCTTCTAAACAATGAAGAGTGGTCTCAATTTAATATTGTTTTTTTCAACGATGTTATACAGTATTACGTTCAAAGAGGTTTTCCAAAGCAGTCAAGAGTTTAAAAACCTTCAAAATATCTTTATACATTGCTGACGTCACGATTCAAACGGTAAGAATGAATACGTATTAGTTCAGCAAGAATGATGATGGTTAAGTCGATATTACTACTGCAAAACGCTAGCGCCATCTAGTGTCGAGTAGCCGAGGCTGTAGGCTGTGTGGAAGTAGAACGTGTTATTATGATATTAATTAGGTTTGAATATTTGTTAAAAATATTATATTTAAAATATTTACGTAGTGGCGCCATAGTTACTATACTAATAAACTAAATACCATTTAATGCACAATATTTTGGTAGGTGGCACTAGTAGCGTGTTAAAGTTACTGAAAGCGACATCTATTGGGGGGTGCTAGAACTAGAACTTTAAAATATTATCCCTACGTTAAAAGTGTATAAAAAAAACTCCAGATGGCGCTACTACAAAAGAAAAATACATTACAAAAATATTCTAAAAAGTCTTAAGTCTAGTTTAGTCGGAATTAGTATAGGTCACAAGGTGAAAATGGTGAAAAATAAAGATAAAGCTAAAATTATTATGTGCGATAGCTCATTGGATCCGGAATTCGTCAAGATAAATGTGTTTAAGCCATTTTTCATCATGTAAAAATTGCAAAAGTTATAAACAAATAAAGATGATAATGAAAAGTTATTTAGTTTTTCGTTAATAATTCAAAAATTATTAATAATTAAGTAGAAAAAAGATCTTTAAAGAGGAGGAAATTTCCAATAAAATTCCGACTACAGGAACTCCATTATTTATTATTTTAACGTTAAAATTAGGGCTCCTCCATTATTTATAATTTTAACGTTAAAATTAGGGCTCCAAGCGGCCGAAGTCTCGGTCGCGGTCTCTAAAGCGAATACATTATGTAAAATATTTTTTTACTGTATCAAATATCAAATTAAAAATTTGTATAAATTATGGTGTATTGTACTAAACACTTGAAAAAATTTTCAAAAAAAATTATGTAATTTTAAAAACTTTCATGACGTTATCTTATTAAGTATTTAATATATATATATAAGAAGGGCTCTAAGAAGCGAATAATTAATAGACAAATTAAATATTTAAATATTTTTAGTTGTCTTCAATGACAACGGAGATCCGACAAATTTTTTTTAACAATCACCCAACTTTTCGAAAAATTTACTGAAAAAGTCTTTCTAACCTGACAATTTTTTGAAGTGTTTATACAATACGCCATAATTTATAAAAATTTTTAAATAAAAAATAAAAAAATAGAAGCTTTATCTTTAATTTTACCATTTTCTTGATCACCATTGTGGTCTAGACTAAATAATGTGATATGTTTATAAGTTACTTAAAATTTGGAAAAACATTTCTGGTAATAAAAAAAAGAAATATTATTACATTTTAAAACTATGTGTAAATGAGAGAAATTGTATTAAAATGTCTAAATATTAAAGTTATTTTAACTAACTATTCATAACGAATATATCTTAAATATGTGCGTACTTAAATGATTTTGTAAATATGATTAAATTTATCTTAATAACCCTTACATTTTTTTTTAAATAAGCTTGCTGAGCTAATTCTATTCTGTTAATGAAAGTGGAAGATATCTTAAGAAGAATCTAGGTTATGCTATAAGATACAGATAATGTAGCTTTTCGATAAAGAGACGAATTGTAATAATTACACGACTCTTTCGATTTTCAGTTTAACTTTCAAATTGGGTTATTAGACAAGATGTCATCCTACAAACGTTGATGAATGGAAAGTACATTTTATTGAAGTGACTTTAATCGTTAAGGTTTTGAAATATAATATGTACGTCATTTCCTTTTTAGATTTCTTAAAGCCTAAAGCATTTGTGTTTGTGTGTGTGTTGTTTGTGTTTGTATGTGGTGTGTGTGTGTGTGTGGTGTGTGTATAAGTGTGCGCGCGTGCGTATGCGCGTGCGCGCGCACGTTTTTGTGTGCGTGATATTGATATTTTTAACCTTTTAATTTCGTGCATCTGTGAAATATCACTCAAAATATTAATAAAATATTTGTTCTAGACTATTTAGGCACTACTACATGAACATGTATACGGCCCCCTTCTAGTTTCATCATTATCTCATCTTTGAGATCTAATCATGACGTCTCGTATTATTGTCACATCACCGTGTTACATAAGTATGTCAAATTTCAGCTCACTCCAATTACAGATGCTTGAAAAATGGACAAAAAATTTTGAACCGGAAAACGCTACGTAAAGACGGTGGAAGTTAAATAAAAGCTTGTAATACAACGGGGTGGTGAGTAGTACAGCTATCCAACGCGAATGTGACTGGAATTCCGAGTGAAGATATACTCGTGTGAAGCTCTCTATTACATATACATGTACATATGTATATGAAACTATTCCATATCTATTCATAGCTATTGTAAAATTGTGGATATAGCCGATTCAAAAGAACCTATTCGAATAATAATAAAATATATAAAACCCTCCTCCCTTTTTTCCATTAAAAAAGTACGTAGACAGGTCGTGAAGCGAAGCGGTAATAAAGCTAGTCTCATATTAGGCACTCTTTACTGAATTACATATGGCGAAAACTATTTCAATAATAAAATGAGCATACTAAAATTTTCATCAACATCAAATTCTTACTAAATGTAATAACCCTTTGAACAGGTCCAAATAAATTGAATCCTTTAACTTTATTTGAACATAGTAGTCGCGTTCGACTTAACTATTTTAAAATGTAATAGAATCAACTATATTTTGATTTTAATATTTCATTTACTTAATAATTATTTTGTTTTAAAAATCACTAGTGACTCGCCTTCGCTTCGCTCGCGCTACAAAGGGATATTTGAACAACTGAATACATATGTGCTTTTTCATTGTACAGGCTTAGTGTATAAAATTTTATTAGTAGATATTTGATAAGTACTAACGTACGAGCCAAGGTTGAGTGGGTGTCTGTTTTAAAAGTTATATAAATGTAGATCATATAATAGTGAATATCTGGGCGACAGAGCTTCGCTCTGAGTTCTTTTTTGTTATATCGTATTTTTTAGATGAAAAAAAAAAACTAAAAACTTGAATAAATACAAAAAAAAAAACAATAGTAAAAACTTTGTACCCGACCGGGATTCGAACCCGGACACCTGTGATTGTAAATCTTGCGCTTTGGCCGCTTGACCATGATGCTTATGCAGGAGCGTAAAAAAATAGTGACAATATTTTACGTGGAATAATGTGAAAGAAAACCACATAGAAACTCGAAAATATGCGTTTTCCCAGACATAAGACTAATCTAGATTGATTTTTCGCCTCCAAAAACCCCCACATACCAAATTTCAGCGAAATCGTTAGAGCTGTTTCCGAGATCGCCGGTATAAATAAATAAATAAACAATAATTGCTAGTTTGAATATGTTAGACTAGCAGAACCCGCGGCTTCGCTAGCACTAAACCTACAAAAAAATCTCTGAAAAGGTAGGTTTCATACAAACTTTCTTCCCCTATTTTACCCACCAGGTTGAATTTTGGAAAACGCTGAAATACGTAACTCATTATTTTTGCCATACTCAATTCATACTAAATTTCGTGCAAATGTGTCCAAGGAATAATAAGTTTCATACAAACTTTTATCCCCTATTTCATCACCTTGGGGGTTAAATTTTGAAAAATTCTTCCTTAGTAGATGTTTTCTTCATATGAAGAATACGTGTGCAAAATTTCAATTTTTTAGCCTTAAAGGTATGGGCCTGTGCGTTGATACATCAGTCAATTACTTTTGCCTTTTATATATGTATATAGATGCCAGGGAAATAACTTGGTAGACGAAATTTAACGGGCGACTTGCATCATGGTTGTCGCACAATAGGTGAAAATAACAGACAAACAAATTCCAACTTCTATTTATATTTGTATACAAATAGTATTATGGGTTCACTTATTAATAAAAGAATATATGTATAAATTCACGAAATGTATACTTAAGTTACTATAACACTATCTTATACTGAGTATCAATGCAAAACTATTTTAGCTAAAATTGTACTACTTAAAATCAACTTAGAAGGGCGCCAGGAATGTTTTTTAACATTGAAAATGTTTTTTTTGTCGCTTCAGTATAGGCCCGATTTTCAGCGAAAGTGCGACATCGCCCTGGAGTCGTGACTTTTGGGACTTCGTGGCTGATTGGGATGTCAAAGGACGCGTCATGACAAGGGCTACAAAATGCAAAAATAAGTTTTGAATAACCTCAATTACTTTTTTTTAATGCGGTCGTTTTTCGCCCAGTTTCGCTCAGAAAATATTTCATATCTCGAAAACGAAATGAGGTATCGAAAAAATGAAAAAAAAAAACTCTAGAGATACGATTTTGGATTACATTTAAAAAATCATTGGAGGTGCGTATCATGGCTGGGTTATTCAGAAGTCGTACCTTTGTGACGCAGAGTTTACGCCCGAAGAGCGTGTAAGCGCAATATTGATGGTGAATAAATATTTTAGATCATGATTATGTGTTTGAACGAAGTGATTCTTTATGCATTAATAAATATGTATTTAAATTAATAACTAACTAATATCAATACACATAATAAAACAGTAACTTAGCGAAATCTATACATGAAATATTTTTTTAAAACAATGACTGTAACCTATTCTGTACAGAATATATACCCCAAAACAATAGTTATTAAAATTTTTGTCTGTATGTCTGTTTATCTGTTTGGGTGTGCGTGTTTCACGCAAAAATTACGGAACCGATTTAAACGAAATTTTGTGTAGTGGGAACTTATTACTCGGGTCATCTATATATACATAAAATGCTTTGTCCTGACTGACTGACTGATCGATCAACGCACAGCCTAAACCGCTGGTCGTAGAAACGTGAAATTTGAAGCACATGTTCCTTATATAATGTAGGCATACGCTAAGAAAGGATTTGTCGAAATTCATCCCCTAAGGGGGTAAAATAGGGGATAAAAGATTGTATGAAACTCTGTCATTCTTTACGCGAAATGCACGAAAAGTGGTATTTAGCTTTAAAATGAAAAATAAGAAATATATGTATTAGATTTTTTTCAAAATTCATCCTCTAAAAGGGTAAAAGGGTGTAATAAAGTTTGTATGGGCAAAAGATTATTTATGATCAGAATAACTTGAAACTTGGTATTAATGCTCTTCAATACAATTAAATATATACGTATTTTAGCATTTTTTGAATTTCATCCTATAAGACTGTCAAATAGGGGATGAAAGTTTGTATGAAACTCTGTAATTGATGCACGGAAAATGGTATTTATCTTTAAATATGAAAACTAAAACAATACAAATATCATTTTTTTTTTCGAAATTCATCCCTTAAAAGGGTAAAAAGGAGTTGTGCTGTTTATATGAGGAAAAAATTATTTATGATCAGAACTACTTGAAACTTGGTATTAGCTCTTCAATACAATTAAATAAACATGAATTGTAGTTTTATTTTTAATTCAAAATAAAAAAATTAAACATATTTAAATAGAGTAACATGGCTCAAGTTCTCTGTAAGTGCACACTTACTGTGTGGGATATAAAATAGAGTAAATTTATTTACAGAATATACCTACGCTTAACATCTTATACATATTTTTGCAAGTAATAAAGTATGTAATGCGAAAAAGTTTATTTTTTTCGTAGTTTGATCGCGGGCGAAGCCGCGGGTTCTGCTAGTATATAATATAATTTAATCCCATTAATAAAATATTATAATTAATTGAAATATTATAAATGCGAAAGTTTGGATGGATGATTGTTACTCAATCATATCAGAACGGCTGAACGGATCTGGATGAAAAGCACAGGGATAGATTATAGTCTGGTATAGCAAATTGATTATTTTTTAACCCGAAAAAACATACGATTCTCGTGGGATAAATTTGTTTTTGTTTTACACAAAGCAAGCGATCGACTATCTATTCAATACTGACCGTTAAAATGTACCTAGGGACGAACTCGCGCGATGCGAGGGTGAGTCGCTAGTCTGTATCTATACATAATTACTAAAATTCAGAGTCAAATCTATATCTATATACATTAAATATTTTTTGGAAAATCTTAATGAAATAGTTATCATTATCGATACCGAGGCCGAATCTATAGTTTTTAGAAGTTTTGTCTGTCTGTCTGTCTGGGAACGTCTCACGAGAAAACCGCTCGACAGATTTTGATGAAATTTGGTATGATATTAGCTGGTTATCCGAGTCAACATATAGGATAATTTTTATTGCGGGAAAATATCTCATCTTTGAGAAATCTATGCTAACCGTTAAAATGTCTCTATACATATAATAAAATTCTAACTGCGTCGAATCTGTACATTAAATATTTTTGGAAAATCTTATTGAAATAGTCATTATTGTCGATATAGAGGCCGAATCTACAGTTTTTTGAATTTTTGTCTATCTGTCTGTCTGGGAACGAATCACGAGAAAAGCATTGGAAGATTGGACAGATTTAGATGAAATTTGGTATGATGATATCTGGTTATCCGAGTCAACTTAAAGATACTTTTTACTGCAGGCAAATATTTCATCTCTGAGTAATCTATACTAGACGTTAAAACATAACTCAAAATCGCTAGTATATATATAAAAGGCTTTGTCCTGACTGACTGATGGATCAACGCACAGCCTAAACCACTGGTCGTAGAGACGTGTATTTTTGAAGAACTTATTCCTTATATGACGTAGGCATCGGATAAGAAAGGATTTTTCAAAATTCATCCCTTAAAGGGGTAAAAGGGAATACCAAAGTTTATCTGTGAAAAAAAAATATTTAAAATCAGAATTACTTGAAACTTAGTATTAATGATCTTCAATTCAATTAAAGTAATACGTGTTTTATCCTTTATTATAATTCATCCCGTAAGGGGGTAAAAAAGGGGATGAAAATTTGTAATTTATTTCTATTAAAGTATGTAATTTTTAATGTAAAATGCACGGAAAGTGGTATTTAGCTCTAAAATAAATAATTAAAATACTTATGTAATATATATGTTAGATTTTTTGTTTATCCCTTAAAGGAGTAAAAGGGGATGGTAAGGTTTATATGGAGAACAAAATGTTTATAGATCAGAGTTATCTGGTAACTTGGTCTTAATGAACTTGGCTTTGTGAACGTGCTACACAGACCCCCAAAAACAACAATGCTACTGATTTTAATAACAAAAGTGATTTTGATCTCAATAACTTAAGTCCTTTGAAGGATCAGAAATAAAATATAGGTCTGTCGTTTCAGTGATGCAAATGGATGAAGGAGTTCACTATCCTGTAGAATTCCTTAACAGTATTCTATCTTTCTGAAGGTTGACACACCTGTTATGAATAAGCCACCAAAGCTGTGTAATCGGATAAGACTGCTAGTAATCCATAAAAAATTATTGTGGTCACTGTGTTTGCTGGATGTACTCGAGGGGAATCAGTATTAATACCTCGAATAATACCACTGATAACCTCTGACTATAGTTTTAAATTTAGTCTATCATAATTTCTCCTTAAAATTTGTATTGCAATGAGTATTAATAAATTTCAGAGCCAGTTGTTAAAAGTAGCAGGTACCGACTTAAGAGATTTGCTTCTCACATAGACATTTTAAGAGAACCCAGAACCAGACGGAGCATCCACTAATGTGGTATACAAAGAAGCTCTTAATCAAATTTTAATTCTTCGTGTTCTCCTAGTAATTAATATGTTAAAAATGATTTAATTCAATTCATTTGGCAGGTTCATTTTCAATGTACCCGAAGGTCGTGGCAGGCACGAGATCTGTGGATTTTTTTACTATAATCAGCTGAACTGCAGTCTCTCCCTAATCTCTACCTAAAACCTGACCACAGCTATTCCAGACTCCAGGGATCACTGGTCGGGATGGGATAATAACATATCCCTGCACTGTAAGGGCGTTACGATAGGCTATAATATTGATACATATATTAATATCCAATATTATATGCTACCTCTAACGGTCAATATGTATTTTATTATCACGTCACACTTACCCCTTTACCCCTTTTGTACACGTTATACATATATATATATATATATATATATATATATATATATATATATATATATATATATATATATATAACGTATACAAAATAAACATAAACTTTCGTAATTAAAATAGTAGTACGATAAATATACCACAGTAAGAAAACTGACTCGCCTTCGCCCCGAGAATCGGAGTTACGATTAAGCGTAGGAATGCAGCAAGCATTCCTGTCACTAATCCACGCGGACATGACTTATCTACAAGTCATTATTAAGTGTATACTTGTTTTATGTTTCCATTTGAGTATACATTTCGTGGCATGTGTTTATATATGCGTAATTAAATTGTTTTATTACATGTATTATACAAAAATATCTAATTGTAATGGAAAATGGACAGGGTATGAAGATCTACAAGTATCTATTTATTTGTAACTTTTTCAGGGAAAGGTCGGTATAATATCTGAATATTTGTTACTTTTGTAATCTGCTTTTCGTAGAAATGGAAAGGCTTTTGTGAAGTACACGCTATAGAAATTATATGTATATGGAATTCTGATCAATGGACATAATAATTGCTCTTCAAATTCTTAGAATTTGTAATAGACTAAATATCGAGTTATCAAAGAGATTTTGCATGAGAGTCTCTTGCTATATACATATGTATGTGGAGATTACAACGTGAATCCGATATATGGATATGACAAGATTAATGTTATTTTGATTTTCTTATTATTATTTTTTGAACATAAGCTTGAAGTATTTACCTGATAGTTGTTAAGAGTAATTATGTGGTCAGGTACCACCACTCATCAGGTAATCCTAATAAAAGCAGAACATGTAAAATTAAATAACTAGTAATATTCTGTAAAATAGTATAAAAATAATAAATGTATATTAAATACCTATTTCTATCATGACTGCATTAGATTTTCGTATAGGAAAAACTTTTAAAGGAATCTACACATAAATAGGCAAAGACAAAAGAGTTCAGTACCTGTTTCTCCTCTGTTAGTCAATCGATTTTCTTTTTTTAATTAGTAGCTATTGATGAGCTTTACTGTTATCAAAAAAAAACCGAAAGGTTTGTTAATTATTTGATTGTTGATGATAGTTGATATTTTCCATAATGATTATTGTTGAATTTTGACCACTAGCCGAACCAGTATAATAATAACATATTGAAGATATTCTAGAATCCTCTTTTTTGCTACATTAAAAGTGTCTTAAATAGTTAACACTTACCCTCCGGCTACTAATATCATCTGCATGATGCCGTCGGTCCTTCCCACACTCCGCGTATAATCTTCTCATAACTTCATTTATATATTTCCTTCACACTGTCGATATGCTACGAAGATACGATAAGTGTCACTAAACGAAGTTTAATATCGACTAAAATTTTCAAATCTCGACGCGCAGTCATTATTCATAGGAATTTTTAAGTGATTCATAGTTTTTTTTGTCAACTAATTATTTTAAAGTCACATTTTCACATGAAAGCTTTCCCACTAGATGATAGTTTGATATTGGAGATTTTTAAAACAATTGTTCTTAGTAGAGCTTTCACTTAACAGTCCATAGATAGTTTAAGTTTAAAAAATTAAAATTATAGTAACACGACACAGCAAATGCAACACAACTTGAGCTTAACTAACGTATCACCACTATGTACAAACGTATGGAATGCTCCCTTTATTTTCTCAATCCTATAGAGAATATGCGTCTTCGCCGTCGCATTCTGTGATTCATCGGCGAGTGTGAAAATTCTCATTGTTATGTTTCAGCTCTGTCTTATTGCAAGGAAGAAAATTATATCGTAATATTGCCAATAACAGTATTATTTGTATGGAAATTTTATTACGCGAAGCATTTGCATTTATATGTTGAAAAATATTTATGCGTCGTACGAGATTAGAACCACAAATCGTATAGACGTTACACTGAATTTTTAATCAGGAACTTTCATTCTAAATAGACAGATTCTTAACTTAATTATAATAATAAGCATATAAGCATAAAATAGAAGAAAAAATGGAAGAAAAATTATTGAGATAAATTATAATTTAAACATACATACTATTATTTTGATGACTCGGTTCTTATTTTATTTTACATACCAATACCCAAGTATAAAGCAATGTATGATGTTTTCGTCCCTTGCTAGTTTTGATCTGATCAGACAATTTCTAATAACAAAGTTATTATCACATATTTATACTGATATTAAATTAGTTGTTATAATATGGCGTAGCCTCAAATAAGGTCTACTTTTATCTATTACATCATTCTAAATAATCGCTTTGGCTGAATATATGCTTTTATATATATATACACACGAAAATTGTATGTTACAGTTAATGAAAACGATGAAATCTTACAATTTATACATACATATCGACTCTATTTAACATCGTGGAACAAATGCATAGAAAGTGGAAGACACTTATCTTCAATTTTCTACAATTTTCGTTCGAAACATTTCATCCTCTCTATCTATTAATTCGATAAAATAGTGACGGTGTACATTTTTGCATTTTCCGTTGGTTCGATTACCGGTTCAGGTCATCTCTTTAAAAAAAAATTAAATGCAGTTTATCATATCCTTAAAAACAAAATAATGTTTCTTTGGAGTGAAACGTGATATTTTCAGTGTTTAAGACACTTTTCTTCCATGTCCTATGCTTTTGTTCCACGATATTAGGGTCGATATGTATAATTTGTAAGATTTCATCGTTTTCTTTAATTCTAAGACGCAATTTTGTTTCAGAGATTTTATCCTTACCATAGACCCTATCGATTAATTCGATAAAATAGTGACGGTGTCCTTTTGTACATTTTTATTTTGTTCGATTCCCGGTTCAGGTAAGCTTTTTAAAAAAATAATTAAATGCAGTTATTATTATTTTTAAAAATAAAGATATATTTTCTTTAAGTAAATCTTCATAACTTCAATACTTAAGATACTTTTCTTCCATGTCCCATCGATTTGTTCCACCCTATATATACTATATATCATACGTATATACTCGTACATAGATATAATGGGTTGTTGTGGGTCGTATTATAACGTGTTTACCCGTGGGAATGAGATAATATCCCGCAGTAAAAAGTAGCCCATGTCAGTTTCCAGTCCTCCAACTATGATCACATAAAAAATCACGCCAATCCATCACTCTGTTTCAACGTGAAATAAGGACAAACAAACAAACAAACCGATAAACAAAAACACACCCTTTGACATTTATAATGTTAAAATACAAGTATCGATAATAAAGCATGCAATATACGTCAACGTAATTTACAGAGAGAGTACAATAGATTAAGTCTTTGAAACGAAGTTAAGGAAAAAAATCATCATTTCACTACCAACGATCATCGTTGCTTAACCATCAACATGAATTTAGATGCAATTATGGGTCTGTGATATTTTGCAATATTGCAAAATAGAGACTTATCTTTTATTATTAATTTCGTATGATATAATATGACTAGCGGCTTGGTCAGTTCGGGTGCGTCCCTAGGTGCCTAACAATACAGTAACAGCTTTATTGCTCACACACAAATATGCATACGTAGACGAACACACATGCACCCGCAGACGTACACCCACATACATATTATATACGCAAACGCGGACACACAAGAAGGGTTACACTTAGTAAGAATGATTAACGTAATATTATATAGCTCTTTTCGGATTTTTTCGCAGATTTAGTTTGATTTTTGGTTCCCAACGATTCAAATACTTTACAGCAATTATGGTCACGGGAGAGACTAAGGTTTTAGACTTCTCAAAGGTTTATACAGTTGTTACAGACAGCGCCTAGCCACAAAACTACTTTTGTAGATTTATCCGAAAAGATAGTTTTACTATAAAACCTCAAATATTCGTGTAAATCTTAGAAATTATTATCTTAATGTGACAAAATTTTGTATGACCAATATATTAGTTTTATGCGAAATTCGATCAGTTAATTCCAAAGATGTATAGTCAAATGGTAGAATATAAGAATATTATGTTATTAAACGAATAAAAAGAAGAAAATAAACTTTAAATTAAATTAAACATAACAATTTATTATAGTACCTACACAATTTATCTATACTAATATTATAAAGCTGAAGATTTTGTTTGTTGGTGCTAATCTCAGAAACTACTAATCCGATTTGAAAAATTCTTTTTGCCTTAGATAGCCCGTTAACTGAGGAAGGCTACAGGCTATACATCGTCCCGGAAAAACGTACGGTTCCCGTGGGATAGATTTGTTTTTGTCTAGTGGCGAACCCGAAGCGAAGCGAGGGTGAGTCGCTAGTGTGATATAAAAGCTTGTCGCAAGATTTACCTATTTTAAATGTTATATTCTTGTTTATCTACACATGTAAGTTACTACCTACTTACATAATTACTATGATTTTTACAAATAAAAAATAATGCCAGTCGCTATAAAAGTATATAAAGTAAGGGAAAAGGTTACGTTACGTTACGTATTAACATCATAATAAGGAAACAGGTAACACTTAGTATCAAAACCAATTTACATATATGTTGGTCGAGCAAGTAGAGGTTCGAGCGCTACCGGAAACGGGAAGCGCTCTTACGATACTGTTAATCTCTCTCTACCCGAAGGTTTACATGAGAATATTAGGACAAACCACAAACTCAGCTTGTACTTCCTAGTGACCCTGTTCATATTGCTACCAAAAACACTTTTCGCTAATACCCGCTAAATATCTAAAACTTTCACCTGAACAAAAAAAAGATATATTATTTTATTAAAGAAATTATAAAACTTTTTTGACTGATAAAATAAAAATGGTGTATTGTAGACTCTTACTTTTATTATACTATAGATATAGGCTGTCATAAAATTACTAGTAAATTTTATTTAACACCGGAAACTATTTGCAGTAAAACTGCTATGATATCACTGATTGTGCTACGATCATATTTGCATAGCTCCAAGAGTTTATTCCTTTATCTGATTACTAATTAAGCTTTCCATTTAATTTTTGAATTGGAATAAATCTTTTTATTTCGATTCATCAAATACTTAAAACAATAGTCAATTTTTATATTCCTTTAATATAGTAAATGTGAAAGTTAGCGAAGATTTGTTATTCGATTAAGTGTTATTAATAACGCAGAGTAAATTTAATCCGATAAAACTTGACAAACTGATAGATCATGTTTTGGATTAATGAACATATTTTAAATCCCGGGGGACAACAGTTTTATTTTTACACAGTTATTGTATCATCTCATCAATAGTAATAGTGACGTTGCTCGAGAACCTTGTTAGAAACATAGTGTTTTTTTTTTTACTTTTAATGAAAGCGAAAATGCTGATAGAAAATATTTTGAAATATTTTTATTACGCTTCATTTTTTCATCATTTCATAATTCATCAATTCATAATTCACGCGCTGTTATTGCTATCTGTTCACACTTTGAAACTTGGTTAGGAAGAAAGACTGGTAGTATTATATTCAGATTAACTCAGGTGCTTACTGGACATGGTTGTTTTAGTAAGTAACTTCATCGGATTGGACGTGCGATGACCCCACAGTGTCACCATTGCGATGATGAACGGGATGATGCACAACACACGCTAGAGCACTGTTCAGTGTGGAAATCCGAGCGGAATAATTTAATAAATAAAGTTGGAGGAGATCTCTCCCTGTCATCTATAGTAGTATGTTGGCAGATGGCACTGTATGGAATATAGTAACCTCTTTTTGTGAGACATTCCATTTTAGAAGGAGATTTCAGAACGAGAACGAGTGAGGGCCGATCCCGCTCGAAGAAGACGAAGGCGTAAGAACGCTGGTAATACACGTTCCTGAACATTAACGACATGGTTCTTGAATGGAGATAGGACCATGAAAACATCTCTAAACTCCTAAGGGACTGTTGACTTATGTTAGAGATGCGCTTAATGTAGCATCGCGCAAGATGGGTACCGTTGCGTTCTTAAATAGAACGCGGTGCTTTCCGTTATACGCAGTAGATGGAAACCGAGAGGGTTTTAGTAGGTAAAAATCCTACATAACCTAGCCATATCGTACCTTGATTGGTTACCTTTAGAAGATTTTCCCCTCGTTAATTAAAAAAAAAGAGACACTACATAACCTTTGATTAAGATATGACTATGACATTTGTTTCTCTTTTTTTCAATATGCCGAATTTCAAGTGCCAACACAATTTGACGGCTTTTCAAGCGGGTTTGGTTCCTTGTTGGATTGAACATTTCTATTAATCATACAATTTTTTGTAAGGGTCAGGTTGACATATCCTGACTTTGGTATCGCTTACACGAATAATATCGTATAATCTTGCTAACTTTCCCACAAAAATTCAAGAAGTTGAAAAAATCAAACTACTATATGGTACCTACTCATATCTAAGTGTGAAAGATTTTGTATGTGTATGCATGTTTGTTTTCTGTCACGCTGAAATGGCTGAGTAAAGAATGAACTTTAGTGTACAGATAGACCGGAAGTGACACATAGGCTACTCTTAGTAATAAAATTTGCTAAAATGTGGCGCTCCCGGTATTTAATATTATAATTGACAAGAACTAAGGATGCATCTGAGCGAAGCAAAAGTAAGTTGCTACTATAATATACTTTATTTGAATTTAAGTGTATCATGAAGATAAAATTATAAATCCGAAAGCACTAGTAGCTCCTTTTGTTCTATATGGACTTAACGTTTATGAGTTGAAAAGCTTTTCATTTCCAGAATAAAGGCAATAAAGTCTCGTCCTATATATAATTTAATCTAAAATGAATTTTATATTCAAAGGACTAAATCAGAAAGTCATTTAACAGACGGCGTTGAGTAGTCGCCATTTCGTCGAGACTGGGTGGCGTCATACAAATCAGTTATGATAAATATAAAAATATACTGTACCATCGGAATCATATAGAGCAAGTAATTGATGCGTTTTTGGCTATTTTCCAATAGGAATGGAATTGGAGGGCGCGATTAGTACCCTCAGCCGACCCGATTGTGTTTATTATTGCTTTTTGCATATGGAAATCTAAGATTTATTTTTAACTGTAGTTTAAAATAGTAAAGTTACAATAATAGATTTTAAATGAATTTCATACTTAAAAATAATGTTTTACTAAAGTCAAGGCATTTTAAATTTCTTGTGACATAGCATTATTATTTTTAGTATTAAAAGTAATCGCAATTATCTGTTCAAAAACTGCTAAAGTTCGTCGCCTAACTGCAACATGCAGTAACTTGCACTAAATTAGCGTCCAAAACTCCTGGCTGCTTCAACAAAATACATTTCACAAGTTTTATCGAGTTCAGAGAGAGGATAAACATCTGCCTATCACAGTGCCCTTCTTGTTGTAAACTATATTAAGTTAGTTCCCTTACACAAACACTCAAGTAAGAAAATTAATATACAAAATTACTAGCTTCCAAATACGAAGACAAAGTGGTTCCATGTGTTCGAATACTGACAAGAAATACATCCTACATACATATAAAACCTTCTGAAATGGAAAACCTGAGTCTTAAATCTATAACCTGTATTTTTTTCCAAAAATAAATATTATGTTAAGCACTACACATTTGAATTGCTTTAACTTTGTAAATAATATTTAAGTGAACAGTAAATCGATTCACAAATTGCTAGAATCTTAAGCAGTTCTTTGCATATTATATCAATACATTTTAAAGTATCATCTAATGATAAACTGCCATTCATATTTGACTTTTCTCCAATAAAATTGCATTTATAGTTTGAATTTTTCCAATACACTTATCGTTCAGTAAAGCTAAAATTCAAGACTAAATGCAATATCCGCTGAAACGCCTCAAACTCGTTTAATAAGACTCGAACCTCAGGTTTTTATGCTTTCTTGCATCTGTCCTTTATTTGAAACTAGCGACTCAATCTCGCTTCGCTTGAGTTCGTCGCTAGTGATAAACAAAAACAAACCTATCCCACCAAAACCGTACATTTTGCTGAGATAAAAAGTAATCTATGTGCTATTCTAGACTATAATCTATCTCTTTGCCAAATTTTACCCAAATCCGTTCAGCTGTTCTGGCGTGATTGAGTAACAAACATCCTTCCATCCAAACTTTCGCATTTATAATATTAATAGAATTGCCCTTTTTTCAGCGTTTACTCTTAAAGGGCCTCAATTTCTAGACTAGTGGATTTCTAGAGCTAAACAAAGCAATTTCGATTTGTAGTTCTCAAATCGAATATTGATTAGCAATATTTATTACTTTACCCTTTTCTAATATAAAGAGATTAAATATTGAAGATGAAATTAGGATGAAAATTTTCTTTGTTAAAAAGGATTTAAATGGAAAATTAGAATAATGCCATTAGGAAATCAACATACTATAGCCAATAATATATTAAAATGCATTATTGATTTCTAAGAACTTATTACTTGATATTTAAAATATTAATTGAAGCTTATACACTATAACTGCAACAATACTGAAGCAAAACGCAAAGGCCATTTTTTAAATAATATATGAAGTAAAAGTAGCACATGAAGTCATATTATCGACAGTTACAAAAATAAAGTGGAAAGAACGAGAGAAAAAAAATGCAATTTTCTTTCGTTTAAAGGAAATAACATCCAAAAAGAACTACTTAAATGAATAAAATATGTATACTCGCAAATTAAAAAATAAATTGGTTTACTGTGTAATTGGCATTTTTAATTGAACTAATCTTATAATATTTACCATTTTTTTCTGTACAATATACTAAAAATAAAAACAGCTTTAGCCTTACATATACATATATGTATGTATTTAAAATATATATTTAAAGTAATTTTAAAAAGGCAAAATTTTTATAAGAACTGTTTAATCTACAAAGAATTAGGCTTTGTGATAAATTCGTTCACTATTGATCTCGTAGGTATCTATCGTGATAGAAATTCCAGCTGTTTGTTCCTGTTGGAGGCACAAAGCTTCAATCTATTAACAATTACGTACATGAACTAGTGTTTGAGACCTAGTGAGGAAATAAAGCTCGCTAGGTTACTAGGAATAGGTATAGTTTCATATTGCTCTATAATCTATATACTCGTAGTATTATATTTAGTTACTTACTATAGTTTTAGCTATTTTACGAATAGAAGATTGATTTTTATGTTAAATTTTAATACTGATAACAATTATAACTAGTTAGATGGTATTTATAATTTTTAAATAATTTAGTTCATCTCGTTTAGTTTTGTATAGATTAATAAGATTAGACTGAATATTTAAACCCAAGAAGGTTGAGAGTATGACCTAAATGGCGTAGAGAATGGCCTATGCGCTACAAGCCTATGACTTAGGCTTAGCTTTATTACAAAGGTAGTCGTAGGCAATTTAATGAATCGGTATAAGCCAGCTGCATAAAATCTCACGCATGATGTTACCGTTTAGAAATAAAGATGGAATATGCAATATACTTTTATTATAATTATAATATTCTAGAAACGTCGTGAGGGTAGAATTTTGTTTGTTCCTATTGTTAAACATTAATGGTTATTAAAAAAAGAATTTTTAATTAAATAAATTGTTGATATATACGGAATGTCACTCGAATAATGCTAGAAGGCCAAAAGTAATCGATAAATCTTTTTATTACTTACATATTCCTGTGACGGATTTAGATGAAAGCTAGTACACAAATAGACTGTGACCTGTAGAAGTACATTGGCTATTGTTAGGCCTAGGGACTAAGCCTACTTAGGATACCTAGTAATCGTTAATTAAAAAATATTTTTTATATTGGGAAATGTGCTTTAAATCTAAAGATAATTTGTCCGAAATAGGTATAAATAATCTTGACTTTACAAGACACCTTACTCAATAACATATTAATCAAAGCATTTCATATTCGAGATAGGATGTAATATACACATTTTTTTTTATTTTTCAAAAACCGAATTCTAACTAACCATTTTCTTTACAAAATAAGAAGTAATAGAAAAATTAGCAAGAGTGTTTGTTATCTTTAAAGAGCACCCGTGCACATCACGGCAGTTGTCAAAGTTACTGTTTTAAAGTATCGCTTATACCCTGTACAAGTTAGCTTGATCTTTTTGACAGACGGGCTAGTGATGGGAAACAGAAAATATCGAGTAGTACAAAAAATAACGTTTTAAAATACTTGTAACTGTGACGAGATGGTGTAGGTGTATTATGTGTGAAATTCTTTAGTGCACTAGACATATAAAATATTGAATAGATAAACGACGGTGGGTCAATATTCATAATAAGTACCTATTTAATATTACAGGGTTATTTTTGGACCTCCCGCCAAATTTAAATAGGTGGTTCAGACCATGAAAGTAAACAACTTTCCCAAAGAAACACGGGTCGAAAAGTGAAAACAAAAATCAGACCTTCCATATGAAATCGACCACGTGATCGAGCAGTTTTCTATGGGAGGGTCGATTTTTTTTTCACTTTTCGACCCATGTTTCTTTAGAAATGTTGTTTAGTTTCATGGTCTGAACCACCTATTTAAATTTGACGGGAGGTCCAAAAATAGCCCTGTATGTAAAAATTAAGGTAGAAAAACAAAATAGTTTTATCTTTAAAACAGTTTTTATTAACAACTCAACAATGATCTTTAATAATGATTTATTGTAATCGATATTTGTAACAGTTACTGCGTTATTCGTGTCCCATCCGTATGTACCGACCGATGTAACATTGTACAAGCGTCTATTATTTTCAGTGTTCCCATTTTAATTTTACTTTGAAACAATAAAAAGTCTTAAAATTTTCGGATAAGGCTTGAATCTTTAGGGACTTTTGTGTTATATGTATTTTTTTAATATTTTTACAATTTTTAAAATCATTAAATTAAGAAAATAATATGTTCGTCATTACAAAGTTATGTCGATCAGAAAAATTTATATCTGTCAAAAAGATCATGCTAACTTGTACAGGGTATAGTGGAAATTGCGCCCTAATTCCACAGTGATTATTATTTCTTTTATAAACTTAAGATGGCGTAATTTGACCCATTTTCTGTGAAAAAGTAGTTTAATATAATGTTGGTAGGACAAAAATACTATATACTGTCACTACACAACTAAACTAGTATATTATAATGTAAAAATATTTTTGCCTCTTAGAGCCTATTTATTGAGGAAGATTATCGGTTATCTAATATCAAGCTCTTACTTGAGCGAAATAACTATACATAAGTAAGCTAGGTCATCGGCAAAAGCAAGCTAAAAATATAAAAGTTTCATTACTTTTTGTTTAGTCACGTCAAAAACTACTAAGGCTATGATGCCATCGCAGCGTATTAAGCGAACAGTGACGAGTTTGATATCCTCATAGAACTGTTTATATTGTCAGTTTAGACGTGTTTGGGTCTTCCTAAATTAGAAACGTCACATATGTTGCCCAACAAAAAAGGTGGACGTGAAATATCAACTTGCGAAGCTAATATTTTCTCAGATATTAGTATTTATTAATAGCTTCTCCGTGTGGCTACGCACTCGTAATGTGGGCATAAGTATGCTCAATCTATTTCTACTTCATAATTGTATATTACATATGAGGTAGTATACTTTTAAAATATGGATTTCGATATACAAGTGGTTTAAAAAAACCTACTAAGTTATATTATATAGGCAGTGGTAGCTCAGTGGTAACGCGCTCACTTGGGAAACCGAGTGAAGCAGGTTCAAATCCCGTGTCTCGAACCTCTAATATTTTCATGTGCGAATCATTTTTAACATGATTACCACTTGCCTTACGGTGAAGAAAAACATCGTGAGGAAACCTGCATGCCTGAGAAAACCTAGAAAGTTTTCGAAAGACGTGTGAAGTCCGCCAATTCGCACTTGGCCAGCGTGGTAGACTACGGCCTGATTCCCCTAATATTGAAGGGAGGCCCGTGCCCAGCAGTGGGACGTTAAAAAGGGCTGAATACAAGTTATATTATTAGCTATCGAATCTCCTTCGCTTCGACTCAGAATATACATCTTTTCCCACATCAGCCTCTGTTTAGCCTTAAGCCAAGTCCTCAGTTAATGAGTTAGTCTAAACTTTTAAATTCGGATAAGATCGATTTTTTTTTATAACCCGCAGAAACACTTTGACATTCACGGGTTAATGACAGTAAGGATAGTCACTCGCCCAAAACTTTGTAAGTTTTATTAATTTCACTTTAGAAGTTGCGAAGGTATGAGGAGAGAGAAAGAGAAAATTATATCGCAAAAAATAAAAAAGAATTACTAGACTTGAAAAAAAATCGTATCTACTATACTTCTGTGGTTTCTAGGTAAAATGGATTTAAAGCAGGAAGTCAATAATATTAAAAATTTTATTAAGACAACAATGCTTTCAAAAAATATTCCCCGTATAGCATTTAAATTGAGTCACGAATTTCACAGAATAAAGTTCAGGCTACTATAAAAGTGACGAAAATTCCATATAAAACGTTGGCTTTGACCGTCGACATCAGAAAATAGCGTATATGCTCCTGTCAGAAAACTCAATTACTAGGTAGTCCAGTGGCAAGAGTGCGTGGGAATATTCATCAAATTAATATTTTATCCAAAGATTATTAGCACAACTAATAAGTTGGGAGGTGCTCATTATTTTATATAATATATATTTATTTATATTATATATCATTATTTTAATGAAATATCCCGGAAATTGGTTTTTAATGGAATAATTTCGGCGGTCGTGACCGTGGTTGTGGCCGTTTGATTCCCGTATGGGTAAATTCTAGTACACCGACCACTACCCTGACTATACACACGATAGTAACTAGCTAAAGACAATAAAAAGAAGATAGTCATTGGTTTAGCCATAGAGTAGGAAAATGTAGGCTGTATGACACTTTAGTACTATTACGCTCTTGGTGTAAATTAATAAAATACTTAAGTATTTCTACATTCTTTTTCACAGTCTTATTATTAAAAGACGAATATAAAAAAAAACTGCGAATAAGACCGGAAAAGTTTAATTTAAAATGCCAACGCCATGGTCACGGGTAGGTATACCATAGTTATACCAGTGACCATGGTGCTTATAACAGTGTCGAAATATCGGGACCTTTCAAAAGTATGTAAGTGCTAAACATGATAAATATCCCGTTTTATATCATAATAATATTATCAGTGACCATGAAAGTTTAATTACTTTTGTCAAATATTCGCGCAAGTCTACTTAAAGTGTCAGAATGTTAGTGCTTAGAAAATTATAGTCGTAGGTGGTAAGACGCACATTTTTCTATGTATTCTGTATAAGAAAAAGAAAAATTAAATCGAAAGAATTGAGGCATTATAATGTTTATACAGACTCCATTAAATATTAAAAACTTTTTTAGTTCGAACACCATCGTCACAAATTAAAAGCAGAAGCAACCTTATGTTTAACTCGTGCGTCGTTGAACTAATATCTATACTTTTAACTGCCGCAAAAAGAGAGGTGTTATAAGTTTAACGTGAATATCTGTAATATCTCCTAAGGTACACTCGCAAGACCTATTCTTATCTATACCTATAATAAAATTAACTTAGTCAAATCGATGTGCGCGTTTCACGCAAAAAGTACTGAACCGATTTTAACTAAATTTTGTGTAGTGATAATTTATTACTCGGGTTAACATTTAGAATACCTTTTACTACAGGCAAATTTTTCCTTCCTACGGGAAAACACAATAACTGGTTCTATCGAATTGTCCTTAGAAATTTATATGGCTAACGCTGGCTAAACTTTAAGAGATACATCAAAACATATACAGAAAAGTCCGCAATAGTATATGTCTATTTTCTAAGGTACATTCGCAATTACTATTTTTATTATATATTCGTATTAAAGGCAATGTCGCGACTCACTGACCGACTTATCAACGTTCAGCCCAAAGCCATGATAATAAATAGATCAGCACCACAAAAAAAACCAGCTTTATATATCCATACTGATATTAAATGTGAAAGTAACTCTGTCTGTCGGTCTGTCCGTCATCTTTTCACGCTTAACCGCTGAACCGATTTAGATTAAGTTTGGTATGGAAATAGATGGAGACCCTGGGAATAAAATAGGATAGTTTTCATCCCGGAAAATATATCATACATAAGGGGGTTATAATACTTACCTATCTACTTCTCTATTACGATAACGAGCCCATTTCTAATAAAAATCCTATATATATATATATATATATATATATATATATATATATATATATATATATATATATATACAGGGTGGAACAAATCGACGGGATATGGAAGAAAAGTACCTTAATTAACCTTAATTGAAGTTATGAAGATTTACTCAAAGAAAACATTTCTTTATTTTTAAAAATAATAATAACTGCATTTAATTTTTTTTTAAAAAAGCTTACCTGAACCGGGAATCGAACAAAATAAAAATGTACAAAAGGACACCGTCACTATTTTATCGAATTAATCGATAGGGTCTATGGTAAGGATAAAATCTCTGAAACAAACATTGCGTCTTAGAATTAAAGAAAACGATGAAATCTTACAAATTATACATATCGACCCTAACATCGTGGAACAAAAGCATGGGACATGGAAGAAAAGTGACTTAAACACTGAAAATATCTCGTTTCACTCCAAAGAAACACTATTTTATTTTTAGGAATATAATAAACTGCATTTAATTTTTTTTTTAAAGAGATGACCTGAACCGGTAATCGAACCAACGGAAAATGCAAAAATGTACACCGTCACTATTTTATCGAATTAATAGGTAGAGAGGATGAAATGTTTCGAACGAAAATTGTAGAAAATTGAAGATAAGTGTCTTCCACTTTCTATGCGTTTGTTCCACGATGTTAAATAGAGTCGATATGTAAAAAAAAATTAAATCCAGTTTATCATATTCTTAAAAATAAAACAATGCTTCTTTGGAGTGAAACTTGATATTTTCAGTGTTTAAAACACTTTTCTTCCTTGTCTTATGCTTTTGTTCCACGATGTTAGAGTCGATATATATAATTTGTAAGATTTCATCGTTTTCTTTAATTCTAAGACGCAATGTTTGTTCGAGAGATTTTATCCTTACCATAGACCCTATCGATTAATTCGATAAAATAGTGACGGTGTCCTTTTTTGCATTTTTATTTTGTTCGATTCCCGCTTGAGGTAAGCTTTTTTTAAAAAAAAATTAAATGCAGTTATTATTATTTTTAAAAATAAAGAAATGTTTCCTTTGAGTAAATCTTGATAACTTCAATATTTAAGGTACTTTTCTTCCATGTCCCATCGATTTGTTCCACCCTGTATATACTAGCGACTCACCCTCGCTCCGCTCGGGTTCGTCCCTACTTACGTTTTTATTTTTAGTATAGATTTCTCAGAGATGAGATATTTTCCCGCAGTAAAAAGTATCCTGTATGTTGACCCGGATAACGAACTATCATCATACCAAATTTCATCAAAATCCCTCTGGTGGTTTTTCCGTGATGCGGTAACAGACAGACAGACAGACAAAAATTCTAAAAACTATACATTCTGTCTCTGTATCGATAATAATGTGTATTTCAATAAGATTTTCAAAAAAAAAATTAAATGTACAGATTCGGCTTGGTTACAATTTTATTATATGTATAGACTAGCAGAACCTGCGGCTTTGACCGCGATCAAACTACAAAAAAAACACACTTTCTCGCAATACAAAGATAAATACTTATTATTTGCAAAAATAAATTCGTTTTTCATATTATTTTTGGTAACTCAAAATATTGAGTATCTAAAAGAATGTTAAATGTAGGTATATTTAATTTAGGTATTTGGCGAGCTCCACTGCTTCTAACTTTTGCACATTTTTCAATTCCATCTTTCCAAAGTTAGAGTAAGAGAGTAAAATGATACATCTCGCATATAATGTTTACGACTTTAGAATCATGTAACTCGGATAATATAAGATTTTTACCTAAGATATTATACTAACAGGCTAACGTCTACGTTATTTTTAAAGACGCTATGTACACCTGAAGCTTACAGTCTCCCTCCTTCTCGTTCTTTTGTAAGTTACATAATAAAGTTCCATTCTTATTTTGCTATAGCTTTTTGCCCGTGGCTAAGTATGCGTGGACTACCACATTGGTCGATGTTCTGTCTATTTGTGGGTTCTAAAATGTCCCTGTGAAAAGCAATCCTCTCTTAAGTTTATGCCTGTTATTTTTAACGACTGGCCCTGAGATATATTAATGGTCATTGCAAAGCATACTTTAAGGAGGAATTACTATAAATTAAATTCAGAAGCATAGTCAGAGGTTATCAATGATATTCAATGGTGAGGTATGAATACTGATTCCCCCTGAGCACATCCAGCAAACACAGTGGCATCTATAATATTTAATGAATTAGTCACAGCCTGATCCTGTTGTATTACTTAGGTGCTTTTTCGTTACAGGTATGCCAATCTTCAAAAGGAGGATAAAGATAGCAGAATACACTCTAGCTAGATTCTCTCATTAAATAGTTGTCACTGTTGTGGCCAGCCGAGAAACTATACGTAATTTTCGTTTGGATTCGTTATATAATTTCCGTTCTCTACTTTATATCTCTGTTCTGTTATTTATCTCTGCTATTTACTCTGTTTAAATATATTCAACTTATTCTAACCTCTCTGCCCAGTTTTACCCCCTTAGGGACTGAATTTTGAAAAAATACAAAATACATGTTTATTTAATTGTATTGTATCAGCATTAATACCAAGTTTCAAGTAATTCTGATCATAAAAAATCTTTTCGCAATATTAACAGCACAACCCCGTTTTATTCTTTTAAGGGATGAATTTCGGAAAAATTTAATATTTGTATTGTTTTATTTTTCATTTTAAAGGTAAATAGCACGTTACGTGCATTAACTATAGAGTTTCATACAAACTTTCATCCCCTATTTGACAGTCTTATGGGATGAAATTCAAAAAATGCTAAAATACGTATTTATTTAATTGTATTGAAAAGCATTTATACCAAGTTTCAAGTTGTTTTGATCATAAATAATCGTTTGCCCATACAAACTTTATTACCCCGTTTTACCCTTTTAGGGGATGAGTTTCGAAAAACATCTAATACATATATTTCTTATTTTTTACCTTAAAGCTAAATACCTCTTTCCGTGCAATTCGCGTAACGAATGACAGAGTTTCATACAATCTTTTATCCCCTATTTTACCCCCTTAGGGGTTGAATTTTGAAAAAATCCTTTCTTAGCGGATGCCTACATTATTTAATAAATATGTCCTCCAAATTTCACGTTTCTACGACCAGCGGTTTAGGCTGTGCGTTGATCGATCAGTCAGTCAGTCAGTCAGGACAAAGCATTTTATGTATATATAGATAGATGACGGAGGAGGATTTAGTTACCCTTTTCTACAATAAAACCTTATTATTGTTTAAAGTCACTATGTTATTTAGTATAGTTTTTATTGCTTTTAAAGTGATTTTAAATATAGAGCAGAGACTACGTTTCGAGCGGGGTCGAGATGCCATCATGTCATTAATAAAGTTAGTTCATCTTGAAAGATCATTTGGGGAGTTATGTTTTGATATTATAGTTGGAAGTGATGATCGGTACCTGTTAACCCGTTAGCTCTAAGTCATTAGAATTACCGTTTCAAGTTTATAGCATTGTAATTTCCCTGATTAAATTAATAATAAATTTAATTAATAAAAAAATCAATTAACCAATTATGTATTCAGCATTGAATACTTTATTATTTGAGCCCTAATAACGCCCACAAGATTAGTAACTAAAGATGATGTTCGAAGAATATGGAAAACACGTCACATATATTATATATAGTCTATTCTATACTTACCGTTAAACCCGAGCAATGCGAGGGTGAGTTGCTAGTTTATAATAAATAAAGCGACTGGAACTAATTTAATGTCTATATATATTGATATAATATTATTGTAGGTACTGATATTATAGTCCATCGATAAACTAATGACATTTACTAAGCAATAAAATATAAGTAGTAGATAAACATATAGCATTATGAAAACAGTTTTAGAGTGAAACTATAAAAACTTAAGATGCCGTTAGAAAACTATTAAATACAACAGTAAAATTTGGTTAACATAAACAACGGATGTTTTAGTACGTGTTTTCGGAATAAAATGTACTATAACTCTTCTTATAAGTTATTAAAAAAAGTTTAGTTGGTACGTATGATACTTAAATTATTATAAGTACCTGGGCGACCGAGCTTCACTCGGGGTTCTTTTTTGTTGTATCGTATTTTTAGATAAAAAAACTAGAAACTTGAATACATACAAAAAAAAGTAAAACTTTATATCCGATCGAGATTCGAGCTCGGACACAGCCATGGTTGTTAATCTTGCACTTTGGTCGCTTGACCACGATACTTATCCCTGAGTGTAAGAAATTATCGAGCATATCCTACGTAGAATAATGGAAAAGAAAACCGCATGAAAACTCGAAAACACGCGTTTTCCCAGACATGAGACTGATCTAGATCGAATTTTCGCCCCCGGAAACCCCCACATACAGCGAAATCGTTAGAGCCGTTTTCGAGATCGCTAACATAAACAAATAAATAAAGATATAAATATACAAGAATTGCTCATTTAAATATATTAGATTCCTTAGCCAAATACAATATTATATCCTAACAGTGAGCGTTTAATTAGAAAAAATAAGTAGCGCACGACAAAGAAACAAATGCTTGAACACATAATTGAAAATCCAAGTTTAAGTGAATAAGTGCACTTTTATTTAATTACCTAAGTGTAGTAGAACTATAGAGCCGAGCATCTTCCGTAGGAGACAAATGTGATTACGATGTTACTTGATGCCTCTTAAAACTCAGCAATTTCTCTTTTTTACATTTTTCAAGCCCCAATAATAATAACATTGTAGATAATATGATATTTGTACTATATAATGTTTTTAAATTAAAACGTTGAATAAGTTTTAATTTTAAAAGTTAGTGGCAAAGTAATGCTATAATAACATATATATTATATACATTACTATAGCATTACTGCGTATCTATATCCATACTAATATCATAAATGTGAAAGTGTGTTTGTTTGTATCTTTATTTGTTTGTTTGTCCTCCTTTCACATCAAAACAGAGTGACAGATTGGCATAACTTTTTGTGTTTAAAAAGTTGGAAGTCTAGAAAGTGACATAGGCTACTTTTTACTGCGGGAGATTATCTCATTCCCACGGGAAAACACGTTATAGTACAACCCAAAAATATTTATGATCAGAATTACTTTAAAATTGCTATAATTGCTTTTTAATACTATTAAATAAATGTGTGTTTTAGTATTAATCGAAATTATTGTCATAAGAGGGTAAAATAGGGGATGAAAGTTTGTATGAAACTTACCTTTTTAGAGTTTTTTTTTGTAAATTTAGCGCGAGCAAAGTCGCGGGTTCTGCTAGTATTTTATATAAATAGAAATACGTATAATATATTAAATCCGAAAATATTTCCGTTGTTTTTAGGGCTCCGTATCTCAAAAAAAAACGGGACCCTTATAGGATCACTTTGTTGTCCGTCCTTCCGTCCGTGTGTCTGTCAAGACCCTTTATCTCGGGAACACGTGGAGGTATCGAGTTAAAATTAATATGATTTACTCAGGTCTACAGTCTCTAGAAGTTGTAAAAAAATCAAACTTCTAAGTTAACGTAAAAGATTCGGCCGTTTATGCCGCGAAAAACGTATATTTCGACACTCTCATAGGAATCAAAATTCATAGGGTATTTTCCGTTGACCTAAAACTATCAAGCAAGTAATACCGTCTTATACTACAAGTATACGTAAAAATCATACATTTGTAATTAAATTATAAAAAAACAGAGTCTATATGCAAGGAACAGTGGTCCAAATTTTGAATTGAGTTAGCCGGGTCATGTGGGGTATCGTATAAAACGGCTTCATTGGTACAAGCTTAAGTAGATTTTTTTTTATAATGTATAGTTTTCGATTTATGACGAAGAATGAAAAAAAACCTTTTTCCCTTTTTATAAGTATAGGTAGGTAACTAATAATTATGGTATACGTAGTACCTAACGGCTTGGAATGTTATGCATACCTGCTAACTTAATGTAAAATTTTGTAATTAAACATAACCCTAAATAGGTACCTATCTACTTAAGTGTTTTGTATTTTTGATAATATGTACCTATATTTTTTTTTAAATATGTATCTACAACTTTGTACGGAACCCTCGGTGGGCGAGTCTGACTCGCACTTGCCCGGTTTTTTTTTTTACAATGGATCAACGTGGTCTGCACATGAATAGTTCGTAGGTACACAGGTACAGGCATACGATAGTGTCATCCCGGAATATTAAGTAGATCCCTTGGGGTTTTACTTTAACTAAAAGTTGCTTAAGAAAAAGCTACTCGTAATAGTAAATTCAAAGTAGGTCTAGAAATTATAAAAAGCAGAACAATTATTGACATACATATGAAAGTAGTCAAAGTATATAAAAAAAAAAACGTTTTAAATTCTCAAGTGACCTTATTGCAACGTTAGACTTTAAAAGTTTCTGTTTAAAATTAAATTCCTATGTGGCATTTTTAGAGAAACTAAGCGCTTATTTTACTTCTTAACACCTAACATAAGACAAATCTTTCATAAAGAAACTATAACATTTTAATGTTAAGGTCTTTAAATTTTAATTACACGATATTGTTGAAAACAAAAATCATCATCATCCTAAAAGGTTTTAATAAATATATAAAACTAGCGACTCACCCTCGCTTCGCTCGGGTTCGTCCCTGCTTACGTTTTAAAGTTAAGTATTGATTTCTCAGAGAAGAGAGATATTCCCGCAGTAAAAAGTATCCTATATGTTGACCCGAATAACCACCTAGCACCATACCAAATTTCATCAAAATCCCTCCCGTGGATTTTCTGTGATGCGGAATGTGTGTGTATGTTATACATACAGACAGACAGACGGACAAAAATTCTAAAAACTATATATTCGGCCTCTTTATCGATAATAATGTCTATTTCAATAAGATTTTCCATAAAATGTTTAATGTACAGATTCAGCTTAGTTATAATTTTATGATACGTATAGATCATCTTCGATTTCTATACAAGGGGCTTTCACGAGATGTCATTTCATGAGCATTGCAGAATATAAACCAAAACGAATACGTGAGAATGACGTGTTATGACTCTATGACAGTATGATTGACTATTTTATTTCAATACAATTTTTGAAACTATTCTTAAACAATTGTATAGTGATATCTCGACTTAGGCGCTGAGATTGCGAGGGGTTTTTTAAGTACGAGTACAAGTATGCGGTCAAATAACAATGCACTATTTATTCTCCATTTCGTTGGCTGATAGGACAGTAATCTAACGAGAAACAAGTGAGATCAGCCGAGAAATCAACGGATCTATGTGCTTTCCGAAACGTTGAAGTCTAATAACGTCAGCTTACTGCGGTTCATATCCATATAATTAATACAAACATGAACAGTTTAAAATAAAATGATGAGCATAATGTGCAATACCCTCTAATATAATAATTTGAGTTATTGCTTTATTTTTATGTGTTTTCTTTCGTTGTTTAAAGTTTTCTTTTATTTTACTTGTACTGAACACTATATACATTAGCACTTCTCAAGACGAGTTAGTAACCTAAGGTCAACGATGCTGGTGTCATAATTGTTTATTAAATTTAATTTAATTATATAAGTTGTTAAGATATTATCTTTATTGTGAACACTGTTTGTAGACCCAAATAAAAAAAAAAAAAAAAAAAAAACACTTTAAAACTTCACTTGACAAGTACTATACGCAACGACATTTACATATGTACAATAGTTACTGAAGCTCATGATTTACATCCCTACAAACTAGCCTCTATACTAACGAAGCATTTGTTATGCACGTATAGCACTAGATCTAGCGTTAAGTAATCACCTCACAGAACTTAGTTGTGAATTTAGAGTAAATAATAAGATTAATGGAACGTGTAGAAAATAGGGATAGAAGCCTAAAATGATATTTAAATCGTCTATTTATAATACCTGAGTCTAAATTTAAGCAAAACTATAAATTAAATATTTCATCGTAAAAATTCATCAGAAAAATGTCAATAGATGAAAATGGAGAGTTAAGGATATTAATTGATTTATCGGTTCTTTTAATATTACTAGTTTAAACCTGTGGGTCGTAGGTATTTGAATAATTCGCTTTATACCAGACTACACTTACGATACGCTACACTACATTACACTCCACTGCAATGCACTATACTATATTACACTACTCTACAATAAATTATTACAACATTGCAAAGACATTTTTGTGGCTTTGGATGTAAGAGGTAAACTTAAGGAGTACTGACTTGATTCGGGAAAAGATTCACTTAGAGTGTATTTTTAATAATAATATATCGCAAAAATATTGTTCAAGTGTGAGTCAAATTCTCACAGGAAGGGTTCCGTGCCATCTATGTACTTTTTATTAATATGACTTTTCCTCTATGTATGTAGTATAATAACTTCGATGAATGATTACGACCGTTAAAAAAATGTTTCTTATATTTTTATTTTTTTATATTTATTATTTTTTGTTATAGTTGCATTTCTGTGAAAATTTCAACTCTCTACCTATTATGATTCATAAGATGCAGACCGCTGACAGAGGGACGGACGGACAGCGGAAGCTGATAATAAAAAAATAATGAAAAAAAGTAAAAGTATATTATTTGAATTAAACAACTTATTGTGAATATGTTTTATCACTCAGTAAAGAAATAAATATTTAATATGATAAGTACATATACATATTGTTAAAAAGTTTCACAAGTTTAAACATGTACTGGCGATGGCGTTAAAACAAAAGGCCTTAGGATGTTGCGTGCACCAAGGACGTTAAAGCAGATATTACATGTTATGCACTCCAAGTAAAAGGTATTGACTGCAACCCTTGGTTTCCAACATTATGTGTTACTAGGTATGGTAAGCTATTCACGATTTTATTCACTTGGGTGCGTCCCTAGTTAGGTTTTATTTTTTTTTGAACGGAACTAGAATTCTTTTTCTAAAATAAAAGTAGCCTAAATTACTTCTTATAACATCAGCTAACTGCCAGTGAAAGTAAAAATCAGGCCATTTTGGAGATTAGCTGGCACAAACACATAAACATTTTAAAATTATGTATTTAATAAAAAGCATTTAGTAAAAAGCTGTTACTTTGACATTACAAACAGACACATAAATTTTATTTATCTGTTTAGATAGGACTATAACTATTATCTAATCTATCTATCTATCTAATACCTTTCAACAAGCAATTCTTGTATATTTATTTATTTATATATAACGGCGATCTCGGAATCATCTCTAACGATTTCGCTGAAATTTGGTTTATGGGGGTTTTTGAGGGAGAAAAATCGATCTAGATTAGTCTTGTCTTACGTCTAGGATAACGCGTGTTTCGAGTTTTCATGCGGTTTTCTTTCGCATTTTTCCATGCAAAATATGTCGCTATTTCCGCAGGCTCGGGAATAAGCATCATGGTGAAACGGCCAAGGCGCAATATTGACAATCACAGGTGTCCGGGCTCGAATCTCGGTTGGAAACAAAGTTTTTACTCTTGTTTTTTTTTTGTATTTATTCAAGTTTTTAGTTTTTTTTTTTATCTAAAATATTACGATATACCTAATAAAAAAGAACTCCGAGCGAAGCTCGGTCGCCCAGGTAGTACATATATTAATGTGAAACTTTATTTTTATTATTCTTTCACACTAAATCGGCTTCACAGAATTGAATGAAATTTTGTATATATAGATAGACACGAATTATTCCTTAAATATATTTTCTTCAGTCAAATATATTTACTTACCCTCGCTTCACTAGGGTACGTCTCTAAGTGTTTTTTGCGGGCTAACACAAAAATGTTGACTTTTTTTATAATAATATTTGTATGTATTCTTTTGACAAACGATGAATGCCACCTTTTGGAAAATTTTACTGTTAGGTAAGTAAATAGGTAAGTTATGATATCGCAGTAAATGTGAATACGAAACCTACAAATCTGTAATTTTTTAATATACGATTACTATAAAATAAATTACTTCTACTCATATTAAGTATATTTTGATAAATTCGGTTCAAAAGAATAATCTTCTAAACAGTAACGGATCGCTCCAAACAAAAGCCACATTTGTTGGTTGCCAGGCAATATTTTCGTCTAAAGAATAATGTGCAGTTATTTCAGGTTGCTATCGCGATGGCCTTTTTATTTCCGATGTAGTACTTCGCGTGGTGTTTTGCATATTCGACCTTATGATGCCCTCGCAAATGTGCTTGCGTTTATTTCTGTTAGTGTGATTTTTAAATGTTATTTCTTTTCTAGCTGAAATTATCTTGTCCAAACTAAACAAATTTGTTTATTAATTTTAAACAAAACAAAATATAAATCCTACAGAAAAAAAAACCATATAAGTTGTTTTTTTTTTCCTGAATTTACAAATTTTCAACTTTTCCGTGTTTTTCCCTCTAAAAATTTTGTTCGGACTATAGGCAGTGTGTCCGAACTATAGAGGGCAGTATTTCTGTAAAAGGTAGAGCGCCTTGGTATTAAATAAGAAAAACATATTGATGTAAACAGTATAATAATAATATTAATTTATGACTAAATAATGCAAAAAATAATAAAATTTTGGTTTTTTACCAATAAAAAAAGGTCGGATAAGAGGTCAAAACGATAAAAAAGGCCAAAAATTATTTGAATCTGATCATATTTTAAATGTAATTCACAAACATGCATACTTATGTTCATACATACATATATATATATATATATATATATATATATATATATATATATATATATATATATATATATTTTCTTTTATTTAATTATATATATATATATATATATATATATATATACATGCATACATACATATGTACACATATACAAATAGAAGAAATAAACAAAAAAAAGTTTTATAAATGTTAATCAAGTTAAAGCTTTTCTAATTATTTTCCTATACTGTAATAAGCGAGTGTTCACATGCGTGCGAGGAATACTATCCTATCGTCATACAATTAATCTAGTACGGAGGGTAGTGCTTACTTAAACAATGTTAGCTTGCCTTTTAAATAAATTAAAAATTTTAATAAATATTACTTGTTCGTAAAAATCAGTATAATTATGTAAAAAACAGTGATAGACACACAATAAAAACTAGGAATAGAAATAAGCTTGTTACGCCTAGATTTCGACTCTAAAAAGTGAATAAATCCTTCATGGGCCTGAGTATACGCATATATAATAAGATTCCACAGACTGTCTTAGATTTACCTTTTCAAAAATTTAAAGATAAAGTTAAGAATATTTTATTGAGCTTAGCGTATCACACTGTTCAAGAGCTTCTTGTTGATGAAAATGTGTGGAATTGAGTAATTCATATGCGGGCTATCTATATTGTTATGTTAATAAAATTACTGTAACTTCAATATTCAAAAGAGCAACTGTTGAGTTTCTTGCCGGCTCTTCTCAGCAGAACTGCTTTCCGAGCCGGTGGTAGCTTCCTCACGGACTGACTACACTGACGCTTACAATAAATTGACAAAAGCACTTGTAATAATTTTAATTGAATAAAGTTTATTTCATTTCATTTCAATACTTGTTTATAAAGTGCTGTTTATTGTATAATAAGCGGTTGATGTTAATATAATTAATCTATATATACATAAAATGCTTTGTCCTGACTGACTGACTGATCGATCAACGCACAGCCTAAACCGCTGGTCGTAGAAACGTGAAATTTGGAGGACTTATTCCTTATATAATGTAGGCATCCGCTAAGAAAGGAATTTTCTAAATTCATCCCCTAGGGGGGTAAAATAGGGGATAAAAGATTGTATGAAACTCTGACACTCTTTATGCGAAATGCACGGAAAGTGGAATTTAGCTTTAAGATAAAAAATAAGAAACATTTGTATTAGAATTTTTTCAAAATTCATCCCTTAAAAGGGTAAAAAGGGGTGATAAAATTTATATGGGCAAACAATTATTTATGATCAGAATTACTTGAAACTTAGTATTAATGCTCTTCAATACAATTAAATAAATACGTATTTTAGCATTTTTTGAATTTCATCCCATAAGGCTGTCAAATAGGGGATGAAAGTTTGTATGAAATTCTGTAAGTGATGCACAGAAAATGGTTATTTAATGGAAATTTACCTTTAAAATGAAAAATACAATACAAATATTATTTTTATCGAAATTTATCCCTTAAAAGGGTAAAAAGGGGTTGTGCTGTTTATATGAAGAAAAAATTGTTTATGATCAGAATTATTTGAAACTTGGTATTAATGCCCTTTAATACAATTAAATAAATATGTAATGTAGATTTTTTTTAATTCAGCCCCTAAGTGGGTAAAACTGGGCGGTGAAGTTTGAGTTGTTGAATATATTTAAATAGAGTAACATGCCTCAAGTGTGGGATATAAAGTAGAGTAAATTTATTTACAGAATATACGCATAACATCTTGTACATATTTTTGCAAGTAATAAAGTATGTATTGCGAAAAAGTTTATTTTTTTCGTAGTTTCATCGCGGGCGAAGCCGCGGGTTCTGCTAGTTATATATAAATAAAAAAATATATAATATTTATAATCGTTATAGTCTATATATATAATAAAATTGTAACTAAGCCGAATCTGTACATTAAATATTTTTTGGAAAATTTTACTGAAATAGACATTATTATTATCGATGCAGAAACCGAATCTATACTTTTTAGAATCTATACTTTTTAGAATTTTTGTCTGTCTGTCTGTCTGTCTGTCTGTTACCGCATCACGGGAAAACCACTGAATAGATTTTGATGAAATTTGGTATGATGATAGCTGGTTATCCGGGTTAACATATAGGATACTTTTTACTGCGGGAAAATATCTCATTTCTGAGAAATCTATACTAAACGTTACAACGTAACTGGGGACGAACCCGAGCGGAGCGAGGGTGAGTCGCTAGTTGTTATATAAAATATCCGTATAATTTCGTAATGTTGCTATATTGTCATATTATTATAAAGCTATATAAGAAATAAATGCATACTCAAAATATCTTATTTATGTAGGTACAAGTTAATTATAATACATACATTGCTTACATTTATAGTTAATTTCATAATAAATAAAAATAAATATAGTTTTTTTTATTAAAAGAAGAAAAAAAAATTATTCGAATAAATTTTGACAAGCATTTTTTTTTTCGTAATCTATACTAATATTATAAAGAGGTAAAGTTTGTGAGTTTGTGAAATTGTAGGGTAATCTCTGGATTTACTGAACCGATTTAGATGAAATTTGGTAAGAAGATATTTTGAGACCCTGGGAAGGATATAGGATACTTGTTACCCCGGAAATCATCCCTTAAGAAGGTGAAAATGGGGATTAAAGTTAGTATTGAGAAGCAGGCTAGGGACGAACCCGAGTGAAGTGAGGGCGAGCCGCTAGTTTTAATATAAAAGTGTCATTGTTGTCAATTTGTGAGGAAGCTGTCGCCGGATCGGATTGTGGTTCTGATGAGAAGAGCACCGAAAAACTCGACTGTTGCTGATAAAATAGAATTTTTAAGTTACATTAATATACATAAGTTTTGTTACTAGAGAGAACCTTGCCCAATTTTTTTTTATCCTTAATCCTACAAAAAAACATTTACAGTTTTTCTCAGATTTCCCATAATTACGGGCGAATTGTTACAAAAAAATCCACTTAAAACATTATTCTGTATTAGTTCTCATGTCATGCGCTTTACTAACGAACAGCATGTCATGTATCTTGTATTTATTATGTATGAGAAAGTTTATAACTGAGTGTCAAAGGCTCTGCAAAATTGAGTAAAATCTAATTTGAGAGAACTTACGTGTTGGATAATTGTTAACAGAGATAAAAGATTATTAATAGAGAATATAACATAGAGAATATTAAACGATTATTAATAGTTATTTTATATTATTTTGATGTAGTGGTATCCTACATGAGCAAAACCGAAAAACTAGCGCGGTGAAAATCGCGTAAATTAAACCGGTTTCTATATTTATTTCAAATTATTTTTTAAATATTTAACTTTTTTTCCCAAAAAAATTATACAAGCAAAACTTAGAAATGTTAACATTATTTGATAAATGTTATATTTATCCTTTTATTGATAAAAATATATTTGCCTTAAAAGCTCAACATATACTTTATTAAGTTTTAATTGATAAAGTAACAATTAAAATTTCAATTTGGTACAACCGAAAGGGTGAAATAGGGGTAAACCTCGGAATGGAAGATATCAAAAGGAAATAAGCTTAAAAGTGTCATATCGTATAATCTTGAGGTACATTTATAATAATCAAGCGTTTGTAAATATCCTATTTCCTTTACTCAAAGCCACATTTGCAGTTTTACAAAAGTTTTAAAGCGAGCAAAATTTAATTCTACGTAAAAGTCAAGTAGTATTAATTCCACGAATAGTACACTTTAGTCTTGAGAATTTTCTTTTAATCTATATTTCAGTTTATGAAGTAGCTTTAAATAGATAAAGGAATTTTATTATAAATACGTTATTAACTTAACCTCGTAAAAGTCCAATTAACTTTTTAAGCTACGATAAGCTTGAGCTTATCTTTACCATTAGTAGTTGTGTCTATCATTGTTTTTAAATATTTGTGGCATACATTTTTTATAAGATATTTGGTAACAATATTCGTTAAATTAAGTATTTTAAACAAATCCATAAGTTAAATAATAAAAATGCCACTCGTAGAAAGTCCACATGAAAGTCTCTAGGGACAGTAACTAATTTACTGTTACAGCATAATTTTTGTGAATGCCCTCCACTATGTGTCCACTATTTTAAAGTCATTGAAGCTACTTAAAGGGTAAAGTAACGTGCGCATAATGCATAGTATGTTCGTCAGAGGTGGTCACTCCACCTCGTCAAGTTTTACAAAAAAATCATATTTTATTTCCAAAATAGTCGACCCACTGCAATAATCTGTCAAACAAAATTAATTAATTTTTGCGTATGACATAATCTATTATCTTATCTTTCTGAGCCAAGCGAGGGTGAGTCGCTAGTACTTGTATATTTTACTTTCAAAAATAAAGTTCTTATTCTAGAGTAAATAAGACCTTTATATTTTCATACACGAGACTTAATTGATATGGATTTGCCTTGAGTTTAAATTTAAAATTACAATGTTATTTTTTTAATTAATATTTTCTTTTATTTGGTTTTTATACATATATACAGTAAAAAAGATATCTAGGACACACTGACATACGCCACTTCAGTGGGATAATTATGAACCGTCCCTTGTCATAAGTTTTCACTAAAATAGCTCAGTCATATGCAGGCTTAGCCTTTTCACAAGAGCAAAACCGCACTCGTATTTTTCATAGGACGTCTAAGCTTTCTTTAGTGTATACATTTTTTGTTGTAAATATATTTTACGAAAATACAAGTAAGTATTTCACAAAGAATCTAGCAATATGAGAAATTAATATTTTCAACCTAAAATAAATTATTTTTTTAGTTTTTTTTAACGAAGATTTTTTTGTTTAAATAGTTTATTTTTGGGTAGAGTAATTTAATCAACTATTTAAGCTTACAATGAAACCTCATCGGCTTTAGCTACGAAATATAACTGCTTGTAATATAACCTTCATTCCGTTACTTCAAACGAAATTTTAAATTTAAATATGTAGCCTTTTATATTTTACGGCTTAATGTAAGTGGGAGTCAAGTTAGCGCTCATGGGTTCAGAGAATTTCGTGATCTACTATAATACTGTAAATCTATAGTTTGAATTTAAATATTCAATTTCAATAAAAGCTACATAAAAAAGTAACTAATATTATTAACACGGTATCTATTACGTGAGCTGTGATATTGCGTTATAGTTATCTATCTAGATAACCATAATAATAATAACCTTTTGGCTATATTACGTTTTTATCGATACAATGGAACTATTTGATAGCCCTATTGTGAGTACGAATAACTCATCAGCTCTTAATATTTATGTTTACACGATAATGTAAGCATTATAGTCCGGTCAAAATAGACTTGTCAAATAACAAAAACTCAGATAGAGCTGAATTTTGGTAGAGACCTTGGGTACATCAGTAGTAATAAGGTGCCAAAAATCCCCATCTATCCCATGAATGCTAAAAAAGTGTGATCACTATTTTTATGTCTAATTTGACCGGACTATTATATGCGCACCAAGTTTTACGCTTGTGCATCATTTTATAATTTTGTATTTAAAAAAATGCGAAACTTATAAGAACCCTATTAATTTTTTAAATTATTATTTTAATGATTAGCAACTCACCCTCGCTTAGCTTTTATTCGTCCCTAAGTGACACTTTAAATTGACATACCTTTTTATTTATGAACCGATTAAAATAAAACAAATGTTAAATATTAAGTAAAACTTATCACAACACATTCATGAAAACCGCAACCAAATCGATTGAGCCGTTTCTGAAAAACACAGAAAAACAGACAAAAATTCTAAAATGGAATTCAATTCTTAACATTATTAGATGTACTGCACTTAGTAACCGAGATATGAAATTTATAAACTATAGTTTAAGAATAATAATTGTAGATGATTTTAGTCGTTTTTAGAGTTCCGAAGGGTGCCAACAGAACTCTATTACTAAGCCTCTAAGGCTGTATGTCCTGAACCGTAATAGGTAGAAAGTTGAAATTTTCACAGAGTATGTATTTCTATTGCCGCTTTAACAATATATAATATAAATAAATAAAAGCAAAAAACAAAAATACAAGAAACATTTTTTTAACGTTCGTAATCGATTATCGAAGTTACATAAATAGAGTAAAAGAGTAATCATATAATAAAAAGTATCACGTACGACGGTACGGAACTTCGACTCGCATTTGACCGATTTTTTAGATCAAAACCTTTTATTAGAAGCTTAGTATATTCATGATTTTAAAGTCGTTTTGTCGTAGAGTATATTTTGAGTAATCTAATTTCATTAGCTTATGTGACTTACATCTATAATTATAATAAAACTAGCGACTCACCCTCGCTTCGCTCGGGTTCGTCCCTAGCTTGCATTAAATCACGATTGATCAGTTTTCGACCGGAGAGGAAAAATGATTAAATTACTAAAATGGCTTTTAAAAAATAAGGGTTGATCGTAGAAGGGTGAAAATTGAGGATTGTATGTATTTTTGTATGTTGTATCATAAAAAAATAGAAATTAAAAATTTTGTCTAAAAAAATAAAAATAAAAATTTAGGGGTGGACTACCCCTAACATTTAGGGGGATGAAAAATAGATGTTGGCCAATTCTCATAGATACCGGATAAGCACAAAAAATTTCATCAAAACCGGTCAAGCCGTTTCGGAGGAGTATGGCAACGAAAACTGTGACACGAGAATTTTATATATTAGATTGTAACTAAGCCGAATCTGTACATTAAATATTTTTTGTAAAATCTTATTGAAATAGACATTATTATCGGTACAGAGGCCGAATCTATAATTTTTAGAATTTTTGTCTGTCTGTCTGAGAACGCATCACAAGAAAACCACGAGACAGATTTTGATAAAATTTGGTATGATGATAGCTGGTTATCCGAGTCAATATATAGGATACTTTTTACTGTGGGAAAATATTTAATCTAATTAAATAATAATAAAATTAAATCAAATCTAACGTTAAAACGTAAGTAAGGACGAACCCGAGCGGAGCGAGGGTCAGTCGCTAGTTCTATTTATAAATCTACTGCATATCAAATTGGTTTCAATTGTTTGCAATGTATGGAAGTGAAGTCGGTGAGGCAAAACCGACGGCTTTGTCATTTAGCTTAGTCACGCGTGCGTTGTATCGGGTAGTATCGTTGTAGCGGGGGTCTGTATCCACACATATGAAATATGGTTAAATTTATCGATTAATGATGGTAAATATGAAATATTAATATATTAATCGTAATAATTATAGGTTTTGAGATAAGATAAAATAAAATTATGAAATTTTTATATTTAACTTTTATACTTAAAAAAATGTTTATGCAAAAAAACGCCATTTACTATATACAAATACATACATAAATATCGTCATGTAACTGCCTCGATGATCTAGTGGCTAACATGTACGGCCGTAGATCAGGAGGTCCTGGGTTCGAGACCCGGATCAGCCCTTGTTGAATTTTTGAGTATTTCTGTCAACAGTTCTCAGTAACAGCCCGGAGTTAGTATGTTGCGGTGTTTCACCCCCGTGCCTCGGAAATCACATAAAGCCTTCGATCCTGCGCCTTGACTCTCACCAGTCATGTCAGAGTATCGTCCCATCGGACTATGAGTGTAACTTAAATAGAGAGTGCACATGTGTCTGCGTGAACACTTGTGCAATATTATATCTCTTGCGCATCTCACTAGTCTCAGTGAGTTTGGCCGCCGTGGACGAAATCGGTCAGGAAGACAATTATAAAAATCGTTAATCAATCGATAATTTAATAATAAGCGCAAATAAAAATCTAATTACTTATAAATAGTAGTAAATTATTTTAAATATTGGATAAGAATAGGTCTTTACCTATAAAGTTGCCGTTTTACAATACTGGCCACTTGAAACTTAATTTACGAATGGCCGGCGATAAATTATAAATTCAAATAAATTTTATTTTAAAAGTATGGAGATCTATTTTCAAATTCAGTCATTTGTTTATTAATTATTCATTTGTTTTCGCCACATTCGTATCTTTTTCATCAATATGGACACAATAAAAATACGAATAATTATGGAATACGAGTTCCGTAATAACGTTAACGGCTCGCAACATTAATGACATGTACGAAGTGAACACTAGAACGGAACGCATGACTTGTTATTGGTTTAAACGCTTCCGACATGGAAATTTTGATCTAAAAAATTAACCTCGTGATCGTCCAAAACCTAAAATCAATAACGACGAATTAAAGGCGATAGTGGAAGCTGACGAACCGCGTTGTCACTTGCGATGAAAAATGGATTCTTCTTGATAAGTTGTAAGTGGTCATCGTGTTGGTTAGATCCTGGATCAGCACCTAGGCAATGTCCTAAATGAAATTTACCCCCAAAAAATGATGGTTAGTGTTGGTTAGTCTAGTGCCCGTATAATTCATCGCAGCTTCATACCAAATGGTACCAGCATTACTGCGGATGTGTACTGTGAGAAATGATGAAAATGGACACAATGATGGAGAAACTTGCAAATCTTCGGTCAGCTTGATTAATCGCTCATCCCCGCTGCTCCTTCACGACAACGCTCGACCTTATACGGCACAACAGACGGTCTCTAAGCTACAAGGGAAGTTGAATGTTTTGCGTCATCTACCATACTCACCAGACCTTACGCCGACAGACTTCTACTTTTTCTTAAATTTGGACAATTTACCTCTACCAAGAGGCATAGCATGGGTGCATACTTTGATTCATAGATATAAAAAATATTTATAAAAAAATGACTTTATCTTTCTGTATATTAAACGGCGCGGCGGTTTCATTAGGTAAAGAGTAAAGACCTAATAGTGTTTTCCACCCAAAAAATAAACTTAAAAAACATATAGAAAGAAGAAAAAGAAGAAACATACACATACATGTACAAAATACATAGTAAAAGTTTAATTTCAGCGTCATTCTTTTTTATTATGTGCACCGTATATTAAATATAATTTTGTGATTACATTAAAAAGATACAAAACGAATAAAATATGTCAAATAAAAATGCTACTAAGGCCCTGAGCGTGCCCATCGAACTCTATCTTAGTAGCTGCCTACGCCATATGGAGTTCGTAATAAAATACCATCGCAGGCATGCAACGTTGAAAATATTTGTGTCGACTAAGACGTTGTTCTTTACGTAATATTTTTATGTCTATTGGAAACTAATCTTTTTGGTTATTATTTTATGAATATGTTTTTTTTTTACTTATTATAGAAGTATTTTTTACAGTTACTTTTTGTCTCATTTCGAGGAAAATATCGTGATCGGAAACCTGCATATCTTAGACAAGCTAGCGAGTTTTTGAAAGGTTTGGGAAGTCCACCAAACCTTAATTGGCCAGCGTGGTGGACTACGTCTAGATCTCCTCGTATTTAAGGGACGCCCGTGTCAGCAGTGGGACTTTAAAAAGGTGAATAAACACGTTTTGATATCTATTAACACATACAACATTTTATTATTTTAACTGTAGCAGTTACTTTTAAAACATTTTCAATTTTTTTAAGTGGACTATAATCTAAACAGAATAAATACAAAATATTAGTAAACTCGAGAACCAGTTTATAAAATCACAGTTTATAATCATGAATATCTTAAATAATTCTCGATAGGGTTCTGTAGTCATAAGACAGAAACCGAATTCTTCGAAATTTTGTTATGAGTCCGGTCGTCTATTCGTGTGTCAAAGTCATTTACCATCATTACTCGGAGAAACCTGATGCAATAGAGCCCAAACTCATTATGTATGTAGGTATCTTATGTGAATTTAGAAGTACGAAAAATCATGCGAATTTAACCCACCGATTACGATCGAAAATAACAATACTTTATTCGAATAATTTCAACTTTTAGATTCAGTCGTTTCCGGTGATATGTATTATATTTAGTAAATACTAAGTGTAATCTACAATTATGTGAATGTGATTCATTTATGCGAACATAATATATTTTATAATATGAATATAATCATTAAAATTTTGTCATTTAAATCAACATTAAACATAAATTGTATATTGATGATGCCTTCCAGCGGTTTTCTAAAATAGATACACGTTAGAGTGCAAATAAAGTTTGCTGCGCACCTCGATATTTAATAATTCAGTTAACAAGGTAAACATTTTTTTCTATCTCCGACATCCACTTTTTTTAATTTGATAATTTTACTACGTGCTATCTTTTTGTGAAAAAACTAATACACTATAATAAAACTTTTTATCTTAAAATACCTATTAATCGAACAATTTATTTCGTGTATCTCGTAAACAGCTCTAAGGATTTGGATCAAATTTTGAATTTAAATAAAGTTTTGCTTTTTAAGTTCATATAGGTATATAGGTGTCTTTGCTGAAAAAACACATTTTTTTATATCTACTCCGAAAAACGCCGAGCGAAGCTTGGTAGCCCAGGTACTGCTATAAAAGCGAGTAATCTTTTATTAGGTATAATTAATTATATATGTACGTATGATATCACTTTTTTTCTTTTAATTTGTACACTCAACTTTAACGGTTCGATATGAATAATAAATAATATTTAATGTACATTCGAAACAGTTTTTACATTATTGTGTTCTAAATATTTAATCTACCAAAATGAAAACATAATGTTACGAATATTGCATTTATATGGTTCAGTTAATGTAGAACACATTAGGGTGATTTTCGCATAGTTAATTATTTATAAAATTGAATCAGTCACATCAAATAATAACAAAATTTCGTTATTATTATATTTTTGTAGTTTTTTTTGCAAAAGAGGTATATCTACTAAACTAAAAACTATATACGTTAAATATTTATGTTAATTTACACTGAATGAAGGGCGTTACTACTACATTCATTTGTATGTATGAGCATAATGTAATTACATATGAGTATGAGTATATGTATTATACAGAGTCCTCTATATTAATTACTTCAATATTTACTGAAATTATTCAGTTGTTAGTAAGTTAAGGAAGCACATGTTATATTATATAATAAACGTTTAGCCTTCACATGACTCATGATAGTTTCAATGTATGATGGAGTTTTCGTAAAACCTTCTAATAAATAAACATTGACGTACTGAGTCGCTCACATCTATATACATATTAATACGTGTAGCAAAAACTTTGTACCCCTTTTTACGAAAATTGCGCGGACGGAGGAGTATTAAATTTCCCACACTTATAGTTTATATAGAGGAGTGCAGAATGCTAATATTTTTTTTAAAATTATGCATAAAAATATATTAAATCAATAAAAAAAATATTATACACACTACAATGTATTTGACACAAGTATATATGCTCTTTTGTTTATTGTTAAAGTCTGTGGTCAAATTGAGAATAATATTGTAATATACGCAAGACAATAAATATATAACTTAATGAATTATGCTTGATTTTCAACCACCCAGCGATCACTAGTTTAAATAAACAAATCTCGTTCGAATAGACTTAAAAATACGTCTCGATTGGGACAAATTACGCTAATGGAAATTGCATGCTATCAATGATTCATCGGGTGATGAATCATTGATAGGATGCATTAATTTTAAAAAATCCGGCAAGTGCAAGTCGAATTCGTACATGAAGGGTTTCGTACTACAGTACATGTACTTTTTATTAATATGACTTTTACTCTATGTATCTGGAATATTTAACTTCGATGATCGATTACGGACATAAAAAAAAATGTTTCATGTATTTTTTTTATTCTTATTTATTTTAATTATTACTTGTTATAGCGGCAATAAAAATATATACTCTGTGAAAATTTCAACTCTCTACCTATTACGGTTCATGAGATACAGCCTTCTGACAGCCCTCTCCCTCTCCTTCTGACAGACGGACAGATGGACAGTGGAGGCGTAATAATAAGGCTCCGTTGGTACCCTTTGGGTACGGAACCCTAAAAATCAAATTTTCTATAGAGAAGTGAAAATCTCTTTTTATCAAATATTTTGACTTATTAGGAAGGGTGGAGGCATATCTTTACCAGTAGATTTCTTTATGGAATAGATATGCATGTCCTATCTCCTTTTATCAAACATAGATCACGACACATACACTTGTCACGTGTGCGGTTTGTTTTCTCTACCATAATAACATTTTTACTGAGATGGAATCTTAAACTTTAATTTAGTATGAAGCTGCCTTGATATTTTATAATAAAAACTGTAAAATTGTTTATTATATCGAAAAGAAAAGATGCTGCGACGTTGTCTTGATAAAAGGTGGCTTACTTTGTAATTTTCATACTACTCAACGAACTTGCAAACACGACTGGTGGCTAGAAATAAGCTATTAAAACCAGCAGATACGGAGGTTATTATGTGTATGTAACTTGTATTCTCAGCATTCTCTTTTTATCTAACCTCTAAGGGGTCACGTGATACCTACACGCCTTTCAAGCATCTTTCAAGCATTATAATCAAATTATTATTTTCAAGGTCATGGAGCTTATATTCTGTCAATAGGAAAATGTCGTATTATTCATACTGATAGTCTAGTTATATTATATTATAATTAAATAATTCTTAGATTTTTTCTCAGTTTATTTGTTTAATTGCGTACCACTCAAGAAGGGCTTGGAAAGAATAAATATTTTGTTGGGATTTTTAATATACAGGCAGTATTTACGAAACGAAGTTTGTAGAAATATTTATCTCTTACGGAAATAAAACCCACAGTGACAAGCCTTTGGTGAATGTTTAACGGGAAACATTTTGGTTTAAATATGATAAAAATACAAGCTTCCAGACACGACCAGACTCATTTTCCCATTTTTATTCAGGTACATTGCCGTCATCCTCATATACGCATGAGTGACGACACTGAGTCCATAGGCTGTGAATAATGTTTTTTATTTACTACTTTTATAGTATAAAAAATAGAAAAGCATCTCACGGCATCTCTTCATATGTAGACATTTGGCCAATAACAAAAATTTTATTTTTGTTGTTTTTTAACAGATATATGTCTAGCATAACGTTATACTTGACGTCGAACGAAGTAAAAAGTTTTTAAATTTTTATACCAAAGCGTTAAAACAAATTGTGAAATTGATTTTAATCGGTTATTAATCAGACATTAACAGCTTTTAACTCACCTTAATAGAAATAGTACCCAAACAATTAGGTCAAGCACATATCATACAATATGCAAGCGTGTAGTCCGTGGTAATCACTGATATCGACAACCATTCGTCACAGCTCTGTTTTTCATCAAACATTACTTACTTAATGAAAAATATCTTTCATTTTCCATGCCATTACATTAATGCCTGTAAAATGTTCAGCGTATGGATTTATGTCGCGCCTTCTGTGGCAAGAAATGAACAGTAGCAAAAATGCATTATACGGCGAGTTTTGAAATTGTCATGCATATGCTTGCAGCTTACCAACATTTTAAGATATTTTAGTAAACTTGCATTGTAATGTGATTCTTTTATGTTTTTTCGACTATTAAGTTAAAGAGAAATGAGATCTACTTTCTTTTAAAAATGTTGCTACAAACCTCATAATTATGTTTAAGTAAGAAGAACTAGACGCTTAAAAATATGCCAAAAGTTTCTGATAGCTAAAAGGTCTATGTTGTATATAGTAAAGTTTAAACCTCGGCATAGATTATGTTCGTTAAAAAACACAAAAAAGTTGTGATGAAAATCGATTTTCTTTCATATTTTGGAAGCTACTGATGTATCACGCCGAGTAAAATGAAACTTTTTTCAGCATTTTTTTCATTTGTTTTAACGCATTGTGACTGGAGGCCGTTAGTGTATGTTTTTCTGATATTCAAAAAAGATATTAACATTATAGAAAACGTGTTTCAAAAGCTTTTACTTAGTAGTAAAACAAATACTGTTAATGTAAAAGCTTATAAACTCAGTCTCATATATAAGATTATTAATTCTAAGTGTACACAATGTGAATGTCGGATCTACATGTAACAACAACAACTTTAGTATATTATTACTTCCATAATAATATGATTCGTCTGTTCATCCATTTGTTTGTTGTCTGAACTTCTGAGCTTATTTCAATGTTATGCAGAGCTTATATTAGAGAAGAGCATAGGTTAACAAAAAAATATTATACAAACTGTGATGACCCTGCAAGATATAAAAAGTTATATAAAGACTCTTTTATATTGTATGCTAAGCTGTATATTTATGTACATATATGTACATATTGCATTCCTCCAAATTCTATTTTAATTAGATGGGTTTCTCTACTATTTAATATAAAATACATATTTTGAATTCATTCATAAAAGTCGTTCCTTTTAAATTGCTAGTCATTTTATTTAATCATAATTAAAAGTCCGAGCACATTCCACACCCCCCATTTAGTAATAATACGTATGAAAACATTGCTATCATCAACAAATATAGAAGAGCTAATATCATCTTTTCACTTTATTTTATATACGAATGATATTCTAAGTTTGTGCTTAACGCTTATACAACGAGAGTCACAGTTCGATTTTCGCATGAAACGAATTGTTCTTGCATCGCTATTATTATGACAACGCCCCGCTTCCTAACATCCAATATCCCGTACATTTAAACTAGATAACTACCTCATAACCTTCATAATCTATCTACTTTTAATGTTTTCCTAGGAATATAAATTTGACATAATTTGAAAAAAAAAAATGGAGTTATGTCAAATTTCTAACTCTCAGAACTCACGTTCATCCATTAATACATTGCGATCTGAATGAAATATGAACTAACAGAGCAACAAACTGACTAACTTTCACATATTTTAAAAGTTATTTAGTGAAAATAACGGATATATTTTAGTGCATTAAATACATAAACCATTTCCACTTCATAAAAGTAGAATATGTTATTCATCTGACATTTTCATTTTATATCTAAAACTATTTCAATATAGGATTGTTTATTTTCCATTAAAGGGAAACCACAGGGAAGAAGTGGTGAGTAATACTATCGCTATTCGACTAGAAGCGAACAATACAAGAGTATAGAAGCCTTTGATTATTTGTTAGACGGAAGTTAGAATTGTAAGTTTCATTGCATACGGAACTAAGCTAAGTTGAAGCTGCCGATCTTAATTATGCTGCTACGGGTTGCTTAAATAATTACTTTTTTCTCTTGCAATATATTATTATTTATAGAAAGGTTTGTGATCGTATATGCTTAGTAATATTATAGAAATGACCAGTTTGTTTTTTTTGTTTCCTTGAATGTGATAATGTTTGGAACTATTAAATCATGTTTGTTGTTCAAATACTAATACAAATATAATAGTTTTGTTCTTTCTGTTACTTATTTGTAAATATTCACTGTACAGGGGCATGAGGTATTTGATCTAACTAGGATTTTCACCGTGATCAAAATTTTACCATAATCTATAGATACATATAATAAAATTGTAACTAAGCCGAATCTGTACATTAAATATTTTTTGTAAAATCTTATTGAAATAGACATTATTATCGGTACAGAGGTCGAATCTATAGTTTTTAGAATTTTTGTCTGTCTGTCTGTCTGTTACCGCATCACGGGAAAACCGCGGGACGGATTTTGATGAAATTTGGTTTGATGATAGCTGGTTATCCGGGTCAACATCTCTGAGCTAAACGTTAAAACATAACTAGGGATGAACCCGAGTGCAGCGAGGGTGAGTTGCTAGTTGTTGTATAAAAGAAACTATTTAAAAAAAATGTATCGCTAAGCTAAAGTTCGTCAATAGCTACTAAATAAAAAAAGAAAATCGGTCGACAAAAAGAGGATCAAAGGGTATTGGACTGTTTTGTCTTACATAAAAATATCCACTACGGAAGGACTAACGGCCGGATGAAGAGATAACGTCATATTGTTAGTAGCTAGGTCGCACCTCGCCCCTTCTACAAATTAAACTTTTTAGTCTTAGCCTGATATTATAAATGCAAACAATAATTTGTCCCTATTAAAAGCGGACGATTACATGTACGTTGCATGTATGTATGTTATACTACTAGCTATGTACATATATTTTAATTTTTTTATTTTACTTAACAATGATATCTTTATTGCATACTCGATTAAAACCTTTTTTTTTTATTTATGAACCTTATACGAAATATGTTATGTTTTTAACTGTAATATTATGTATACACACTTCACTATAAATCTACGAAAAAAACCGAAAAGATAGTTTTATTTCCAATGTCAAATTTTAATAAACACAAAAACATCTTAAATTACATATAATTTATATTACGCAAGCAGTTTAGAAAATAAAAACATCAATCGTATTTAGATTAGAAACAGTCTGTTTATTTTTTTATTACAACGGTGTTTAAACAACGTTTCTATAATTCGACCATTGCAGGCTGCACTGGCGTGTTATTCCGGACATGAGCTACATACATCAAAGCTTGAGTTTCAGTAACCGGAATAACAAAAAAAAAACTCTGAATTTTTACATCATGGTAAACCAAAACATATCAGAACTTTTTGAGCTATTTTATTTATTTTATAAAATGGCGTAGGCTTTTCCGGTCACTGCTAGTGCTTAAATGTGCTTGTACATTAAGCACATATACTAATAGATATGTTATTATTTTACATAAGTGACCTGGTCTCGCTTCGCGCTATGAAGTACCTTTTTGCGCCATACTCATATTATTATTAAGAGAATTTCTTTATTTTAATAAAAAATAACTTAGTAACTCTTCGTAGTATAAGCCCTCTGTGTGTCTCAATATGCTATGTAAAAGATTGATAAGTTGACAAACAAATGCACTTTAAATGAATGTATAATACTAGCGAATTACCCTCGTTTCGCTCAGGTGCGTCTGTAGGGCCTAACAGTGTGTGTTATTCCTAGTCATACTCTATCTGCGTTCTTAATTTCACTCAAATCCGCCGAGCTGCTATAATTAGTATACTATATAATTTACTCTAATTAATAATTTTCACGTTTTGGTAGATTAAATTATTAAATCTGAAAGTAAAGTTGTAGTATTTTTGAATATTTTTAACGTTGGTATTTGTATACTCTGACCGTTAAAGTAAACATTTGACTATGGAAAAATGAGTTACTATTGTATATCTCCATCCTACACGCTCCGTATAAAGACAGCTATTTTAATTCTTATGCTAAATTTTGTTTTACTTTTTATACCATAATATAAAATCGATATTTAATCTAAAAATAAGTATAGCATAATTGCTAATATGTAACTAAAAAATATTAATCTCCTTCTCGTTATATTATTATTTATATATATAATTAAGTGTTTTCAAGAAGATTCGAGTATGTGGGCTGAATTTTTAACCCAAATAAAGATACGATATTTTCCCCTCTCAACATTTGCGAACAAAATTTTGGACTTAGTACAAAAAAATATTCATCATGGAATGAGTAACAAAGTTAATTAATTTAGAAACATTAGCTTTATTAGTTAGCAGTAAATTAGTTTACGTGTGTAATACGTGTGTGTATCCGTACATATCTATGTGTATACAGAAGTGATAACATCGTTGTATTGAATTAATTGTATTTATGATACGAAGCCAAAGCGATTATTTTAAGTTAAACGGCTTTCCTTTTTATTTAATTGTGACTAAAAGCAGATGTTTGCTTACAGATAAAAATTAAAAATATGAAAATGCGTGCGCATAAATATTAATAACAATTTTGAATCGATTTGGATTTATCTTTTTAATTAGTACTTTTTTATGAATCCAAAGAAAGGATAATATGCAATTTTATTTATTCCATTTCAAAATATTCCATTAATAATAATTTGATTACCTAAAATGTCCACAAATTCGTAGTTTCACGATACGTCGTTATACGGATCTATAATATTGCAGTTTAGTACCGTTTTTAACTGTTAAAGTTCGCGAAATAGCGCGGGAAAGCATAAAGTGCCGAACGAAACGAGCTTTCCCTTCAAATTCAGTTTGTTTACTGAAGAGAACACGGGCTGCGTACCGCCGGAAAATAATTAACGCATGCGCGTTTCATCAGATATTCTGTGTTATCTATGGAGTTTGTAGCGTTAAAATTAATTAATTTAAGTAAATGAAATTGCTAAGCCCTTTATCAGTCGAATGCGATACATCATTTTATGCTTCTTACGTATTGCTTAACAAAGCTTAACGTCGTTAGATTTAACATTGTCTTAGCTTACAAAATATTTTCAATTCAACCTACTTTAGTAAAATTAGAAAAGTTATATAAATAACTTTTTACAGAAATAGTTTCAATCTAGTGGCAGTTACTAGCATATGGCGCTAACCATTACTAATTGCCAGAATTTTACCGTGGTTTTATCCATTTAATTTCAATCACGCTACTATACAGAACCGAATATAGTGACAATTATTTTGAATAATTATAGTGGGACATAATAATTTCAATAAACTTTCGTTATGAAAACGTTAAAATAATAAGAAAAATATAAAGTAGGATGAGACCTCGGATGGTTTGGAAACCCTAATAGTTTTATATGAGGACAATTAAAATTGTCGATGTATATTTTAGCAAGTAATAATAATTACGAAAGATTTGTAAGAGGTACCCACATGTACCTATAATTAAAGTTACTATATAGGTAAGCGTAAGAGATCCTGTAAATAATTTCCAGTAAAAAAAAACTACATAAAAATGAATAGAGTAGATATTATAACTAATCCATCCCAGTATGACGAAGATGATTTTATAAAAGAAAGATTAACGAAGGGATATTTTACGCTTTAATAACTAACTTCGTTTCTAGCTTATGAGTATCAGACCGCAGCTTGCTAATCCTATAAACAGACTACGTCGTGCCAAATTTCATCGAAACTCGTTCAACCGGTACTTTATTGCTCGATATTCCACTTTCCGAGATGATAGTAATCATGAAGGATATTTTCAAAACAAACACACAAAGAAGTAATATAGAAAATCTCAAAAACACTTGTACATAAAAAATATCAATTATTTTATTTATAATAGAGACTTACTGGTACTTTTTGTAATTTATTTCAACTCTCGTGCGACTCATTCTCGTACGACACTATTGACATTTAGTATAGGTTTATAGATAGTTTTCCCGCGTTAAGAGTATCCTATATGTTGACCCGAATAACCAGCTATCATCATATTAAATTTAATTAAATGATACATATAGATATATTCGAAAAATATTATCCACCTTTTGGTACAGTCGGGTAGTTAAAAGTAAAGTTGCATTTATTAAAGGACGCTGTGCAGGGCCTCGACACTTGACATTTAAAGGAAATATTTCTTAGATTAAGCGTCCATTATCCTTCTAAGATACAGTCCCTAAGGAGTTGAAAAGACTATTACTGCTATTATGAGTATTAATAAGAATAGAAAAATTTCTTGTAACTTTGTACTTGCACTCATACACTTGTGATTTTTTACTTCTTTACTTTCAGAATTAATGGTTAAGAAAGGTTTAGTTAAAAAAAAAACAAGAAGAATAATTCTTCTCCAGTATCATGTTATTTTGAATTAGTTTAGCTTTTATCTTTACTAAAAAGACTGGTAAAGTTTGACTTAAAAATTTGTTAACAAGATTTTTCGGCAAGATTAAACGAACTAAACTGGAAAATGTATGTATATAAATACACAATTATATCACTCTGGCATAGGTAATATTTGCTAAGTCATAGCACTCCGGCATTACTTATTCGTGAAGTGAATTCAAGATGGCTCTACATATTGTTTCTTAAACCTCGCGAGATGTTAACTTGTAGCTTAGAGATCTCTAGTATAGATCACTTCGACACAAGGGACGAAGCTGAAAGGCGAACTTGCTAGTAACTTCTTCATTCAAATTTAACTTAACTACACTAACTACACACATTTCATATACTTGTAAGCATCTTTCGACACTATTTTGGTGGTAATAATATGTTCTAGTAACATAGCTAATTATAATAATTAAATATAAATTATTTCAATGTTTAATATGTAGATTAAAATGTCGTCACTCATACAATTTCCAGGAATTTTAATTAGGCTATACAGAGGCTATGCAGTTTGGGATACGAGTATGAGCGTAGCTCTCAGAATCGCTAAAAAAATACTTCAGCAATTTGCTGCTTGCTTCATTTCACATAGTGCTATAATATTGAGTTATCCTGTATACTGCTAGATAATAAAACAACGCTAAAGACTGCAGCACTAAAATTAACAGTTTTATCTCGAATATTTTTTTCCTTTAGAACTAAAAAGATAGCCTGAATTTAAAATCAGTTTAAAAATAATTATTCCACTGTAACTCTTTTATAAAACCATTAATAATGGACCACTCTTGAAGTATAGTTTCATCTTATAAAAAAACATTATATTTTTAATATGTACTAGCGATTCGTCCTTGCTTCGCTCGGGTTCAACCCTAGGCACGTTTTAGCGGTTAGTATGGAATAGACTTTCCATTTCATCCCCTTAAGGGATGATTTCTGGGATAAAAACTATTCGCTGTCCTTTCTAGGGTCTCAAATTATCTTAAAAGCAAATTTCATCTTAATCGGTTTAGCGGATTTTTAGTTTATCCATTACAAACAAAAATACTCATTTTTTTCTCTTAATAATGTAGCTATTGATAACACTGTAATATAATTATGTATTAACTATTATAAAGAAAAAGTTATATTTTTACTAAATTCCTGTAAAATTAGTAAAATAATAATTAGCATAAAATGTATCCAATATATTATAATTTTCTATAAAATACTTAATTTAGAGACTCATAAAGTGTTTACTATATTTCATACATTTCTTACTAGCGACTCACCCTCGCTTCGCTTCGGGTTCCTCCCTAGACAAAAACAAATCTATCCTATGGGAACCATACATTTTTCCGTGATGATATATAGCCTTAGCCTTCCTCAGTTAACGAGCTATCTAATGCAAGAAGAATTTTTCAAATCGGATTAGTAGTTCTTGAGATTAGCGCGCTTAACCAAACAAACAAACAAACTTCAACTTTATAATATTGGTATTGATATATAACTCTTAGCAGATTAAATATCAATTTTATAGTAATATTTAATACTCTTATCTAGCGTAGGTGTTTGATGAACTCTATCTGTCTGAAGACTTTATACGTCGAAAGTCATGATTTCGAGTTTCGTTCGAAACATATATTTATTTAACCCATAGCACTTAATATTTTATTACTAATAATACATAAAGTGTGAGTGTATGTTCGCATAGATATACACTTTTTTAGCAATACCTAGTAGTAACTGTTCAGTGCATATTGCTTCTATTTCACCAGTACTAGACGTATGTATAAGTACCAACTTACACATACGTTTTCGATTTTTTTCCGCATCACTGCGAAAACAACATAAATAAATGATACCAGGTGGTTTTATTAAAGGCAAGAGGAAGGTTGAGGTAATTTTTATGGAAACTTTATTCGATTTCAAATAAAACTGTTGCGTGACGCTCTCTCAGACAAACATAACATAAAAAAAGTAATATGGTAAATATTCATCGTACAGATATTTTTGTATTTATATTAGTACAATAACTGATTAAATCTTGCTCAAAATACTATTTAAAAAGAGTATGAGAGTATTTTTAGATACCGTCAAGTATTAATGTTATATCATTAAAGTCAAAACTAATGTAGTACTACTTACATCTAAAAATAGAGCCCCGCTCTTGCTTCGTCTACGTTTTAATTAACAGCATTTATTAGATGACTTTTGATTATTTTAAAACATATAAGCTTTGACGTCCCTCGTAGTTTACATACGATATTAGCAGAACTCGTGGCTATGCTCGCGTTCAATCTACAAAAAAAAACTCTTTGGCTTTATGTTATACAACGACTCAACCTCACTTTGCTCGGGTTCGTCGCTATATATGTATTTATATAATATTGTTCATACAAAATTACTAAAATCGCGTTTAAAAAATGGGGAGTGGAGATAAAAGGGTGAAAAATACTTTACGACTTATTCTTATATCTACCAAATATACAAAAAATCATTAAAATCGGTCGAGCCGGTTCGAGTATATTATTATATTATAGAGATAACTATTATATATTAGATGATCAAAATTACTATAGTCCTAGGGGTTGGAACATAATATTTGACGGCTTTTAACGTTCTCGTATAAATAGGCAATAAAATACGAAAAGAATTGTTCAAATCTGAACAATTCAGGATATTAGCGGATCCAAGCAAACAAAAAGACAAACATATTCTATAGCGGTATAATATTAGTATTGGTTAATTTAAATGATATCGTGAGCCATCATCACCATAAAAATGTTTAATATACTAATATGTCCTTTAGAAAGTACCATGACATATGTATATAGAATGTACATCGTAAATATATATGTATACAGGGTGGATTTTTGAGACGGGACAGTAAGGGCAGGTACCTTAAATACTATAGTTACAGGAAAACGTTTCTATTGCATTGAACTGCATTCACAAATTTTGGAAAAAATGTACAGTCAGCGAGAAAAATGCTAAAATACGAAAAAAAATTTTTTCATGTCAATCGATCCTATTTCATGTAGGGATCAAAAGACTCTATGGGACCATTTAAGGTATGAGTACTAGAAATGACAGAAATCGCCAAAATGTTTCCCCATACATTTTGTATGGAAAAACGTTTAATCAACTCGAAATACTCTTTGTTGCCAAACGGTCCTATTTTTTAATGTGATCAAAAGACTCTTTGAGGCCAACTGAAGTTTGAGTACAGAAACTACGGTAAGTCACAAGACCGGGTTTACACGCTGGCACTTTATGCAGCGGGCATAAGATAATTTTTTTGTTTTTGTTAAGCCGATCTTGTGGCATACTATACCTAGAAGCAAAAGTATATATATTACTACTATTCATGCCATTTGGTCAAGGTAAAGATTTCTTACACATTTCCAGTAATGTAGCATGTCTGCTGATCTAGAGGTTCTAGGTTCGATTCCTGGGATCTGAAGAAGGATTAAAAACAAAAAAACTAATATGGTAATATGTATGACGTTATGTATTATTTCAGTGTTCAAAATAATAATAACACTGCGAATAGTATGTTGACATCTTAAAGTAATGCGAAGTTTCCTTTTTAACCGACTTCCAAAAAGGAGGAATTTCTATGTTCGTCTGTATGCATGTTTTTAAGTATTAGGCACATATTTTACAACACTCAGAAGACATTTTAGCTATAAATATGGTATGGTATGATAATTATGGTCTTTTAAAAAATAAATCTAAGTATAGGCTTACTTATGGTTCCAATCCTGTTGCTGTTGTGATTTGAATCAAAATAGGCAAAAGAGAAAACAAAACTAAAGCAGTATCTAAAATTAAGATTCTAGTTATTTTGCCACCGGGTAGCTCGGCCATTTACAGGGGAATATAATGGAATGTTCGGCACAGGATTACTGCAAATACGATGTTGGATACTGAAAACTAAGGCTTACTCTTGTTTTGTATTAGGTTTTTAGCTATGATATTACTAACCTATACTAATCTTATAAATGAAAGTAACCCTGTCTGTTATCTGTTTACGCTAAAACCGCTGAAAACATTTCAATAAAATTTGGCAAGGATATAGGTTACATCCTGGGATAGGACACAGGCTACCCTTGATCCCCGCCCAGCTATTCACGCGAGCATAGCAGCGGGCAAAAACTACTTTTTAATAATGCATCCGACTTAGTATTTCAAATTTAAGATCATTTTACAATATAACTCTAAAAATGTATTAAAAAAAGCTGTTCTGTTTCATATGTTATCCTGCCTACCGATTTTCCTTTGATGTCGTTGATTCTGCGATAGTGAAAAATCTGAATATTTTCGAATATGAGATCTGTTGTGAACCATTGCAAGATGGATTCAATATCCATAACTTGTTTGAACCACATACCGCAAGTGAATGCACATTACCGCTTATTGTTATCATAGTTCCTGGGCGACCGACATTTTCGGAGTTCTTTTTTGTTATATCGTATTTTTTATATAAAAGTAACTAAAAACTTGAATAAATACAAAAAAAAAAAACAAAATTAAAAACTTTGTATCTGACCAGGATTCAAACCCGGATACCTGTGATTGCCAATCTTTCGCCTTGGCCGCTTGACCACGATGCTTATGCCCGAGCAAGCGAAATTAGCAACCAATTTGGAATAATACAAACCAAACCCACATACCAAATTTCTGCTAAATCATTAGAACCGTTTTCGAGATCACCGGTATAAATAAATAAATATACAAGAATTGCTCGTTTAAATATATTAGATTAGATAGATAGATTTTAAGTAGGTAATAAACATTCAACCATCCACGCAATTTCATAAACGCTCAGATACATACTCGTAGTATCAACAATAATACATAACAATCTTTCACATAAATGAACACAGTTGTAACATAATACAGGTATGCATGTTTATATACTAATTAAATTATGTGGTATATGCAATGAACATGACAGGAATAATTATTTAATAACTACGAGCTATTATAGAGATGATTAGTTGAGATACCGCAATCTCTACTATCCTCTGTATTACAATAATTACATATTATTATGTGTAAGTACATATTCATTTAGTATTTTGTGGATTTTATTACTTTTGACTATTTTATGATCGTGGGAGCTATGTCTACTTGTCTTAGAAAGGCACTCAATGCTTTGCTCGGGCTGCCGCCTCTCTAATGTATTCATACAATAGGAGGCAAAAACCAGTACGTATAAAGTCAAAATCCAGGATAGGACTCATTGGATCTTCCTGAGGATGAGGACTTTATAAGATTCACTACAAGAGATGACAATACTTGATATGACGACTGATACCATGTTGCCACTGCTCTCTTTCGAAAAACAATATTCGGTTGAATTGTCGTCAAGGGAGGTCTGGAAAAAAGGCCAGTTAACCCACAAAAATGGACGTCTCGTCTAGTATACAGATGGTTCCAAAATAGGATCACAGGTAGGCGGTGGAATTCATGGAGAATAACCGAGGTTTAACAAAAGCATAAATCTCGGACAGTACGACTCTATATTCCAAGCAGTAGTATATGCCATTTTAGTATGTACTAATCTGCGTAAGCGCTACAGCAATCAAACAAATTACATTAATTCGGGCAGCCGAGCTGCACTACCAGCATTAGACTTACACATATTAAAAAAAAACCAAATTCAAGATTGATGATTTTGAGTTGGGTACCAGGTTATGCAAGCATCATTTGACAACGAACGTGCCAATGCACTTGCAAGACGCCCTTGGTACCAAGCAGAGACCTGAGCTCTTCTGTGATATACCCAAAATCCTAGCTCAAAGAACCCTCATTGCCATGAGGGTGCCTAAAAATGACAATGCAAGCTTTGGACGGAATCAATAGGAATGATTCTTTCCAAGACACTCATCAAAGCCTACGACAAAAGGTACAACCGCCTACTTCTAGGGCTAAATAGAAAAATCTTACGCTTATTAGTAAGAGTTCACACAAGACACTGCTGCTTAAATAAGCACATGTTTATTGTTCAACCTACTGTTGAGTGACACATAAACACTTCGTTGTATTACATATTTAAAAACTTTACTTTTTATTTTATTGGCTTTAAAAATAAGAATCCACCATCTAATTAAGATGCCTCGTAATTGACAATATCCAAAAAAGTAAAAGTAATAACAAATACATATGTGCGTTATTTATTTACGTATTTCTTAATTTTTATTAAGAAACCAAAATTCATTTAAATATTTTTGAAGTAAAACTTCTATACGCACGCTTGACTTGGGGAGTAAGCTGGTGAATGCATTACGAAAAGCGTAACATTACGGGCGAGGCGAACGTTTGTTTCTATGGTAACCGTTGTTATTGTCTGACAAATGATATATAATATTCTTTCCTTAAATGACATTCTATAAACATATGATTGTAATTTGTAGTATGCCTAACACGCGTTATTTTTAGTATCTCAAACTACGGATTTAATTTTAATCAGTTTTTACTAATCCACAGCCAGCGCCCTCCCCGCCCTAGCCTTGCATCGGGCTGAGAGCGCGCCCATAGTCCGCGTAAAGTTAAATATGTATATTTTAAAACTATGATATATCCTAAGATATTCATTGAAATCAAATGATGTCAAGAGCAATTTTGTTCAAAATTAAATACTTGTGATGAACAACATATTTATTTGGATAAGGATTAATATCATGTTTATAAAAATACCTTCGGAAGTAATGCATTATTTTAGAACAAATTTGATTACCATAAAAAGGGTTATATTGAGTTAACCTTAAAAGATAGACATATGCTGTCGCAGACTTTTTTTTAGAACTTTTAAAGGGGAACAATTCCATCATACACTATTTTTGCGTACCTTTAACCGTTTACGCAGCGCACGCAACGGAAGCTCTCAAAGGAATCATTTTTTACCGTTTTTGCAACATTTTCATTTATGCTCCGCTCCTATTGGTCATAGCTTGATGTTATATAGCCTAAAGCCTTCCTCGATAAATGGACTATGCAACAGAAAAAGAATTTTTCAATTCCAACCAGTAGTTCCTGAGATTAGCGCGTTCAACCAAACAAACAAACAAACAAACAATCAAACAAACTCTTCAGCTTTATAATATTAAGTATAGATAATAGATAGTAATACTAGGCAAACATCTTTATGCAGCCAGAATACCGTATAGACTGATTTTTTTTGTATACATTTACTATATAACTTATAGCTTATAAAAGAGAACTGTACGCATCTACACTTTTACTGTTTAATTTCTTTAATTTATCCGCATTGCAGATTACATTCCTTTCTTGTAAAACGTTAAGATCTCATCTATATATATATATATATATATATATATATATATATATATATATATATATATATATATATATATAAAAATCGATGAGTATATATATGTTCCGCGTGTACTTGAAAACGACTGGGGCGATTTTGATGAAATTTTCAGGCAATCTTTAGATTACCCCAACTGGCGATCATGTAAAGTTTGGTAACGATCGGAAGTTTGAACGCGGGCAAAGCGGTACTGCTAGTTATTTATATAGTAATAAGGAGTAAATTTACTTCTTTGGAAATGATTTTAAGCGTGATAGTGAGAATTTCACTACCATCTTATTCAACATGACATTTTCTATCGACTTTCGATTCGATTTGAATATTCGATTATTCATATAACTGTAAGATTCGATCTCTTCTTGGTTTTGCTTTTTATATAAACGGTAAGCAATGAAATTTTAAAGTACGATAAGGAGAGCATTGTTTTCCTTACTCTACTATACTAATGAATAATACATTTTGCCGGATTTTCTTAAATATTTTAGAAAAAACTTTCAAAATCACTGTAAAAATCATTTCCACTCTTGGGTTGAAAATATATTTTAAAGGTTATATAGCAATGGCTTATATAGTTTAGCTATTAAAAAGTAATTATATCATAAACAAAAAGCAAACTTTACAGAAAATGAGCTCATAGCCTCTTTTGAAATCGGTTCATAAATAAACCTATATAAACTAATTTTGATCTGAATGTTCATAATATTGACTGCTTTGTAAAGTAGTGTAATACAACATTAATTTTATATAGTAAAATAGTAAGGCGAAAATTATTACTTCAAATACATATCTACAACTACAAAATGCAGCATAAGTGCTACGCCGTAGCAATCAGTTGGCTATTTCCAAAAGCGTAGCGCCGACGGTTTTGTTTATAGTGACTGACTCATATTAGTTCTATTTTGTAGTTTGTATCTCAACAAGCGTATCATTTAACTTTGCTTTTTAATGCTTGCTAGTGCTTGGTAAAAACAATAGGCTTATAATTAAACAAAGGTACTGTTCTCGCATCTCCACTCACCTACGCTATGTATAATTGTTTCAGTGTTTTTCAACTAAAAGATAAAACAAATTCTTTAACTCTATTATATTGGAAAGTGGAAATTATACAAGCAACGTGCTTTAAAATATATTGATCTTCCAAAAGAATTAATCATTTGCCTTAACTTGGAATTGAATTCGTCAGTAATGTAGTGTTCATAACTATAGATTACTCCTATGATTTCCATGACATGATGACATATTAGATGTTTTAATGAAGTTATATCAGCCAAATTTTGCATAATTTGTTTCTCTTTCACCATCAACGTAAATTTAAAAGACATTAACATGACATTTGCACTAGCGTTGCCCACGGCCCTGTCTACATATAGTATTTATGAGTAATTGTTCCACTCTGATAGGTCTACGACGGCTTGATTTGGTAGCTGCTCAATCCCTTATAAATACACTATAAAACACAGCAAGAATTGTTCAAAAGGAATTGATAGTTTCTAATATTAGTGCATTTAAACAAATTAACAAACTGTTTATCTTTATATTTTATTTTTATGTAAATGATCACTGAAAAAAATTAAACGTTAACATCGACTCGAAAATGAGTTTATTTTCTTAGACAGGAAAAAGTTTATAAAAACGCTTGGAATGAAGAAACAAAGCCTCCTAGTGAGATTTTCTGGTGTACTTATTATAAACTAGCAGAACCCGCGGCTTCGCCCGCGATCAAACGCATACTTTATTATTTTCAAAAATAAGTTCGTATAAGAGGTATGAATTCTAATCCCCCCCCCCCCCCGAGCACATCCAGCAAACACACTGGCCACTATGATGTTTAATGAATTACTCACAGTCTAATCCCGTTACATGGCTTAGGTGACTTTCTCATTACAAATGTGCCAACCTTCAGAAGGAGGATATAGATAGCAAGATACTCTCTAGCTAGGTTCTCTCTCTCGCGCTCTAGGTCTGTTATAGTTGCCGCTGCTGTGGCCAGCCGAAAAGTTATACATAATTTTCTTTTGGATTCAGAATAATTTCCGTTCTCCACTTTATATCCCACACAGTAAGTGTGCACTTACAGAGAACTTGAGCCATGTTACTTACTCTATTTAAATATATTCAACAACTCAAAGTTCAACGCCCGGTTTTACCCACTTAGAGGCTGAATTTAAAAAAAATCTACAATACATGTTTGTTTAATTGTATTAAAGAGCATTAATACCAAGTTTTAAGTAATTGTGATTATAAACAATTTTTCCTCATATAAACAGCATAACCCCCTTTTACCCTTTTGAGGGATGGATTTAAAAAAAAAAATGATATTTGTATTGTTTTAGTTTTCATTTTATAGGTAAATGCTATTATCCGTGCATCAATTACAGAGTTTCATACAAACTTTTATCCCCTATTTGACAGCCTTATGGGATGAATTTCAAAAAATGCTTAAATACGTATTTATTTAATTGTATTGAATAGCATTAATACCAAGTTTCAAGTAATTCTGATCATAAATAATTGTTTACCCATATAAACTTTATCACCCGCTTTTACCCTGTTAAAGTATGAATTTCGAAAAAAATCTTATGCATGCATTTCTTATTTTTTATCTTAAAGCTAAATACCATTTTTCATGTATTTCGTGTTAAGAATAACAGAGTTTCATACAATCTTTTATCCCCTATTTTACCCCCTTAGGGGATGAATTTAGAAAAATCCTTTCTTAGCGGATGCCTACATTGTGTAAGGAATATGTCCTCCAAATTTCACGTTTCTACGACCAGCGGTTTAGGCTGTGCGTTGATCGATCAGTCAGTCAGGACAAAGCATTTTATGTATATATAGATGTCGAGGTTACATCACGTATTTAACACTTCATAATAGTATTATAATTTAAAAAAAGATTGTTTATCTATTTATTTTCCCCTCATGCCTCAAAGCCCTAACTGACTTATCTTGGTAACGTGTCCAATGTCCATCTCACGTATAGACTTGTGCACTTACTTCAAAGGCAATATAGACATTGACCCAGGAAAATATGTTATTTTTTTACTCGAAATGTTCTTCCGAACGACCGAAGCAATTCCTTCTTAAAACTGACGATAAAACCGCGAAAGCCTTACACTATGTTACATTTTACAAAGGAAAATTAAGTGAAGTACGTACACATGTTATTTGTGATTGTTTGCTAATTTTATTAAAGTAGTTAATGTACAAATCTTAAACTTAATTCGCTTATATTATAAAGCCTAATCATATAAACTGGATTAGCATAAGTCAAATTTGTGCAAGGAGATTCAACTATAATTCTATATAAATGAAAATGAATTTGGCCTTGGCCTGATACTGCAGCGTCACCTGGAATCTGCAAGATACTGAACTCTTTACCAACATACTGCAGAAATATCGTGTTTAGGCTCATTGAAAAAGGCCTTAGGTAGGAAAGAGAGAAAGGCCTGAATAGGTTATTATGTCAGACGTTTTTTAAACTTTAATTTAATTTCATTTAGTTATAGTGACAAAAGTTACACATTTAAATTTTTTCACTAATTTTTATACAGTAATTATCATTTAAATTTTAAACTTTAACATAAAATTATAGCTTACTAGCGGCTCACCGTCGCTTAGCTCGGGTTCACCTCTAGACAAACAAAAACAAATCTATCCCACGGGAACCGTACATTTTTCCGTGATAAAAAGTAGCATATTTATTATTGTGATGAATGAACTATCTAATATATAAAATTCTCGTGTCACAGTTTTCGTTGCCATACTCCTCCGAAACGGCTTGACCGATTTTGATGAATTTTTTTGTGCTTATCCGGTATCTATGAGAATCGGCCAACATCTATTTTTCATCCCCCTAAATGTTAGGGGTAGTCCACCCCTAAATTTTTTTTTTTTTTTTAAACAAAATATTTAATTTCTATTTTTTTATGATACAACATACAAAAATACATACAATCCTCAATTTTCACCCTTCTACGATCAACCCTTATTTTTTAATAGCCATTTTAGTAATAGGAAATTATTTATATGGCAAAACAACGTTTGCCGGATGAGCTAGTATTATTGTAAAGTTTCATTAATCAATCCAATCCAATCAGTAGTTTTTGTGTACTAAGCTATATAAGTTATTATAGTTTTTTACCTATCCCACGGGAACTATTTAATTTTCCGGGATAAAAAGTATCCTAAAAGTTGACCGGGAATATAAGATACTACCAACAACCAACCAACAGTTTCGGAGATTAGCCCGTATAAACAGAGAAACAGACAAAGGGACAGAGAAACAAAAAAAACTCTTCTTATAGCCTCCTGGCTCGGTTATTAGCATTTGTTTTATGTACAGACATTCGACCTTTACAGTTTTATTATATATACTAGCGACTCAATCTCGCTTCGCTCGGGTTCGTTCCTAGCTTGGATATAGTAACATGGATATAGTGTTTTTTTTTTTTTTTTTTAAGTATTAAAACCTTCCGTGGACCTTAAAGAACATACAAAAAAATAAATTAGCCGAATTGGTCCAGCCATTCTTGAATTATGCGCTTATCAACATTCATTTTTATTTATATATAGATATAGAAGATAGATGATAGGCGTATTTAAAAGAAGCCCTTAAAAATAAATGTAAAAAAAATATAGCTTGTCTAATTCAATCTATACTAATATTATAAAGCTCAAGAGTTTGCTTGTTTGTCTGGTTGAACGCGCTAATCTTAGGAACTACTAATCCGATTTGAAAAATTATTTTTGCATTAGATAACCCGTTAAGCAAGGAAGGAAACCTATAGGCTATATATTATCCTGGAAAAATGTACGGTTCCAATGGGGTAGATTTGTTTTTGTCTAGGGACAAACCCGAAGCGAAACGAGGGTGAGTTGCTAGTATAAAATAAATATACATACGTATAACTAGCGACTCACCCTCGCTCCGCTCGGCTTCGTCCCTAGTTACGTTTTAACATTTAGTATAGATATTTCAGATATGAGATACTTCCCGCAGTAAAAAGTATCCTATATGTTGACCCGGATAACCAGCTATCATCATACTAAATTTCATCAAAATCTGTTTCGTGGTTTTCTCGTGATGCGGTCACAGATAGACAGATAGACAGACAAAAATCTAAAAACTATAAATTCGGCCTCTGTATCGATAATAATGACTATTTCAATAAGATTTTCCAAAAACTATTTAATGTACAGATTCTTTATTATATGTATAGATGTACATATCTGTCATGTGTACCTAATGTTAATACATAATATCACTTAATTATTAAGTCCATGTTATTCTATATATTTATCTATACTATAATACACTATAATAAAGTAGTAACTTAGCAAAATCTGTACATGAATTATTTTTTCAAAACAATGATTGTATCTATGTAAATGTACACAATATAGAAACTTTTTGCTGGCTAAACTTTAAGACATACATCGAAACAATGTACTAAATAATTATAGTTCTTAATAAATCTATACATATTATAAAATTCTAACTAAGCCGAATCTGTACATTAAATATTTTTTGGAAAATCTTATTGAAATAGACATTATTATCGATGCAGAGGCCGAATCTATAGTTTATAGAATTTTTGTCTGTCTGTCTGTCTGTCTGTCTGTCTGTCTGTCTGTCTGTCTGTTACCGCATCACAGAAAAACCACTGGAGGGATTTTGATGAAATTTGGTATGGTGATAGCTGGATATCCGGGTCAACATATAGGATACTTTTTACTGCGGGAAAATATCTCATCTCTGAGAAATCTATACTACACGTTAAACGTAAGTAGAGACGAACCCGAGCGGAGCGAGGGTGAGTCTCTAGTATATTATAAAAACAAAAAAACTCGACTGCATAAAAGCTAACTAAAAAGATGAAAACAAGTTCATGATGGAATATAGTATTATGCAGTCGGAGACATACACGTTTCATCCTTGCCGCGAGATGTACACACTCGTATTATATATTAAAGGCAATGTCGCGACTCACTGACTAGCTTGTCAAAAAACGAGCGCCACAAAAAAGCCAACTTTATATATCCGTACTAATATTAAATACGAAGGTAACTCTGTCTGTCTGTCCGTCACCTTTTCACGCTTAATCCGCTGAACCAATTTAGATAAAATTTGGTATGGAAATAGTTTGAGACCCTGCAAATGATAAAGAATAGTTTTGATCCCGGAAAACATGACACATAACAGGGGTGAAAAGGGAGGATGGGGAATCATTTCTCAAGTAAGGGTTATATATTTTTTTATTATTATATAACTTAACTACTTTTCCATACCTAAGTAAGTACATTGTACTTATACAGTCTATTCTATACTTACCGTTTAAACGTACCGAGGGACGAACCCTAATATTGAATAGGAACTTGAACAATTCATTTGATTTATTGAGTAAAAGTAAAATTTATTAATGTGTAACTAGTATTAAAAAAAAGAAAAACACACGTTTTTGACTGTTACACGTCAAAATTAATTGATTTCGGATTTCCGATTCTGGATTTCAGATTTCAGATACAAATGAATACAATAATTTATAGGGCCAAAATCAATTTCGAAGATTTAATTACAGTCATTATTTCAAATGAAGCTTTTTCTTTAATGTTGGAAAATGCATTTACGCATACCTCTTGTAGACATACATGTAGTTATGTGAGACTCACCGGCTAGAAAAATCAGTAATATCCAACAAAACCTGCCCCGTCTTAATGGGGCGTCGCAAGCTTGATCGCTTACGCACTCAACCACGACGCCCCGACGGCAGGTCTGTCGAAGCAGACCACAACAACCATGGGGTTGTTCCAACAGTCCACTCTGCTATCAGAGAAGTACCAGGAGCAACCCGCATTGTATACCACCCACCGAAGTGGGTCACCTCCCTATGCGTTTCTTGGTTTCGCACCTGGCCGAACCGCCGGACGCTAATGACCCCACTACGACAAGATATACGTACGTTGGAGAGATATAAAATGAACCTAACCAAAGGTAACTGTAACGTGTGAAACTCGTCAAACCACATTAAATGTGTCGAAACATAAACATTTTACTTTCATGAAGACTACTATCCACTGTCTTACAAAGTTTCAAATCGATAAGACTGTACGAAGTAGGTTAAAATCGACTTCCTAGATTTAATTGCATGAATAGTTAGATACAAACGAAGCTAATAAAGACTAGTGAAAAATATCCTTCGTCTACCTCTAAAACTTAAACTACTTATGTGCAAAAAAATTTTTCGTCTATGTATTTAGGTAATTTGAACTAGTAGCAATATTAAACCTACCTGTATTTTTATTAAACAAAATAATATTTAATAACAAAAAATTTTCTTTTTAAATATTTACAGTAATATTTGAATATCAATTAAATTCTCTTAATAACATAAATTAAAAAAGTAATGTAATGTAATATATTATTTTTAATGTGTAAGTATAAAAAGATATACAAAAACAAACATTTATTTAATAAATTGGTATTACATAATGATATACTCGTTTGTTTAAGGGATGATGCCTCTTAAAAGTTTTTCTATAAATTGATAGTTTGTAAAACATATAAAAACTTACAATATCATTTCTCTGTCGCATTTGTGCGTATTTTCCTGTCGTCTTCCTCGAACCACAAAAACGTTCACTATTTTAACATTTTTCACACAAAAAAAACTTCAGTGGTATAGAAAAAATCTAACTATACTGGATCGATGAGGAATTCCAAGTGTGTACTCATCGGGCCTCATGTGAGATTTGACTGACAGAGCAAAATAAGACGTTACTTAATAGCGTTAAAGACGATAATTCAATAACCGCTGCGTATGTGTAAAAGGGCATAGCAACATCGGATTAAGTGTGACAAGATGTGCCGACATATGCATTAACCGTATTGCCTGCGCATTTAAATCTATTAGATATTTAAATAAAACTATCTTTTCGGATTTTTTTCGCGGATTTATTTTGATTTATTGAATCTCACCACCACCCTTCACAGTTAGCTACCGTGGGAAAATCTTTGTTTCAGAGAGCACAAGGGATCTGTGACGAGCAACACCTGGCCGGAGAGCTGCAACATGTCAAGCAAGTTCTGCGAGACAACAAGCTGCAAGTGCCGCGCCTACGTCACAGGGACCGAGTGAAACCAGCCACAGTCGAGCGCGTCCCTGCAGTCCTACCTTACATGAGAGGAGTCACTGACAAGATTGGCTACATCCTAAAGCGAGCTTCAATTAAAACTTACTTCAAGCCGCCAAAGAAAATAAGTCAATTCTTACCACCTGTCAAGTGCCACATCCCTCTACAAGATGCAGGAGTTTACAAGCTTGATTGTGATTGTGGACTCTCTTACATCGGACAAACAAAGCGATCCATTAGAACTCGGGTCAAGGAACACATAGCTGATGTGAAACACCGTCGTAATACAACATCTGCTGTCTGCAAACATAGTCAGGACCCCCCAAGCCATTATATTCGCTTCGATAGACCCCAAATCCTCGCGAAAGAAAACAGATATCGCCCTAGAATGATTCGGGAAGCCATAGAAATTAAAAAACATCCAAATTTCAATAGGGAAGATGGCTGGGAACTACCATCGTCATGGGATCCTGTCATTAATATAATAAAATCAAATAATATACCTAAACAAAACAGACAGTTAGATGTAGTAAGTTCTTACTGTGCGGATCAAAATAACAGTAATTTAAATTAGTATTCAAATTAATATTTTCATTTGCAAATAGTAATTCTTAATTAATTTTATTTTTTTAAATTACACATAGAATAATAATGTGGCTTAAATAATTAATAATTTATTTTTTCTTTATAGTTATAAATATAATAATGGCAACACTAAATATAGATTATTAATCAATAAATTTTCTAAAAAATTGTAATAATTATAATAATAAAGCTAAAATTATATAAATAATATAAAATTATATAATATAAAAGTAATTAAAATTATAAAAATGTTTTAAAATTAAAATTAACAAATATTGTAAGGTACTTTGGTGCCAATTTTCAAGTTTTTTGAATTCATTTTGTTATTTGTGGGTAGGCTGTCTGTAACAACTATATAATACCTTTGAGACATCTAACACCTTAGTCTCTCCCGTGACCATGATTGCTGTAAAGCAATCGAAACGTCGGGAACCAAAAATCAAAATAAATCCGCGAAAAAATCCGAAAAGATAGTTTTATTTAAATGTCAAACATTCGCGTAAATCTAAGAATCTATTAGATATTTATTTAGAAATTTAAGTTTTTTATATCATTATCAACTTAATTATAGCCCTATGGCCGTCAACGGGTACCTTGTATTATCTACACTAATCTACAGTAATATTATAAAGAGGTAAATTATGATTAAAGTCAGAAAAATCTGGACAGGGTACAGTTGCTTTATATAAATAGTTTGAATTCCTTTCAATTCTTTGTCTTATGTCTTTTAGACGTGCTAAATGATTCGAAATAAAGCAATAAAATGTATGACATGAAGACACACCTAGGGATTTGAGCAAAGTTAGGGTAAGTCGCTAGGGTAATGTAGAATATCCAATAAGACCAAGCCGATCCGTTTTTTTTAAAAGATTCAATTTACAGATACTTTTAAAAAAAAAATAGTTTACTCCTTACAGTGAAATGATATGATTTAATTTATATGGAAGCACCCATGAGAGAAGACAGGTAAAAAGAAGAGAAAGAAAATTATCTATTCCTTAAAAAAATAAAATAGCCATAACTACCGTCGTAATAAAGACTGTCTAATTTCTACGGGGTATATACACTGGAATAATATTATGTCTATACATATTATACATCTTTGTTTTAACACAAATGTACATATGAATGCACTTAATTGATTTAGTCTACAGGTGAGTAAATCTAGAATATGAATGTGTTTATTGAATTAATTACAGAAATGCTTAAAGCAATCACGAGATTAATGTTACTACCATAATTATTATTCTAGTAAAATTTCGAAGCTTTTTGCTTAAATAATGTTATAATTAGTACGTATAAGGATTTTTAGTCTCGAAAGTTATGATACTCGCAGTATAACCGCAACCTATGTTAAAATTATTCATATATAAGAAGAAATACGCCTTAAGAATTAACTGAGGGGAATCTCACTATTACTTAATCTTACATACTAGCCACTAATCCTGGGGTTCGTCTTTGGATGCATTTTAGGGTTCCGTACCCGAAGGATGCCAACGTAACCCTATTACTATGCCTCCGCAGTCCGTCCATATGTCCGTCCGTTTGTCTGTCATAAGGCTGTATTTCATGAACCGTAATAGGTAGAGAGTTGAAGTTTTCACAGAATATGTATTTCTATTGCCGCTATAACTAAAAGAAAATAATAATAAGTATAAATAAATATACAAGAAATATTTTTTTAACGTTCGTAATCCATCATTGAAGTTAATATATGTACTACATCGATCACAACAGACTAGAAATGCTCGCAGTGATACGATATAGACGCAAAAATGAAATAAAAAAAAATATACTATATGCATAGAGTAAAAGTTATAATAATAAAAAGTACATGTAGGATTGTACAGAACCCTTCGTGTGCGTATTCCACTCGCACTTGACCGATTATATTGTTTATACTAACAGCGTCACGTTTTTTTTTAAATTTTATGATGTACAATGCCAATGTGTTACTCCGGGTAAAATTCTATCTAATTGTGTATACAAAATTTTATCTAAATCCGTTCAAAGTCAAGAAGTATAAACGGTAAACGAACACACACACATACACGCCGTGGACCAATTCGATGTTTTCAAATAACAAATTAACCTTGTAATATCGACATTAGACAAGTGAAGATGCCGTTTAGACTCTTAAACAAAGTACTTCTAAGGCCCTATGTTCTCAACGAAGTCACTTGGAAATAATTTACAAGTCCTTTAAATTTGAACTTTATTGCCATGGCATAAAGTCCATGCTTTACCCTAAAAGCTCTTACATATTATGAAGTATGCATCTGGTTGTTCCAGACAGTCAAGAGATGGCGCAACAGGTAGCCTTTTATAAAGGTTGCGACAATACTTCTGGTAGAAAACAACATAAATGGAAAGTGTGGTTCCATATAACATATTATCGAAAAAAAATGCTATATTTTGTATACTTTGTAAAATATGTCGGTTAGTAAGCTTATTTCGTGTAGGTGATCCTTACGTACAATAATTTAGTTACTTGAAGAAGAAGTAAAATTGTTTGGAGCAGTTCTAAAAGTACCTACCCTAGGATATTTTAGTGATTTATTTCAAATTATTAATTATAACATTTCAAATTAATAATTATATCCTTTACATAAATTATAATAAAGACCTTTACTATAAAATATTTATAATTATAGAACAAATAAAAACTTAAAAAAATAATAAAAACCGATTCTATACACTAAATTTAGTAAAAAATAACTGAACAGGGGTTTCCATTTACTATATGTAGATACCTAATCAGATATTTTTAAAGTCTACCTTAATAGAATACAGTTTTAAGTTACAAAATCGATCAAGCCGTCTTCGAGAAATCGGTGAATAGATATACATACAGAACTTCCTCCTTTTTGGAAATCGGTTAAAAAGTTGATATTTTCAAAAATATAACATATCGTCCTTCTTTATCAGTGTTTTTCAAACACCGACTTGTTTTCTTTAGGAGGTGGTAGTATCAATATTTCTATATTAGATAAAAATAAGTAGTGGTATCCAAGTGGGAACGCACTCGTTTGGGAGACCAGCGTAAGTAGCGCGGGTTCAAATCTCGCACCACTGATATTCTCATGTATGAACTAATTTCAATATGATTATCAATTAATGGCCTTACGGTAAAAGAAAATAACGTGACGAAATCTGCATGTAGAAGAGAATTTAGCATGTTTTCCAAAGACATGTGAATACGCCAACTCGCAATTAGCCAGTGTCGAATACAAGTATAATGGCGTAATCCCCCTCGTATTGAGGCTCGTACGTGTGGGACGTAAAAAAGGCAAATTATAATAATTGACTTCAAATTCATGCGTAAAATTTGGCATACAAAAAATCTAACAACTAAAAACCCTACAACTAGATTTCAAATAAAAATAATAATTATAGTTATAAAAATTTATAAAAATATTAATAGGTCTCAATAAAACAAAAGTACGCTGTTGGATCTCTTGAGAATTCCTTTTGCAATATGTAGTTAGTGTATGTTTTTCTTTTATCCGTCTTCGCATACAACGTTCTAGTGAAGGTTGAGTTAGCAATCTATTGTATTCTAAAGAATAAAAGCAGTTTCAAGAATAGAAAACTTAGAAAGTTATATAGATGTATAAAATATTGTAGTTTATTGTAGTCAAAAATAAAAATGAGTTATAGGTAAAGTAAGTTTTCCACTTACAATTAAAATCAATAAAAGACATTGCACTTTTAAGTGCACTCGCAGCTGTCAGTAAGCACTTTAAAATTCAGTTGGTGTTTTATAGGTAAGAACCGTATTGGGGATAATAAAATAAAAATTAACTTGTGTTCTTTATAGTAAACCTTACAAAGAAACTTTGTGTTCCAAGATTTCTACTCCAATTTTTAGATTTCATTTTTGTAGTACATGTTACCATGATGCTGATGTTGATTTGTAAATACAATAAAGGTAAAAAGAGAGACTTGCGAACTAGATTACGAATTATTTTTGTATTTTATTGGGTGTTTATTGAAAGGCTTATCTAAAGCTGGAAATGCATTTATGCATATTCCCTGCATATATACAGGTGGTTACGTGGGACTCGCCGGTCCGAAAAGCCAACAGCAAGCCCTAATACCCTTAAGCCCAACGGAACGTTAAGTCCGGGGGTCTTAATGGGGCGTTGTGCGAAAATACGCATACGCTTCACGCAGCATGTTTTTATTTTTATTATATGACTAAATAAAAAAATGTATAGAAATCAGATAATCATTTCATTTTTGTATGAAAGTCATAATTTTAGAATTACTTGAGTTAAGTGAAAGTGCTGAAAGCTATTATTCGTACATCCCGTATTTGTAATTATTGTTAAGATTTACAAGCAGCGATTATGCGTGAGCTTGAAAGGTTTTTTGGTCTATGACATTTAGACGAGGGTAAGCAGTTGAATAATATCAACCATTTGGTTCAGTAAAATGATTAATGTTAATCTATTCTTGATAAACTAAATAATATGATTTATTTTACTAGTTTTAGCTCGTGATTTTATTCTCACGATAAGCGGGTGGACATGAAAGCTCATAACACAAAGTAGTCCGTAGTCCTTGCCATTAATTTCATCAAAATCTGCTTGGCATAAAAATGTAACAACCAGAGAGTCAAGGTAGAATTATAATCTTAGTAAACATATTGCAATATAAAATGTCAAAATAATTAGTGACTGATAGTATATAAGTTTCTCTCGTAAGTGAAAATAGAAAAAATTACATTAAAGGCATACATTTGGAATAATAGCATTGCGACTACCCAAAACACACATTACTTTTAAAAGTGAATATAGAAGACAAAATGAAAGAGTTTGTAAATAATCCCTATTTAATTAATATTATAAACATATTTTGTTTTCTGTTATATCATTAGTTATACACAACTATATTTTAAATTGAAGCGCCATCTTACAGTAAGCGCTTGAACTTTAAAGTACTTTGTTTTTTAACTAGGGAATTCAACGCGTTCACTATGCAATAAAATGAAAAAAAAACCTTTATACGAATAATTAAAGCAAATGACATGTCCTTTTCCGTATTGTATATAGTATGTAATAGTATCTTATTATAATCGAGTATATTATATGCAAACACAAGAAAATTTAGTACATTTTTCTCCTCTGTTTGTCAAGAGATGTTCTTTTTTTTGTTTAGTAGCTTTTGACGAGCTTTGTTATGAATAAAAATAATGGTTAGTTATTTTTACATAGATAAGTATATTCTATTCATATATGTTTTCCTCAAATTTTCAATATTGATTATGGTCGCAATTCGACCACTAGGCGAACCCCATTCTTAATAATGTTTCAAATGTTTTACAAAGCTTTGTCTTTTGTTTTCTAAAATAGTTCGATCTATGTTGCGTATTCCAATAATTAAACACTAATTAGTACATATCTGACTTCATTCCGATTCAACGCTCATGCTGAGTTTTTAATTAGACAGTAAACATCCAAATATGCATTTTGAATGAAATGCTTCAATGTTCTATTAAAAGCTATCATGTGTAAGAATATGTATCATGTATATGATTATGTGTAAGATGATGTATGTAAATCTATAACATATTTTCTTGAGTAAAACGTAAAATTAATAATTATAATAGTTAAAATATTACAAGGTAAGTTTTTACATTCAAATGATATCTAAATGTTAAACTGCACTTGAAAAATTGATTACTTTTTAGATAATTTTCATGTCGAAAGGTTATTATTATTAAACTAAGTTTAGATAGCGGTTTCGCGTGTATATTTTAATTAAGTTCGCAAGCAGACAGCGCTGAATCACGCTTGTTATGTTATGGGACTACTCAGTAAAAAGGTTTCATATTCAAATCATTAATTCATCAAATCATTAGAATAGAATAAAGAGCTATATCTTAGATTATTTTATTGTATGTAGCCCTTTTTAAGTACCATTGGTGGGCACGGGCCTCCTTTAATATGAGGGGAATCTGGCCAGAGTCCAATACGCTGGTCAAGTGTGGATTGACGGAATTCACAGGTTTTTTCAAAAATTTAATGCCAGGTTCTTTCAGATATGAAGGTTTTCTCACGATGTTTTCCTTAACCATAAGGCAAGAGTGGTAATTGTGTTAAAAATGATTCGCGCATGAAAATATCAGAAGAACAAAGCTTGGTATTTGAACTCGTTTTACTTCGTTTCCAAAGCAAACACATTACCACTGACTTCATATAGTAAAACTTCTTTATTTAATAAAACTCATTAACTCACTGACACAGCATAATCTAACCTTAAACATGAAACCATTTAAAAATTCCTGGGTTATTTTAACTGCACAGCTGAACTGCGCAAATATATCTTTTTTTAAATTGACCATTGGATAATACATTTATTTACACATACCACTTACCTACAGGTGTACAGAGAGTACTAGCATAATATTTTTAAATATTTTTTATCGACTCTAGTAACGGCTTAATGGATATAACTTGTTTAATTTTTATGTCAATTAAATGAAATTCGAGCCGTAATTGGGTTAAAAAAGTTGCAAATAATATATTTTTCACTTTATAAATAAACTAAATATTTTTTTTAGCAAACGTGAATTTATTTTCCTTCCTTCTGAAGGATTTGGATGAGTATACATCTGTATACTATGACTATGACCTGGAGTAACGCATAGGCCTACATTTTTTGGTACCAAACGACGAGCAAAGTGAGGGCAAGTCGCTGGTTTTATATAAAAAATAATAAAGGATAGGTATATAAAAATATTCTACCCAGAAATGGCGGCTTATAGAGTGCATGCGACGATTTATTTCATTAATAGCGTTGTAAAGATTTATTTCGCTACTAAGGCTACAATGTTATATACAACGAGGATCCATTATGTTAATGGCATTACATTTTTTTATTAAAAATAATTAATCCAGTTTCATGTTGGGAATATTTCTTTATTTTAAATTTTATCAATATTGTATTTATATCTATCAAAACGCTATATTTTTTTAATTAATCTTGAAAGTTCAATTTTTAACTCAGTTTTCTTTAATACTTTTTTTTCTATGGTATAATGAAAATAGTGTAGGTACTTATTTTATTATATGGAGATTCAAATATAATAATCAAAGTTTATCAATACGTTTTACGAACTCAATTCTTTCGAATACTATTAGTATTTACAGGCATCAGAATTTGCTTTATTCTGTTTGTTTTCAAATTCGACTTAACGATCAGGATACTATGCAGGTACGAAAGTAGGTTATAAACTTTAAAGTTTTGTGTATTCCATGTGCTCATAATCTTAGAAGATGATTTTGCAGAATAAGTATTAGAGAGGTCTGAATAGTTAATCAATAGATACACGTACATTTTGAAAAAAATAAAAATAAATAAATATCTAACTCATAGTAAAGTAGACATAGGAAAGTGAACGATTATTGGCCGGAAAAAGTATTTATCTTTATTATTATTCACTAGCGATTAACCCTCGCTTTGCTCGGGTACATTTTAACTGTTAGTATGAATATTCCACGGGAAACGCACATTTTTCCGAGATAAAACCTATGTGCTATTCCAAATTTATCCAGATTCATTAAGCCGTTCTGACGTGATTGAATAATAAACATCCATCCATCCAAACTTTCGTATTTATAAAATTTATGGGATGACAATGACTGTACATGATTGTACTGACATAAAATAAAACATTACATTTCGTTAGCAAATACTGTGTACATGTAGTATATTATAACGAACTTATTTTATCATAAATATAAAACTTTCATAACCAATGGCGTGCAGTTAACATTTGTAACGTTTCAATAAGTCTAGATAGTTTTTGTTTAGCTTTTTTGGTAAACAAAATTCTTTAGGATTCCATACTAAACAGGCCCCTATTGCTAAATTTACGTTTTCTTCCTTTTATCTTTCTATCTTTTAAAAGGCTGTATATTTTGAGTACTTGAATTTTATTAATTGAAAAAATCTAACAAATTAAAAAGTACAATACTAAGGAAGTAACTCTTGCAAAAAACGGGGCTTCGTAGCTTTTTTTTACTGCATCATAAAAATAGTGCTTGTGTTATTAGCTCTAAAATCTATACATATAATAAAAGTATAACTGATCGCTGTCTGTACATGGAAGATATTTGAGGAAAACTATTATTGGGGGTCTTTATTAATGCAATACAACTCAAAACAATGATTTTTATAATTTTTGTCTGTTTGTCTGTGCTTTTGTGCGCGCTAATCTCAGAAACCGATTTGGGTGCGGTTTTATTATTATACGAGTAGTTGTACGTAAAACACGCTTTAGTAGATGGAAGAGGGGGATGTCTAAGTAGATTTTATTATTAGTTCACTTTATGAATAATTATAATTTTTCTTAGTAAAAATTTAATTTAAATTAGATTCTACGTGCGGCATTGTCGTAGTAAATTCAATTCAATAACACTTTTATAAGCACGTTAAAGCAGTCGTTTTAATTGAAAAAGTCATGATTGTCAATCTGAAAGGAAACTGACCACCGAAATGAATTCGAGGCAAATTCATATTATTTTTTTCACAATTGCTCTAAATGTCTAGTTCCAGAAAAAAATTAACTGTAAATTCAACATATCTCCAGCTTCTCATATAAATATGGAGATTGCTGGGGTTTTTTTGAGAAAAATAAAAAGCGTTTCATAAGATAAAAATTACACTTTGTGTTAGTCCTACATACATATAATAAATATGTATGACAAGTTTGCCTGTGTGTATATATCTTTGTTATATATGAATTAGCTTACAATGATAATTGCTATATATAATTAATTATTATTAATTAATTACAGTTAAGTTACAAACAAAAGAGCACTGCAGGAAAACAGAGCCGATTTCCGCTCAGAGTGAAGAATACTTCGATTAGAACGAGAATACTTGTAAGATAAAGACCTGTCATTGAGAAACTCCAACTTTTATGTCTGAAAATCTTTGTAAAATGTAGAATAATCACAATTAACTTTAAAAGAAAATTAACAAAGAATTTCAACCTAATTATTATACACATTTATTTCAAGCAAATATTTTAAAAAGAAAAATTTGTTGCTGTGTATGAATATTCTTGAGTCCATTAAGACTTTATTACTCAAATTTTCAAGTAGAATCAACGATAAATTGATGTTCTTTTGGAAAGGAGCCAGCCTGTTCTATCTCGCAACCTTGGAGTGCCGGCCATGTTCTACTGTGACATCTTACTAATATTAAATATAAAAGGTAAAGTTACAATGCATGGTTTGTTTTTCTGAAATTATTTCTAAATTATGTACTAATTATTTATAAGCGCATCCTTCGGTTACTCTTTTCAATATTGAAAAGAAACCTCATTAAAATACTGATATCGATATCGATATCGGGTAGAGCTTTATTACGGTTAGTAATATGAAAAATGAAACGGATCAGTAGTTTCCAATTTCAAACTTTTCATTTTTGTTAGTGCAAATTGAGAAGGGATCAAATTAGTACATTAAATATATTTTGTGTTTAAAATATGCTATAATATTTAATGTTTTTAATATATATTTTAATAAAAAAAAGTCAGTCCACTTGTTTTCAAGGCTATTTTTAAAGGGATGTTGTTGAAGACATAGATTTAAATTTTACCATGGAGCCTCGTTAGTAATAAAGAAAAACTAGTTAAAGTAAATCAAGAAATCAGTTCAAATAAATCAAAAAAAGTCAAAAGATATAGTAATATGATTGTAAGTGTGTATTTGTAAATGATGATGTTGATTGAGAGAAAAATCAAATAATGAATTCGTAAATCAGATTCGTAAAATTTTACAATTTTACGTGTGAAAAATCAGTCATTAGATAAAACGTATTCATAGAAGAGATCGTTTTCGCTTTATGAATTGTTTATCCCGTATGAAAACAGTCGAAAAAATTTTTTTTTGTTTTACTATTTTACACAATTTAATGTAAACGTAAACTGTTTCTGGGGTCTTACCTAAATGCGCTCTATAGTCTAGTAAGGAAAATCTAGGGTCTAATCTTTTGTCCGTCGTATCCAGACCGTGTTAAGATGAGTTTTCTATACTATGTAGTACTATAAGTACTTATTCAAACCGGTGGTGGCTTCCTCACGGACTGACTACACTGACGATTTTTAAATTAAATTGATTCAAAAATGCTTTTAATAATGTTACGTTCTATGAGTTCGGGTATCGGAAATTAAAGCACGTCTTTCGCACTATCGATGTTTTATTACTCTCGATTAACAGGAGTGACTTATGGAGATTCACTAACAGTCGTAGTATATACACAGTTCTGGTTAAACTCAGTCACTGGACACTAATTTTCAACACTAGATACACTTCTACTATAACTTCACTTAACTTTTCTTCACTTTTAACTTTTTTCGTACTTCTTCTTAGTTTTCGCTTAACTTTGAAATTCAATTGATCTCTCGACACATTGCCTATATGCATAAACAAAGAACGTTCTAGTATTCGAAAATTCGAAACCTTTCTAGTCATTTAGAATGTTTTGATTCTTTCTCACTCTTACACACGGCAATTAACGATTAACTATTCTTGTCCGAATTCAAAGCTTCTAGTAATTTCGATGGTTTTCTCGAAAGTTTTGTTCCTCTCTTACTCTTATCCACGGCAATTTACGATTAACTGTTCTTGTCTAAAACTCGAAGCTTTTAGTAATTTCGATGCGTCTCTGGAAATGTTTTGACGGATGTATAAAGCGCGTCTTTTTAATTATTATTTTGATGTAATGACGTTACACACTCTCCATTACGCGACAATAAGTTTAATTTAAAAAAGTATAATTATCCATTCATATAATGTTATGTAATCTGAGATTAAATTTACCTAATTAATATGAATCGATACAACACATCCAAATGTATATAAATCAAGTCATGTTTGATAATTATAAAAGGGAATTAGTTGTTTATTTTTATTTATTGACTTACTCTGACTTCAATCTGCTAACTAGGGTAACCCATATGTTACTTTAGATTTATAGGTTTCAAATTTTCATACAAATCTGTCCAACCATTTTAGCATAAAAGACTTGCACACGCACGCTGACACGCACACATACACGCCGACATGCACACATGCACAGACACCCACACACTTTCTCATTTATAATAGTATTTCGATTTTATGAATAGATCACCATATTTAAGTTAAAATATAATAAATTCGAAGGCTTATATCGAAGGTCTAAATAAAATAGATTAAATAACAAATAAATACACAATAAATGTAATATTTTTACTTCGCTTTATTCTCTAGGATCAAAATAATCCAACAGTAAACACAACATAACGATGTTGATGTTTACTCAGAATGTGCTGTGGACTATCGATAAAACGCTGACACCAGGCGTGACAAAGAGTAAAGCTTTCACTTAGCTCAAGTTTCTATTAAAAAGATGGTAGTAGGTACTACTGTGTAAGTACTGAGTGAAAATAGTTTTTATTTTTTAACCGACTTCCAAAATGGAGGAGGTTCTATGTTCGTCTGTATATATGTTTTTTTTTTTCTATATAAGTTCATCGATTTCTCGGAGACTGTTTGACCGATTTTGCTACTTTAAACGGTATTGTATTAAGATAGGTTCCGAGGTACTCCCATATGATTTTTTGACATAGAATAGACCGTTTTTGAGAAAATCAGGAAAGACCATAAAATTTCAAGTATATTAATAGATTTAATTAGACTTTTTATCATCTCATTATCTATTTCTAATTGTCATATCGACTTGAAACTTTACAAGTGTTCGTAATTCCGATGATAGTAATTTGCTATCTTAGAAATGATCTCATGGTGAGGCCAGAAGATGGTTAGTGGAACTGTGCAACGGATCCTAGTAAAGAGTTTGAATTTGGGCTTATTTGGTTTGATTTAATAAGCCTAATACGTTAGAATTGGATTTAAGATCCTGGTTTAACCAACTTGCAAAAAGAGGTATATTCACCGATTTCTCGGAGGCGGTTTGACCAATTTTGCTATTTTAAACTGTATTCTAGAAGGTCCTAAAGTAGTCCCTTAATTTTTATCGAGTAAATCAGAAAATATCATGAAATTGTAAGTATGTTCACAGATCTAAATAGTATTTTTTGTCTACTTCTAATTGTTATAACGACTTGAAACTTGCCCAGTTTTTGTATTTTATTTGGGATCATCGAGCTGATCTGATGGTGAGGCCTAAAGGTGGATAGTGGAACTCTTCAATGATTACTAGTAAATACTTAGAGATTGAATTACGTTAGAATTGGATTTAAGAGCCTGATTTTTAGTGTTAGTAATAAGTAGGAGTTTTTAATATCTTTACTCTTAACATAAAATGTGGCAATATCCTACTAATAATATGTTGTTTAAAAACTTTCTTCGCAAACTAAAAATGAGAAAATAAATGCTTAAAAAAAAACAACTTCCAAACACTAAAAAGTAAAAAATAACTGAACGGAGGTTTTAATTTCCTGTAGATACCTAATCAGATCTTTTCGAAATCGGTGCCAGCAGATGCAAAGCAAAACAAATCTATTTCGATACTTATAAATACATTAAAAATTGATGTATAATATTTTACCTATAATAGAGATAATACTTTAGAGTTAGGAATATATTAAAGGATATTATTGTAAAGTTTCATTAAAATCCATTCAGTAGTTTTTACGTGAAAGAGTAACAAACATCCATACATCTATACATCCAGACATCCTCACAAACTTTCGCTTTTATAATATTAGTATGATTAAACAAAAATAGTCTCCCTCATAGTGTATAGAAAAATATAAAATAACATTGTGTTAATACTTACCTCCAGGTAGTTTGTAGAGTATATAGGAACTTTTATATTTTTAGTTGTACTTGTGGCGAACTTACCTGAAAAAAAGAGAATTAAAAATTAATAAATAATAAAATAACCTAAATATTAATAAACTTACAATATAATAAAATAAATAAAAAACTAAAAATAATATGAAGCAATCAAACACGAAGTAATATGTTTAAATATAGGTATCTAGAATTGAATTGGAAGATTTTCTTCCAAACAGTTTTATCAAAAATCACTGAGAGAGTTTCACAACAGAAACGTCTCTTTCTATCATCATTAAGTACGTTAAGTTTTAATAAACCACTTTTTGTAAGTGTACATAGAATAAAAATTGGAAAAAATGTAATCGCTTTTAATCGATTTCAAAAAAAAGTGATTCTTTTTGTTGTATTTTTATGTCCATGTCTCTTTTTAAATAAAAAGGCAATATTTAATAATTCTAATTTGATTTTTATTCATGGGAAGATTTTCGGTTTTCAGGACAGTGAAATTCTTGTTAAAATAACTTAAGCTATTCTTTTCTATTTTCTATTTTATAAGATCCCTTTTTTCTGTGGCAAAAGTATATTAAAAGTATGGCAGTGACTAGTCCTTTTTAAAGGCAGAAAAATTTTATTCAAACAGTTGTTTGACTCAACCATGGTATTAAAGTGGAAGCGGTTTTTAAGAACCGCCGTCTCGCATACATTGCTTGTGTAGATGCAAAGAGAAGAATGGTTTGTTTACTCACAACGTCTTTTATACCTGACCCGTAATATAGGTTAAACTTGAGTATCAAAAGATTGGTAAGAAGCAAAATTCACATGAAAATTAAAAAATACATGATTGTATCGAATAATTAGAACTGAAAATATATTTTTAAAATTGTTTATTAGTTAAGCAAGCAGTAAATATTAAATTATCAGAAAGGCAATTAATAACCCACTTTGTACTAATAAATATAAGCAATGTTTTAACTGAAGTGTTCTGCGATATTGCCTCATCTTCATAACTACGAGAGCTTTTACTAATAAAAGCTTTTCATAAAATGTTATCGAGTAATGTTAATGATAAAATGTTAAAAATGTATATGAGTCCCTGATAAGCAATTTTAGTTAATATATAATAGTTATCTATGAACGAAATTATAACCTGATCAAATAAAAAAAATAAACAAAGAGCTATATAGCTATAATATTTTTTATTAATGTTTTTTTCCTATGAATAACTTTAATCTTTGTAATAATAAAATTATTGTCTGAGAATCTATGGATATATGTTTTTACTTTTTCGCGTAAAAACTACTAAACGGATTTTGATGGAACTTTATAGTAACTTATATAGGCTATAGTTTATAATGATACAGTAATACGTAATTGGTAGTGCCGTGAGAAAATCTTAGTTTAAACTAAAGAGAAATACTTTTTAAAATATAAATGTGACGATATTGCGTATTTCAGATATATTTCACCGCCACTAGTAAGTTTGTATTAATCTCTTATTATAGTGTGATAATTTACAGAATATGTGATGTCTATGAACAGAGTATACGTATTTAAATTATATGAAAACAATAAAAATTTACGATTTACGTGTAAATATTTACTTATCATACAGTTACTAAATATTCGGCAGTGCGTCAGCCAAGTTCGGAAAAGAGTAATATTACATGAACACAACTGTTAGAACTACACGCTTGGAATTTTGCAAGGGTATTGTGTTTTGTCATACTATGAATGAAAGCATTTGGATGCAATTTTAAATGTTATAATTATAGTGAAGTATCCTGGACATGGATGATAAGGATGTTTCTAATTCCTGTCTAAAATTTATTTACTCCTAGTAACAGTCTTAAGGTAGGACCTTGATGACATAGAATGCCCTATGTTTTGTAAAGCTTGTAAAGCATGGAATCTCCCCTCAGTCATCAAACGGTCTAAAAAATGTCTAAGCGTCTAAAAAGGTCTAAAACTATCAGAAATGTTACCATTATATCACAATAAATATGAGGCATTAAGTTATTAGTTTAAACTAATTAAATTTATATATCTTTGTTAAAAGTAACTACAATAAAAACGAACAGTAGTTTGTTGTTTGTTCAAGGAAACTATATTATCAGTCTAATCTTGTTTCACTCAAGCCTTAAGTGATGCGGCGTAACTTTGAATTTCTATGAGAGTAACGCGAATATGAGGCACGTCTGAGAAGAAGTCCTATAAGTAAAATGAAACGCATTGTGTGCGCCCCAATTCCTTTTTTATTACCAGGTATATTAATAATTTTATGTTCATGGAACACAATAAACGTTTAAAATAACGTATCTGTCAAAGTTATAGGTACTGTTTATGCCAAATTTAGTCACGAATGAGGAGTACAGACGCATCAAGGCGATACATATAATAAGAATGAAAATTTCACGTGTCTGTATACTGCATGTATTTATAAAAAAAAAAATAGTTTCAGAGAGTGAGATTACGTAATAAAAGGAATTTTCTTTATATATATTATACTAGCAGAACCCGCGGCTTCGCCCGCGATCCAACTACGAAAAAAAAATTAAGTTTTTCGCAATACATACTTTATTATTTGCAAAAATAAGTTCGTGTGAGTTTTATTATTTCTTTTTTTCCCCGTTACAAAGCTTAGGTGATTTTTTCATTACAGTTGTGCCAACCTTCAGAAGGAAGATATAATTAACAGGATGCTCTCTAGCTAGGTTTTCTCTCTCACGCTCTAGGTCTATTATAATTGTCACTGCTGTGGCCAGTCGAGATGTTATACATAATTTCCCTTTGGGTTTGAAATAATCTCCGTTCTCTATTTTATACCCTTTTATATCCACGCAGTAAGTGTGCACTTACGGAGAACTTGACCTATGTTATTCTATTTAAATATATTCAACAACTCCAATTTCACCGCCCAGTTTTACCCACATAGGGACTGAATTAAAAAAAAACCAAAATACATGTTTATTTAATAATTGTATTGAAGAGCATTAATACCAAGTTTTAAGTAATTTTGAACATAAATAATTTTTTCCTCATATAAACAGCACGACCCCCTTTTACCTTTTAAAGGGATGAATTTCGAAAAAAAATGATATTTGTATTATTTTATTTTTCATTTCAGAAGTAAATACCACTTTTCGTGCATCAATTACAGAATTTCATACAAACTTTAAACCCTTGTTTCACCCCCTTATGGAATGAATTTCGAAAAATACTAAAACACGTATTTATTTAATTGTATTGAAGAGCATTAATACCAATTTTCAAGTAATTCTGATCATAAATAATTGTTTGCCCATATAAACTTTATCACCCCATTTTACCCTTTAAAGGGATTAATTTCGAAAAAAATCTAATACATATATTTCTTATTTTTCATCTTAAAGTTAAATACCACTTTTCGTGCATTTCGCCTTAAGAATGACAGAGTTTCATACAATCTTTAATCCCCTATTTTACTCCCTTAGGGGATGAATGTCGAAAAATCCTTTCTTAGCGGATGCCTACATTGTATAAGGAATATGTCCTCCAAATTTCACGTTTCTACGACCAGCGGTTTAGGCTGTGCGTTGATCGATCAGTCAGTCAGTCAGGACAAAGCATTTTATGTATATATAGATTTTGTCTATGTACTTGAAATCGAATTTTCGAATTTCTATTATCGATACAAATTATATAAACATTTAAGGGGTATTTACCCATGCGACTTTTTTACGCTTAAACTACTGAACAAATTTCCATATAACTTGACAAGTATAAAAATTGCATCCTGGGGACGGACACTGGCTACCTTTGATCCCCGCCCCAATTAACATGCAAACGAAGTCGCTGGCTAAAATTCATATACCTCATATTTTACATATTCTTTGTTTTTCATTTAGTAGTGTTGATAAAGAAATTACAAGATCATAGACTTGGGTGTTATATTCGATAATTCACTCAGTTTCAGGCAACATTTTGATAACATATTAAAAAAAGCTTCGAAATTATCAGGTTTTATTAATAGACAACTAAAATTATTTAAGCAAATAAATGTCACTATTCTTATATTTAATACATTAGTTCGAAATTTACTAGAACTAGTGATCGCCGCGTGGTTGAAATACAACCATAATAATTCATCAAGTTTGATCGATATTGAGGTCCATTTTCCGTAAATTCTACAAATTTATTATGATTATGTTTGGCATTATATACAAATAATTTTAAAAACAAATAATAATCTATTCTCAATTACCAATAAACAAAAAAGTATATGCGTGTGTATGTCAAATACATGGTAGCGTGTATAATGTTTTTTTTTATTGATTTAATGTATTTTTTAAGCATAATTTAAAAAAAAATATTAGCATTCTGCACTCCTTCTCTATATAAACTATAAGTGTGGAAAATTTCATACTCCTGCATCCGCGCAATTTTCATAAAAAGGCGTACAAAGTTTTTGCTTCACGTATTAATATATAGATAGGTACTGTAGTACAGCATGGATCCCGTCTTATCGAGTTCACGTAAATAGATTAGAATGTGTCCAAAAAAGATTTTTATATCACGTATCATACACAGACAACAAATGCCATCAATTAAATTCTTATATACAAAAACAAAGTCATTACAAAGTTATTTCTCTGTCTACACGTAGGAAAACACTTGAAATAATTTTTTTGCACAAGCTAATTCATGGGTCCATTGATTGATCTGATCTCTTACAACGACTGAACTTTTGTATACCTCGTCCTAGTAGTCGTCTACAAAATCGTAAGACATTCTGTTTTCCCAACGCGAAAACTAATGTAATAAGCCACTTGCCTTTATTCCGCATGGGTTCAGCGTACGATGCTATTCGCTTTAAATTAGATATTTTTAATAATACCTCTATAGCCTCTCTACGTAAAATATTAAAGCAAATTGTTTTCTAATAGCCGTTGTTAGTAATTCATATTTTTTTAGTTTCGTATTCATTGTTAGTAGATAAAAGCCGTTCTTCATTGTTACCGTAAGATAAATCTCGTTTCTGTAATATGAAGTTTTGTTTGTATATGCATGCTGTGTCTGCATCTAGAAAAATGCAATCTTGTGTATTAATTTTATAAATAATTGTTAATTTAAACGTGTTTGACTGTTGGAAAATGCATTTAGGCACAAAGTGTGGGACTCACCGGCAAAGCCAGTACTATTTACTAAAACCCAACGGATCCTCCCCCGTCTTAATGGGGCATCGCAGGACTGATTACGCATTCAACCACGATGCTCCGAGGCAGGTCTGCCAAAGCAGACCACAATAACCATGGGGTTGCTCCACTGTCCCCCTACCACGACAAGGTGAACGTACGTTGGGGAGGGGAGGAGGGCCGGGGGGAGGGTGGACCAGTCCTAACCTAACCTAAACCACATTAACTGTACAAAAATGAAATATCCGAAACTGCTTCGACCGGAAATATTATTCAAAAAGAAACTTAAAACATAGACCACCGAGTTGCACTACAATTGGTCATAACTCCACCGCTGTTTCTCGGCCTGTTATGAAAATTTTATTGAAGGTACTTTTTGTTCCGAATTTCTGTTACTGAAATTCCTTTATAGTAATAATAAATCTTAAATGAATGAAATATCAACGTAACAATTTTCTGCATGTTTTTCCTAGTTGTTATAATAGTGAGCAAGCATTCTTCTATTTATATAAATCTTGTACTGCCAATTTTAAACCAAAAGTATACTTTATTAAGATAGATTAAATAGATTTAAAAAAATATATGTATGTAAATAAGTACTCCTCGACGGGTACCTAGTAAGAAAAAAAAAACAAACTAAGCATTCTTGTAGAAATCTAAATTATATATTTTTATATTAATGTTAACAAAAGAATATATTATTGGTACTGTATGTTTGGTAGTACATACAGATCCAGTATTTTAAGCAAACAGCTTTACTCGGGCTTTCAGACTATTAAATGGATGTGCTAAAAGCTCAATCAATACGATCATCTTGCTTCCCTGAAGGCTAATTTATATTGAATACATACATTCGAGATATGTTTTTTATACATATATATACTTGTTATGTATATATAAAGTAATAAACAAACTGATATTACTCTATTATAACTAAGTTTAATCTACTTTTATTATAAGAATAACATAGAAAATTGTAATAGTTCCATATTTTGGTTTTGATATTAAGATTTTTATTGAACGTTAAAATCACGGTAAAGGCCAAACTAGTCCGTAATAAATCTAGAAACGATACAAAAACAACATCACAAGAAAATGTCAATAGCGTACGTTACTTTCTTCTTAAAGCTTTAAGCTTTTTATTGTAGAAACTGTATACCTTATGGTGGCCAAGTCGCCGTACATCTGGCGCAGGCAGTTTGCCAAACATGAATATTAAGCATATAATTTACCATGAAGGTTATACTTTCTACGATTTGTCTGATATTACTCCAGAATTTTTTAAACTTATTATAGTTCTCAGTTTCAGCGAAAATGTTTCTTTGAAACCAGTATGATGTATAGTAAATGCATGAAAATTGTAAATAAAATTTAAAAAAATATGGAAAACAACGAGTTAGATTTTTATGAAGTAGGTTTATATACTTTTTGAACTTTAAAAGTGTTCCCGAAGAGTATATAAATGACATCTTAGTTACTTAATTTTTTTAAAGAATGATAGGCTCAGTAGTTTTGGAGAGCAATAAAATGTCTAATAATAAGAACAGCTTTACTTATTTTAACATCAGTATAAAGGTTACAATAATATTTTCATGTACCCCTTTAGGATTGAACAGTAAATGGAATAGAACGCCAAATGTAATAAAGATATCATATCCTTCATACGATTTATGAATCCTCTTATATTTAATGTGTGTACATCAAATGTCAAAAATCATATATTTGTAGTGTAGACCTTTCACTGTCCGGTGGGTATGTACTCGGTACACATATGGTGGCAGCAGGCAATATGCCAAACGTGAATATTACATCGTGAGATTCGCCGCCCGCGAGCTTACCATTCATAGCTATGATTTGTTTTGAGAAAATAGCATATAAAAGTTATTATTTAATTGAGTGTAACATTTTATTTTTATCTATTTATCTACATTATATATGGGAAAGTCTGTTTGTTGTTTGTCCTTCTTTCATGCAAAAAGTAAAGAATCGTGTTTTTCTTTGCATATATGTGAATAGTTTATGAGGGAGAACAGTGGGATGTGGTGAGTGGATAGAAAAGAAGTCCACTGAAAATAGTTACTTGATAATGAACCTAAGAAGTAACTAAAATTTTACTAGTTTCAATAAATAATAATAATCCTTTAAATTAAATGAAACTCTCTATGTACCCACAAATGTCCTAGTGTAAGGACAAAAGAGAGAAATAAACTTTAAGGCCTCACTTTTCTAATTCATTTTGATATTTTACTTGGTTGCTCTTAAGATGAAATGCTAAAAAATATCGCCATATGTATAAACTACAATACTGAGAAAATAATTTTAGACGGTCACCACAATAATGCTCCCAGACTACAGTTTGCTCTCATTAATGTTTGCAAAAATGCTATTTGTATATAAACTATCCTCGATTTTCGGGTTCCGTAGTCTTTTAGAAGAAATAAATTCTTATGAAATTTGCTCGCCCGTACCTACATCCGATCGATTTTAGTCGTAGACTACTTACAATACTTATCTATATTCCTAAAATTTAAAAGGGTATCTATCATTCACTTAAAATTTAGCCCTTCTTCTCTAGTTTTTCGAACAAAAAGATTCCCTCGGGTATACAGTTTTCTCATGATCACTATGTTTTTCTTTACCGTAATTGAAGTGGAAATTAATCATAATATTAAGAAAGATTCGCACCCAGGATTTTGATTAGCTTCACTTGACTTTCTAAGTGTCATCTCTGTACTGGCTGAGTTTATTATTGTTTTTATTGTACAGTCAAATGATTCTCCCAATTGTAACTTTTAAATATACCATTTAAATTTTAAACACATTTTAAGAAAAATGTCGATCGAATTTCAACCATGACGGCCAGTCTTTCTAAGACTAACTATTTGAGCAGAATATATGATAATATGTTACCTTGAGCGCGAACACAAGTGCACTCTGTATCTCATGAACTGTAATAGGTAGAGAGTTGAAATTTTCACAGAGTAAGTATTTCTATTGTTGCTATAACAACTAATAATAAAAATTAAAATACAAGAAACATTTTTTCAACGTTCGTTATCGATCATCGAAGTTAATACACTACATATTGTGTACATACATAATGTAAAAGTCATATTAGTAAAAGGTACATGTAAAATGGTAATGGAACATTTCGTGTATGAATTCGACTCACACTTAACCGATTTTTACTCTCTTATAGTCCGGTAAAGACATGACTGCTGAAAGAACAGGCGCAGGATCGACAGTTTTATGTCCTAGAGGCAAGCTTTTTGATTTTCTCAGCTAATGTCACAGAGACTGTTTTACCGATCGTAAAAAACTAAATTAGTATACCTAACTTGCTTTTTATACAGTTATCGTTCCTCATTATTGTATAATGTACACAATGTAGGTATATGTATACAATATAAGTACTCGTAACGGCAATTTATATATTAATGAACAATACATTGAATTAATTGAAATTTTATTATATCGAAAATATTTACTCATTATCAAAACAGCATTTAGAAATTCAAGTTTATTACTTTATAAAATGTATCCTGTATTTTAATGGACAACCATAAATAAACTCAATGGATATATTTTTATTACATTGAACAAATAATAGTAGGCCAAAATTTATAGTAAATAGTCAATTAAAATTTGATTTAAGCGGCAATTAAACCTGCCACTTCTGTTAAAAGACGATGTTATAAAAAATATTAATACCAATATTATTTATAGTACTTGGTTGGATAATCTTCGCTCGGCCTTTTTTCGGAAAAGATATATAAAGATTGTATTTTCTTTTCAGAAATAACATCTATATAAATAGACTTAAAAAGCAAAACCTTATCTAAATACAAAATTTGATCCAAATCGTTAGAGCCCTTTTCGAGTTACACGAAATAAATTTACATATTACTAGCGACTCACGCTCGCTTTGCTCGTACGTTTTCACGGTTTGTATAGAACAAACGATATATATGTATGTCATTACATAGGTATAGAAAAGGAAGTACCTACTTTAAAAATTAAAAAAATATATATATCCCTAACTTGAGAAATGATTCCCCATACAAACTTTCGCCCTTTTCACCCCCTTAAGCGATGATTTCCAGGATAAAAACTATCCTTTGTCCTTCCCAGGGCCTCAAACTATCATCATACCAAATATCATCTAAATCGGTTCAGCGAATTAAGCGTGAAAAGGTAACAGACAGACAGACAATCAGACAAACAGACAGAGTTACTTTCGCATTTATAATATTAGTATGGATACACAAGAATTGCTCATTTAATGTTATAAGATTAGTATTTTTAGTTAGATTTCGTCCACATCATCGCTCTGTTAAAACGATTTAAACAGTATTCTTATTTTTAACCCGCGTATAAATTTTGGAAGTTAGCAGGTACGATACAAAAGTTATGCAATTTTATATCCGTGGCTGGTTGGTTTTTGACCCTTACATGATGCAAATTACCATATGAGCTTCATTTTCGTAAGCTTTTTCCAAATCAAAGAAAGACACTTTGTGTTTCATTATATAATATATACAGTTTTGCATAAAGGAACTAAAAATATAAAATTTTATTTTAAGTTTCCATTTTATTATGGTTGTATAATATAATATGAAGCCGTACTATGAGTAATAAGTAGTATTTACAAAGCAAGGTCAATATCAAACAAGCTCCGTCCGAGGCAAACATTTTATTTCCTGCAAACTTCGTCCACAGCTCTCATATATTTACCTTTTTCTCTACAAAGCTCTCCTTAAAGTGTGATCTGTGACTTAGAATTTAATAAAAGATATAGAATCGGCGATTTCGCATGTTATATAAATTTTATTTATGATGTCTATATGTAATTAATACAAACAGTGTAAAGTATCAAACGAAAACAATACAATTATGATGACTATGTTCAAATTCCACTACAATCGAAATAACATGAGCTGAGTACCTCTCATGGGGCTATCTATTATTTTTGAACTAACGTTTAGACACAAACACTAATATTAATCCAACGTTTTACAATTAGTAACTATAAACATGTACATATGTTGTGAGTGGAAAATATCTCCTATAATCGAACTGTATATTATATAGAATCCAATACCAGATACACGTACACTGTCCGATGAACATCCTCAAGTCAATTTAAATCTTTTACATATTACCTGCTAGTTCCCTCGTTACATGGAATTGAAATACATTTTTATACCCTGCATATTTTTCAAGGGTTTCTTCTCACGTGCAGAATTTTAAGTCGAGATATAGATTCATTTTTTAGTATCATTTCTATTACTTTATCTTGCGATATATGTATGTATGTATTTGATTCATATCATAAATCATAATCTTATATATTTTAACGAGCAATTCTTGTATATTTATTTATTAATTTATTTATTTATTTATACCGGCGATCTCGGAAACGGCTCTAAAAGTTGATGATAATTATTTATGTTTGGATTGATGTTTGTTACTCAATCACACCAGAACGGCTGAACGGATCTGGATGAAAAGCACAGGGATAGATTATAGTGTGGTATAGCAAATTGATTATTTTTTAACCCGAAAACACGTACGATTCCCGTGGGATAAATTTGTTTTTGTTTTACACAAAGCAAGCGATCGACTATCTATTCAATACTAACCGTTAAAATGTACCTAGGGACGAACCCGCGCGATGCGAGGGTGAGTCGCTAGTCTGTATCTATACATATACTAAAATTCAGTGTCAAATCTCCACATTAAATATTTTTTGGAAAATCTTATTGAAATAGTCATCATTATCGATACTGAGGCCGAATCTATAGTTTTAAGAAGTTTTGTCTGTCTGTCTGTCTGGGAACGCCTCACGAGAAAACCGCTGGATATATTTTGATGAAATTTGGTATGATATTAGCTGGTTATCCGAGTCAACATATAGGATAATTTTTATTGCGGGAAAATATCTCATCTTTGAGAAATCTATGTCTTTGAGAAATCTAAATGCTAACCGTTAAAATATATCTATACATGTAATAAAATTCTAACTGCGTTGAATCTGTACATTAAATATTTTTGGAAAATCTTATTGAAATAGTCGTTATTGTCGACACAGAAGCCGAATCTACAGTTTTTAGAATTTTTGTCTATCTGTCTGGGAACGCACCACGAGAAAAGCACTGGATAGATTTAGATGAAATTTGGTATTATGATACGTGGTTATCTGAGTCAACTTAAGGATACTTTTTACTGCGGGAAAATATTTCATCTCTGAGAAGTCTATACTAGACGTTAAAATATAACTAGGGACGAACCCGAGCGAAGCGAGGGTGAGTCGCTAGTATATATATAAAAGGCTTTGTCCTGACTGACTGATGGATCAACGCACAGCCTAAGCCACTGGTCGTAGAAACGTGTATTTTTGAAGAACTGATTCCTTTTATGACGTAGGAATCGGATTAGAAAATTAAAATTCATCCCTTACAGGCGTAAAAGGGTATGCCAAAGTTTATCTGTAAAAAAAAAATATTTAAAATTAGAATTACTTGAAACTTAGTATTAATGATCTTCAATTCAATTAAAGAAACACGTATTTTATCTTTTTTTGTAATTGGGGATGAAGTAATGTAGTATAATTAATGAAGTAATGGGGTAAAAAATTGGGTGAACATTTGTTATTTATTTCTATTAAAGTCTGTAATTTTTAATGTAAAATGCACGGAAAGTGGTATTTAGCTTTAAAATAAATAATTAAAATATGTATATTAGATTTTTTTTGAAATTCATCCCTTAAAGGAGTAAAAGGGGATGGTAAGGTTTATATGGAGAACAAAATGTTTATTGATCAGAGTTATCTGAAACTTGGTATTAATGAACTTGGCTTTGTGAACGTGCTACACTGACCCCCAAAAACAACAATGCTACTGATTTTAATAACAAAAGTGATTTTGATTTCAATAACTTAAGTCCTTTGAAGGGTCAAAAATTAGAATATAGGTCTGTCGTTTCAGTGATGCAAATGGATGAAGCAGTTCACTATCCTGTACAATTCCTTAACAGTATTCTATCCTTCTGAAGGTTGGCACACCTGTTATGAATAAGCCACCAAAGCTGTATAATCGGATAAGACTGTTAAATAAAACTATCTTTTCGGATTTTTTCGCGGATTTATTTTGATTTTTGGTTCCCGACGTTTCGATTGCTTTACAGCAATCATGGTCACGGGAGAGACTGAGGTGTTAGATGTCTCAAAGGTATTATACAGTTGTTACAGACAGCCTACCCACAAAATAACAAAATGAATTCAAAATTTTGTTTTTTAATCTTACATCGGACAAACAAAGCGATCCATTAGAACTCGGGTCAAGGAACACATAGCTGATGTGAAACACCGGCGTAATGCAACATCTGCTGTCTGCAAACATAGTCAGGATCGCCCAAGCCATTATATTCGCTTCGATAGACCCCAAATCCTCGCGAAAGAAAATCGATATCGCCCTAGAATGATTCGGGAAGCCATAGAAATTAAAAAAAATCCAAATTTCAATAGGGAAGATGGCTGGGAACTACCATCGTCGTGGGATCCTGTTATTAATATTATAAAATCTAATAATAAATCTAAACATAACAGACAGTTAGATGTAGTAAGTTCTTACTGTGCGGATCAAAATAACAGTATGTAAAATTAGTAATTCAAATTAATAGTTTTCATTTGTAAATGTAATTATTAATTAATTTTAATTTTCTGAAGTACACAAACAACAATAATTTGGCTTAAATAATTAATATTTATTTTTCTTTATAGTTATAAATATAATAATGGCAACACTAAATATAGATTACTAATTAATAAAGTTTTCTATAAAATTGTAATAATTATAATTATAACAGCTAAAATTATATAAATAATATTCCATGTTTCAAGTATAAAAGTAATTAAAATTATAAAATTATAAAAATGTTTAAAATTAAAATTAACAAATAATGTAAGGTACTTTGATGCCAATTTTCAAAATTTTGAATTCATTTTGTTATTTTGTGGGTAGGCTGTCTGTAACAACTGTATAATACCTTTGAGACATCTAACACCTCAGTCTCTCCCGTGACCATGATTGCTGTAAAGCAATCGAAACGTCGGGAACCAAAAATCTAAATAAATCCGCGAAAAAATCCGAAAAGATAGTTTTATTTAAATGTCAAATATTCGCGTAAATCTAAGAAAGTATTCGGATAAGACTGCTAATAATCTATAAAAAATTATTATGGCCACTGTGTTTGCTGGATGTACTCGAGGGGAATCAGTATTCATACCTCGAATAATACCACTAATAACCTCTGACTATGGCTTTGAATTTAATCTATCATAATTCCTCCTTAAAATTTGTGTTGCAATGAGTATTAATAAATGTCAGGGCCAGTTGTTGAAAGTAGCAGGTATGGACTTTGGAGATTTGCTTCTCACATGGACATTTTAACAAAACCCAGAACCAGACGGAACATCCACCAATGTGGTATAGAAAGAAGCTCTTAATCAAATTTTAATTCATCGGGTTCTCCTAGTAATTAATATTTTAAAAATGATTTAATTCAATTCATTTGGCAGATTCATTTTCAATGTACCCGAAGGTCGTGGCAGACACGAGACCTGTGGATTTTTTTTTAAGTTTTTATTCAACATAAATAAATAACTCAGTTGAATCATAAAACATCAATCATGACGGTACTAATAGAACAGTAAATAAACTGTACAAAATACCTACTCTTCAACTACCCATAAATTAAAACGATTGCAAATTACAATTATTGCATTATTCATTTATTATGTTAATAATGTGTTAATTTGTATTATGCACAGCTAAATAATTTTTAGAAATCGAATAGGTGATCGGTATAATGAAAACTTATTATATTTTAACCGACTTCAAAAAAGGAATAAGTACTTAAGCATAAGTTATATTGTCCCCTAGTCTGCAATTTAAAAGAATAATTGCACTTTTGAGGTGTACAAAATTATTACTTTTGAAGTGTATTTTTAAAGGTACGTCGACTTTGTAGTCAGTGTACCTTTTTAGTTAAAAAGTAGTTATTTATTATTACTAATCTTATTCTCATTACTTGAAAAAGAGCTTTTCCTAATAGATCAACTGTCTTTTCGAACAAAGTTCATATTTAGAGGTTTTGTGGTTGAAACCATGAAATAAAGAAGCTCGCAATCAAACAGGTGAGTATAAATGAAATAAATAGAACGGATAATAGAAAACACAAAGGATGGTAAATATATTCGTAAAGTTACATATACATCTTTACCATTATTATTTATTACTGATCCGCTTTAACTTGGCCGTTAATAACTTATTACAATGGAAAAAAATAATCACTTACTAAGCATTTGATACCACTTAAGAATAGTTACCGATGACACCAACTATATTATCGCTATATTATTTTATCAAAAAGAAAACGACTTTCTCGGTTAATCTTTTATAAGGAAAAATTGTGGTTTAAAATTGAAAAAAAAGGAACATTGGTAAATTCGGGAAAAACTAAAAGTGTTTTTTTATATAGGATATTTGTGTGAACTCAAAGATTGCAGCTATTGAAATTTGAAAGGAGAATGTATATCGGGCTAATTTATTATAAGCTAGGAAAAAAGTAGATATCGACACCTACAAGGAACAACATTAGAACTCCATATTAGGATAACAGAATCAAAAGTTGCTTCTATACTGAATTATAAACTCTTTCCTTGCAGGCCTCAACATATGCATAACATATTCGTTATAGCATCACTATGAATTGAATTTGAATAGCAATTAAATTAAAGAAATCAAACCCGCGAACTTTGCAGAGGCCATTGCGCAATTCTATTAAATATTTAGTTCATACAAACACTTTTACGTTACCATCGTTAAGATCTTCAAAGTTACGCAAACGATTGCGTAACGTGCCCTTACATTGACTTTGGAGACCCTTTGTCTCGTCTGGATACATTTATAAATCGATGAGTGGCAAAATTACAGTCACACATGATAGACTTAATAGTTTAGTAAAATTTCAACATAATAAGCCTAAAATATATAATCATAATGAGAATTATTTTTGCACTATATTTTTAAAGTTATTTTTTTTTTCAAATACCAGTGTCTTACAAACCTTTCGCTCCGGTAGCTAGATGCTTTTAGCGACGCTAAGAAAGTCCGATGTTTTTGTACATAATATAAATAAATAAAAATAAAATATGTTAACACATTAACACACAGCACCATCTAAACCATGTAAACATCAACACCATATTTCCATGGTAAGCTACGAGGCTCGTGTTATAGATACTAGATTCAACTATCTGGTACACTACACCTATATAACTTTAAATACATACATATTATAAACATAAGCAAACATGACTGGAGTACAAACATTCATACTCATCGCACAAATGAACGCCCCCAGCGGGACTCGAACCCGTGACCGCTGGCACTGCAAGTAGGGTCACTACAAACTGATTCAAACGTATCGTCAATATGTATGTATTCTTCTCTTGGCAAACATGCTGTCCTAAATACGGCTAATAAGTACTTGAAAGTGGCTCAACAGTTCCTATTTTTTATTTAAATAATTCAAAAACAAGGAGGTGCTCTATTTATTTGTAGTAAAGCGAGAACTGAAAATCCGACCACCTCCAAAATAATAAGTATGACCAGTTACAAATCAATAATGCAAATATGATAAAATACATTATGGATGAAAACTAATGTATAATTATAATGAGAGTTTAATTTGGCCAAATTAATTTTCCGCGCCAGTAAAATGAATAATTAGCAATAAGCTTTTGATGGAAAAAGATATTAAATATTAAAAAAAAACCCAACACAATAACTTTTTCATTGAGGCCATTTCAATGAGCCTAAACACTACATTTCTGCAATATTTTAGAAGAGAGTTGAGCATCAGGCCAAGGACACCATATCGTTGCAATGGCATTGAAGTAATGGGATACCAAGTTTCGAATGGATTAGATCTGTAAAAGTTGCTCTATCCTTTTACCGTCTAGAAAAGAGCGGATAGCCTGCAAACGGCTCAACGAATTTTCTAGATTCATAGGTAAAAACACTTTCAATTAAATCACAGGTTCATTCGTTTGGGTACTACGATGCCACAGACAGATACACAGATACAAACATTAAACTTATAATACTCCTGTTTTGCGTCAGGGGTTAACACTAACTTGAATTTAAATTTAAACTTCACCAATTCCACTTGGCATAAAAACTCGCTTTTTAATAATAGATAACAAATATCATACCGTGGCTCCGCTCGTATGAAATATAGAGAAAACGTAGGTATGTCTGAAATATTTCAGAACCTTTATTTATTTTTTTAAGTTTTAGAAAAGTTGGTTCCAGAGTTCCGCCACATACAATGAAGAAAACCAACTTTTTTTATAGGTAAATATCCGAAAAGGTTTTTTGATTTTAACTTAGTACGCCTCCTTAGGAATCCTCCTTAGGAATCTGCAACGTTAATAGCATATAGAATGCAATTCCTTATGAACAATCAATAGTAAGGTTCAACTTCTCAATAATTAAGATTAACTTTTGAACATTTGGTATATTAGGAAGAGTAGAACAATCTGCTTTTCCTTTTCATTTAAAAGAAATTCGATTAGTGAAGTCGACCTATTTCGAAAGGAGATTTCAAAGAATTACAAGATTAACCGTTTAAATTAAATACCTACTATCTTTTTACTATCTCTATCGTTTTTTTAACGCTATATAAATAAAAATTCAAGAGCTGATTTTATTAGATGGCAGATTTATACACGATTTCTTCACCACACAAGTTCTTGTAAAGACACTAAAATGAGAAGAAAATCATGTATTTGTTAATAAAATATTATTTTTAAAAATATTTTTAAATTAGGGATTCAGTAACGTTATAAAATGGCTGTTGCTATACGTTCGTTAATCAGCTAATGATTAAAATATTCATCCGATTATATTTGTTAAACAACTATTTCCCATTTGTTATGAACATTAGCCACTTTTTTATATACTAATTGAATAAAATGATTGATTTTTAGGTGTATAAGTTCATGTGCAAAATAAAGAAAAAAATCTTAAGTGATCGAGCTAAAAATAGATTTTTTTTTAATTCACCGGCGAACAGAGGAAACGTTTTAGCCTTTTGGCTACGGAACCCTAAAAAGTTACAGTTCTATCAAACCGACAAACGACGGACGAATAATACATTTTTCTACATCCGATTATGGGACGAATAGACACTTCGCAATAAAATGAAATAATTAAGCAAATAATTAAGAAAACATGATAATCTATACATACACCTAATAAAATTCTGAGTCGAATCTGTACATTAAATATTTTTTTGTAGATCTTATTAAAATAGTCATTATTATCGATACAGAGGCCGAATATATAGATTTTAGAATTTTTCTGTCTGATTTTGATGATGTTAACAGCTGGTTATCCGGGTCAACATATAGTATACTTTTTACTGCGGGAAAATATCTCATCTCTGAGAAACCTATACTATACGTTAAAACGTAAGTAGAGACGAACCCGAGCAGCGCGAGGGTAAGTCACTAGTGTATAATAAATATAATCCTCGAACGTTATTTTTTATAATTAAATCTAACCTATTTCTATGTACACGCTTTACTGTGTCATATTAAAGTTGTAGTAAAGCTATAAATTTGGAGCTTGTTCGTAAAGTCTAGCTTCGTGATGCAATTGTTTTTCAAAGTTAATATTATAATTTGTATTTTTCTATCGACTCTGAACACACCGTAAAGCATTTACAATAGAAAATTGTGGATTGTTAACAAAACAAGATCACAATGTTACATTATGAAATAATTTAATACTATTTAACTAAAGAATTTAGGGAAAAAAATTACTGCAAACTATCTCAAAGATTATATTCTAACGTAAAAGTAAACTACACTTATCTTATTTCACAAATTAACACAAAAATATTAATTATAAGTAATATGTCTTTGTGTAAAAACTTCCACACTGAAATTGACTGTCGACTGACGTAATATGGGCGCGTTCCGAATCACGCAGCATTAATTAATTTAATTTTTAAATTTATTAGGCGTCTCTCCCTTATGGGCATCTCTCCCGGACTTACCCTATATGTAGTCTATCTATTCCCTACTAACCGTTACCGTACCGAGGGACGTTAATTATATTTTTTTATAACAATATGACTTTAAGTATCCGGATTTAGTAATATATTATATTAATATATACCTAACATATTTTAATATCGTTTATATACTGCATCAACGATATCTATTACATTTCTTCTTGTTTGCATCCTTATAAAGCGAGTGTCAGGAACAACTCCACTCAGACTTGTTGGGAAGAATATTAACGCAAATAATGCAAAACTAATGATATAAATCTGACTCTACCGCTGGCAAAGCTTCAAAGAACAACAAGTAGGAAATATAATAGCAAGGAGCATAAATAAACTGCTCTATAAATACTTTCGTATTAAATTGCATCCTCTGGAAAATTAATGCTCTACAATTCTACATAATTAGTCAAATCCTCTTTTATAAAGCTATGAACAAAGCATTTTATTTAACATCGTTTTTAGAGAATATTCAAGTCTGTAGAATATGAAAGTAATCAAATATAAAAAAACGAACGCAATATATAATAATATTTTAAATAATAATATTTTCATTTTAAATTTACTTTGACTTAAACTGATTTTTTTGATATTATTCGTAAAATTCGTAAAGTATGACAAAGTAGAACAAAGTAAATATTAGAAGTTCGAATAAAAACAGCCGTTTCATAAATAGCCTAGTTCACACAGTAGCCGTAACAAAAACAGTTTCGCATGCCACCATGGTCGACCTTGCAGTGATGGTGCGCCGTCACGAGCGACCGGCATGAAAGAGCTTGAATCACGGAAACAGAAAGAGTAATTTTAATGTAAGTATAAAATAACCTATAATAAAGCGACCTTTTTCATACATACATAATATATCGACTAGCCATTATATATTATTTACTAGCTATTTACCCTCACTACGCCATACATTACTAGATGCCTAAAAGTACATGTTATCCTAGATTATAAACTATATGTGTACTATAAATTTCATCCAAATCCGTCTAGCCATTTTAAGTTTAACTTTCGCATTTCTAATTGTAGTTGAATTATTACCTATTAATGCAACAGATTCTAACATCTTGTTATAAAACACGTTTCACAAATTAACACTTCAAAATTTAAAAGTTTAGAAACAAATTGAATATAAATCAAAATCCCCAAGCGACGATAAGCTCTGTAATCACGAAAGTGTAAATGGTATCTAAAAAAAGATCATAAATAAACAAAGAAAGTGATTTGCGCGGTGCTTATCTCAATTGGATCAAAGGAGAAATACTTCTATACTATAATACGTTATTTCATCCGTTTTTTTTAAATAAAGTTTTAAAATACAAGTTATACTAAATGTAAGTATTCTTATTTACCTTATAATATATCACACGCATTCACACAACTTCACGCCATAAATTGCGGAGTAGTTAGAGTAGGCAGAGAGAACAATATTTGATATACTTTATTTATGTGTTTCTTACAATGTCCTACTTTTACTCAGTAACTAATACGAGCGAATCGATTTGCTTTTTGCATAGAAATAATTTATGGATGGGATGCATATAGTGTAGTAAACAAAGAAATAAAGGAGCTTTTACTTCAAAAGTTCTACGAAAGTCCTAATTTTGTAGTATTATACAGTTTGTTTTAATAATATTCGCTAGGCTTATAACTCTTTAATAATATCCATTATAATTATCGCTTATTATTAGAAAGGAAAAGAGAGAGAATAAAATACCAGAGCCACAGATTGAAATAATTTTTTGCATCAGCAGTAATAGAAATTACGTATATACTAGGAAATGTTATTAAAAAGAGTGTGGAGTGTCTTTGGGTTCAAACGAAGCTAAGCTTATATTATACACTAGCTAGCGCCTCGCCCTCGCCCCGCTCAGGTTCGTCCCTAGATACATTTTAACAGTATAGATTTCTCAGGGATGAAATATTATCCCGGAGTAAAAAGTATCCTTTATGTTGACCCAGATAACCGGGTATCATCATACTAAATTTCATCAAAATCTGTCCAGTAGTTTTCTCGTGATGCGTTCCCAGACAGACAAACAGACAAAAATTCTAAAAACTACAGATTCGGCCTCTGTGCCGATAGTAATGACTATTTCAATAAGATTTTCCAAAAAATATTGAATGTACAGATTCGACTCAGAATTTTTTGTTTGTCTTTGTTTTCTATTCTTATATTTAAAAGAAGAAACTGAATTAATGTGTTGATATAAAACTTTCTTATATGAAAACAAGGATATAGCCCGTAGGGATATTTAATGTGGGAACTTCTGTCCTTGTTGGAAATCCCATAGCCAATAGGAATTTTGTTATGTTTTTATCACGATCTATAAAAACTAAATTTATATTTTGCTACATTAATAATTTTAGGTTACACATAGCACAATATGTGTGTACCTAAACCTAGGTGCGCGAGTAAAACTTACACTTGTAAAAATTTTTTGTGGCCGATATGTAACATAAGTAATATACATACACCATCTATGAACTTATACGAATGTACAGCACAACCCACTCCACCCATCTTTAAAGTTGAATCCTTATTTCTTGAATGTCCTAAGTGAGTAACAAATAGTGAAATCCATCCACAAATGTTCAATTTTATTTGTTAAAATAACAATCAGTAAAAGGGATCAATCTATGGAAATCCTTTTGTATAATTCACGAAGAACACTTTTATAATATACTAGTGCTTTCCCGCGGCTTTACTCGCACACTACTTTGATGTATTACTATATCTTTACAAATTATAGTCTCTGTATTACTCTAGTGTATAATCTATGTTACTGCAAAGTTTCATCAAAATCCGTTACGTAGTTTTTACGCGAAAGAGTAACAAACATACATCCATACATTCTCACAAACTTTCCCGTTTAATTACAGTAGCATTTTTAAATCAAGTGTTCTGTAACAGAAAATGTTGCTCACATTTTTCAAAATTTGTTCATACAATGAAGCAATTAGTTATGAAACTTGTTTTGATAACAATAATTTAAATAAGCATTACAAATGGTTTCAAATATAACGTACGACATTATATACGAATATTAGATACATAGTAAAAAATATAAGATTTGAGAGTCGCTAGAACGAGTTATTGTGCCTAGATATCGAAAAATTCAGTTTTTATTCGCTTTTTTAGGTCTAATCGCTTATATACTTTTATTATTATTATTTTTAATTATAAAAGGTTTTTTATAATCAGTTGGGTAACATACCGAGAAGTAATAAATGAAGTCACGCAATTCAATACTTCTTAATTATATTAGCATGATATGCTTATTTTATATTGTAGCATAAATATAACGTGTTAATCCTTGTAAAAGCGAATTAAAATATGTATAATGGCTCATTACATCGCTATGAGAACTATAAAAATGTACAGAAGTTTCCAGGATATAAACAGTTATAAAAAGTTGATGAATCAAAAATGAGAGCTTCGTTTAAATATATTATATTTAAACGAGCAATTCTTGTACATTTATTTATTTATTTATTTATATATACCGGCGATCTCGGAAACGGCTCTAAGGATTTCGCAGAAATTTGGTATGTGAAAGTTTTTAGGCGCGAAAAATCGATCTAGAGTAGTCTTATGACTGGGAAAACGTGTGTTTTTGAGTTTCATGTGGTTTTCTTTCGCGTTATTCTACGCAAAATATGGTCGCTAATTTCACAAGCGCGGGCATAAGCATCGTGGTCAAGCGAGCAAGGCGCAAGATTGACAATCAAGAGTTCGAATCCCGGTCAGATACAAAGTTTTTACTTTTGTTTTTTTTTTTTGTATTTATTCAAGTTTTTAGTTCTTTTTTTTTTAATCTAAAAATACGAATAACAAAAAAGAAATCCGAGCGAAGCTCGGTCGCCCAGGTACTGAATATATAAATTAAGAGGATGTCCAAATAGCAGTGAAAGAATACTTTGCTGCAAAAAAGAGGAATTCTTTTCCAGGGGGTTAGATAAGCTGCTAGAACGCTGGCAGACAATTGTAACTAATAAAGGACATTATATTTTCCATTTATTTTAAAATAAAAATTAAAAAATAAATATGTTTTTTCTTAACAAAAAAAACACAAAACTTTCCCTTACTCCAATGAAAGCACATTATAATGTATTCACCCGAATTATAATAAGTATATAGCTTTATCTGAATAACTTTGACAACTGACCTTTATCCCTGGACAACATAAATGATAATCTGTATTGGAAGTCTGTATCTAATCAAATTCACTATTATAAGGGGATGAAAATTTACAAAACGTTTTCATAAAAGTATTTAATTTAATTAGTTTAATAAAATATTTTATAACAGGTTTAAAGTGATGAAAATCTTAATAAAAAAATATATTACTGTTTCTTACTTACATATTAACATAAATAACCCGTTATTTATTAGAGTTTTAATATATATTCCATTTTCAGCGACGTAGGCTTAATAGTCGTGTCTGTAAAATAATGCTTGTCACTGTCCATGTACCGCAAACTTTGTCTCAGACATCATGTTACAAAGCCACCCGCCTAATGGAGGTAAGGAAATATTGCCATATTACATCGCAATTTCTTCTACTATAAAAACATTGGCTTTACGAATAGTGAATTAATAACATTGTCTAATACTTTAGGATTGTATTATATCTATGTTTACATATAAAATTGATATATTTGTCTGTTTTATGCTAGTATAAACTAAAATCATAAAAAATATTTGTCTCTTGGTTAATAGTTCTTAATTTCCGGATAAGCTGAACCGATTTTAATCAGATTTCTTGGAATATGTTAAATTACAGTGCTACTCAAAAAAAGTTACTTAGAAACACAAGAACTTTATGTGAAAAAAAAAAAACAATATATAGATGTAAAAGTATAAGTTGCCCTTTGGTTTATTTATATGCTAACTAACGACTCACCCTCGCTCCTCTCGGATTCGTCCCTTATTACGTTTTAACGTTTAGTATAGATTTCTCAAAGATGAGATATTTTCCCGGAGTAAAAAGTATCCTATATGTTGACCCAGATAACCAGCTATCATCATACCAAATTTCATCAAAATCTGTCCAGTGGTTTTCTTGTGATGCGTCCCCAGACAGACAGACACACAGACAAAAATTCTAAAAACTATAGATTCGACCTCTGTATCGATAATAATTACTTTTTCAATAAGATTTTCCAAAAAATATTTCATTAATGTAGAGATAATAAATTAATGTAGAGATTTGACTCAGAATTTAAGTATGCGTGTAAATTAAAACTAAGCTATTGTTTTATGATGCCATTATTTTGTAGATCATTAATTAAAATACTGCAGCTAGCTACTGCATTAACGATATTTTCTTTTAAACCAATATTAATATTTAAATTCATTTGATACTCTACATTTATATGAAAAAAAATATTAGTAATAACTTATTAATGCTGTATAATCTTACATTTTAAAAAGTATACTTTAAATTCTTTTAGATTACAAACATCTTCATACTTTAATATTATAAATGTAAAAGTGTGTTTGTTTTTTTGTTTGTTTCATTGCTTGTCCTTCTTTCATGTCGAAATGGAGTGACGGATTGGCGTGATTTTTTGTGTGAAGATAGTTGGAGCGCTGGAGAGTGACATAGGCTTTTTACTTAGGGAGGGAGATAATCTCACTTCCACGGGAAAACACTTTAATATACAACCCACAATAACCCATTATACCTATGTATATATATAATATATAGTCTATTTATACCATACTAACCGTTATTTATCATTTTTCGATTATCAACATAAAAATAGAATGCCAGTTGTTTTGATGCAACTTTTTCTGCAACACGAAATACATTTTAGTCAATAAACAAGCTTTACTTAACTTTTATTCCAAAATATATAAGCATCCATTCCATTATTATTTTCCAGAAATACAAACTTTTTAATCTATATTTCAAATATATAAAAATATAGAAGTAGTTATCTTACTAAACTTTTATTCCGGTATGGCCTACCTGCTAACAATTATTTCAGATTTTCATAATACCCTTCCGGTCTGAAACGCGTTTTCAATACGAATGAATCAGCTGCCTGGAGTTCATAAAATTCTAGTTTCTGTCATAAAAATGAAATTTGTAATCCGCTTTTCCAATTGATGAATTACCATTTTAACTAATTGTAATTTCAACTGTCTATTAGTTTTCAAAAATGAACTTATTAAAAAAATTAAACATAATGTATATAATTCTTATATAATACTACTTTGTGTTTGCAGCTGCTCATGGTAGGAGGTACACATATCGATGTAAAATTTCGTAGTGTAATATAATTTAAAAAGATATTGCAAATTAAACTTTAAAAACATGCACATTTAATAATATTACGATGTTCCCATTTTTTTATATTAGAAATAACAATATAATTTTAAGCTCAGAAAGTTTTTAAAAAGTAAGCTTTGTATTAAACTAGTTGCGAAGTTAAAAAGTTTTAACAACCAACTTCAGGCTTTAGCGTCGCTATTTCTTGTATTATCACCGAAATTACATAGTCATGTCAAATAATCACGGAAGTCAATGCCAATAGAATACAAATTTAAAAAAGGAGGGTTGCACGATTTTTGTACTTAATGAAATATCTTCTCCAATAATTTATGAATCGATATTTATATTTCCTTGTTTAATCTTACTAATATTATAAATGTGAAAGTTTAGATGTTTGGATGTTTGTTACTCAATCTCGCCAGAATGGCTGAACGGATCTAGATGAAATTTGGCACAGAGATAGATTATAGTCTGGAATAGTATACAGCCTACTTTTTATCCTTGAAAAATGTACGGTTCCCGTAGCATAGATTTGTTTATGGTTTTCTAGAGATGAACTCGAGCGAAGCGAGGGTGACACGCTAGTTAATTATATTACGGTAAAGGAATAATTACTTTTAAGTTACATAGAAATAATTTTTAGACAAACAATATTATTTTACAAGCCAAGGTTGTTTATTTTACTCTCAGAGTATTTGGGTGACCGAGCTTCATTCAGAGTTTTTGGCCAAAAGTACAATTTTCTTTTTAATTTGGGTTAAAAACTAAAAACATGAATAAATACAAAAAGAAACACAAAAGTAAAAAAATAACTTTGTATCCGACCGTGATTCGAACCCGGACACCTGTGATTGTATATATTGCCCCTTGGCCCCTTGACCACGATGCTTATGACGGAGTGTGCGAAATTAGTGTTCATATTTTGCATGGAATAATGCGAAAGAAAACCGTATGAAAACTCAAAAACACGCGTTTTTCAAGACATAAGACTGAACTAGATCGATTTTTCGCCCCCTAAAACCCCGTCATACGAAATTTCAGCGAAATCGTTAGAGCCGTTTCCGAGATCGCCGGTATATATAAATAAATAAATATGCCAAAATTACTTATTTAAATGTATTAGATGAATTTCTAAATTAAATTATAAATAGCCGATAGACCTTACTTACCAGACATATAAAATTTTTGTATAAAATATCCCTAGTTATAAGTAGTTTATTGGTAGAAAGTAGGTCATTGGTTGGTCCGGTCCTTCACGCATGTATTATACGAGATTTTTGTATAATGATAGTGTATCGGCCGCAAGATGTCATACACTTTTATCCTATTACATGAAGGATTCTCATGGGGTAATATTATCGCAAGATGCTATTGAAACACGCTTGGGACGTTGTTAGGGGCTATGCCCTAATCGGGTCACATGTATTTTATATGAGTTTCAATATTAATATAGAGTAGTAGTAACGTAACGTTAATTTAATTATTTTTGGTACTGAAGTGCCTAGATGCTTTTACTTTCAAGAGGTCCAACGTTGATGGCCTATTAGGTTTTTCTAAGCCACTTATTTTTTGAGATAAAGTTTCCACTAATAAGGCAAGTGTAATTCTCTTAATTTTAACAGTTTTGAACATTATAAGGATATATGTATAGCTAGCGACTCACCCACGCTTGCTTCCCCATACAAACTTTCATCCCCATCCTCGCCCCCCTTATGAGATAATTTCCGGGATAAAATCTATCCTATATCCTTCCAGGGTCTCAATCTATCTTTTTACAAAATTCATCTAAATTAGTTAATTTAGATGAATTTTGTAAAAAGATAGTTTATGTATGTATGTATGTATCTGTATATCCAGAGATTACTCCATACAACCTCACAAACTCACGAACTCACAAACTTTACCTCTTTTTAATATCAGTATAGATGTATATTGTATAAATATATTCATTCTAAATCGCTTAATTTCACTATAAAACTATATGATATGATTATATCTATACAAATCACTTATTATGACATTTTTTTTATTTGGCTAAGCACTTTTATAAAGAAACCTAGAAAAGTTTCTATTTTTACGCATACAAACATTACATAAACAAAGTTAAGTATTTAATGATATTTATTTATTCGTTAAAATTCAAATAACACATCTACAGTAGTATATTAAATCTGACTAATACAATTAGGTTGCACTCGTGTAGGTTGTGACATGAATCACATAATCCCTCTCACGGGAAATCATGTAAAACCGAGAAAGAGTTGGCAAAAAACTAACTATATATATTTTTGTCGCTCCGATTCAGTCGTCGAACCATCACCATACATTTACAATATTAACTAGACTATTTTATGGATAAAACTTTATAAAAAATAATGAAAAGATTTTAACATGAGCTTCTTTTATGGTTTTCAGGCACTTACATAATATGTATATTTAATTGAAAACCACTAGCCATTTTCCTTAAATATTTAGGACTATGAATAGATAAAAGTTGCTAATATATAATATTTAAAGATATAAAATAATGCTGCACAAATAAAAATAACATTTAATTTTTCACATACAGAAGTTGTAGCTCAGTGTTAACGCGCTTGCTTAGGAAACCACGTGAAACGGTTTTAAGCCCCGGGTCTGGCACCTTTGATATTTACATACATGTATAAACCTTTTTAACATGATTGCCTTACAGTGAAAGCAATTATTCTGAGGAAACTTGCATATCTGAAAGAGCCTAGAATGTTTTCGAAAAGACGCGTGTACTTCGCCAAGCCACACTTGGCTCGTGTGGCGGATTAGAGCCTGATCTCCCTTATAGTTGAAGGAAGCTGATTCCCAGCAGTGGGACGTTGAAAAGGTCTTGTGCACTTATATTATTTTATACGGACTTGAGAAAAATAATTTTCTATAAAAATTGGCGTAAAGCATTTTGGATTTTAGAACATTATTATTTTATGAGGAGCTTGTAGATCAAAAATGTGTAGCGTGACAGAAATAATTTTACACATACAAAACATATTACATTTAAAAACGTACCACCACTTTAAATGTTTTTTTTATTAAACCCGAGAACAAAATATAGCTGACAATTCAATCATTTTTTTTCAGTGGAGATGTTGATGATTGTATTGGATGATGACGTTTTCAATTTGCGGAGCCTATTGAAGATTCATCAGACGATATTGATTAGTCTAGCGTTTGAATGATGAATTATATAACCAAACAAAACGGTTTCTACTAAAATAATAAAAGTTGCCTATACTCTAATGTACGAGTATGAGACTTTTCTTTCCGAGTTATATAATAATTGAAGTTTGTTGTTTTTTATAGGTAAGTAATCCTTTAGATCCTGTGAAGCTGTAGGTAATTAGCTAACTAGACACAGTTGTATTGCATAACTAGGTCAGCCGCGAACAAACAACTTAAGACTATTATTAAGGTCCGTGTTTCAATCTAATTATTTTATGGCATGTAAACATACATATTTGCGAATACGGGATATGAATCCGCTTCACTAGGTTTCCCAAGCGAGTGCATCACTCCTGGGCTACTACTACTTTCTATTATAGCTATTATGTAAAATAAATTAAACTGTGAAAAGATTAATAACATATAAAAAAAAATAAGTGTCGTGTGTCTAAATGTTGTAAAAAAATGTTTCTAGCGCTCAGTGCCAGTTAACTATATTATAATTGAACTTGGCTTAACATGAACTTATCCTAAGTAGCTAATTTCTTAAATTGGTCGAAGTCGAATATAGCAAGAAAAAAAATATTCGAAAACTGGGATTTTCCTTAGATTATTTCTAATCTAAGATAAATATGTATTTACAGTCTATTTTGATCCCTAATCATTCTGGTGTTGTGGATAAAAGCTTAGATGATAGTTGTGACAAAGTCAATGCAATGCAACTCTTATTTTAATTATTTTGCCTAATTATTTTAATTACTTTGACAGTTTTACAAATAATTCTAAGCTTTCAGTTAGTTTTTTATTTGTAAAGTAATTAGAAAATCACATCGATTATTCGTAAACTCGCATTTAGCAGAGTTAAAAATCAAAGTTTTATATGTTAATGAGGTTTAGATAAAAATTTAACTGGTTAAAATTTATTTCATTGATAAATCAAACTAAAGCTTCTTGTCCATATTATATTCTTATCAAATTCATTCAGTAAATGTTAAATGTTTACGCGTCTTACTACAATATATATAATTGATCAGCGTTTTCACCCGGCTCTGCCGCATATTTTGATTTAGCAGAATTAGTGCACTTTCATAGGTCGTAGTGTAATGAAAGTGACCTTCCTTAATAAATCTAATATATAAAAATCTCGTGTCACGCTGTTTGTGGTCGCACTCCTCCAAAACGGCTCGACCGATTTTAATGTTTTTTTTTTTTGTATATTTGATAGGTATGAGAATAGGTCATAAAGTATTTTTTACCCTTTTACCCCCATCCCCTATTTTTTAAACGCGATTATACTATTTTTGTTTGGACAATATTATATAAATACATATATCGCTGTATAACATAAAGCCAAAGAGTTTTTTTGTAGATTATACGCGGGCGTAGCCGCGGGTTTTGCCAGTATTACTTACATAACGCAAAAATAATTATTAAAATCAGATCCATAGATTAGCGCGTTCAAAAAAATAATCTCCTCAGTTTTATATTTAAATTTATATAACAAGGTTCACTTATATTAAAACAAATAAAATTCACGATTTATTTTAAATAATTTTATAACAAAATAATAGTATATATACATATATTATTATTGTACAGTTACTGTTATTCATCTGTAAGCGGACATTGCACTTATATTTTATATTTCACGATATTTGGTTCACTTGGCAAAAAAATGCGCTCGATAGCGAACGGCGTTCGTTTATTTACGTGTAAACATAGTTAGTGCAACTTATTTAATACTAGTAATAACGCTCACCGTTCAATGGTCGTCATTTTGCGTTCAAGCGCTTATTTTCGTAACGCATTTATTATATTTTTTGTTTCACTATATGTCGTCTCTTTCTTATTTGAATTAGCAAGAAGAATACAATAGATTCTGCAGTTGAGGTTCTTGAGAAACTCTGAGATTCTAAGAAAAATCAAAACAACAAGGATGAACTAACAACCAATTTTATTGGCCCTAATTTTACAGTAATTGCAACCTAATGCAGTAACGATAATATTAAAATCAATACTTTAAGTTTAGATAGCATCATATCTTTGCAGGAATAACTAGTTATCTTAGATACAGTTTTAGAAAGACATAATATCGATCATACTAACACAAAAATTGGCAGTGGTAATTGGTAGATTAAGTTTATGGATATACTCGTAGATAATATAAATAATGTAAAATGCACATTACGAGCAACCAAACCAGCTAATTTACTAACCAACAAAAGGTAAAATTAGAAATCACCAAAATTCATTACAGTAGTATAAATAGTCACAAAAAATAATCCTACCCCAAAATTATTATATTAGAAATAATCAATCCTAAATGAATACAGACGTAAGCAACAAGCTACAGTAAAACCAACATTCTATATTGTATTAGTATACACAATCTTTCTATTCAATTCCTTTCTATAAAGTATCCTTTATGATGTAGGTTTATATAAATAAATAATAAATAAAATAAATATATATGTAGGGACATTAACACACAGCACCATCTAGTTCCATCGTAGGCTACGAGGCTTGTGTTACTGATAGTATACACAATCTTTCTATTCAATTCCTTTCTATAAAGTATCCTTTATGATGTAGGTTTATATAAATAAATAATAAATAAAATAAATACATATGTAGGGACATTAACACACAGCACCATCTAGTTCCATCGTAGGCTACGAGGCTTGTGTTATGGATAGTATACACAATCTTTCTATTCAATTCCTTTCTATAAAGTATCCTTTATGATGTAGGTTTATATAAATAAATAATAAATAAAATAAATACATATGTAGGGACATTAACACACAGCACCATCTAGTTCCATCGTAGGCTACGAGGCTTGTGTTACGGATAGTATACACAATCTTTCTATTCAATTCCTTTCTATAAAGTATCCTTTATGATGTAGGTTTATATAAATAAATAATAAATAAGATAAATACATATGTAGGGACATTAACACAAAGCACCATTTAGTTCCATCGTAGGCTACGAGGCTTGTGTTATGGATACTAGATAGTTGATACACTACACATATTAACTTTAAATAGATACATATTATAAATAGACACACCCATGACTGGAGTACAAACATTCGTGCTCATCACCCAAATGAATGCCCCCAGCGGGACTCGAACCCGCGACCGTGACACAGCAAGTAGGGTTACTACAAACTGAGCCAAACGTGTCGTCATATATATATTCGTACTCTTCTATAGCACCCCACTCTCTTACACGATTTTTCTAACTTAAAATGGCGGCAACCCTAATATCAGCCAACTTTTGCTAAGATCCACCACCATATTGCACCACTGTGATCAGAATAAAATTATCTACATTTCATATATAAAAGTCTTTAGGAAACTCGATAAGTGTGCCTTCCTCAAATCAACTTACTGGTTTACACTGACAAAAGGAAAAAAGTTAGCAAAAAAAGCCCATGAATATTATATATGTATACATAAGTTTGTAAGTATGTGCTTTAAATTTAAAATGCGAGCGAAGCCATGGGTGAAAACAAGTATTTATACTATATACTTCTGATGTACAATAGGCTTCATCTTATCAACCATCTGATTTTTATGACGTCGACGAAAAAAGAACAAACTAGTGGCAGTTAGACGAACGTTTGTTGAGTCGCGATACCACAATCACAATCTCTAGGGGGAAATAACATCGATAAATGTAAAAAAGATTCGAACAATGGTTTGAAATGTGTGATAGGAGGGATTTAAGAAATTTTCACGACTTAAATTGTACATTTATCACCGGTCAGCTGTGAAGTGAGATCGTTTACCCGTCTTGAAAACTTTCGTTAGAAAATAAACTCTGTTTTAAAGTAACATTAGAAAACATATTGTATTGCGCAAGCAAAGTTTTAATGTATAAAGAAGAATTATATAGTCCTCAGGGACTTTCTATAGTGACAGAGGATTTACAGTATTGAATATTGAAACTAAACCGTTATTGTTCTTTGAATAAATACTTGTTAAGGTTTTAACTTTTGCGCTCAAAAAAACACGAGCTTTTATCGTTTAATTTTACTCACATCTATACATATAATAAAACTATAGAGGTCAAATGTGGGTACATAGAAAAAAAAATGCTAAAAACCAAGTCAGTTGGTTAGAGACAGAACAAATCCAGGTTTTTTATTTTTTTTGTTTCTCTGTCTCTTTGTCTGTTTGTACGGGCTAATCTCCGAATCTGTTGGACTTTTCATCCCGGAAAATTGAAGAGTTCCCGTAGGATAATTAAAAAACTATAGTAACTTATACAGCTTCACTAGTTCACTAGCGGCTTAGCTTAGTACACAAAAACTACTGATTGGATTTTAATGAAACTTTACAATAATATAGTTCTTACATAAGAATAATAAATAGGCTACTTTTTATCCGGTTCCTGTGGGATAGATTTACTTTTGTTTGTCTAGAGGCGAACCCGAGTGAAGCAAGGTTAAGCTGCTAGTTCTAGTATATTGCAAGTTGTGTCGTTTAGTGAAACCTTTCCATCTCAAAGGCTTCACTCTATTACCAGAGACTGCACAAAATATTGCTTCCATTGGAGGAGCACAGCCAATAATATACTAGCAGGAAAGTAGACATGTGACTCAATTATTATCTTCGTTTCTTTATGTATATTGACTAGGTCTTTATAAAGTACCATCATTTTAGATTTTTTAATGTTAGTAACAAAACGAAATCTGTATATGAAATATTTTTTTAAAAACAATGACTGTTACGTATTGTGTACAGAATATATATCTCAAAAGATCGAAATTTTAGTTTTTGTCTGTATATCTGTCTTAATTTCATGCAAAAAGTACTGCACGAATTTTAATTAAATTTTCGTATGCGTAATAATATCGTAATATTTGGGTCCACATTTAGGATACCTTTCATATCAAGAAAATCTTTCATTCCTACGGGAAAACACATTAAAATTTTACATAGCTAACGCTGGCTAAATCTTAAAAGATACATAAAAACAATGTACTAGAAAATTGTAGGTCTTAAAAAGGCCTACAAAAAAGTTTGCAATAACATGTGTCTATCTCCTAAGGGTGCGTTTACATCAAACGAACAAAGAACTAGAGCTAGAGCAAGAGCATTCTTTCTTGTTCTTTTAGTGTAAACGAAATCTCGATTTCAGCGTTTACACCAAAAGATCAACGAGCAAAATGAGAACATAGAACTAGAATTCTTGTAATGACGTTTAGATCAGCCGAACGAATGCTCATTGCCCATTGTCAATTTTGTGGTTATTATTTTGTCTCAAACAGTCAAAAAGAAAAGAAGAAAGAGACGTTGGTGGATGACAAATTTTATTAATAGACATTAATAGACATTTTTCTTGAGACCAATCCATGATTCGATAAGTAGGTATGTACTCGTAAATATTCAAATTGCTAGAACACAAGAACGCTTTGAAGAGACCGCTACGGGGAGCGAGCGCGTTCGAACATCTAAGAACGCTCTAAGCAATTGTTCGCACGTTCTAGTGCCGTTTACATCAAGCGAGTGAGCATTCTTAGAATGTTCTATAGAATGTTTGCGAACGCAGAGAGAACAACGAAAGAATGCTCTGTCTCTGTTTACATTAAAAGAATTTGATAGGGTGGGGATAGAATGAGCATTCGCTCGTTTGATGTAAACGCACCCTAAGGTACACTCAGAATAACTATTTAAAACGTAACCACTAACCAGGGACGCACCCGAGCAAAGCGAGGCGAGGGCATATCGCTAGTATATAATAAGTTTAGTCAGCGTTATAATTATTGCAATGTAAACAACAAAACGAGGTAATTTAAAATTATAGTGATTTTATTTAATAAATCATCATATTAATCTTAGCATATTAATTAGGTATTACGTTTTAGTATAATAAGCACCTGGACGACCGAGCTTAACTCGACGTTTCTTCTTGAAGTAAAACTTCTTTACGCACGCTTGACTTGGGGAGTAAGCTGGTAAATGCGTGACGAGAGCGTTACGAAAAATGTGATCGGGCGAGGCGAACGTTTGTTGCCATGGTAACCGTTGTTATTGTCTGACAAATGATATATAATATTATATTCCTTAAATGAAATTCTATAAATATATGATTGTAATGTACCTAATATGCGATATTTAATAATTTTTTTAGTATCTCACCTATCCTAATTATTTAAAACATAAATTGACTTTCATAAAGAGTACCGATAACCTACAGAATTTTTACTTTCTGCGCGTGTACATGTTGATACACGCACTCTTTAATTTCTTTAATGTGAAACTTCTTTAGAATCGTTGTGATTTGAAACATGGTGAAATGGACATGCGACACTAGAAAGAGAAAAACACATAAATATATAGGATTAATCCGGCGAGAGAATGAGATAAAATATATTACAGAGCAAGTGTAAAATAATACTGAATAATATATTTTCTAATATATAATAAAAAAATAAATAAAATAAGTTTTAAACTTGGTAAAAAAACTAAACTTATTACTTATAAAAATGTTTTTTTTTTTTTTTTTACTGTGGGATGAATGTACATAAATTAAATAAAAGCTATTATGACTAATTATTGCCATGGTAACCGTTGTTATTGTCTGACAAATATATAATATTATATTCTTTCTGTCTATAAATATATGATTGTAATATACCTAACTAGCGGCTCACCCACGCTTCGCAAGGGTTCGCCTCTAGGAAAACAAAAACAAACCTATCCCACGGGAACCGTACATTTTTTCGGAAAAATGCCTATGTGTTATTTCAGACTATAATCTATCTTTGTGCCAAATTTAATTTAGATCCGTTCAGCCGTTGTGGCGTGAAAGAGTAACAAACATCCATACTCATAAACATTAACATTTATAATATTAATTAGTATAGATATGCCTTATTTAATTATTGATTTGTTATCATTTAATTGCGATATTTGGCAAAGAACTTTTACTTTAACCGCGCGTAAAAGTTACACGAACCCATTTATATTTAAATCGTGTTTTTTGTAGAAAAATATAAAAATTGTGTTTTTCAGAAAATACACCTTTAAAAGACACTCAAAAAGCAAAACCTTATCTAAATACAAAACTTGATCCGTTCCTACAATCTGGTAAATAAAAACATATTGTATTTATAATAAAAAGATCGAATGCAAAGATGTATAGATATTAAATAAAAATATTTAGAATAAAACATATTTTGTTTTTTATTTTTTTATATATATTTTTTTTGGACAAAAGCACTCTTACACCTAAACACAGTCTAGTTATTTTTATATTGGAATACAGAATAATCGCAGCGTTTATATGTAGATACATAATTGCTATAGAATATCAAAGTACTGCAAAATAATCATGCCTTGCTCATCTGGCCTGTTATCAGTGACATGTCACAGTTTCAAAAAGATCTGATAATAGTGCTAGTAAACCAAATATACATTATTTGATATATAACAATGATGTGTTTATATCGGTAGTAGTGGCACAGAAATACTTACAACTCTAAACCTCATTAACCTTTCGCTTATGATTAAAATAATCGATTTTTTAACCACGTTTTCGTTTTTTTTTTACGTTTTTTTACGTTTTTATCTTTTTTACGTTTTCGTTTCATATATTCTGATTGATGATTAAGTTCTGGAAATAAATAAAAACTAATACATCACAATGACTATAACATAAGTAAGCATTGACAGATAAAAAAATCCACAGATCTCGTGTCTGCCACGACCTTCGGGTACATTGAAAATGAATCTGCCAAATGAATTGAGTTAAATCATTTATAACATATTAATTACTAGGAGAACCCAAAGAATTAAAATTTCATTAAGAGCTTCTTTGTATACCACTTTGGTGGATGTTCCGTCTGGTTCTTGGTTCTGTTAAAATGTCCATGTGAGAAGCAAATCTCTAAAGTCCATACCTGCTACTTTTAACAACTGACCCTGATATTTATTAATACTCATTGCAATACAAATTTTAAGGAGGAATTATGATAGATTAAATTCAAAGCCATAGTCAGAGGTTATTAGTGGTATTATTCGAGATATGAATACTCCTCGAGTACATCCAGCAAACACAGTGGCCACAATAATTTTTTATAGATTACTAGCAGTCTTATTCGATTACACAGCTTTGGTGGCTTATTCATAACAGGTGTGCCAACCTTCAGAAGGATAAAATACTGTTAATGAATTCTACACGATAGTAAACTGCTTCATCCAGATTTACATCACTCAAACGACAGACTTATATTCTATTTCTGACCCTTCAAAGGACTTAAGTTATTGAAATCAAAATCACTTTTGTAATTAAAATCAGTAGCATTGTTGTTTTTGGGGTCAGTGTAGCACGTTCACAAAGCCAAGTTAATTAATACCAAGATTCAGATAACTCTAATCAATAAACATTTTGTTCTCCATATAAACCTTACCATCCTCTTTTACTCCCTTAAGGGATGAAATTGAAAAAAAAACTAATATACATATTACATACGTATTTTAATTATTATTTTAAAGCTAAATACCACTTTCCGTGCATTTTACAGACTTTAATACAAATAAATTTTTCATCCCCTTTTTTACCCCCTTACGGGTTGATTTATAAAAAAGATGAAACACGTGTTTCTTTAAGTGAATTGAAGATCATTAATACTAAGTTTCAAGTAATTCTGATTTTAAATAATTTTTTTCACAGATAAACTTTGGTATCCCCTTTTACCCCTTTAAGGGATGAATTTTGAAAAATCCTTCCTTATCCGATGCCTACGTCATATAAGGAATAAGTTCTTCAAAAATACACGTCTCTACAACCAGTGGTTTAGGCTGTGCGTTGATCTATCAGTCAGTCAGGACAAAGCCTTTTATATATATACTAGTGACTCACCCTCGCTTCGCTCGGGTTCGTCCCTAGTTATGTTTTAACGTCTAGTATAGATTTCTCAGAGATGAAATATTTTCCCGCAGTAAAAAGTATCCTTAAGTTGACTCGCATAACCAGCTATCATCATACCAAATTTCATCTAAATCTGTCCAGTGCTTTTCTCGTTATGCGTTCCCAGACAGACAGATAGACAAAAATTTTAAAAACTATAGATTCGGTCTCTGTGTTGACAATAATGACTATTTCAATAAGATTTTCCAAAAATATTTAATGTACAGATTCGACGCAGTTAGAATTTTATCATATGTATAGGTACATTTTAACGGTTAGCAGAGATTTCTCAAAGATGAGATATTTTCCCGCAATAAAAATTATTCTATATGTTGACTCGGATAACCAGCTAATATCATACTAAATTTCATCAAAATCTGTACAGCGGTTTTCTCGTAAGGCGTTCGAAGACAGACAGACAGACAGACAAAACTTCTAAAAACTATAGATTCGGCCTCGGTATCGATAATGATGACTATTTCAATAAGATTTTCCAAAAAATATTTAATGTATAGATTTGACTTTGAATTTTAGTATATGTATAGATACAGACTAGCGACTCACCCTCGCCTCGCGCGGGTTCGTCCCTAGGTACATTTTAACGGTTAGTATTGAAGAGATAGTCGATCGCTTGCTTTGTGTAAAACAAAAACAAATTTATCCCACGGGAATCGTACGTTTTTTCGGGTTAAAAAATAATCAATTTGCTATACCAGACTATAATCTATCCCTGTGCTTTTCATCCAGATCCGTTCAGCCGTTCTGGCATGATTGAGTAACAAACATCCATCCAAACTTTCGCATTTATAATATTTCAATTAATTATAATATTTTATTAACGGGATTAAATTATATTATATATGACCCAAGTAATAAATTACCACTACACAAAATTAAGTTAAAATCGGTTCCGTAATTTTTACGTGAAACACGCACACCCAAACAGACAAACAGACATACAGATAAAATTTTTAATAACTATTGTTTTGGGGTATATATTCTGTACAGAATAGGTTACAGTCATTGTTTTAAAAAAATATTTCATGTATAGATTTCGCTAAGTTACTGTTTTATTATGTGTATAGATATTAGTTAGTTATTAGTTTAAATACATATTTATTTATGCATAAAGAATCACTTCGTTCAAACACATAATCATGTTCTAAAATATTTATACACCATCAATATTGTGCTCACGCGCTCTTCGGGCGTAAACTCTGCGTCACAAAGGTACAACTTCTGAATAACCCAGCCATGATACGCACCTCCAATGATTTTATAAATGTAGCCCAAAATCGTATTTCTAGGGGTTTTTTTCATTTTTTCGATATCTCATTTCCTTTTCGAGATATGAATTATTTTCTGAGCGAAACCGGGCGAAAAACGACCGCATTTTTCACACTATTTTGATTTAAAAAAAAAAGTAATTGAGTTTATTCAAAAAATTTTTTTGCATTTTGTAGCCCTCGTTAAGATGCATCTTTTGACATCCTAATCAGTTACGTAGTCCCAAAAGCCACGACACCAGGGCGATGTCGCACTTTCGCTGAAAATCGGGCCTATACATAAGCGACAAAAAAAACATTTTCAATGTTAATACCAGAACAAATATTATTGATAGAAAAGTGTTATATTTATGTTAAATTCAAACAACATGGATAACATCAATTAACCTATACTACTAACCTATACTAGTAATAATAATGACCTCCCGAACGACTTCGGCCACTCATTGAGACTAGCTATTTGCGCAGGAGATATTATAGTGCACAAGTATACGCGCAGACACAAGTGAACTCTCTATTCCTGTCACTCTCATACTCCTGTGGGATGACTATTCGACACGACCGGTGAGAATTAAGGCGCAGGACCGACGGCTTTACGTGCTCTCCGAGGCACGGGGGTGTAACACCGCCAACTTCCCAACCTCGGGCTGTTACTGAGACTTACTAAACAGAAGAATCAATAACTAAACTTGACCCGACCCGGAACTCGAACTCAGTAGTATACTAGTACGAGTATATATGTAATAACAACCTAACCGAATTGCACGTATAAACTTGCGGAATAAACTAAAGCTATATAAGTTATAAGGTAAAATTATGCAACAGGAGTGCTCGACAATAATTAAATTTTCTTCGCCAACGTTATCGTGCACGTCAATTTTCCCACCAATTTCCTATTTCCTATATGCAAGTATTGCTTGAAACATTGTATTTTTAACCTCCGACGCAAAAATAGGGCTGTTATAATGTATGTTTGACGTCGATGTCTGTCTGTGTGTGTGTGTGTCTGTCTGTGGCATCGTAGCTCTCAAACGGATGGACTGATTTCGATGCGGTTTTTTTTTTTTTCATTTGAAAGCCAGTTTAGTTAATATCGGTCCAGCAGTGTAAGAGTATCGGCTCTTTTCCAAAATGATGTAAGGCATTTTAGCGTATGTTTACTCAATTAAGTGCTTCACGCGTGCCAGTGTAATCGTTAAATGACAATTAATTGATAACTTCGACCTGATGATGCAACTAGAATGGTCTCCAGAAAACTCAACTCTTCGAAAACTCACAGCAGACATATCGTATTTTTTGGGTTCAATAATTAGTTTCAACGAATAGGTACTTTGCAGGTTGTTGTGATTGGTTTACAGGTACCGTTGTTTTTCTCGTCTGCTAATCCAGTTTATAGTCTATTTGTGTATTAAATTTCAACCAAATCCATTTAGCCATTACAGCAAGAAAGGGTAACAAACAAATACACACATATAAAATTTCGCATTTATGACTACTTTAATTTTAAAATTGAATTTATTAATTTCAAGTACAAGAAAAATCTATATATACATAAAATGCTTTGTCCTGACTGACTGACTGATCGATCAACGCACAGCCTAAACCGCTGGTCATAGAAACGTGAAATTTGAAGGACATAATATTTATTATACAATGTAGGCAGCTAAGAAAGGATTTTTCAAAATTCATTCCCTAAGGGGGTAAAATAGGGGATATAAGATTGTATGAAACTCTGTCATTCTTAAAGCAAATGTATTGGTAATAACTAATTGGTATAACTTGGTATTAATGCTCTTCAATACAATTAAATAAATACGTATTTTAGCATTTTTTGAATTTCATCCCATAAGACTGTCAAATAGGGGATGAGAGTTTGTATGAAACTCTGTAATTGATGCACGAAAAATGGTATTTACCTTCAAAATGAAAACTAGAATAACTTAAATGAATCTAAAGTTTTACGCTAAACATAATATTAAAAATTCGATATGACAACATAATATAAATTCAATGGAAATTAAAACTGAGCAAATTTTTCAGTCCACACGAGCGTAGCCGCGGGCAAAAAGCTACAACAAAATAAGAATGGCACCTCATATATGTAACTTAAAAAAGAAGGAGACGGAGGAAGACTGTAGCTTAGCTTCAGGTGTACTTAACATAGGGTCTTTAAAAATAACGTACATGTTAGCCTGTTAGTATGTTAATTAAAAGCCCATATTAGCCGTGTTACATGATTCTAAAGTCGTAAACATTATATGTATGATTGTATCATTGTACTCACTTCTTCTAAATTTGGCAAGCTGGAGTAGAAAAATGTCCAAGAAATACAGATAGTGGAGCTTGCTAAATACCTAAAGTGTAAAATTATTTACAGATTACACGCGTAACATCTTTTAAGATACTGGATATTTTGAGTTAATTAAATTTGTTTTCCATATATCTATAAGAAATATTAAAACTTACACGAACTTATTTTTGCAAGTACCTAATAAAGTACCTATATATTGCGAAAAAGATTTTTTTTTTCGTAGTTTGATCGCGGGCGACCCGCGGGTTCTGCTAGTCAATAAATAAAACAGCCACTTTAACTACGTACATACTTTTGTTCTCTTGATTGTTTACACTTAAACAAAAAAACTTCACAGTAACTTTCATATAGTGTTGTGGAAGTATTTGAATTTAACAAAGGCCGGTATAAGAAACGTGTTCGTACTTTACCACATTTATTTCACTTTCACATCACTTATCACTTATTTAATATAATCACAAGTTATATTAAGAGTTTACTTTATGACACCTTTAACTTTCAACATTACTTCAACTCACTCCAGAAAATGCACTACCTTTCTTTTTACAAATTACTTCTTTTATACCTTACAATTTTCCACTTCCACGTATTTTTAGTTTTTTTGTATTTTAATTAAAGGGTATATACATATGTAATAATATATAATATTATTACACTAACTGCTCACCCTGGCTTCGCTTGGGTTCGCCTTTTGACAAACAAAAACAAATCTATCCCGCGGGAACCTTACATATTTCCGAGGTAAAAAATAACCTATTTGTTATTCTGAAGAATGAACTATATTGTTGTAAAGTTTTATTAAAATCAATTCAGCAGTTTTTGTGTATTAAGCTGAATAAGTTACTATAGTTTCTTAACTATCCCACGGGAACTCTTTAATTTTCCGGGATGAAAATATCTAAAATGTTGACCGGGGATATAAAGTAACACCATGGGTAATTTTATTTAAATCGGTCTAACAGTTTCTGAGATTAGCCAGTACAAACAGACAGAGAAACAAAAAAATTGAAAAATATCTGAATTTGTTCTATTTCTCTTCTTACATCCCCTTGACTCGGTTTTTAGCATTGTTTTCTATGGACAGACATTCGGACCTCTACAGTTTTATTATATGTATAGATATACTCAATATATTATGTAGTAATTAATATGCATAAAAACAAAACCGGACAAGTGCGACTCAGACTCGCCCACCGAGAACCTTTAATTTTCAACATTTTTTTATATTTTTTAGAATTTTTTCTTTATTTGTGCTGTAAGACCTTGCTTTTTACCAAATTTCGTGATTCTAGGTCAACGGAAACTACCATATAGGTTTTCGACCCAAAACCTACAGGGTACTTCCGGTTGACCTAGAATTATCAATTTTGGTCAAAAGCAAGTTACAGCACAAGTAAAAGGAAAATTCCGAAAAATAAAAAAAGTTGAAAATTAAGGTAAATTTTGATACTTACAAGTTTTCGCAAAAATCTAAATTTGCCCATATCTTTTTATCGTGTTGACTCAGGACCTTGATTCTTTTACACCTTATAGAAACTGTAGATCTCAGTATCTGGTATAAATTTCAACTTGCTAGGTCCACTCGTTCCTGAGAAAATCGATGGTGACACACGGACAGACAGACGGACAGACGAACAAGAGAGTGATCTTATAAGGGTTCCTTTTTTTACCTTTTGAGGTACAGAACCGTAATAAATAAATAAATGTTTGACTTTATTTTAAAAGTCATAATTCATACTAAACACAGTTTTTGGTGCTGCCAGCTTTAAAAGCTTGACACGAAATAAATATTTCATCTGACTAAGTAATAGTGATAACTACATTTATTCTATTCTTATACTAGTAACAATTCATAATATTGCTAACAATTGCATGTTTTTATATTAAAAACTTCTGTTCAAAGATTTAGGCACAAATTGCTTTATCCTTGTATATTTTATATATACAATTATTATAATAATTATAATATTATTACTTTCAAACAATATTTAAATTATTTTATTTAATTATACAAAATAGGCGTCGTCAAACTCATGATTAGGATGTTTTAAGCAGTGGTCGTATTAATTAATTATCATACATAATACTCTTGATTCTTAAGTCAATTTTGCACTTGGCTGGTCTTTATTATTTTATAATTTATGCTATTTCTTATCTGTAATCTTATTGTTAGATACAGTACCTGCAAAACATATAATCCATACGAATATTACATTAACTCTATCTGTTACCTTCTCACAATTAAACTGCTAAACAGATTTTGATAAAATTTAGTAAAGAAGCATAGAGTAGGTACATCATGGGATTGAATTTAGGCTGAACCATGCCCCGCTTGTCGTGCGACTGAAGCCGCGAGCACAGCTATTATTAGACAAGACTAATTAAGATAGTTATCATTAAAAACTATCATTTTAGAAATAAATATCATCAATAGCATTTTTTAAAAGAATTAAAAAAGTTATTAAGGTAATTTTTAGTGCCTTTTCACTCTTCGTCTATTTAAAACTACAGTCAATAGCTATATTCAAAACACAGCCGCATAGTATTTAGCATCAGTTTGCACCTAATGTAGATAGTTCAAGGAAATTATTCGCAGCTTAACGTTTAAAGAGGTTTTACTGTGTTCCAAATGAAAGCTTTTAGCGAAATCAAAAAGCGCGATGCAAAAAAGCTCCTTAAAAGCGCTACATGAAACGAGATGTCCCTGTGGATTGATGGAATATCGTTAAATTTATGAAGCCGCATTAGTATTAATTAAAATTCGTCTCATGTTCGACCACGAACGATGGTTTGGTTTTGTAATGCTTCTTTATTATGGTGTAATTTTGTTTAGTTCGAGATAGAAAATTTACGCCCTGCTATTATTTAGAATAGCTTAGAACAGCTACGTGTAAGTATGTCCCCGACTACATAATATTACGTTCCTTCGTTAACTTGTTATCTTCTTTTTAGTTCACTTATTACGCATTTTGGTTTTTTTTTTTTCATTTTTGTAAATATTTTTTTATTTACAGCTTTTTAATTTTGGTCAGTTAGACATTTTTAGTTTTATTTAAAAATTTCTTATCCTAAATAACTTTTAAACATATAAGTATTTATGTAATCACCTTTTAAAAATCTGTATTTTGATATCTCACTCGATTAATTCGGATGAAAAAAATTTTCACGACACACAAATTATTTGCACCTAGGATCCGCCATTTTGATTTTTAATGATATTTTATGACACTCATGTATGACGTATGAACATAAACTTCCCTTGGGTTTCGCCGCAGTTGGGTAAAAAAAAATTATTTCGAAAATATATAATACGAAAATCAGTGACATTGTACCGCGTTTCAAAGCAATAGATAGCCTGAAATTGAAGGCGTTGCTTCCGGCATATATTCCGCAATGTGTCGGTGCGTTACATCTACTCTTGAGCTAGTTCAATTTACTTATTTCTATTTATATATTACATTTTAAAAGGGAAAGCCCACATCTATTGTATATCTATGTTAATCTGCTACAGCTTGTATGTATTCAGCCCTCTTTAATGTTCCATTGCTAGACACGGACCTGGAGGATCAGGCCATAGTCCACCTCGCTGGCCAAGTATGGGTTGGTGGACTTTACATGCCTTTCGAAAACTTGTTAAGTTTTCTCAGACATGCAGGTTTCCTTACGATGTTTTCCTTTACCATAAGACAAATGGTATTTATGTTTGAAATGATTTGCACAAGAAAATATCAGAGGATTGACACCCGGGGTTTAAACCCGCTTCACTGTGTTACCCAAGCGAGTGCGATACCATTGAGCTACAGCTAAAGCATCTGCTACAGCTTAATGTAAGATTATTCTGAAAAGAATTAAAAATTTATTAATGGTCAAAATAATAAGTAACAAATATTTTCCGTTGTTAAAAAAAATGGTATTATTTATTGTACAAAAGCCGTTTTCATTAAAAACAATTAATCGCCCACGAAAAATCATCGCATTCTCCCTGAATTAAAAGTATAGAACAAAAGTATAAATTGTGATCCTAAGTAATGGATTAATAGATTTCGAAAATATACGCAATTCCGATTACCGCTCTCATTTTTACGCTAAAAGCTGAGCACTAATATAAATATAAACACATCTGTCTTTATAGTTTATACTTATTTTTACAACGACTTGTTATGACCCAGCTTATGATTAGTTATAGGAAAAACTCAAGCAGCATTGCAAATATACTTGCATTTATTTATCCGGTATAAAAAAAGTTCTGTTATTTTAATTTTACCTTCAATAGAAAAGTCAGTGCGAAAAATCTGTCAATACAAATTCCCTCAACAATTTTCAGAGATATGCGATTTTAGAGATTAGATGTTAATTTTAATTAGGCATTAACAGGCATATAAACAAAGAAAAACCCTAAAGCTTTTGATTTAACCTCAACTACAACTTAAATATTAATTTAAATCCTGTTCAAAGTCCAAATATACACCCGATATTATTACACCATATGTTTATACTCGTATATGACCACTAAAATATTGAAAACTTGTAACTGTAAATTAGTACACCGTCAGTGTTATTGAGCCAATTAAAGCTCCGTTTATTGCTACATTAATATATTTAAATGAAAGTAAGTACACGAAATCAGTGAAGTAATGAAGAAGTTTTTCATATTTATTGATGAGATATAATCAAAGTGGAACATCTCATGCTATAAGTTAAACAAAACTATATGGTTTCAACAAAACTTTTTCCTTGTGTTCAGGCTCATATTTATTGATATTATCTATTTGAACATGTGTATAGAACATCATCTATCTACATGGTAAGTTTTATCTATATCAGTTGAGTGGTTTACATATGAATGACTAACAAATACTAAAACATATTCAGAACTTGCACAGAGAGAGAGAGAGAGAGAGAGAGAGAGAGAGAGAGAGTAATCAGACCACAGTCCATCACGCTGGCTGAATACGAGTTACTGGACTTCATACTATGTATTTGGAAAACTAGTTAAATTGCCTTAGACATGCAGGTTTCATGATTCGCCTCATTTTCAAATAATAATCATGTTGTCATCATCCGCACACAACAACCTTTAGATTAAGGCCCGGGGTTTTTACATAAGTACTTTACTTGGTTTTACAAACGTGTGCCCTTCCTACCCCTAGGCTAAATAAACTACGTGAGCGGAGTAGCTGGCAAAAGCTAACTTATAATTTCAGTCAAATACCAATAAAGACAACTCTAACAAAAATACATAGGGCACATACACAAAAACGAAAAAAGTATGTAAATACACGCTTTAAATGTAAAGTCTTTTAGAATAATAAAACTCGATAGCGAATAGAAATTGTATATAGCGTAATAACTTGCATACACAGGTACGAAACCTGCGATATAGGAAATGCCAATATATTTTTATGTAACTCGACTGTTTCAAAACAATGAACACTTTTATGGTTGCGGAAGAGTAAAATTGTAATATAAATTACATGACGTGGAACAAACTCGATGTTTTTCTGTATATACATAATATATTATTCTATACGCTTGTTAGCACTAACCACAAGCTCTTGCGTTTTTTTTACCCGCCTGCACAACGCAAAGGAGGGTAATGTGTTTATCAGTCTATGTATGTATGTATGTTCCTTTTTTTGCTGATTTTAATGATTCATACGTCGTTAAATTCATCTTAATCATGTGGTGTTTGGCTGGGTGTCTATATAAAAATGTTAAAAATTAAAATGGCACATTTCAGGCGCCAATTTGTGAGTCCTTAAAAAAATCTTTCAAACCAATAGAGTGAGATATCAAAATAAAGGTTTTTAAGAAGTGATCACAAAAGTATACACAACTTATAATGTTTAAAAGTAATTTAGGATAAAAAATTGCTAAATATAACTTCAAATGTCTAATTGCCAAAAACTAAAAAGCTATAAATTTAAAAAAATATTATAAAAATAAAAAACCCGCTGCATAAAAGCTAATTAAGAAGATGAAAACAAGTTTTCGGAGACATACATAGTTATGTAGGTACATCTCGCGGTAAGGATGGAACGTGTGTGTCTTGGACTACGTAATACTATATTCCTTCGTGAACTTGTTTTCATCTTTTTAGTTAGCTTTTATGCAGCCGGGTTTTTTTTTATTTTTATAATATATCCTAAGCTTAAAATTCAAGTAACCTTCTCCATTTTAGAAAAGCTCCTCTTAAATTTATCTTGATTAATCTGTAATGATATGAATCTGACACTTTACTCGACACTAAGAATATTAATCAATTTGCATTCACTGTCCCAAATTTAGAATCAAACTCATATATGCGTTGTATAACTAAAAGATTATAGATAAATATTAAAATATTACCTATAGTATCATTTCTTGGTGAAATAGATATTGTAGTATTTAAATCGATCGAAAATTCCTTGAATCATGCTTATCCTTGATAAAACATTGCAGTTTTACTACGAAATTAAACTAACTTCTGCACTTAAACAAAGGATAATATTTACTGTATGATTTTTAAGACGGTTGAACCGTAGAACTCTTCAATTATTTCGGAAATTTATATAAACTTGGTGAGTCGCAAACTGGTAACCGTAGACTTATTAAAGTTTTCCTTTATACTAGCATGGTCGATGAAATGCCAGCAACTGAAATGAAAACGCCTATACAAAATCATAATCTTAAATCTTTTAATCTACTAACCTTGAGCCTTGTACATTTAATGATTTATAGAAATACTCTGCAAAGTAGATTTTTTATAAAGTATATTTTCACTGACGCAAATAGCTTGAGTTAATTGCTGAGAATATATGAGGCAAACTAATATTTTCTACCATACTTTTATTCAATTGCTACTATAGAAAACTATTTTCTGTGTAGTGTTCATTTAATTTTAAGGGTGACAAAAAAGTAGCCTCTCTGAAAATCACTGCTTGCACACTCGACGTTGTACAATTAAACTTAGCAGGACAAAGCCTATGCAGGCATTTCAAGTGCTTCATATGCTATTATATTTTGTATCCGTACAGTACCTAATCGCGTTTGCATAAATACACAATACCGTGACATATATGAATTTATATTTGAATTGACCCTCGGGTATTCAGTGCACCATAGCCTACTAAGCCGAAGGTCACGACATCAATTTTTGTTTTAACGGTTACGTTTTCTAGAGTGCGTTATACCAAAAAAATGCAAAAATAATGAAAGTAATAAATAGGAAAATGTGTTTGTGAGTACCTCAATTTGTCTTTCTCTTATGAAATATAGGAAAAATTTATGAATATAATTTTTTATACATAGTTTTTAGATAAAGGCAAAAGATTAAGGGATAAGTTTGTGCAAAGAACGATTAAATTAGCGTATGTCAAACAGTGAACAAAGCGAGGGCTGCTCTTTTATCTTACGGATGTCCACTTCTCACTAATATAGACGTAATACGTAAACACGTATAAGAGCGAACGTGCCTCGTATATTTGCCACCGTCTGGTGGCAAGTATATGGGACACGTTCGTTCTGGGCAAAATTCGAATCTGCGATTTCTAGCATAAAATGGCAATGACTTTATATAGTCAATGTTATCGAATATCTAAAATGCATATTTGTATAGTATTTTTTGTTAGAAGCAACGAGTGTTAAATGGAAACTATGTACGGCTTTTTCTTTACCATGTTGCCTGGGTATAATGGGTCTTCTATTATAAAAGCCAAAGTTTTGATTTGGTTAAGTCATTTTATTTCCTTTGTTATTAAATTAAAAGTTTTACATTTTTTAAATAATATTAAAAACCCCGAGGTTTATGTATGCCACATTATTAGGTACTAAATACATTACTAGAGTATTCCTTACTAGGGTAAAATTTAAATACGTGTTTAGACCACAAATACAGTATGACTTGGATTAGCACATAGGCTACTATTAGTCACTTAAAGAAGTACCCAAGCGAAACGGGAGTAAATCGCTTGTATAATATAAACCTTTTTAATAGAGTCAAATTCTCTAATAATGCTTCTTAAAAAATTGATAAGACAGACCTTGCAGTTACTATACTGACGAAGCCGCTCTGACTACCATCTACGAGACCGTTTCTATTTATTATTTTGTCCTTGGGCTTTCTTCAAATTACTTTGACCCTTATAATAAAAGATGTATAGCTTATATCATGTGCGGGAGAATGTTTCATTGTGAACATTGAAGCTGATATATTCAGAAAACTACTTAACATAATTTGTTTCACATATTATTATCTATATATACATAAAATGCTTTGTCCTGACTGACTGACCGATCAACGCAAAGCCTAAACCGCTGGTCGTAGAAAAGTGAAATCTGGAGGACATATTCCTTATACAATGTAAGCATCCGCTAAGAAAGGATTTTTCGAAATTCATCCCCTAAGGGGGTAAAATAGGTCATATAAGATTGTATGAAACTCTCTCATTCTTAACGCGAAATGCACAGAAAGGGGTTATTTAGCTTCAAGATGAAAAATTAGAAATATATGTATTAGATTCTTTTCGCAATTCATCCCTTAAGAGGGTAAAAGGGTGTGATAAAATTTATATAGGCAAACAGTTATTTATGATCAGAATTACATGAAACTCGGTATTAATGCTCTTCAATACAATTAAACAAATACGTATTTTAGCATTTTTTGAAATTCATCCCATAAACCTGTCAAATAGGGGATGAAAGTTTGTATGAAACTCTGTAATTGATGCACGGAAAATGGTATTTTCCTTTAAAATCACGACTAAAACGATACAAATAACATTTTTTTTTTTCGAAATTCATCCCTTAAAAGGGTAAAAGGGGGTTGTGCTGTTTATATGAGGAAAAAATTGTTTATAATCAGAATTACTTGAAACTTGGTATTAATGTTCTTCAATACAATTAAATAAACATTTATTGATAGATTTTTTTTAAATTCAGCCCCTAACTCGGTAAAATTGAGCGGCGAAGTTGGAGTTGTTGAATATATTTAAATAGAGTAACGTGACTCAAGTTCTCTGTATGTGCACACTTACTGTGTGGGATATAAAGTTGAAAACGGAAATTATTCCGAATTCAAAGGAAAATTATGTATAACTTTTCGGCTGGCCACAGCAGCCACAACTATAACAGACCTAATAAAGTTTGATCGCGGGCGAAGCCGCGGGTTCTGCTAGTTAGTGATAAAGTATTTGTTAAAACAGTTATTTTGACTGAGTTTCTAAATTAAAATAACCTGCTTAATCTATTAAACAACAGTAAGGTATATCTCATAACAAAATGTAATATTATTATTTCAATTTTATGTTATAAGTTAAATGAAATTAAAATGAAAATAACAAGTTTAAACTACCAGAACTGCATGAGATAGGAGAGAACAGGGTCTTCAGTGAAACTATACGAGTCGCGTAGTGCAATTTGCCTATTTTAATGCTAAACGAGTTAATTTAATTTATAATTACGAAGCAAGTATAGCTTGTTCTCTGTAGATTAAACTCAGGGTAATTTTGAAATATTAAAATACCTACATACATTACATATTATTATTTTATTTTTAAATATATATCCTTGAGTGTAGATAGTGGTAATTATAGAATTCTTGCTGTGTAAAAAGATAATCTCTTGTTTTTAAGAGTGGTAACGTAAATTCTTTTGTGAATGTGCACGATGCTTCGTTTTATCCTAATAAATATTTGTTACAAGCGGGGGTTGAACCCGTGACCAATAGCTTAGTAGTGCACTACTTACTTTAGTTTTACTACACCACCATATTCACCTTAGGAAAATCATTATATCGATGAACACCATAAATAATATAACGTAAATTATCCTTTGCTCGTGACTCTCTTGCGAGTGAAAGCTCTGTTATAATAAGTTAGTACCGGGTGACGGAGCTTCGCTCGGCGTTTTTCGGAGTGGATGTGAAAATTGCGTTTTTTTCAGCAAAGACACCTGTATGGATAAACTTAAAAAGCAAAACCATATCTTAATACAAAATATGATCCAAATCATTAGATTCGTTTCCGAGATACACGAAATAAATATATAATATTAGCAGAACTCGCGGCTTCGCTCGCGCTTTAACTCCAAAATAAAAACTCTCAAAATGTAGGTTTCATACAAACATTCATCCAATGCTTAAACACATATTTATTTAATTGTATTGTATTGATAAATATTTTTTTGGATTGTATTATAACGTGGTTTTCCTTGGGAATTGCATTATGTCCAGCAGTTAAAAGTAGCCTATGTCACTCTCCAGCCCTCCAATTATCTTCACACAAAAAATCACGCCAATCCATCATTTTGTTTCGACAAACAAACAAACAAACAAACACACATTACATGGATTTATAAGAAAAAAACAAAAACTTCTGACCTTCGGTGTAGTAAGTCAACGCTTTAACCATTAGACTATTCCGAAGGCGGCGGTGATTACTAAATTACGAACCATTTTGCGCGGGCAATTTTTTTTTTTTTTTTTGCTTAAAATACGGAATAAACCTCTATATTACCATCAAAATCGTTAGAGCTGTTTTCGAGAATGTAATTACAAATATATATACATGATGATTCGTTCTTCCTCTCTCTTCTTTACTGTCAATTTAACGTTCCGTCAAAATTAATTAATACGCTTCAAAGAGCAGGTTAGAGGGTAACAAATAGAGAGATAGACATGAATTTTTATTGTTATTGACATCAGACTAATAACCATTTGAACTTTATAGGAAAAACTATTTTTGTTTTCAATATCACAGAAAGATAATTCACCTTAGTTCATTTATATGTAGATGTGAATATAAGAAAATGCGTATATAAATATTTAGTCCAAGATCTGTAGTAAAATCTTTCACACATTGAAAGAAAAGTATTTTGTATTTAGTAAAATATATAAAAAATATATCTGTGGTGAATTGCCATGTAAAATACGTTACCATAAAAAGTGTAATAATAATTCTTTTAAAATTGTTCATACTTATAGAAAACTAGCGAGTCACCTTCACTCCGCTCGGTCTCGCTCTTCGTTACCTACGTTTTATCGTTTAGTAATGATTTCTCATATATAAAATATTTTCCTTCAGTAAAAAGTATCTTATATGTCGACTCGAACAACCAGCTATCATTATACCAAATTTCATCAAAATCTGTGCAGTGGTTTTCTCGTGATTCAGTCACAGACAGATAGACAAAAATATAAAAACTATTCGATTTTGAAAAAGATTCGGCCTCTATATCGATAATAATGACTATTTCAATATATATATATACACATATATATATATATATTAATGTCCTCTTGACCAATTTTGGCCACAGCGGCCGATCTCACTAAAACTAGCCCACTGCGCAAGAGTTATTTTAGTGCACAAGTGTAGGCGCAGACATACATAAGTGCACCAACAGCTTTACATGCTCTCCGAAGCACGAAGGTAAAACATTGCCAACTTCCCAACTGCGTTCTGTTACTAACACTTTCTTAAGAGAAAGATTCAATATCTTGGCACAACTCCAGATTCCAACCCAGGACATATTTAGCCTAGTCTAGTGGCTAGCATGCGTGTAAATGCTAGCCACTACATAACATGTACAAAGTACATTGTAAATTGTACATTATACGAGTATGTATATTACTAGCGACTCACCGTCGCTTCGCTCGGCTTCGTCCCTACTTATGTTTTAACGCTTTGTATAAATTTCTCAGAGATGAAATATTTTCCCGCATTAAAAAGTACCTTATATATTGGCCCGGATAGCCAGCTATCATCACACCAAATTTCATCAAAATCCCTTCAGTGCTTTTTCCGTGATGCGGTCACAGACAGACAGACAGACATATAGACAGACAGACAGACAAAAATTCTACAAACTACAGATTCGGCCTTTGTAAAAAATATACTATTTCCATATATTATCTAATAAAATTGTAACTAAACCGAATCTGTACATGAAATATTTTTTAGAAAATCTTATTGAAATAGTAATTATAATCGATAAATAGGACGAATCTCAGTTTTAAGAATTTTTATCTGTCTGTCTGTCTGTCTGGGAACGCGTCACGAGAAAACCACTGGACAAATTTCGATGTATAATGATAGCTGGTTATCCGGATTAACATATAGAATACTTTTTACTGCACGAAAATATCTCATCTCTGAGAAAACTATACCAAACGTTACAACGTAACTAGGGGCAAACCCGAGCAGAGCGAGGGTGAGTCGCTAGTTTTCTATGAGTCGCTAGTACTATATAAAACTAAAAAAATAATAAAAGATTGTCGCAGTGTGGCATCTCGTACGTATCTATGCATCGTAAAATATATTAGGATAAGATGGCTCAGCAAAATCTCCCACACATTTGGCCAAACATTGTAATACAGATGTTACCCTTACTCGAGTTCGATGCACTTGACCCATTTTATATTCCTTGGCAATAAAGCCACAGATACTGTCGGTGTTTACCACCTGCAGCAACTCTTCAATACAGATTCAACTTTTTTGCTAAAATAATATCTAATATGAAAACTGGTGTAAAAAAAAATATAACCAATTCTAACACAAATCTAAGCCTTTCATATCAAACACCCTTCGTCAGTTTTTCTCGGTAGCGACTAAAACATTCTTTGAAAACGATTGCGTATTACATGCAACAACTTTTGAAATCCAAAGTCGAGCAAATTTCGAATCAATACTATTAAAGTAAAGCTTAACGTAACCAAAATGTATAAAGTACGAAGATCGATGAATAATGTAAAGTGTATAGCGAATATAATTGTATTAAACTTGTTGAAAACTTTACTCTTAGGTGTGGGTCGTGCTTTGGTACTCCAAATCGATAGCCGGACGGTCGACGCGGCAGTCCTTCTGTTTCGCAAGTCCAAGGTGAAGCTTTACTGCCTCATTTTTAGGTCGAGCAATGTTCAATGTCAAAACAGCCGCAGGACTAAATCGGTCGCCGAATTAGGCCTCCTATTCACACGCAGCTTGAAGCCGCATATTTTATTTAGATCACGCAGTTCGACATAAAATTTCTTGCGCTATTAGAAATGCTGATTTAGTTTATTCAAGTATTAAAGCTGCTATATAAACCTACTGTTATAAAAACCACATAAAAAAATCACGAAAATTAAAACTTGTATAAAATTTTTAGAAAAAAAATACCATGAAACAACCTTATATAAGTTTAAAGGCTGTGGCAAAGTACGTCTGTTAAATATAATTATAGTAACAGACTCAAATTTGACGGATTGCTGTGTAAACTACGTGTTAATCCCACGTGTTCGAAACTGGAGTTCCGTGCCAAATTCATCGTAAACCATATGACAGAGAAAGTTTTTAAAGCTTGGACGACTAATTTGTCTAACTATGGACATTTATTAAAATGCCCAAAAAAATTATAGTATTATTGATCTACAATATTTATCTTACAATAAAAATAATGGTTTGTTTCTTCGTACAACTTATAACCACATATTTTTTTGGTACGTTACTAGTGTCCTTTTTTTGACTGACCGAAATAATGTAAACATGAAACAAACCTCTTCCTTGGCTTGCGCCTCGGCCGGCGACGCTCGCCCTCCAATTCGTTTTCAAGGCCACGCCGCCGCGGGCCAGTGCCCGCTGCCCGACGTCGCTCCAGCTTGCGCTCTGGCTGCTGACGTATCTCCTCAACTACGGCCACGCGAGGCACGCAGTCATCCTCCTCTATTTGTTTCGGGGTCTGCGGTGCGCCCATCCGAAGATGGCGTTGACGCCACCACAGCACCCACGAGCTGATGTTATCACGAATTTTGGAGAAGACCGACGCGTCGTCGACCTCTAAACTCGCGGACGGCAGGGTGTAGACTCTCCCTGCTGCTGAATAAATTACTTTCAAGCCCCGTGGCTTCTTACGACTAACTTAACACGCTAGTAGTGGAAGGCTGAGGCGGCAGTGAAAGCTTGGTTTAGCAATGGCGCTGATTTCAAAACAGCAATTGCGACCTTCGAGGTTCGCTCGAAGCTCGACGTTGGGTTCGGGTCTCCCCATCAGTCTTACTCTCTTTACATCACAAAGTCCACCTAAGCGAAAGCACTACTTAAACCTATTACTTAAAATTATCTGGCAGGATGAATGGCAGTAAAGTTGATGATCACGTGTCTACATTTTATTAAGTGTCGCCGGTCGGATGGTCGAATGTCGCATCGGCGTCGCGTCGGTTTGAGGTGTTCACGGTGAGAGACATGACGTGCGCGCGTATGGTCAGCGGTGGAGCAAGCGTGCCGCGCGAGCAGTGGCCGTCGCACTCAACAGATGTCGGAGTAAATAGCGTTACGTAACAAGGGCGTACCGAGCGCGGGCGTGGATGCGCAACGGTGGCAGACGCGCGAATGTCGCGGAGGCTTTGCTTGCCTCGTATGGAGCCCTGTCCCCCGCCCGCCCTACGTCCGCCTCTGGCGCCCGCCCTGATAACACCAGGCACACTTGTGCCGTACCCAACTGTACCTGTGACGAGGACGGCTTGCATCTATTGTCCTCACTGTTATCGTTTCATCTTTGACTCCTTTACAACATGGAGCTTAATTTTGACTTAATCGTTTAATACATGGCCAATTAAGGCGGGTTTAAGCATTCATTTTTTTGCTGAAGTTATAAAATACACAAATTACCTTTAAATTTTTAGAAACCTGCTTTAACATTAGCGGGCTACTTTTAAATTTGATATCCGAAAAATATTGTCAGTTGTACAAACTTTGACAGTTAGGTATAAAAATATTTTAAAAGTTCGAAAATGAAATTATTTTTGTATACATTCATAAATAATTAATAAATATTATAAAATTATCCTTCATATAAAAAAGAATTAAAGTAGACTAAAAAATTCAAATAATATTGAAATTACGATAAGATTATTGAGTTCGTAACCCTTCTTTGTGACCTTGAACCATTTACCTGCTTGTGGGGCAAAAGCTTTTAGCTAATGTGTTATTAAGCTTGACTATATCTTGTTAATTACTCCCAGCAGAGAATCATATTACTTTGACCATAAAATGAACAAATAATGCAGCATTCACTTTGACTTATCTGCTATATAATAACTTTTAACAATAAAAGCTTGTCACTCTCTTTCAGTTTTCCAGTGCTTTTGACAAGAGCAAAAGCTTAAAAGTTAACGAGGAGTCATTATTAAATTATATTTTTTAGTTGTAAATTAAATTAAAATTTATTCTTAATATTTTACAATAATTTAAGGAATTTAATTGGCTCTTTTATAAAAAATTACACATTTCTGATTTTAAAATGAGTTGGAAGTATAGTAGTAGTAGGAATAGTGCTATTTTACATTGACCATATTAAAACTGGAATTGATATAAATGCCTGTACAGCCCATGACTATTTTTTCTACCTGCCTACTACTTACTATTAATTTCTCTAGAAAATTATAAGAAAGGTACTCATTAAAAGTTTCTTTATAAATTATAAATTACTCAAACACTATGCTTTACACTTTGTAAAATTATCGAAAAGTTATCGCGCTTAGTTTTTTTTTTTTTTTGTTTAATTTAACATGACGTAACAAAATCTATGTTATACTTAATACTAAAATATTGATAGGCTTTACATTTTCGCAAATAATACAAAAAAAAAACATTGTGTGTACTTATGTACGCACGTAAGAAGTTATATTTCTGTGGCGTACCAGAACAAAATTAGCTAAAGATTTCATCCCGTACGTCACAACTCTCTGTTTGTAAAAGGAATGCAGCTAACTTCACCATGTCGTTTTCAGCTAACTTCATCATGCCGCTTTTTGGCTGTCGGTGTGCGCGCGCATCGTAAAAATTTTACCCTCATATTTTTTCCAAACGTGCCAAAAGAAGTTTGACTTCAATAAAAAGTATAAAAATCGATAGTATCAAAAAAAATGTTATGTCAGACTATTCTAGTACGGCACGTACGGTAATGTGTCGAATGTACATATTATGCACAGTTGAAAAAACGTCAAGGCCATTTGGCAGTGTATTAGCCTTAACATGATTTATATCAAAGTCTTTTTTAAACGCCTGGTAGTGAGCCGTTATTTTTTCAGTGACCACAACTATCTTTTTTTCTAATTAGTGTTAAATGTTACACACTCAATTTTTAATATTTGCTTAAAAATTTCACTCGTTGTAGTTGGCATGTTTCCAGGACGGATGATTGCGTATGCCGACCTGTCGATGTTCATTTGTGTCGAATTCATGCTGACTTTTATATATTGTCTGTGATATTTTGATATATCTTCTCATCTTGGCTTTATATCTAAAAATGGAACAAGTTACTTGGACCAAAAATCTACTATAACTTAACCAGTAATTAAGCGCTAACAGTTGAGTTATTAATCGTGCTTTATTTACTAGCTCGTACTAGCTCTGGGCAAGTCGCCTGGCTTCGTCTAGGCATACAGTAACACGGTGATAAGCCTCATTACCCGTTTATATCGGGAGTTATCTCCTGCGCTACATATCTTAGGTAGTTGTTACTATATTGCCAGAAGCTTTTACGAATGAAAGACACTATAACTTATAATAAACTTTACATAATATACTTAGAACAAAACTGTTTTAATTATATTATGTTAAATGTTCATAGAATAAAGTAATAAATCAAAGAAGTAGACAGCAATTTCCCAATTACACAACTTGGCGGTTCTATGTATAGGCTTAGGTAAAGCGAACGCTACGTCTGCCGCCCCTCTGTTTTGATCGCTCCGGGCGGTCAGTCTCTACGTCTCTAAAAGCTAAATAAAATACAGTTTATACTTTTACAAGATTTATTATTTATGACTAAGCGTAATAAACTTTTAAAATTATACCTATAATCGTATCGCGATTATTGGACTTAACCACACTTACTTATAATACGGGTTGTTATGCGACCCTACTTAATTTGATTAAATTTTTATTTATAGCATAAGTCTTCACAATCTCACTTAATTATATAATTATACTAGCGACTCACCCTCGTTCCGCTCGGGTTCATCGCTGGGGCGGACCACCCTTATCATTTAGGAGTATGAAAATTAGTTTACATCCTATTCTCAGACCTACTGAATATCCACACAATTTTTCATAAGAATCAGTCAAGCCGTTTCGGAGGAGTTTTGTTACAAACACTGTGACACAAGAATTTTATATATTAGAGATATTTCACTAGACCACCGAGGCGTTCTGTACGGCAGCAGATCTGGGGGTCCTCGGTTCGAGCCCCAGGTCGAGCCAAGTTTATTTATTGAGTTTCCTGTCAAGGAATCAGCAGTAAGAGCCAGAACTTGGGAAGTTTGGGTCCTGCGCCTGAATCTCTCACCGGTGGTGTCGAATTGTCGTCCAACCGGAGTTTGAGATTGACATACACTTGTGTTTATGCTATATGCACTATAATAAATCCTGCGCAAGTGACTAGTCTTAGCGAGATTGGTCGTCGCGACTGAGTACGTCCAAACGACACATTCTATATCTTAAGCATTTATTCACAACACAAATCGGGTCCATCTTTCAAAGCGGTGACTATCATCACCATATCGACTAGTTATCGTTATATCTTTTTGAAGGTATCCTTATTCCTTAGTATTTTGCTAGGAAAATTTTATTTGTAAAATTTCATTTATAAAATATATATAAGGTATTCTTAATAAATATTATAATTTAAATACAACTAATACTTATCCATAATCATTATTCTATATTTTTATGTATCATACTAGCGGCTCGCCCTCGCTTCGCTCGGGTTCGCCTCTATACTTACAAAAACAGATTTATCCCACGCACCTTACCCGCCCCACGCAAATTACCCACTGTACGCTCTTTACCCGCCGTACGCACATTACGCGCTATGCGCACACTACGCGTTTTACCCACCCTAGGCATTTTGACCTCCCTACACACTTAACCCGCCCTGCAAGCATTGGCCACCCTAAGCACATTACCCATCCTACCCGCTTTACCCGCCCTATGCACTTTACTCGCCTTACACACTTTTACTGGCCTGTGCACTTTGACCGCCCTATGCACTTTTACTGTCCTATGCACATTGAACGCCCTATGCAAATTAGCCAACCTATGCACATTACCCGTCCTATGCACTACGACCGCACTACGCACATTAACCGCCCTACGCATATTAGCCGCCCTACGCACTTTAAACGCACTAAGCGCATTGACCGACCCATGCACTTGACCCCCCACCATCCACCTCCCTACGCACTTTAACCCCCCTCAACATTTAACCTGCACTACGCACTTTACCCGCCCTTCGCGCTTTACCCGCCATACGCACATTACCCGACCTACGCACTTTACTTACTATACGCACTTTACCTACTATACGCACTTTAACCGCCATACGCACTTTACCCGCCCTACGCACCTACCAGGAGTATATATAATCTCACCGGCTCACCCTCGCTTCGCTCGGGTTCGCCTCTATACTTACAAAACGACTCTCGCCTCTCGACAAAACAAAAACAAATCTATCCCACGGGAACTGTACATTTTTCCGGAATAAAAAATAGCATACTTGTTATTATGATGTATGAACTATATTATAGTAAAATTTCATTAAAATCCAATCAGTAGATTTTGTGTACTAAGCTGTATAAGTTACTATATTTTTTAACTATCCCATGGGAACTCTTTAATTTTCCGGGATGGAAAGCATCTAAAATGTTGACCGGGGATATAAGGTACTACCATACGAAATTTTATTTAAATCAGTCTAGCAGTCTCGGATATTAGCCCGTACAAACAGACAAACAGACATAGAAACAAAAATTAAAAAAAAAATGGATTTGCTCTATTACTCTTCTTACATCCCCCTAACTCGGTTTTTAGCATTTTTTTTCTATGTACAGACATTCGACCTCTACAATTTTATTATAGTATAGAAGAAGAAGATAGATAGATATCTAGTTTACTAAACAGCTCAAACTGAAATCTTTGGCAAATATCACAATTAAATTAAAACAAATCAATAATTAAATAAGGCATATTAGGTATATTATAATCATATATTTATAAAATATCATATACAGAAACAATATAATATTATATATTTGTCAGACAATAACAACGGTTACCATGGCAACATGGCAATGTATTCTATCTCGTTATCTCGCCGGCTTAATCCTATATATTTATGTGTTTGTCTCTTTTTAGTGTCGCATTTTCGTTTTGTCGAGTTTCAAATCACAACGATTCTAAAGAAGTTTCATTTCAAAAGTGGGTAAGATTTTAACAGTAGTTTATGTAAGTCTTGAATAGAATGTAGTAGTAAACTCATTTTCGAGATTAATTGAGGCAACAAGAAGTTTTTCACAAGTTCTGACATCGAGAAATGAGCTTGTTACCCAATTATTCTGCTCTCCACAAATATTTTATAACATTTAAGAGAGATATATTAAATTAAATACTATACCTACTTACAACAACATTTTAATAATTTATGTTATAAAGCTTGTTACTAAATGAAACATGTAACTAACATAAGTAATTTTCTTCATAAAATTAACACTCCAGTTGTAAGTTTTATTAAAAAACGGGGGAATATATTAACTTACCTTTGTTTTATATAGCTTTCCACACAGGCAGTACCCTAGTTTCTCATTTCTGGCGGAAAGAATTTTGAAAAGTGATGTGTTGAATATTTTAGAACAGAAAGATTTTGCTGATAGTAGAGTCTATACAACATATAATACCTACTGTTGTCCAATAGAAAATATGTTCAATAGCTATTCTGGCGCAACACTAGATTATTCATTTCATATATTCTAGTCCTTAAATGTTGAAATAATAACCAAATGTGATATAACAAATTGTGTCCAAACATCAATATTGAGACAAAAATTAAACATTGCCTGCCTAAAGATGTTTGCACTTAATTTGTTAACATTATTTCTTCAATGACTCTTGCTCAAACCTCTATGATACCAAATAATTATACTATCATCGGATTTCCGATTCCGACTTAAGCTGCTAGCAAAGATTCAAGTTATTATGGTACTTGAAATTAACACATTTTTATTTTCCCATCTGTGCACCTAAAATTTCATAGTATTTCTTGATTTTCTCGAAGATCGGTATCTTCGGTGATAGAATACAATTTAAACTAGCAATTAGATCGGTCAGCATATATAAAAATATTTTATATCTATACAGATAAATAAAATTAAAGTGTCTGTTTATAATGTTAAAACTTTTTAAAAAAAAATAAAAACCGACTTCCTGGCACTGAAAAGTAAAAAATAACTAAACAGAGGTTTTCATTTAAAATAGATACCTAATCAGATATTTTCGAAGTCGGTGTGCTTTGATTTGTATTGGCTGGCACCGACTTCGAAAATATCTGATTAGGTATCTATTTTAAATGAAAACCTCTGTTTAGTTATTTTTTACTTTTCAGTGCCAGGAAGTCGGTTTTTATTTTTTTTTAAAAAGTTTTTATTTTTCCATTTTTAGTGTAGACGTAATAAGCAAGTAATTTGTAAGAAGAAAGATTTTTTATAAAAACATAATATTCGATTAAGCCATTTATTTAAAAACCGCTTGACCGATTTCGATAAAATTTATATGGGACCACCGGGGAAGAATACTCTTTGAAACAAAAAAAAAATTTTCCAAATCGGTTTAGCCGTCTTCGAGAAATCCGTGAACATACATAAAAAAAAAAGATTCCGACGAATTGAGAACCTCCTCCTTTTTGGAAGTCGGTTAAAAATAACAGCTTTTCACTAAATGCTTATGGTATTATATGCGGTAAAAGCACAATTTTTTAAATTTTTGTCTGTCTGTTTGTTTCGGCTAATCTCCGAAATGGCTGGGCCGATTTTGACGGAACTTTCACTGGCAGGTAGTTCATGTTATAAAGAGTGACTTAGGCTACTTTTATTTCAGTAAAAGAATTAAGAGTTACGCTCAAAAAATATAAAATGTACCTAGGGACGAACCCGAGCGAAGCTAGTGCGATTCGCTAGTTAAATAATAAATAAACATAGCACAAGTACCAAAACATACAATAACAATAATAATCATTACATATTATAAGTCCTTCTTTTATTAAAATAAATGTAATTAATGTTAAATGTATAACTATTTTGTATATCTAAGCCCAATTCAAACCATTGGTCTAAAGTCTAAGTTTTTAATAGTTTTTCTATAATTTCCTTCTGACTGATTTGGGCTACGGCAATCAATCTCACTGAGACTAACCAGATGCGCAACAGATATTATAGTACACAAGTGTGGTCCCTATTCTTTTCACTCTCACTCTTCGACGATTCTCTGAGGCACGGAGGTAAAACACCCACAATATCCCAAATCCGGGGTGTTACTGGGACTTCTTTAACAGAAAGATTCAATAACTAAACTTTGGTTCGCTCGGGACTCGAATCCAAGACCTTCGAATGTGCAGCCATACATGTTAGCCAATAGACCATAGAGGCATTAAGAAAAGCGTTTATTTTTAAACTTACTTGAACTGGAAACGAATTTTAGAGCTACTATCAGTCCATCCCTATTACCTCGTTCTAAGACTAAATTGTAATAGGAACCAACCCATTGAGGGATCTAGATTAGTTCATTTTCATGCTCAATCGGTCAGATCAATCCATTTTCATGCTCAGACTGGCGTCCGACGATCTATCTTGATGTATTTATTTTGTAATAATTCAATAGCAAATACTTTTATATAAAATTAAAGTTCTTTATAGGTACAATATTCTTTCTGCTTGCAATATTCTTTCTGCTTATCAAAAACTCGCAGTTCAGAACAACAGTATCACTTCAGCCCTGAGAAAAAGTACTGAAACAAATTAAAAGGAAATAAAAACTTTTTAACTCGTCCAAAATTTTCAAACTTTATTTAACTCAGAAATAGCCTGGCGGTGATCATATCATTCTCAAGGTGTATTATCCATACTTTCATATCCATACTTAATATTTTAAATGTGAAAGTTTGTTTGTTTGTTTGTCCTCCTTTCATGTCGAAACAGAGTGACGAATTGGCGCGATTTTTTGTGTGGAGATAGTTGGGGGACTGGAGAGTGACAAAGGCTACTTGTTAATGCGGGAGATTATCTCATTCCCACGGGAAAATACGTTTTATTCCAACCCACACAACACAACGTTATAAAACAACACATATCATACCTATTCAATGAACATATAAAATATAGTCTATCTAACCTATAGGTACTAACCGTTAAAACGTACCTATAAAATTATACTACCTACTATACCTACTCTCCTATAAAATTATTTATAGTATAATAGCTATTAACTTAAATCCAATATCGCTATTATAATAACATGCGATAAATTAAGACCAATTTATCTCAAAATTGGAGGTACCTATTTATATGCGCAATTTATTGGTAAGTACTTATTTTTAAGTTATTTGTCTTAATATATGTAACTAACTTATTTCTGTCAGAATGTGTGAATAAAAATATTTAAGTCAGCCCTCAATTTTGAATGTAATGTACGGAAAAGCATAAAATCAGGAATCAGATTTTCATTTGATATTTTTCGGCTGCAGCTTTACTCGTGTGAAATTCGTTTGACAGTATAAAAGCTTTTCCCAAACGAACTATTTTAAGTGCATTTTACTTCTAGCTTGCATCTCTGACATCATATTATAATTTTACATGTTCTTGTTAAAATAATTAAACCTACGTAATTAAGAGATATTTGTATATGAACTTACGTATGTATGTAACTACGTAGGTCGTAGCGCTTGACACTCTGTTCTCTTTAATTACCCTGCAAAAATATAGAGCTAAGTTATGTATTTATTATATACTAGCGACTCACCCTCGCTTCGCTTCGGGTTCGTTCCGAGACAAAAACAAATCTTTCCCACGGGAACCGTACATTTTTCCTGGATGATATATAGCCTATAGCCTTCCTCAGTTAACGGGCTATCTAATGCAAAAAGAATTTTTCAAATCGGATTAGTAGTTGCTATATTAGCGCGTTCGACCAAACAAACAAACGAACTCTTCAGCTTTTGTATATTAATATTAGTATAGATTTGCCAATCGTTGCAATATAATTAAATATGTAGAGTGTTGTTTTTATAAAATTAATTAAAGATAAAATAAACTTTATTTTACAATATGAACTTAATTATCTTGGCGTAAATTAGTTTTTGGTTTTTGTTTTTGTATAAAAATGAGCATTGATAATCTAGATGAATTTTTTATGACTAACTAGCAGAACCCGCGGCTTCGCCCGCGATCAAATTACGGAAAAAATAAACTTTTTCGCTACACATACTTATTATTTGCAAAAATAAGTTTGTATAAGATTTCGTGTCCTTAAAGATATAAAGAACACAAATTTAATTTTAGCGATCGTAATTCAAAATATCCAGTATCTTTAAAGATGTTGAACGTAGATAACACATTCTGTAAATAAATGTTCATCTTAGGTATTTAGTACGCTCCACTACCTGTATTTTTTACTCGACTGCCTCGGTGGTGTAGTGGCTAGCATGTACGGCTGCACACCCAGAGGTCCTGGGTTCGAGTCCCGGGTCGGGCCAAGTTTGGTTATTGAGTCTTTCTGTATAGTAAGCCTCAGTAACAGCCCGGAGTTGGGAAGTTGGCGGTGTTTCACCCCCGTGCCTCGGAGAGCACGTAAAGCCGTCGGTCCTGCGCCTTAACTCTCACCGGTCGTGTCGAGTAGTCGTCCCACCGGAGTATGAGAGTGACAGGAATAGAGAGTGCACTTGTGTCTGCGCGTACATTTGTGCACTATAATATCTCCTGTGCAGTTGGCTAGTCTCAATGAGATTGGCCGCCGTGGCCGGAATCGGTCAGGAGGACATTATTATTTTTTACTCATTTTTCTACTCCATCTTCCCAAAGTTAGAGAAAGAGAGTACAATAATACAATCGTATACAATGTTTACGACTTTAGAATCATGTAACATGACTAATATGGTTTTTTTTAACTAACATACTGAAAGGCTGACATCTACGTTATTTTTAAAGACCCAATGCTATTTACACCTGAAGCTTACAGTCTCCCTCCTTCTCCTTCTTTTTTAAGTTACATATATAAAGTGCCATTCTTATTTTGCAGTAGCGTTTTGCCCGCGGCTACGATCGTGTGGACTGAAAAATTTATACAGTTTTAATTTCCATTGAATTTATATGTTGTCATATCGAATTTTTAATGTTATGTCTAGAGTTAAACTCTAGGTTCACTTAACTTAGCCTACTCTAAAAAACCCAACCTCAAATATACCACACTGATGGATGTTCTGTCTACTTCTGAGTTCTGCTAAAATGTCCCCGTGAGGAGCTATCCTCTTTTAAGTCTACGCCTGCTATTTATAACGACTGGCCCTGAGATAAATTAATTTCCATTGTGAAGCAAACTTTAAGGAGGAATTACAATAGATTAAATTCAAAGGTGTAGTCAGAAATTATCAGTTGTATTCGAGGTATAAATTCTGATTCCCCCGAGCACATCCAGCAAACACAGTGGCCAATATGATGTTTAATGAATTTCTTACAGTCTAATCCCGTTACATAGCTTAGGTGACTTTTTCATTACATTTCAACCTACCAACCTTCAGAAAGAGGATATAGATAGCAGGATACTCTCTAGTTAGGTTCTCTCTCTCGCACTCTAGGTTTATTATAGTTGTCACTGCTGTGGCCAGCCGAGAAGTTATACATAATTTTCCTTTGGGTTTGGAATAATCTCCATTCTCAACTTTATATCCACACAATAAGTGTGCGCTTACAGAGAACTTGACTTATGTTTAAATATATTCAACAACTCCAACTTCACCTCCCAGTTTTACCCACTTAGGGGTTGAATTTAAAAAAAAATCTAAAATTCATGTTTATTTAATTGTATTGAAGAGCATTACATTAATACCCAAGTAAATTTGATTATAAAAATTTTTTTCCTCATATAAACAGCACAACCCTCTTTTACGGGATGAATTTCGAAAAAAAATGACATTTTTATTATTTTATTTTTCATTTCAAAGGTAAATACCACTTTCGGTGCATCAATTACAGAATTTAATACAAAAATTTCATCCCCCATTTAACCCACTTATGGAATGAATTTTGAAAAGTGCTAAAACATATGTTTTATTTAATTATATTGAAGAGCATTAATACCAAGTTTCAATTAAATCTGGTCATAAATAATTGTTTGCCCATATAAACTTTATCACCCCTTTTTACCCTTTTATAGGATGAATTTCGAAAAAAATCGAATACATATATTTCTTATTTTTCATCTTAAAGCTATTTAGCTTTAAGGTTTAAAGCTATTAACCACTTTTCGTGCATTTCGCGTTAAGAATAACAGAGTTTCATACAATCTTTTATCCCCTATTTTACCCACTTAGAGGATGAATTTAGAAAAACCCTTTCTTAGCGGATGCCTATATTGTATAAGGAATATGTCCTCTAAATTTCACGTTTCTACGACCAGCGGCTTAGGCTGTGCGTTGATCGATCAGTCAGTCTGTCAGGACAAAGCATTTTATGTATAACTAGCAGAACCCGCGGCTTCGCCCGTGAACAAACTACGAAAAAAATAAACTTTTTCGCAATACATACTTTATTATTTGCAAAAATATATATAAGATGTTAAGGGCACATTCTGTAAATAAACAGTAAGTGTGCACTTACGGAGGACTTGAGTCATGTTACTCTATTTAAATATATTCAACAACTCAAACTTCACCGCCCACTTTTACCCACTTAGGGGCTGAATTTAAAAAAAAATCTACAATACATGTTTATTTAATTGTATTGAAGAGCATTAATACCAAGTTTCAAGTAATTCTGATCATAAACAATTTTTTCCTCATATAAATAACACAACCCCCTTTTATCCTTTTAAGGGATGAATTTTGAAAAAAAATGAATTTTGTATTGTTTTAGTTTTCATTTTAAAGGTAAATACCATTTTCCGTACATCACTTACAGAGTTTCATACAAACTTTCATCTCCTATTTGACAGCCTTATGGGATGAATTTCAAAAAAATCTAAAATACTGGCACCGACTTCGAAAATATCTGATTAGGTATCTATTCTAAATGAAAACCCCCGTTAGGTTATTTTTTACTTTTCTGTGCCTGGAAGTCGGTTTTTTTTTTTTTTTTAAGATTTTATTAATATCTTATTTTAACATTTGCATGTGCTGTTTATCATTGTAAGTTGTTGGTTATGATACAATATCCAATACATACTCGTATGTATTTATACCAACTTAAATAAACCGATAAATAAACACGTTGGGATTGTTGGTTTCAGACAAGATCAATACAAGCCTTAAATGAAGATAAACAGTCTTGGTTTTGTCATAACAAGGATTTATATATGTAGGTACAGGTCTTCATCTAGATGCCCATATTAAATTCTTTTATAGTAGTATCTTCTTCAATATATTTTTTCAATATGGAATCAATTTAACTGTTACTTACTGTACCAGTTGTACATTTTATAACACAATGTTACATGAACTGTCAATCTCAATCTTTTCCATTTTAGCTCTATTTTATACGCATGCATTAAAGTATTCGTTAGAGCACAATTAATTGAAATGTACGTGTGTGTGCGTCTACGCGAACGTGCGTGTGTGTGTGTGCGTGCGTGCGTGGGTGTGAGAGTTGTTGTTACCTAAAATATATGGTTAAAACACTCATTTCATTTAATTCACGCCAAATATATTTTGTATGAAAATTAAGATATTTAATTATTATAGTGGTTTCCTTTTCTTTAATGGATTTATCAAGTAGTAAGTTTTATATCGTCTTTTATCATTTTTTTTTTACTTCACCCTACTTTGAGTTTTATGATCACTGTAATATATGTACATATGTACCTCTATGGCATACAGTGTCGCAACACTTAATGCGTATTATACACACTGTATACCATAGAGGTAATGTATAATTTCATTGTCAAATTGTTCTAGCATCAAATATACTTACTTTATACTAAAAAGTTTCATCTTCTTCAGAAGTATCTTAAAAGTGGCTAATAAATGGAAAAAATCAGTAACAAATGATATATTTCAACTTTACAACTGAATTTTCACCGTCAAATTTATATTGGACCACCAAAATAAGCACAAATTTTCCAAAATAGACGAAGAAATCTCGTAACATAAAACAAAAACACATAAGTGCGTGTAAAATATTATTATGACTAAGTCAATAAATGTGTACTGTACAGTGTACACACTGTACATCATAGAGGTAGGTTTATGATTATATCAATTGCCGTCGTTACTTTTCATAAATGTATAATCAATTTTAACAATGGAAAAGTATATCAAGAAAACAAGAAGTAATCATCGTGAGATTATTTTCTTCTTTTTAGAGCATTTAAATAAATAAGAACTTGTTTTTAAAAATGTTTTTTTTTTTTTCTTTTAATTTATTTTTTATTTTATTCGTATTCTTCTAAACAAACCTTTCATTTGATATCCATATCATGGGGGTGCATAAAAATCTTACGGAGTCCCCCATATTGGATTTAGAATGACATCACTCAGATAACCATGCATTGTCATCCAACTAAACGTGTATCAAAATTTCAGCTCAATCGGTTGAGAATAACTGTTTTAAAATTCAGTTGCAAGATTTCAGCCAAACTAACATACTAATGCGGCAAGTTAAATAAAAGCGTGTAAAATAATAAATTTACTTATTTTATAGTTTACTAGCGACTCACGCTCGCTTCGCTCGCGTTCGCCCCTAGCTACGTCTTCACGGTTAGCTATGTTTATACATAAATAGTAGCATGCTACTCCTAAGATATTCATTTAGATTATATAGCGATTTACCCTCGCTTTGCTCGGGTGCGTACGCCGTACGCGGATTTTGTTCACAATTTCATGGGTTTTAATTTTTTTTCACGGAACCCTGATTATTTTTCTAAAATAAAAGTCTAAGTTACTCCTTATAATATCAGCTATCTGCCAGTGAAAGTCCCGTCAAAATCGGTTCAGCCGTTTCGGAGATTAGCCGGAACAGACAGACAGACAAACAGACAGACAGATAGACAAAAATGGTAAAAAATGATGTTTTGGTATATGTACCGTGTATACATCCGTATGCATTTAGTAAAAAGCGGTTATTTTAATATTACAAACAGACACTCCAATTTTATTTATCTGTATAGATAAACCAAAAAAAGTCATCTTCTTCTGGATTATCTTAAATTTGTAAATTTAAGGATAAAAAACAGGCCTAAAGAAAGACTTTAAAACACTAAATTTTTGCCTTCTACATATATTGGACCACGAAAACCATAAAAAATCGTTTTATAATAGACGAAGATATCACATAACATAACACAATAACATATACATGCGTTTCTCTTTTATTGAAGTTGGTAAAACGTTATTTTTAAGAATAATATGTACATCATGTATTTGAAAAATATACATAGATGTTCTTCAGTTGACTGCTAATTTCATTATGACATACTCGTAATATATGTATATATGTAAGTATTATACGTCTATAACATAAAATTTGCACATAAAATGTGCTCATGTTAAACTATATCTCACAGAAGTATGCTTATGATAAGAATAACACCATTATAAACGAGTATAAATATAATTTAATAATATCAATGAATCTGAATTTAAACAACCAAATGGATCAAATATATGAATAATTTATTCTTATAGAGAAAATAATTAATCGCATGTACAGTAATAGTATAAACAGTATTAACATTAAAATAATCTTATATTTATTCATTTTACATACTAAGAGAAAACACACCGCCTTATGTTATATTTTTAAACTAACGTAGTAGTAGCTTATATGGTCTTACTCTTTGTCATAGTGTATTTGTATAAATTTCATCCAATTACGTCGGACTGTTTCAGCTCGAAGCAGTAATAAACATTCATACTCACATATACTATATACGAATACATACAATTTTTCCTTTATGAACATCATCATCGAACAGAAAGACAACTCAGTTTAATCATAGCTTTCTATCTGGACATAAGAACAACTTTACATAAGAAACCCTAAGATCTTCACGACTACACTACACGATAGCTGTAGTCATTTATCTTTAGAGTTAATTTGCATGTAATTACAATTCCACGTGCCTTAGTTAAAGGCGTATTTTAATTAAACAATCGATTCGTAGCATTGGCTTTCTAAACTAATATTTCGTATTAAAGGCTGCGTGTTTGAAACATCAAAGTAGAGAATCGAGTTATTTAAAGAAGCGGAGAAAAAGAGCGTGAACTTACATAAAGTATAAAATATTGTCACGTAGTGGAAAGTGTGTAACGTCTTTACATTAAAAAAAATCATAGAATGGCACGTCTGCAATTTGTTTCATATATCCCAAGGAAGTTGTCAACATATGACAATTAACGATAAGAACAGTTAATCGTAATTTGCGTTTAACAAACCAAACATTGATGATCGGTGAGTGGATGAGTGACGATATTAAAGAATTTTGATCTGCAATAGCTCTTAAACTACAGCTTCAAATTGAATGTAATTTTGATCCATACCTAGTTATATTAAGTTCTATTAGTCACTGAAAATACAGGCTCCTAGCTTTATCCATAACGACGTGACATGGGGGTGGAAAATGCCCTGAATCGCTTCGAGAAAAGGATGGTACTGCCGTGCCCTTTTTTTCTCGACTTGGCACTGCTGTGCCCCCAGATGAAAAATTAAACACTGAATGCTCTGGGATAATTAAGTTAATAACAAATAAAAAATAACTATATAGGTAAATCATATTTTATTAATATATTTTTTTTACTATATAATATAAATAAAAGTTAAAAAAGCCGAGGAGAAGAGAGCCATCGCTTCTCGTTTCAGCGCAAAGGTAGAGTCACACGCACTCGCACATACAAATCACACCAATACAAAAGAAAACGTTTTCTTTTTTCACAATTGCATATTGAATTCACAAACAACAAACAAGAAAATAAGTAAAATGAAAAAAATATTCATTCCGGATCCTAGCGCTGCACCAAAACATCCTATTGGAATATTTGCAAGCAAATATTATTGTAGCATAGTAACCCGTTATTGATTCATTTAGTAATAAAAACATAAAACTACGGTTGCAACGTTTTAGTTCTCTGTTCTAAAATGTTAATGCTTCACAAAATATTTCAATTCTGTTTTAAATACATTTTAAAAACATTATGTTGAAATGAATTTTAAATAGTATTACTTCATTGTATTCATTTAAAATATCATATTATCGTTATTTATCATCTGAAAAAATTTTAACTGAATTTCTCACTACCTTAGGCTAAGTAAGCATCGAATGCAACAAATGTTTCGACTGAAGCACCCCTTTATCTTCAGCTTCTAACGACGTTATATACCTCGTCTGTACTCTGTACTTAAGGTAGCAGTCTTCTGCATGTACTATGTTATATTATAGAAATTTCATTTTGCTTAAAGACTTATGGGAAAATGTAAAATAGTATGTGGATTACTTAGTCTGCCATAACGTCTTTTATGGTTAAAACTGGATATCTCTACATTAGCTTTACGATGCCTATTATATGCCTGCATGTTATGTACTTATGACGTACCACTAGGTCTCTAGACATTGTATTGGTATAAATCGCGAACTAGTTATGGCATAATAAATACCACCTGCGTAGCTTCATCATTTCAAATAAACGATTCAATTTAAACCTCACGCACAAACACAATACGTTAAGGAAAATGAAAAAAGCGCGTAAATTGCAAAGCTGGATTGGCTTTCACATACTGCATCGTTAGCTTTTGTTGCACAGATATATTGCATTGATATCAACGTTTATTATTAAACTAGCGACTCACCCTCGCTTCGCTTCGGATTCGTTCCTAGACAAAAAAACCTACCCCACGGGAACCGTACATTTTGCCGGGATAATATATAGCCTATAGCCTTACTCAGTTAAAGGGCTATCCGATACAAAAAAACTTTTTCAAATCGGATTAGTAGTTCCTGAGATTAGCGCGTTCAATCAAACAAACAAACAAACAAACAAACTCTTCAGCTTTATAATATTAGTATAGATTATACCTACACGTTTTTACTGTTATCAGAACAATTTGAAAATAAAGTACTTACTCAATTTATCCCAAGTTATATTAATAAGATAAGATAAACTAATATGTGCAAATGTTTATCAGTTTGTTGGTGTGTCATAATCTATACACATAATAATTACATATAATAAAATTGTAACTAAGCCGAATCTGTACATTAAATATTTTTTGAAAAATCTTATTGAAATAGTATTATAATTATTATCAATAAAGAGACCGTATCTATAGTTTTTAGAATTTTTGTCCGTCTGTCTGTCTGACTGTTACGCATCACGGAAAAACCAGTGGAGGGATTTTGATAAAATTTGGTATGATGATAGCTGTTTCAACATATAGGATACTTTTTACAGCGGAAAAATATCTTATCTCTGAGAAATCTATACTAAACGTTTATACGTAAGTAGAGACGAACCCGAGCGGAGCGAAACTGAGTCGCTAGTAATTAATTAATTTAATTTAATTTATAAGAAACTGTGAGGATTATTTTAAAAACAATACATTCGTACTCCAGTCAAATAAAATAAAAAAGTAACCTCGAAATAAAGAGTAATAAGTTTAAAACCAATCTAATAAAACTTAATTTCTGCAATTTATATGTTTAGGTTGATTTATAAGATTTTAATGCATCCAATCTGCCTCTACAATATTCGCGTTACATTGGCTATGTATACATAATGAAGGAACTAATTTACATCAACACAAGAAGCAATAATAAGGAAAGCTATTGTCTTACATTTAAACATATACATTAAATATGGATATTGTAGGAGAACAGGTTATATAGATTAATAATCATATTATAATCGCGTATTACCTAGGACATTCAGTGTGAATGTATCAATGCGATTAACGCTGGCACGGACGTTCATTTAAACTATTAAGGAGTCTGTCCACTACCCCGTCTCATACCATGACCGTGCTAGGAGCTTGTCAGGCAAAATCTTTGTATTGAAATGTATGAGACTCTGCCCACTAGACCGTTCCGTCACCGACCGGCACCGTCGCGTGCCGTGCACGGAGCGTTAACAATTGTCGGCGAGAATATTTTGCCGATGCCGATACGCTCCGTGCCTGACACGCGACGTTGCCGAACCGATGAGCATACGGGTTATAACCGCGTATGATGACCGTTATAACCGCGTATTATGACCGTTCTAAGCCCGTTACGTGTTGCCGCTTGTCTTGTAGAGATGGGTGATAATCGTTATTAAAGATGGGTTAGTACCGATATTTCTCAGCATTAGGTAATATTAAAATATTCGTCTGGCAATATTATAATATTGTAACTAATACTTCAATATTAGCGATATTTATCTCAGGCAAGTCACTCAGTATCGTATTCAGCGGCTGCCTCGCGCGAAAACACAGGTAATACTAAAACGGGAACCATACGGATATGACACGCGAATGATACGCGGTTAATACGCGGATGACACGCGGATGACACGCGGATGATACGCGGATGCTACGGGCACTATAACCTTTATGTACGGGCATGATACGCTGTTGATACGGTCTAATGGGTATAGTAGTCCGTGCCGTGCTCGTTTCCATGGCTGATACGTTCATAGCACGGTCATGGTATGAGACGGTGTAGTGGGCAGAGACCCTTAACCACAAATAAATTCAATAAACTACGGTCAAGTGGAGCATAGCTAAGGAAAATTCTAAGAATAATATGTTAAATATTGTAGTTGTATTTTACAAACAATTGACCATCGAAGAAAATTCAAAACTTTTAATGACATAGTATAGATACCTACTAGTATAGTATTATGTGACTTGTGGTATAGATATGCTCGTAGATAATACGAGTAATAAAAAGCACAAAATTACTTTAAACGAAATTATTTGTAGCTTGAATTTTTTTCTTGGATATATGCGACAATCAATGAATTTTAAATTATTCATTAAAACAGAAATATTGAAATCGATTCATTGCATGACAAACAAAAAATAACACTATTGGAATTGAGCTATTTCTGAGCCTTTTCGAAATCGGACAAAAAAATCTAAGTTTAATGGCATTCATAAAAATCAAGTTTACATGATTGAAAGGCAATTCAAAGCAAAAACTAATAAAAAAGAGAGCTGTCGAATACTCCATTACTATATTTTGAAAAAAATAAATTCAAACTGCACCTAACTATAATATGATATGCCGTCATTCACAATAGTATTTTTTTGATATTTTTCGACCTTTTTATTTTTCGATTATAATATATTATTAAGTATTTTTTATGTTTTGTATAAATACTAAAAATGTATCTATAATTAAATGAATCTGAAGGAATACTCATGATAATTAACAAAAGTAGTGGCAACCTGGTCAGAGTGCAACTTCGTCTTAACTTTTCCATTGTGTGAGTAATTCCTTTGTATTTGAAAAGATTTTAAAAACAAAAATGTCCGGGCAAAACACAGTCGACTATCTTGAATAATTTTTAGTTAAGATCTAAGGCGATGCGCAATACACTTGGTCTTACATCCATAAAACATATTACGTACTACGCAAAGGAAAATAAAAAAAAAACCTCTTTAATTTTACTTTATAGTCCCACTTTCCAGTAATGCCTTTCGATGTTGACGTCATGAAGCCGTAAACTGGGCTAAGGCCGGTACATTTACCTATAACTGAAGGCAATTGCTCTAGAAGTCTACATGCGAAATGTTTTACATATTGCTTTTAAACTCTACAACACGAATCGGTTTAAAAATTGAAATAATTTCACTATAATTATTTTTTTTTTTTGCGTTGTAATATACATAAGCTAAATTTTGCCAGAGAATAGCTATCAGAATACAAAATAAATATTTGTAAATGTCACCAAAATCCTCTCATCCACTAGTTAAAGACCCAAAAAAGTTGCTTGAACAGGCAGATATCAAAAAAATGTTATTGTTTGTTTGGACTGTTATGTGGAGCACAACAAAAATCCATATATATATATGGATTGAGAGACAGGAATCAACATGATTTCATAATTGCTTAAAAATTAAAGCTAAATGAGTGAGAAGTGACAAGTATCACTTCTCACTCACTTAGCTATATAGGGTACTTTATACCCTGGTACATTAAATTTTCGTTCAATAATTAATTAGTCCGTCTTAAATAAAATAGTATTTTCGGATTTTATCGCGGATTTATTTTGATTTTTGGTTCCCGATATCTTAAATGTTTTATAGTTATCATGATCAAGGGGGCAACTAAGATTTTAGACGTCACAAAGGTCATTATATATTTGTTAGAGATTACACCTACCCACAGAATTACACCATAATTTTCAAAAATACCAAAATGTACCAAAGTACCTTACAATATTTGTTCATTTTTAATTTTAAACAATGTTTATAATTTAAATAAGATTAATAATTGATTATTAAATATGTAATACTTATTTCATTATTTGTTTTAATCTATACCGATAAATAAAATTGGAGTGACTGTTTGTAATATGAAAATAACCGCTTTTTACTAAATGCATATGGATATACACACGGTACATATATCAAAACAACATTTTTTACAATTTTTGTCTGTCTGTCTGCCTGTTTGTTCCGGCTAATATCTGAAATGACTGAACCGATTTTGAGGGGACTTTCACTGGCAGATAGCTGATGTAATAAGGAATAACTTATGCTACTTTTATTTTAGAAAAAAAATGGGGTCCTACGAACGGGTCACCCTCGCTTCGGGTACGTCCCTAAACAAATCTATCCCACGGGAACCGTACATTTTTCCGGGATGATATATAGCCTATAGCCTTCCTCAGTTAACGGGCATCTAATGCAAAAAGAATTTTTCAAATCGGATTAGCAGTTCGTGAGATTAGCGCGTTCAACCAAACAAACAAATATTTTGCCTTTTGCCTTCATATTGCCTATAGTTAGGCTATCTAATGCAAAGATATTTTTTCCAATGGGATTAGTAGTTTCTGACATTAGCACGTCGGTTGACATTGATTGATTAATCGGTCGACCAGTCCATCGACCAGTCGGTAGACCAGTCGGTTTAAAAAATAGACCTTTTTTTATTCAAGTTATAATGCTGATTTTTGTCGTTGACTCCTTGCTCGAGACCCTGATAAAATTATTATCCTTTCAGGGGACGAATGTCGAATAATCCGAATGATAACACGTATTGCTTATTTTTTATCTTGTGTGTATACACGCGTTTGTTTAATTGAATTGAAGATCATTAATACCAAGTTTAATAGAAACTTTCATGCCCTATTTTACCCCCTTAAAGAATTAATTTTCATAAAAGAATGAAATGTAAACTTTTTTCCCTAACCAAGTCCACATATATCAATTTTTACTTTTCTTACGTCAAAAATGACGAAGGTTCATACAAACTTTCATCCCATATTTTAACCCTTTAGGGGATGAATTTCCAAAAATCCCTTCTTAGTGCACACTTACCTCATTTAAGGAACATTTGTGCAAAATTTCATGCTTCTAGACCCGCGGTTTCAATGATCAGATCAGTGAATGAATACTGATTCACTCACTGATCCAGTCAGTTTCTTACTTTATATATAGAGATTGGACAATATAGTAAAATGGATATAGTATGTTATCCTTAAGAGATAGACATAAGTCATAGTAGTATTTTGTGTAGACCTTTTTAAAGTGTACAATACTGTATATTATTACTGTATTATTTTGATTTATCTCGTAGGGTTCAGCCAGCGTTTGCAATGTAAGCGCAAGAAAATGAGTTTATTAAGGCGATTAGTGTCCCCGATGGCCTTGTGCGTCTGGGCGGAGCTTAACGCGGTGCCCCCGCGCACCCTGTACAAATACATCGAACAATCCACGTATTATGCACCCAGAACACCGATCAAAGAATACGCCACATAAGCACGCGGCATAGTTTACTGCCTACGAGCGATACAATCCGAACAGAGTCAGAGACGCAATGCTAGAATTATCGTACTATATAATATAATTATAATCCTACTAATAGTCTAAAATATTGTCTAAATTATTGAAACTGCAAAATATTTACGAATGATAATTTATTAGGGCTTCCAAGCCAACATACAAAAAATAGGTGTATGTATGTATGTTTGTCCACGCATTTCTCCGACACTAGTAATTGAACCGTGATCATTATTTTTTTATTTGCTTACAATTATTTCAACTTAGGGAATAGTACGGATTTTATCAAAATCGGTTCAGTCGTTTTTATCATATGGCCTAAAACGTGTAACTTAAACTGAAATAGTTTTAGTAATTACCACATATTAGAAAAACTATTTCTGTTTAGCTATTATATCATAACAGATATTCATATTTTAAAACAATGTCGGCTGGCACTGATTTTGAAAATATCTTATTAGGTATATATAGTGATAGACAAACCGCGTTCAGTTATTTATAACTTTTTAGTATTTTTTTAATCGGTATTTTTTTAATAAAATGAAATTCACAAAAATATAACATGAACATTTTTAAAAATCTGTAAACTTTAATTTCTTTACATAATCTTTGTTACAGTTGCGTTCTTAATTTTTACACTAAACTTGTTAAAATATTCTACAGTTTCCAAGCGCGTACTTCACCACACATTTATCTGTCTGCGAGCGATTATTCTTTGCACGCACACAAATAAAAATACTTGTCAAACATGCATAAATACAACGTAAAATAATAACATGGATAGAGGAAAAAGTGACACAGCCTTCCCGTCTGAGCGCCAGCGCGCGACTACAGCCCGCGCCCGCGCAGAGCACCTCTATAGCTTCGAGATTCGAAATTACCATTTTCAATTTTTAATATAGAAAAATAGTAATTGACTCACATAGGCGACGTTGGGTATAAAGTACAACAGATCATTTATTTTTTAGTCATTAAATGTTGCAAAAATTCGTAGCCGTTTAGGAACAGTAGGCAATTCAAGTCAAAAATATACCATTCCTTTAAAAAAAAAAATGAAGTAGATATTTAGGTACCACGAAAAAAAAATACTTCTCAAATATTGTTTAAGAGATGATGATTCATATATATTTTTTTCAAATATTTCGGTCAAGCCATAAACGAGAAGTAGGCTTTAGAAAGCACCTCTTTGACGGCACTAATCGCCTTAACGACATCACATTAGAAATCTTTAAAATTATCAGTATTTCTCTACTATATTATGCATATATTATACATATAAACTCTCCTCCTGTATCACTCTATCTATTAAAAAAACCGCATCAAATTCCGTTGCGTAGTTTTAAAGATCTAAGCATATACGATTAGAGGGACAGAAGGACAGCGGGAAGTGACTTTATTCGTATACTATATTCGTACTTAATCTATGTGTAATAGTAAAGAATTATAAATCTTAAGCGACAATAACAATATTATTGTTCTATGCAGAATAGAAAAACTTTACAAATTATCAGTTTTCATTTGGTTTGCAATTTAAAATTAAATTAAATTATTAATCGACACTATAGCCACATTTATAAAATAAAAATATTATTTTGAATTGCTGTTATTTTAATCTAAAATAATAGCAATTTAAATTAATATAAACCCAATAAGATAGTTTTATTCAAAATGTCAAATATTCTCGTAAATCTAAGTAATTATAATACTAAGTAATCTATATATACATAAAATGCTTTGTCCTGACTGACTGACTGATCGATCAACGCACAGCCAAAACCGCTGGTCGTAGAAACGTGAAATTTAGAGGACATATTCCTTATACAATGTAGGCATCCGCTAAGAAAGGATTTTTCAAAATTCATTCCCTAAGAGGGTAAAATAGGGGATTAAAGATTGTATGAAACTCTGTTATTCGTAACGCGAAATGCACGCAAAGTGGTATTTAGCTTTAAGGTAAACATTGAGAAATATGACGTGTATTACATTTTTTTCGAAATTGATCCCCCAAAAGGGTAAAAGGGGGTAATAAAGTTTGTATGGGCAAACGATTATTTATGATCAGAATAACTTGAAACTTGGTATTAGTGCTCTTCAATACAATTAAATAAATACGTATTTTAGCATTTTTTGGATTTCATCCCATAAGACTGTCAAATAGGGGATGTAAGTTTGTATGAAACTCTGTAATTGATGCACGGAAAATGGTATTTACCTTTAAAATGAAAACTAAAACAATACAAATATCATTTTTTTTCGAGATTCATCCCTTAAAAGGGTAAAAAGGGGTTGTACTGTTTATATGAGGAAAAAATTGTTTATGATCAGAATTACTTGAAAATTGGTATTAATACTCTTTAATACAATTAAACAAACATGTATTTTAGATTTCTTTTTTTAATTCAGCCCCTAAGTGGGTAAACTTTGAGTTGTTGAATATATTTAAATAGAGTAACATGGCTCAAGTTCTCTGTAAGTGCACATTTACTGTGTGGGATATAAAGTAGAGAACGGAAATTATACTGAATGCAAAGGAAGTTATGTATAACTTTTCGGCTGGCCACAGCAACGACAACTATAACAGACCTAGAGCGCGAGAGAGAGAACCTAGCTAGAGAGTATCCTGCTATCTATATCCACCTTCTGAAGGTTAGCACATCTGCAATAAAAAAATCGCCCAAGCTATGTTACTTGATTGGACTGTGAGTAATTCATTATACATTATAGAGGCAACTGTGTTTGCTGGATGTGCTTCGGGGGAATCAGAATTCATACCTCAAATATCACTGATAACTTCTGACTACGCCTTTGAATTTAATCTATTGTAATTCCTTTTTGAAGTTTGCTTTGAAATGACCATTTAATATATCTCAGGGCCAGTCGTTAAAAGTAGCAGGCGTAGACTTAAGAGATGATAGCTTCTCACAGGGACAGGGATCTTTTAAGATACTGGATATTTTGAGTAACGATAGTTAAAATTTAATTTGTTTTCCATATATCTTCAAGAAATAATAAAACTTACACGAACTTAATTCTGCAAGTAATAAAGTATGTATTGTTAAAGTATAGTTTGATCGCGGGCGAAACCGCGGGTTCTGCTAGTTATAATATAAATTATTCTGTCCATAAAGATTGTTAGTAACTCTGAACAAAGCAAGAATTTGTTGCTACTAGAATTTGAGAAATTTTAATTTGTTTAACTAAGTAGTAACGTGTAAGAAGTTTCCCGAAATCTGAAATTAAAAAATTAAAGTAAAATATAACATAATTAAAATAATAATTAAAAAAAATATATTGAAAAGTCTTGCGATGAATTGCTAAGTCCAATCTCATTTTGTTTCCAAAGTGTAAATTGGTTCGAGGCAAATATTAATATGGAAAAGTAAAAAAAATACTGACAGCAAAAAAAAAAATAGGTGCATGTAACCTTTAGGCGCGGTTGAAGTAAAACTTCTTTACCAAATATTGCAATTAAATTGAAACAAATCAATGATTAAATAAGGCACATTAGGTATATTACCATCAAATATTTATAGAATATCATAACATACGGAAAGAATATAATATTATATGTCATTTGTCAAACAATAACAACGGTTACCATGACAACAATTATTCATAATAGTTTTTATTTAATTTATGCATATTCTTCCAACCATAATAAAATATATATATATATATATATATATATATATATATATATATATATATATATATATATATATATATTACAAATAAATTTGACTCTCAATTCCAGACACACTTCCACTACACTCTTTCCAATGTTTTGACTTACCCTTCAGTCACTCCTAAAGAAGTTTTACTTTAAAAATATTGGGTACCGTAACTTTATAACTTATACATATATTTTTAAAACGCGCAACAGCTACAGCATTGATGTTAACTAATAAATTTAACTGTATTGCTAAACTTTCATCAAGTGTTTTAGACTACCATGCCAAATAAAAAGACATCCATACGAATAAAATTTCTTTTCTCAGTTTAGTCGGGTTATAAAATTATAACATTTTCTTCTAGACCTCAAAGTTTTCATAACTCTTAGATGACCTCTTAAATGCAATACACTTTTGACTACCATCTGGCGAACCATTGTGGAAGTAAGTTTAATTATTCAGCGACCCTACAATAGATGGCGCTAAAAGCTACATATAGGTCCACATAAAATACATAAGATGGTCTAGATGGCGTTATTAAAATTCCATCAATGGTAATAAGTTACATTTATACTGTTATTTAATCAAATGATAGTAGATGGCGCTATTAGGGAAAGAGAAGAAATTATGCATTGTAACAAAATTACTTATCCACCCTTTGCTAGATGGCGCTATACTGAATTTTGATTTAAAAACCAAATGAGAGTCAATAAAAACTAACTGTACACACTACATATAGTAAATAATATATGAAAATACGACTCATTCTGAAGGAGATGTTCTTGAATCTATATAAAATTATAAGATAACTCAGCCAATCTTTATTTATTGCACTAGTTTAGTTAAAAATATCTAATAGAACCAATACATAGCGCGATTGGCGTTGATATTTTCACCTCTACACAGATGGCGCTGTACAAATCTGTTTAGCTGCGACCAAAGTAATATGATAATTTACCGAAAGAGGAACCTAGAATAAAATAAAAAAAAGAATTAAATATATCTATCTTATTTATCTAATATATTTAAACGAGCAATTCTTGTACATTTATTTATTTATACCGGCGAACTCGAAACGTCTCTAACAAATTTGCAGAAATTTGGTATGTAGTCCAAGCGAAATGCAATTTGGGAACAAAATATTGAAAACCTGAAGTTTTATGATTTTAAAACGTTAGCAGGTATATAAGGAATAGAAATTTATAAAATGCCCCCGATGCCCAACCACCCCCGAGAAATGGGGGGACGCAAAGCGTTGAAAAATAGTTTTTTTCAATTTCCGGCTTACTGTGACGTTCTATCGAAAAATGTTTTCTACAAAAGTTGTAGGTCTAGTAAAAATCTACAACTTTTATTCATAACACTTTTTACAACAACCTCAAAGTTTTAGAGATATTTGCAAAAAACTCAGTTCTTAATTTTTTCTTGATTTTTTATTTTTAATTTATTGAAACTTAGGTAATGTAATCTACAATATATATAGAATAAATAAAAGAAAATTGAAATTGAAATGTGTAGCCATTTCTGAGAAAAGTATGTTTTATGGTCTCGAGAGGCTGAAAATCATCCCCAACTTCAAGTGGACGTTTACATTTAAAATTTTTTTGTACAATTTTCAGATAGGGCTTATTCTTTTTGTCTTGAACTCTACTTTTTAAAGAAACAAAAATAATGTATGATTGCCCTGTAAAAACACTCTTAAAAATTGAAATCATTGGAGAAATCGATAATTTTTACTTTGTAAACTTCATTTTTTTTAATTATCATTAGAAAAGTGTACTTTATTAACAAAATTTTTATAAACTGATTATACCAGTGTATTTTTCGGGAAAAAACGAAAGAAATGGTGTTCTTAAGTTTTTAATTTGACACTTATTATTTATACAATATCGCCGTAAACGTTCCAACTTTGCAATTTGACGAGTCGTGAAGAAATAATAAAAATTGGAATTCACGTAAAATACACCCGTTTCTTTTGTATTTGTTCCAGTAGAATCTATTTATGTTATTATTTTTTTGAATTTATCGATGTTTTATTAATTTTTGATCGATTTTGGAGTTAAATTTATTGATTTTTTCTAAAAAATTAGATTTTAAGATAATTACAGAAAGAAATGAAATTCATTCGTAGTCTAATCTTGTTTATTCATTAGTTAAAGGTATAATTTAAAAAAATTAAATTGCTATTTACAAAAAATTGTCATAGTTTTGTTAAAAAATCATACAAAAATGTATAAAATGAAAATAAAAGTTTTTACTAAACTTTTTACGTCGATTTTTAGCTGAGATATTCGACTTTCAATAAAAAGGCATCCTTTTCTTTTTTATCATTAATATCTAAGCATTTGATGGATGCACAGTACATTAAAGGGTACTTTTAAAAATTTAAATCTTTTCAAAATTACCCTTTAATGTACTTTTTTGTTTTTAATTATTTTTTTTTTTCATTTTTTACATTTTTCATGATTTTTTTAACAAAACTATGACAAAATTTTGTAAATATCAACTTAATTTTTTTAAATCAAACTTTTAACTAATGAATAAACAAAATTAGACTACGAATGAATTTCATTTCTTTCTGTAATTATCTTAAAATCTAATTTTTTAGAAAAAATCAATAAATTTAACTCCAAAATCGATCAAAAATTAATAAAACATCGATAAATTCAAAAAAATAATAACATAAATAGATTCTACTGGAACAAATACAAAAGAAACGGGTGTATTTTACGTGAATTCCAATTTTTATTATTTCTTCACGACTCGTCAAATTGCAAAGTTGGAACGTTTACGGCGATATTGTATAAATAATAAGTGTCAAATTAAAAACTTAAGAACACCATTTCTTTCGTTTTTTCCCGAAAAATACACTGGTATAATCAGATTATAAAAATTTTGTTAATAAAGTACACTTTTCTAATGATAATTAAAAAAAATGAAGTTTACAAAGTAAAAATTATCGATTTCTCCAATGATTTCAATTTTTAAGAGTGTTTTTACAGGGCAATCATACATTATTTTTGTTTCTTTAAAAAGTAGAGTTCAAGACAAAAAGAATAAGCCCTATCTGAAAATTGTACAAAAAATTTTTAAATGTAAACGTCCACTTGAAGTTGGGGATGATTTTCAGCCTCTCGAGACCATAAAACATACTTTTCTCAGAAATGGCTACACATTTCAATTTCAATTTTCTTTTATTTATTCTATATATATTGTAGATTACATTACCTAAGTTTCAATAAATTAAAAATAAAAAATCAAGAAAAAATTAAGAACTGAGTTTTTTGCAAATATCTCTAAAACTTTGAGGTTGTTGTAAAAAGTGTTATGAATAAAAGTTGTAGATTTTTACTAGACCTACAACTTTTGTAGAAAATATTTTTCGATAGAACGTCACAGTAAGCCGGAAATTGAAAAAAACTATTTTTCACCGCTTTGCGTCCCCCCATTTCTCGGGGGTGGCTGGGCATCGGGGGCATTTTATAAATTTCTATTCCTTATATACCTGCTAACGTTTTAAAATCATAAAACTTCAGGTTTTCAATATATTATTTTCTCTTAAAAATAACTGCATTTCGCTTGGACTAATGTGTTGGTTTTCGGTGGCGAAAAATCGATCTAGATTAGTCTTATGTCTGGGAAAACGCGTGTTTTCGAGTTTTGATGCGGTTTTCTTTCGCATTATTCCACGCAGAATATACTCGATAATTTCTTATCTTTAGGAATAAGTTTCGTGGGCAAGCGACCAGGGTGCAAAATTAACAATCACATGTGTCCAGGTTTGAGTCTCGATCGGATACAAAGTTTTTACTTTTGTTTTTTAACATTGAAAATGATTTTTTTGTCGCATCGGTATAGTCTCGATTTTCAGCGAAAGTGCGACATCGCCTTTTTGGGACTACGTGGCTGATTGGGATGTCAAAAGACGCATCTTAACGAGGGCTACAAAATGCAAAAAAAAATGAATAAACTCAATTCCTTTTTTTTAAAATCAAAATAGTGTGAAAAATGCGGTCGTTTTTCCCCGGTTTCGCTCAGAAAATAATTCATACCTCAAAAACTAAATGAGATATCGCAAAAATGAAAAAAATCCCTAGAGATTCGATTTTGGACTACATTTAAAAAATCACTGGAGATGCGTATCATGGCTGGGTTATTCAGAAGTTGTGCCTTTGTGACGCAGAGTTTACGCGCGAAGAGCGCGTGAGCGCGGTAGTGATGGTGAATAAATGTTTTGGAGCATGATTATGTGTTTGAACGAAGTGATTCTTTATGAATAAATAAATATGTATTTTAACTAATAACTAACTAATATCTATACACATAATAAAACAGAAACTTAGCGAAATTTATACATGAAATATTTAAAAAAAACAATGATTGTAACGTATCGTGTACAGAATATATACTACAAAACAATAATTATTAAAATTTTTGTCTGTATGTCTGTTTGTCTGTTTAAGTGTGCGCGTTTCACGCAAAAAGTACGGAACCGATTTTAACTAAATTTTGTGTAGTGATAACTTATTACTCGGGTCATATATAATATAATTTAATCCCTATAATAAAATATTATAATTAATTTAAATATTGTAAATGCGAAAGTTTGGATGGATGTTTGTTAATCACACCAGAACGGTTGAACGTATTTGTTCAGCTATAGTCTGGAATAGCAAATTGATTATTTTTTAACCCGAAAAAACGTACGGTTCCTGTGGGATAAATTTGTTTTTGTTTTACGCAAAGCAAGCGATCGACTATCTATTCAATATTAACCGTTAAAATGTACCTAGGGATGAACCCGCGCAAAGCGAGGGTGAGTCGCTAGTCTGTATCTATACATATACTAAAATTCAGAGTCAAATCTGTACATTAAATATTTTTTGGAAAATCTTATTGAAATAGTCATCATTATCGATACCGAGGCCGAATCTATGGTTTTTAGAATTTTTGTCTATCTGTCTGTCTGGGAAAGCATCACGAGAAAAGCCCTGGACAAATTTAGGTGAAATTTGGTATGATGAAAGCTGGTTATCCGAGTCAACATAAAGAATATACTGCGAAAAAATATTTCATCTCTGAGAAGTCTATACTAGACGTTAAAATATATCTAGGGACGAACCCGAGCGGAGCGAGGGTGGGTCGCGTGTGTGTATATATATATAAAATGCTTTGTCCTGACTGACAGACTGATCGATCAACGCACAGTCTAAACCGCTGGTTGTAGAAACGTGAAATTTGGAGGACGTATTCCTTATATGATGTAGGCATCCGCTAAAAAAGAATTTTTCTAAATTCATCCCCTAAGGGGGTAAAGTAGGGGATAAAAGATTGTATGAAACTTTGTTATTCTTGACTCGAAATGCACGAAAAGAGGTATTTAGCTTTAAAATGAAAAATAAGAAATATGTGTATTAGATTTTTTCGAAATCCATCCCTTAAAAGGGTAAAAAAGGGTTATGCTGTTTATATGAACAAAAAATTGTTTATGTACAGAATTACTTGAAACTTGGTATTAATGCTATTTAATAGAATTAAACAAGCATGTATTTTAGATTTTTTTAAATTCAGCCCCTAAGTGGGTATAACTGGACGTTGAACTTTGAGTTGTTGAATATATTTAAATAGAGTAATATGGCTCAAGTTCTCTGTAAGTGCACACTTACTGTGTGGGATATAGAGAAATTATGGGACAGGAAAATTATGTATAACTTCTCGGCTGGCCACAGCAGTGACAACTATAAGAGACCTTGAGCACGATAGAGAGAGAACCTAGCTAGATAGTACCTCGCTATCTATATCCTCCTTCTAAAGGTTGGTACATCTGCGATAAAAAAGTCGCCTAAGCTATGTAACGGGATTATACTGAGAGCAATTTATTAAACATTATATTGGTCACTGTGTCTGCTAGACGTGCTTGGGGGGAATCAGAATTCATACCTCGAATACCACTGATAACTTCTGACTACGCCTTTAAATTTAATCTATTGTAATTCCTTCTTAGAGTTTGCTTTGAAATTACCATGAATATATCTCAGGGTCAATTGTTAAAAGTAGCAGTTAAGAGATGATAGTTTCTCAAAGGGACATTTTAGCAGAACCCCTAACTAGACAGAACATTCATCAGTGTGGTATATCTGTAGTTGGTTTTTTAGCGTAGACTAAGCTAAGTGAATCTAGAGTTTTACCCTAGACATAATATTAAAAATTCGATATGACAACATATAAATTCAATGGAAATTAAAACTGAACAATTTTTTCAGTCCACGCGATCGTAGCCGCGTGCAAAAAGCTACAGCATGGCAATTTATTGATTGTAAGCTTCAGGTGTACATAGCACAGGGTCTTTAAAAATAACGTAAGTAGATGTAAGCCTGTTAGTATGTTAGTTAAAATACCCATATAAGCCGAGTTACATGTTTCTAAAGTCGTAAACATTGTATGCGATTGTATCATTGTACACTCTTCCTCTAACTTTGAAAAGATGGAGTAAAAAAATAGGTAGTGAAGCTTGCTAAATACCTAAAGTGTAAATTTATTTACAGAATAATACGCTTAACATCTTTAAGATACTGGATATTTTGAGTTACGATCGCTAAAATTTAATTTGTTTTCCATGTATCTTTAAGAAATAATAAAACTTACACGAACTGAATTTTGCAAGTAACAAAGTATGTATTGCGAAAAAAAAAATTTTCGTGGTTTGATCGCGGGCGAAGCCGCGGGTTCTGCTAGTATATATATAAAAGGCCTGACTGACTGATGGATCAACGGACAGCCTAAACCACTGGTCGTAGAAACGTGTATTTTAGAAGAACTTATTCCTTATATGACGTAGGCATCGGATAACAAAAGATTTTTCGAAATTCATGACATAAAGTGATAAAAGTGGATGCCATAGTTTATCTGTGAAAAGAATTATTTAAAATCAGAATTACTTGAAACTTAGTATTAATGATCTTGAATTCAATTAAAGAAACACGTGTTTTATCTTTTTTTGTAATTCATCCCGTAATGGGGTAAAAAAGGGGATGAAAATTTGTAATTTATTTGTATTAAAGTCTGTAATTTTTAAAGTAAAATGCACTGAAATTGGTATTTAGCTTTAATATATATTAAATAATACGTATGTAATATGTATATTATTATTTTTTGAAATTTATCCCTTAAAGGAGTAAAAGGGAATGATAATGTTTATTTGGAGAACAAAATGTTTATGATTGATAATGACACTTGGCTTTGTGAACGTGCTACACTGACCACCAAAAACAACAATGCTAATGATTTTAATAACAAAAGTGATTTTGATTTCAATAACTTAAGTCCTTTAAAGGGTCAGAAATAGAATATAGGTCTGTCACTTCAGTGATGCAAATGGATGAAGCTGTTCACTATCCTGTAGAATTCCTTAACAGTGTTCTGTCCTTCTGAAGGTTGCCACACCTGTTATGAAGAAGCCACCAAAGCTGTGTAATCGTATAAGACTACTAGTAATCTATAAAAAAAATATGGTGACCACTGTGTTTGCTGGATGTGCTCGAGGGGAATCAGTATTCATACCTCGAATCCCACTGATAACCTCTGACTATGGCTTTGAATTCAATCTATCGTAATTCCTTTCTTTAAATTTATATTGCAATGAGTATTAATAAATGTCAGGGACAATTATTAAAAGTAGCAGGTATGGACTTTAGACATTTGCTTTTCACATGGACATTTTAACAGAACCCACAACCAGACTGAATATCCACCAATGTGGTATACAAAGAAGCACTTAATCAAATTCTAACTTCCTATTAGCGACTTTTATAGCATAGTATAAGTTAAGTGAGTCTGAAGTGATTACATAAATGTACATATATAATGTACATTACAAACTTAATATGACAACATATAAATTCCTTTGTTATGGACTGTGAAGAGAAAGGATGAAACGCATATAAATAAAAGCTTATAAATTAAAGAATCGGAGAAAATTAATTTACAGAATATACAGTAAATATATTTTAAGATACTGCAGTCTCGATATTTTGAGATACGATCGCTAGAATTATACTTGTTTTTCATAATATCTTTCAGAAATAATATAAAATACGGACTTATTTTTGTAAATACTAAAGTACCTATTACGTAAAAAAATTATTTTAGTGTGTAAATATGTCAGTAAAAATAAAACAATGTTGGGCGGTATGGAACTCTCGATGCGCGAGTTAAAATTTAGTTATAACATAAAGCCAAAAACTTTGTTTGTAGTTTGAACGCGGGAAGGCCGCGGGTTCTGCTAGTAATTAATATGTTACAAAATGATTTAATTCACTTCATTTGGCAGATTCATTTTCAATGTACCCGAAGGTCGTGGCAGACACGAGATCTGCGAATTTTTTGTATATATTCAAGTGTTTAGTTTTTTTTACCTAAAAAATACAATGTAACAAAAAAGAACTCCGAGCGAAGCTCGGTCGCCCAGGTACTTATTATTAATGATTCACCTTGTTCCTAACTCAAAGTAGGTGTAAAGCATGGTCCGTGGCGAATATCCTGTTTTACGTGAAAAAAGATATGTCACCGTGAAACTTTAACGACTTATATAGAAAAACAGCTTCATTAAAAATTCCAAATCAACATTATTTTTACTATGCAATAAATATACTAGATGCAATCACATTATGTTTATGTGTTATGTTTTATAAAACATTTTGTTTTATAAAATTTATACTAATATAATTTACATTGTCCATAAAGAATTATTAAAGATTTGGTAGATACGAATATTTGTAAAACATATTGAGGTGTAAATTTTACTTTAACATTTAATAACTAGCAGAACCCGCGGCTTCGCCCGCGATCAAATTACGGAAAAAAAAACTTTTTCGCTACCTACGCATACTTTATTACTTGTAAAAATAAGTTCGTATAAGAGGTATGAATTCTGATTCCCCCCGAGCACATCTAGCAAACACAGTGGTCACTATGATGTTTAATGAATTACTCACAGTCTAATCCCGTTACATAGCTTAGGTGACTTTTTCATTACAGTTGTGGCAACCTTCAGAAGGAGGATATAGATAGCAGGATACTCTCTAGCTAGGTTCTCTCTCTCGTGCTCTACGTCTATTATAGTTGTCACTGCTGTGGCCAGCCGAGAAGTTATACATGATTTTCCCTTGGGTTTGAAATAATCTCCGTTCTCTACTTTATATCCACGCAGTAAGTGTGCACTTACGGAGAACTTGACTTATGTTACTCTGTTTAAATACATTCAACAACTCCAACTTCATCGCCCAGCTTTACCCACATACGGGCTGAATTTAAAAAAAAAATCTAAAATACATGTTTATTTAATTGTATTGAAGAGCATTAATACCAAGTTTCAAGTAATTTTGATTATAAACATTTTTTCCTCATATAAACAGCACAACTCCCTTTTTACCCTTTTAAGGGATGAATTTTGAATTTAAAATAATATTTGTATTGTTTTATTTTTCATTTCAAAGGTATATAGGTACAAAGATTTCATACAAAAATGTCATCCCCCATTTTACCCTCTTATCGAATGAATTTTGAAAAATGCTAAAACATATATTTATTTAATTGTATTGATGAGCATTAATACCAAGTTTCAAGTTATTCTGATTATAAATAATCGTTTGCCCCTACAAACTTTATTACCCCGTTTTACCCTTTTAGATGATGAATTTCGAAAAAAATCTAATACACATATTTCTTATTTTTTACCTTAAAGCTAAATACCACTTGCCGTCCCTTTCGCATTACGAATGACAGAGTTTCATACAATCTTTTATCCCCTATTTTACCCACTTAAAGGATGAATTTAGAAAAATCCTTTCTTAGCGGATGCCTACATTATTTAATAAATATGTCCTCCAAATTTCACGTTTCTACGACCAGCGGTTTAGGCTGTGCGTTGATCGATCCGTCAGTCAGTCAGGACAAAGCATTTTATGTATATATAGCTAGATATCAAATAATTCATACATATAAGTTAAATCTAGTCTACTAATTCTATATTTTGTTCAAATTTTACCTTACCTTTAAAACTGTAATCTATACAGATAAATAAAATTGAAATGTCTGCTTGTAATGTCAAAATAATAGTTTTTAAGAAAACATTTTTTAAAATTTTGTCTGTCTGTCTGTTTTTTCCGGCTAATAAAGTTAAATAAAATATTTTTTAAAAGCAATGACTGAACGTATTGTGTACAGAATATAGATCTCCAAAACAGTAGTTAATAAAAAAAATGTCTGTTTGTCTATACATATGTCTGTTTGCGTGTTAGCGTTTCACGCAAAAAGTACTGATAACTTATTACTCGGGTCAACATTTAGGATACGTTTTACTACAGGCAAATTTTTCATTCCCACGGGAAAATGCAATAACTGGTTTTATCGAGTCTTCCTAAGAAATGTTTATAGCTAACGCTGGCTAAACCTTAAGAGATACATCAAAGCAATATACTAAAAATTGTATAGAAATAACTATGTAAAACTCTAAAGCTTTTTATCTGTGCTGTACTGTATTAAAAAATTAATAAATATCTTTATTCATAATAAGGATTCTTTCAATATAAATAATAACAACAGCTATAATTATATATATATATATATATATATATATATATATATATATATATATATATATATATATATATATATATATATATATATTGTAGCTTAGGTATATTATTACTAGCGACTCACTTTCGCTTCGCTCGGGTGCGTCCCTCGGCTCTAAGTACGTTTTATCGGTTAGTATAGAATAGACTATTAACTGTACCTGGATAGGTATAAAAAGTAGGTATTTTAAATAAATTAATATTAAAAAAAAACTTTTTTAAAAACAAGCTTTTACTTAAATACTGTAAAAAGAAGAAAATAAACTTTAAATAAAATCAAACCCAACAATTTTTTACCTACATTACACAAAGTATGGGGTAGAAAAGCTTGTCGCGAGATTTATCTATTTTAAATATTATATTCTTGTTTATCTACACAAGTAAATCTTGCGACAAGTTTTTATATCATAAGAAAACATAGTTCGCCATCTTTGGGAGTCCGCCATATTGGATTACAGACAGTCAGACACCGGGATAGGTGAAATTAAATAAAAGCTTGTAATGATAATTCGCCAATTTGCGACGTCCGCCCTATTTAATTTACTATGTCGTCACTTTACTCATCATATTTTGCTTATCAAGCCATTTCATTTAATAACCATCCCCCATCATAGGGATTAATGTGGAAATTATAAATTGCCGCCACCATATTAAGGAGTTTGCACACTACACCGTCTCACACCATGAGCGTGCTATAAACGTATCACGCACGGAAACGAGCACGGCACGGACTGCTATGCCCACTAGAACGTATCATACGCGTACATAACGGTTTTAGTGCTGCGTATGCTCACCATTGCGCCGCCTGCGCGCACCGGTCCCGCAACGTCGCGTGCCATGCACGGAGCGTACCGGCACCGGCAAAATATTCTCGCCGACAATTGTTACCGCTCCGTGCACGGCACGCGATGATGCCGGTCGGTGAAAGAAGTCGGTTTAGTAGGCAAATAAAGAGCAATACAAAGAATATTTTTTTTGCCTGACACAATCCTAGCACGGTCATGGTATGAAACGGTGTAGTGGGCAGACTACTTTAGATTTACAATAACGTCACGTTGTTTATTGTGTGTGTTTCAATCATCAATCCCTTTCATCTGATGTCCATATTTTAAGGGTCACTTTGAAAATGATAAATCGCCATTTTGTAACTTCCACTATATTGGATTCAGAGTGACGTATTTTAGAGTGACGTCAATTTATTTCCAAGTTATTCTCAGCAAGGACTTTCATTTGATACTCATATTGGAGGACAGCATTAAATGTATAACTAGTCATCCATCTTGGATGGTCCGCCATGTTGGATTTACAATGACGTCAAATAGCTAACCATAATATATTGTCATCTAAACTAAGCGTGCATCTAAAATTTCAGCTCAATCTGTTAAAGATATCTGCTTCAAAATTGAGTTGTAATATTACAGCCGAACAAACATAGTTACATAAATACATTGCAAGTTAAATAAAAGCTTGTAAAAAACTTGAAATCATCCTCTATTTCACCTTGCTTGATCAAAAACGCCGATACATTCTTTATTTCTTACCAAAATTTTAGGATATAACAAATTTGTATGTCCTTAAACTGAAAAATAATTTGTTTCCTATACAAATTTTCGACCCCTTTTTCCCCCTTTAAGATTTATTTTTGTGACACACCAGTCCCTTTTCACAAAATTACACCCACAGATTGCAGGAAAGCGAGAGGAAAGATGTTACACATCAATATGTGATTTCCTTTGATGGCTTAATTAAAATTTTTAGTAGAAATAAAGTCAGACTAATAATAATTAAATTGCGAAGGAAATATTGTCGATCAAATATTATCATTAGGATTATATTGAACTGAATTGACAGGAAAAACAAATCTGTATACATATAATACTTTCTTAGATTTACGCGAATATTTAAAATTTTATTAATTTTATAAATTTATAATAAAATTCCGAGTTGAATCTGTACATTTAATATTTATATTATTATTAATACAGAGGCCGAATCAATAGTTTTTAGAATTTTTGTTTGTCTGTCAGTCTGTCTGTTATCCCATCATGAGAAAACCACTGGACAGATTTTGACGAAATTTGGTATGATGTTAACTTATCCGAGTCAACATATAGGATTATTACTGCGGGAAAATATCTCATTTCTGAGTAATCTGTCCTATGTATTACACGTAGGGACGAACCCGGGCAGAGCGAGGGTGAGTTGCTAGTATCTGTATAAATCTGGTCGCGAGCTATTTAATATCTTCAATTCTTTAAAATGTTCAATATAATTGTTTTCTCTTATGTTTTTTTTTAAATGTAATAAAATATCATTTTTTTTCTATAAATTGTTGTAAAACTTGCATGTCTTGTTAAAACATCTGGGAAGGTTGTATATTGTTTGCATATATAATCTTTTGTAAAATAAGTTTATATAATATTTAGTTTGCTTATCTTTTTGAAGTAAAACTTCTTTACGCATGCTTGACTTGGGGGGTAAACTGACGAATACGTTACGAAAAAAATTCCATACGTTTGTTACCATGGTAACCGTTGTTATTGTCTGACAAATAATATTATATAATATCATATTCTATCCTTAAATGATATTCTATAAATCAAAGAGTAAATATAATATATCATTGTAATATGCCTAATATACGTTATTTTTCGATTTTCATAAAGAGTACCGGTAATCTACAGAAGTTTTACTTCTTACGCGTGTATACAGTCATACACGCAGTCTTTAATTTTTTTTAGTTGTTTCAGTTTGTATAAAACGGCACTTGTAAAAAATTTTAACATTAACTAGTGACTAAACCCTAATTGCTTTTTTCTTTTGATATTATTTACAGGTAACGATACTTTTTGACATTTTCTTACGAAAAGCACGCACGCACATTACACATACGAATTATTTACAATCAATAAACAGCCTGTGTTACTCAGAGGTAGTGCTTTTATATCCACTATCCATAAATGTATTTTTATCTAGGGATTATTTCCCACTGAGGCAGACATACAGAATAAATAATAAGGCTTTAATAATAAAGCATTTATTTAAATGAACGCGTAATGTACTTGCGAGACCAAGTGATAAACTCCCCGTCCCTAGTAGGTACTATCAATCGATCTACTATTTACATACTAGTTACGTGATCTAGTTGCCTCATATTACGAGTACAACAGGTACACAGACGTATTCTTCATACATAGATATAAACAAAATGTTTAGCATTCAAAATGTACATTTGAACATTTTAAAAGTAAATGTTTTTAAGCATTTGGCGCATTAGAAACCAAATAAACGCCTTTATAGAATACTAGCGACTCACCCTTGCTTTGCTCGGGTTCGTCCCTAGTTCCCCAACAAACTTTCATCCCCATTTTCACCCCCTTAAAAGATGATTTCCGGTATAATAAGTCTTTCCCAGGGTCTCAAACTATCTTCTTACCAAATTTCATCTAAATTGGTTCAATAGATCCAGAGATTACCCCCTAGAACCTCACAAACTCACGAAGTTTACCTCTTTATAATATTAGTATAGATACATTAATTCCGAACATTCTAATTAATTTCAATACTTACATAATTATTTTGCTATCGTAAAATTGTGTATTTAAAAAACTTACTTAGTTTTACTTAAATCAGTAATAATAATATTTTCACTTTGATATTGTAAAAAACGTAAACGATATTTACATAAAAAGCTTTTTTTTTATATAGGTTATGAATTGAACTTGTTTAAGTTGAGTATGTCCGGCGGCAATTTTAGCCTTTACACTTACAGTACCTACAACAAAGTATTTGGAAAAAATATCATAAAGTGAACTAGAATGGCAAAAGCAAAAAGCATGTTAATATTAAGATAAAGGCTAGGGTAAAGAAAAATAACAAATATATACCAAGCAAAACCGCAGGCAGAAGTTCAAGGGAGTGCGCTTCGCAGGTAGCACTATGTACATTAGTATATAATGTATAAACAATTACATTCCTGTATAAACACTAATTAACTTGTCTCTATAGTGAAATTGATAAGCTTAAGAATATATGTATGTATGTATATTATTAGTATACACAGCTTGTGTTACCATATCACAATTATTGAATTTAGACGTCAAACTTCAAAAATATATAGGACAGAACTATGCTTTACAGCATTTGAAATGGAGCAATAGGAGAATTTTCGCCTCTAACTTCCCTTACAGCGACCCCTTACCTCACAAAAGAATAAACTCTATAATTTCATGATCACCTGATGCTTTTGTCACGAGTACTACAGAACCACGGACCTCAAGGAGTGCTCATTAGATATGTAGGGCCCCGCCAAAGAGTGCATACGACCTCCTTAATACTTATGCTCGTCTGGTACGTGTGATGACATCACATGGGATGCTCTCAGTAAATAAATAATAAAGCATCATAACCTTTTTCGTTACGTGACGATTTCTACCTGTTTTGTGTTTGGGAAATGCGTGTACGCATACCACTATACGAAAGGGAGATTTAACGAGTAACTTCATACTGCAGTCTAAATCTGTCGCATTCTAAAAAATTCACACCATCTTTTCCCTAAGGCGCCAAGATAAGTATAACTTCAAAAACATTCTAGAAATAAAAAGTTAAAAAATATAATAATCATGTGCTCCATGACCGATTTAGACCAGGGCGGCGCAGAGGTCAATGTCATCTGTGAAGGAAATGTTACAGTGGATACCTGTCACTCACATACTCAGTTCAGTTCAGTTCTTTATTTAATGCGTGCCAGTTGAGCACAAATTATTTTGCCAATGTCACGTTGAATGAAGGAGTCACGTTCGAGATTGGCCGGTGAAATTTTGAATTATTCCACTAAAAGACTGGATTAATAGTATTAAATAGAAGGACTTTAATGTTGTACCTCCACCTAAAAATAAAAATCTCTAATGGGACGACGAATTGACACGATCGGCGCCGACAACCTACACGATTGCTTTATGTGCTCTTCGAGGTAAGTGGGTAAAACATTGTCAGCTTCTCGACCTGTTGACAGGCTACCGAGAATTTCTTAACCGAAAACGCTTTAACTATACTTGGCCCGTACCGAATCTCGAATCCAGGACGAATCTGCAGCCGTGCATGCTAGCCACTAGACAATTGAGGCACTTTTAAAAATACAAATAGTACATTAAGAATATTTGAATAAAGACTAAGATATAATGATTATATTCGCCCTCTTGAGTTAACTAGGTTGACCTAATGAAACTATAACAATATAATTTTCAAAAAATTGTTGAGAAGTGTTTGAAGAAAATGGTTCTGTAAAATAAATATTGCATTAAGAATACCTAAATAGAAATCTATATATACATAAAATGCTTTGTCCTGACTTACTGACTGATCGATCAACGCACAGCCTAAATCGCTGGTCGTAGAAACGTGAAATTTGGAGGACATATTTATTAAATAATGTAGGCATCCGTTAAGAAAGGATTTTTCAAAATTCATCCCCTAAGAGGGTAAAATAGGGGATTAAAGATTGTATGAAACTCTGTCATTCGTAATGCGAAATGGACGGAAAGTGGTATTTAGCTTTAAAGTAAAAAATAAGAAATATGTGTATTAGATTTTTTTTCGAAATTCATCCTGTAAAAGGGTAAAACGGGGTAATAAAGTTTGTATGGGCAAACGATTATTTATAATCAGAATAACTTGAAACTTGGTATTAATGCTCTTCAATACAATTAAATAAACATGTATTTTAGATTTTTTTTAAATTCAGCCCGTATGTGGGTAAAGCTGGGCGATGAAGTTGGAGTTGTTGAATATATTTAAACAGAGTAACATAAGTCAAATTCTCCGTAAGTGCACACTTACTGTGTGGATATAAAGTAGAGAACGGAGATTATTTCAAACCCAAGGGAAAATCATGTATAACTTCTCGGCTGGCCACAGCAGTGACAACTATAATAGACGTAGAGCACGAGAGAGAGAACCTAGCTAGAGAGTATCCTGCTATCTATATCCTCCTTCTGAAGGTTGCCACAACTGTAATGAAAAAGTCACCTAAGCTATGTAACGGGATTAGACTGTGAGTAATTCATTAAACATCATAGTGACCACTGTGTTTGCTAGATGTGCTCGGGGGGAATCAGAATTCATACCTCTTATACGAACTTATTTTTACAAGTAATAAAGTATACGTAGGTAGCGAAAAAGTTTTTTTTTCCGTAATTTGATCGCGGGCGAAGCCGCGGGTTCTGCTAGTCTTAGATATTACGAAAATACATCACACCCAGTTTAGTTCTCAGAATTGACCTAACAATATTATTGGTTGAAAAATATTTTACAATACCTGAGCATAGTGCACTAAGAATAAATATAAAACTGAGATACGAGTAAATAACTAATCCACTTTAGGTTTCAAGATTGGCCTATCAATTTTTATAGACACAATACTATTTTCAATAATTTGTTTAGATGGTATATCTTATTCTATTCTGTGTTATCATAACTCATAATCTCTTCATAACTTTTCGCGTAACCGTGAAAGGAAGAGGCAATGAAGGATGTGTCGTTTTTGTATAGTGAAGTGGAGTTATTTATGGTTTGGAATAATAAATGCTCAGCTCACCACGAAATTTAGAGACAGTTGCGTATTCATCCTGTTTGATTTTAACAAATTTTAAGTGTGACCCCGAAAATTATGGTAATCTTTTTTTGGCCTAGCTAAGTTATAATATAAATAGTGAGTCCACTATTTATATATAGTTAGTACTTAGTGAAGTACACATAAAAATAGAAATTAGATATTTTGAATATACTAATCTTCTTTATTTTCCGTCAAATCTCGAAAGATCGACCTAAAATTGATTTATAAAAATACTAGCGACTCACCCTCACTTCGCTCGGGTTCGTCCCTAGCTTGCATTAAATCACGATTGATCAGTTTTCGACCGGAGAGGAAAAATGATTAAATTACTAAAATGGCTATTAAAAAATAAGGGTTGATCGTAGAAGGGTGAAAATTGAGGATTGTATGTATTTTTGTATGTTGTATCATAAAAAAATAGAAATTAAAAATTTTGTCTAAAAAAATAAAAAATAAAAATTTAGGGGTGGACTACCCCTAACATTTAGGGGGATGAAAAATAGATGTTGGCCGATTCTCATAGATACCGGATAAGCACAAAAAATTTCATCAAAATCGGTCAAGCCGTTTCGGAGGAGTATGGCAACGAAAACTGTGACACGAGAATTTTATATATTAGAAGATAATTTTCAAGAAGCTCTTTTAAAGGTATCGAACTATCTTTATTAATACGTGAAGAGAAAACTTTGAACCCCTTTTTAAGCATATTGCATGTACGGAGGAGGATGAGCTTTGGCATAGTTAAAGTTTATATGGAGAAGGACTGCGAAAACCATTGACTTATTTTATTTATTTGTAATTATATTTCACTGCTAAAAGATGTAGTATGATATTAGATAACCTTTATCAATATTATACGAGTACTAACATATAGACGAAAAGTTTATTTGTCTATCCGTACAAATCTCTGAATCTATGGGCCCGTTTGAAAATTCTTTTGGATTTTATAGATTATCTATATAACTTTGAAAAAAGAACCTCAATATCGATCAAACTTAATGAATTACGGTTGTTTTTAAACCACGCGGCTATCACTAGTATATATAAACATGTCATAATCCTATTGTGTACTGTTATAACTTAAATAAAATATTTTGTACTATAAAGAAGGCACTGAGAATGTTTTAATATAAAACTGAGATAACTATTATAATTATATTAATACTCTTTGGTTTCCGATATTAACCTTATAAAATTAATAGCAATATAATTTTTGTTGTAAAGAACAACTATTTTATAGCGTCCAACTTAGTTAACTTCTGAACAAATGTAAGTTGAATTTCACAAAAACATTTGCTTCTAAGGTATCCCTATTATATCGTAAATAATTTTACAAAACGAAGCAAATAAAAACTTTTTATACAAGAAGCTTTCATAAAACTTTATACTGTAATACACGCGACAAAAACTTTTCATAAAGAGCTTATATAAATGATATTTTTTATTTTTGTAAAACGAATACCTTGCTGAGAAGTGATAACTAATACAAAGTTGTATATGTTTTAAATATTATTTACATTTTCACGGTTAGGCACGTTTTCACGGTTAGTTGTGTTTATACATAAATAGGAGCTTGGTACTTCTAAGATATTCATTTAAATTATATAGCAATTTACCCTCGCTTCGCTCGGGTGCGTACGCCGTACGCGGATTTTGTTCACAATTTCATGGGTTTTAATTTTTTTTCGCGGTACCCTGATTCTTTTTCTAAAATAAAAGTAGCCTAAGTTACTCCCTATAACATCAGCTATCTGCCAGTGAAAGTCCCGTCAAAATCGGTCCAGTCGTTTCGGAGATTAGCTGGAACAAACAGACTGACAGACAGACAGACAGCCAGACAGACAAAAATTGTAAAAAATGTTGTTTTGGTATGTGCATTTAGTAAAAAGCGGTTATTTTAATATTACAAATAGACACTCCAATTTTATTTATCTGTATAGACAAAGTAGTTCTGATTTACCGCTCTACTCACGTGATAGACACATTGATACATAGCCTATGTCTTATCAAGGATACCTATAAGCTATTTTTGTTTTAAATTTCTCGTTAAGCGCAGCGTGAAGAAACTTTTAACTTTTACATTTTCAATGTGTGACATTAAAATGCTTTTCTACTAGCGCTTAATGGCTAGTGAAGTATTTCATTTTTCTATACGGTGGGGCTACATTAGCGGGATACGGCGAATATTCGCGTTATCGCGACAAGTGTGGCCGAGTAGTTCGACGCATCGCGTAGTATTCGGGCGATGACAAATGCCTATCGCGACACTGTCGGTAAACTGGCGCGCATCAAAGGGTTTTATCACGACAATATTAGCTGGCGTGGCTATACTTCGCCACTTGATTTTGAGCGTAACGGACTTGAGTATGATATTTTGGCGGGAAAGTGACGACGCAACTACAGTATGGACTGGAGCAATGAAAAAGTATTGGTGTTTATTCAATTTTATGAAACGGAGGGTATTATATGGGATCCTCGTAACCCCGACCACAAAAAGAAAAAAATTGTATATGATGCATGGGTTAGATTTAAAAATAAGCTTATTATCTAAATCTAAATTGTATAGCACAATCTATACTATAATATTATAAAGAGGTAAAGTTTGTGAGTTCGAGATTTTGTGATATTGTAAGGGGTAAACTCTCGATCTACTGAACCGATTCAGATGAAATTTGTTAAGGAGATAGTTTGAGATCCCAGGTAGGACATAGGATACTTTTTATCTCGAAAATCATCCCTTAAGGGCGTGAAAATGGGGATGAAAGTTTGTATAGGAAATCAACCTAGGGTCTAACCTGAGCGAAACGAGGGTGAATCGCTAGTAATAAATAATAATTTACCGACATACAATACAACACCACAACTTCCTCCATTTTACTTCGCAAGAATTATCGCCTATGTCGGTCGCGAAACAGGCAAACACGTTGACTGCTTATATTATGTAGACAAGAACATCGCGTATACTCGTACACGATGTTTTTATCGCGCCAACGCGGCACGAACATTCGCACGTTAATGTAATCCCACAGTTTCGGAAAATGTTTTGACAGCTATCTTAGGATGTATAAAGCATACTTCATACGTGTCTTTTTAATTATTATTTTTGGTGTAAGGACGTTACACACCCTCCATTTTGCAGCAATACTTTTTAAGTGTATTCATCAGTTTATTCATAATATATCTCAATTGTATCCCTAGGCGCCATTATTTTTAATAATCGGATTTCTATTATAAAAGTTTTTAGGTGCGTGTATGCTTGTTGCTCTCTCGCGCTGTAGCAGATAGAAGGATTTCAATGAAAAAAATTAGAAAGGAACATAGACAGTCTTTAATCTGGAGAAGCACATAGGCCACCTACAAGGCTATCCACTAGATGACATCTAACCGACGCGAAGCGAGGGTAAGTCCCTAATATTATACAGGGTGGATTTTTGAGATGGGACAGTAAGAGCAGGTACCTTAAATACTATAGTTACAGGAAAACGTTCCTAGGAGACCATCCATAACTTTTTGAGATATTCTGAACTGCATTCACAGAGTTTGGAAAAAATGTACAGTCAGCGAGAAAAATGCTAAAACTCGAAAAAAAATTTTTTTATGTCAATCGATCCTATTTCATGTAGGGATCAAAAGACTCTATGGGGGCCATTTAAGGTTTGAGTACTAGAAATGATAGAAATCGCCAAAATCTTTTCCCATACATTTTGTACTGAAAAACGTTTAATCAACTCGAAATATTCTTTGTTGCCAAACGGTCCCATTTTTTAATGTGATCAAAAGGTTCTTTGAGGCCAACTGAAGTTTGAGTACAGAAACTACGGTAAGTCACAATTTTTCCAGTTTTTGTTAAACTGGTCTCGTGACATATTGTACCTAGAAGCAAAAGTACCTACCTAAGTAGAAAATCATAATTGCATCGACAAATAAAAATAAAATAAAATTATATCAACTAAACGTGTATTTTTAAACACGATATCCATCCTAGTTCACTCGTTTTTGTACTGAGCAAGTAGCAGCCGATAATTTACTTGTATGGATATCGTGTTTAAAAATACATATTTAGTTGATATAATTTTATTTTATTTTTATTTGTCGATGCAATTATGATTTTCTACGTAGGTAGGTACTTTTGCTTCAAGGTATAGTATGCCACGAGACCGGTTTAACAAAAACTAGAAAAATTGTGGCTTACCGTATTTTCTGTACTCAAACTTCAGTTGGCCTCAAAGAGTCTTTTGATCATATTAAAAAATAGGACCGTTTGGCAACAAAGAATACTTCGAGTTGATTAAACGTTTTTCAGTACAAAATGTATGGGAAAAGATTTTCGCGATTCCTGTCATTTCTAGTACTCAAAGCTTAAATGGTCCCATAGAGTCTTTTGGTCCCTACATGTAATAGAATCGATTGACATAAAAAAAAATTTTTTCGAGTTTTAGCATTTTTCTCGCTGACTGTACATTTTTTCCAAAATCTGTGAATGCAGTTCAGAATATCTCAAAAAGTTATGGATGGTCTCCTAGGAACATTTTCCTGTAACTATAATATTTAAGGTACCTGCCCTTACTGTCCCGTCTCAAAAATCCACCCTGTATACAGGCAATGTCACCTTTTGGTTAATTTTAATTCTAACAGTCTATATAATATGTACTAAATGAAATTTCATTCAAATCTGTGCTGCATCCGTTTCAACGTGAAGGAGCAACAAATATACTCACATACAAACTTAGTCATTTATATTATTTCATGTGAACGAATCAAAATATAATGTTTCATACAGATTTTTTTTTATGCATATGCAAAATATATAATAGTCTACTTTTATTTTATTAAGTGGTTCTCTTGACTCAAATATTAAATTGTCTCAAAAATCTACAATAATAAATCTTTATATATTGTATCAATTTACATTGTTTTATCCAATAGCTAGGTATAAAACAATATAAATTGTGTATTAAATAATTGAATTATATTTTATTACATGATACCTTCCATTTTTTAAATCTGTGCAATTATATTATTATATATATACACTAAATGAGACATGTATAGGGTAAGTCCGGGAGAGATGCCCATAAAGGAGAGACGCCTAATAAATTTAAAAATTAAATTAATTAATGATGCGTGATTCGGAACGCGTCCATAATATGTCAGTCGATAGTCAATATCAGTGTGCAAGTTTATACACAAAGACATATTATTTATAATCAATATTTTGGTGTTAATTTGTAAAATAGGATAAGTATAGTTAATTTTTACGTTAGAATATAATCTTTGAGATAGTTTGCAGTAATTTTTTCCCTAAGTTCTTTAGTTAAATAGTATTAAATTGTTTCATAATGTAACATTGTGATCTTGTTTTGTTAACAATCCACCATTTTGTATTGTAAATGCTTTAGGGTGTATTCAGAGTCGATAGGCATCTCTCCCTAATGATCGGGAGAGATGCCCAATAATATTTCGGGGTTAGATGCCCAGTATATTAATTGATTCCTCCCCAACGTGCGTTCACCTTGATGTGGCGGGGAAGCTCATTAGCGTTCGGCAGTTCATCCGGACGCTAATTAAGGCAGTGGTAGCCCAGTGGTAACGCGCTCGCTTGGGAAACCAAGTGAAGCGAGATCCCGGGTCTCGCACTTCTGATATTTTCATGTACGAATCATTTCTCACATGATTACCACTTGCCTTACGGTGAAGGAAAACATCGTGAGGAAACTTGCATATCTGAGAGAACCTAGCAAGTTTTCGAAAGACATTATGAAGTCCACCAACCCGCACTTGGCCAGCGTGATGGATTATGGCCTGATCCATATGGTTGCTCTCGGTACTTCTCTGACGGCAGAGTGGACCGTGGGAGCAACCTCACGGTTGTTGTAGTCTGTTTCGGTAGACCAGCCGTCGGGGTGCCCCATTAAGACGGGGGAGGTTTTGTTGGGTTTTAGTGGGTAGTACTGGCTTTTCTAGCCGGTGAGTCCCACATAACCACCTGTACATCTACAGGTAGTATGTATAAATTCACAAAAAAAGGATATTTGCGTCACTACGCAAAGTACGTCCGATTATGCACTAATTACTCATCCTATACCTATCCCTAACATCTATAGGCAACTAACCCACATGTCTGGGTGAGATGCCTATTTTCTATTATTTTTAAAAAACATTTTTTAATCTAGAAATTATTTCACAATAGTTCCAAATTTAATCTGAATGGCATAAGTAAATATTGAATTAAAATAAACTATGCTTATTTTATGTAGTATCTTACACATATAATTAATATTGATGGTTTTTTAAAACTATAGGCAACTCTCCCGGACTTACCATAATCCCAGAAAAATAGCACCCTTAAGTCAATCAATATATTGTTACATATAATTGTATGTTCTTTAAGATTTTTCGATGCTCCCATAATATACATAATATGTAAAATACGTCCCATTGATATTTAGCTAAGATAGCCATAAGTCTAGTAGGTAAGCCACGTTGGTTCACATACTCGCTCGCATTTGGATTTATAGAAATAGCAATATATTCGTCGATGCACATTCAGAAGTTATTACAATTAATTTGGAAAATTACACTTTATTATCTAAATCGAGTCGCGTTGTGTGACAATAATATTAATTATAAGACTTACCAACTAGGCGTCACCTCGCTATTTGAATTGACATTCTCCCAAGGAGGCTTTGACTGCTTTTGGAAACCGGCTCCACCCCCCGCGAACATTACCTTAACTATTAAGTGACTAAAACACTTCGGCACACACTCAAACACAGCACATTTCCTTAACACTGTAAAATTTTCTTTCCAAATGTCAGTTGTCACAAAAATCTAGCGTACTTGGTCAATCATGTATTGTTTACGTTGAGATTGCCGTCGTCACTATCGCGGAAACGTGTGCGTTCCATACCACTGAATATTTTCAGTACGGTGTATTCCGGGATCCATGCCGTTCTACCGGCGTTCTAGTGTCTGTGCTCGCGGGCAGCGTGTGTTATTTTTGGGTACGGTCAGTATTTTTTCTAACATTTGCGTAATTTTGAACAAAGCTTTAATAGTACTTATGAAAGTTTAATTGGATTCGCGTATTTCGCGGCATTGCGAATCGTTTACTGGAAAGACCGTGTTAAATACCAGTCAATACGCAAGGATTATAGTAAAATTAGAAATATTTATTTAGAGAGCGCTACGCTTGGCGTCGCATATTAGGTCAATGTCGGTAAAAACGGTGAATGCTGAGAATTTCGATGCAGTCGCGAAGCCCTTGACGCACACCTATAATTTTTTGGAATTAACTTTTTAAGAAAGTCCGTACTACAATACGGATGGGTATAAAAATGTAATACCTATTATTGTTAGTGGAAACCGTTTTTAATTTTTATCTAAACATATAATAAAATAGTAACTTAGCAAAATCTGTACATGCAACATTTTTAAATAAAATGGCTATAACGTATTTATTGTGTAGAGAACATAGACCCCAAAACAATAATCATGAAACATTTTGTCCTTATGTGTGTTTGTCTGTTCTTGTATGCGTGTTTCACATAAAAAGTAGTGAACCGATTTTAACAAAATGTTGTGTAATGATAACTTATTACTCAAGTCAATATTTAGAATACCTTTTACTTCAGGAAAATCTTTCATTACCACGAGAAAACACAATAAATAACTGGTTTTATCGAGTCGTAATTAAAGTATAGATAAAAGGCAATGTCGTGACTCACTGATTTATCAACGCCTAGTCCAAACCAATGACGATAAAAGTTTAAAAGGAGAGAATATTAATTTTATACCATAGGCATCATTTAATAAAAGATATTTAAAAATTAATCCCATAAGAAGCGTAAAATACGAGATGGAAGTTTGTCTGAAAAACTGTCATTTTTAATATGAAATGCACGAAAATTAGTATTAAGTACCTACCTGGGCGACCGAGCTTCTCTCGGAGTTCTGTTTTGTTATATCGTATCTGCTTAAATAAAAAAAAAACTAATCACCTTGGGACCGGGATCGAACCCGGAGACCTGTGAATATCAATCTTGCACCTTGTCTGCTTGACCACGATGCTTATGCCAGAGCATAAGAAGTACCTAATCGACCACATTTTGCGTGGAATAATGGGAAAAAACCGCATGAAAAATCGAAAACGCGCGTTTTCCCAGACGTAAGACTAACCGAGACCTATCCCCCCCCCCCCCCCCCCCCCCTCCCCGAACCGTCACATATCAAATTTCAGCGAAATCGTTAGAGCCGTTTCCGATATCGCCGATATAAATAGATATACAAGAATTGCTTGTTTAAATATATTCAAATATTCAAAAGATTTATATAAAAAAAATGTATATTAGGTTTTTTTTGAAATTCGGGATGAATTATTTTAGTTGGAAAATTTTATATAGGAAAGTAAAATCTGCAATAAGTAAAGTCTTTCTCCTAAGGAACACTCGCAATAACTATTTATATCTATTTATTTAAAATATATATAGAAGTCGCTAGTCTAAAATAAAACGTCTAAAACCATTTTTATTTACAAAAACCTATCAATCTACATCAAAGGCAGATCATTGAATAGACGGCATGTGTTTGATAAAAAAAAGTCTTTACATTCTGTATAAAAAAACACATTTTGTCAGATATCAAATATTTCACTCTTAAATTAAATTCAAACTGAAGAGAAAAGCCATACCTAAATTGAAAGTAATAAGAATATTTAATTTTTATTAATGGGAAACTGAAATAAGAACTTTTTACTAGAAGCCTTTTTATAAAGACCTTATATATTTCGTTCAATATTGTTGCACAAGCAAGGATGCACTGTTACTAATATAATTATTCTCCTTACTGGTCTTTGTAAAGGACCATGAGTCATAAAAAGACCACTAGATCTATTTTAAGCGACTAATTTATAATTCTATTCTAAAAACCTCGTAATAATAAAGAACATTTTGTACATTTATTAAACAAAATTTCATTATATTATATTAATTATCAATATTTTTAACAAATTTAAAAATGAAATTGAAATTGTAACCAATTGTGGCTGTTCAACTAGACTGGACCCTTTTCTATCAATACATCAAAAGTTATTAAAAGCACCTACTTTGTGTCGTACTAATTAGTTATTATTTTAAAAATAATTATCAATCATACAATAACTGCTAACTGAATTTCGAAACGAAATTGTAATCTTATCTATATACTAGCAGAACCCGCGGCTTCGCTGGCGATCAAACTTTATTACTTGCAAAAATAAGGAAAACAAATTTAATTTTAGCGATCATAACTCAAAATATCGGGTATCTTATAAGATGTTAGGCGCATATTCTATAAATAAATTTATATCTCATCTCTCCATCCTTCCAAAGTTAGAGGAAGAGAATACAATGATACAACTCGCATACAATATTTACGACTTTAGAATCATGTAACTCGGCTAATATGGGTTTTTTAACTAACATACTAACAGGCTAACATCTACGTTATTTTTAAAGACCCAATGCTATGTACACCTGAAGCTTACAGTCTCTCTCCTTCTTCTTCTTTTTTAAATTACATATATAAAGTGCCATTCTTATTTTGCTGTAACTTTTGTCCGCAGCTACGCTCGCGTGGACTGAAAAATTTGCTCAGTTTTAATTTCCATTAAATTTATATGTTGTCATATCGAGTTTTTAATATTATGTCTAGAGTAAAACTTTAGATTCACTTAAGTTAATCTACACTAAAGAACCAACCACAAATATACCACATTAATGGTTGTTTTGTCTAGTTGTGGGTTCCACTATAATGTACCTGTGAGAAGCAATGCTCTCTTATATATAGATACGTATATCTTATATATAGATCTTTATATATAGATTACATACATAAAATACTTTGTCCTGACTGACTGACTGATCGATCAACGCACAGCCTAAACCGCTGGTCGTAGAAACGTGAAATTTAGAGGAAATATTCCTTATACAGTGTAGGCTTCCGCTAAGAAAGGATTTTTCGAAATTCATCCCCTAAGGGGGTAAAATAGGGGATAAAAGATTGTATGAAACTCTGTTATTCTTAACGCGAAATGCACAGAAAGTGGAATTTAGCTTTTAAATAAAAAAATAGAAATATATGTATTAGATTTTTTCGGAATTCATCCCTTAAGAGTTTAAAAGGGGGTGATAAAGTTTATATGGGCAAACAATTATTTATGATCAGAATTACTTGAAACTCGGTATTAATGCTCTTCAATACAATTAAATAAATACGTATTTAAAAAAATTTTGAAATTCATCCTATAAGGCTGTCAAATAGGGGATGAAAGTTTGTATGAAACTCTGTAATTAATGCAGGGAAAGCGGTATTTACCTTTAAAATGAAAACTAAAACAATACAAATTTCATTTTTTTTTTTCGGAATTTATCCCTTAAAAGGGTAAAAGGGGGTTGTGCTGTTTATATGAGGAAAAAATTGTTTATGATCAGAATTACATGAAACTTGGTATTAATAATGTTCTTCAATACAATTAAATAAACATGGATTGTAGTTTTATTAAATTCAGCCCCTAGGTGGGTAAAACTGGACGGTGAAGTTGGAGTTGTTGAATATATTTAAATAGAGTAACATGACTCCGTAAGTCCTCCGTAAGTGCACACTTACTGTGTGGGATGTAAAGTAGAGAACAGAAATTATTACGAATCCAAAGGAAAATTATATGCAACTTTTCGGCTGGCCACAGCAGCTACAGCAAAATAAGAATGACAATTTATATATGTAACTTTAAAAAAAGGAGAAGGAGGGAAACTGTAAGTTTCAGATGTACATAGCATTGGGTCTTTAAAAATAACGTAGAAAAACCCATATTAACCGAGTAACATGGCTCTAAAATCGTAAACATTGTATGCGATTGTATCATTGTATTTTCTTCCTCTAACTTTGGAGAGATGGAGAGTAGAAAAATGTGCAAAAAATACAGGTAGTGGAGCTTGCTAAATATACGCGTAACATCTTTTAAGATACTGGATATTTTGAGTTACGATCGCTAAATTGAAATTTGTTTTCCTAATTTTTGCAAGTAATAAAGTTTGATCGCGGGCGAAGCCGCGGGTTCTGCTAGTTATTATATAAAAGGCAAAAATGATTAACTGATATATCAACGCACAAGCCAAACCCTTCAGGTTAGAAAATTAAAATTTTGCACACGTATTTCTCATATGACGAAGGCATCCACTAAGCAAGGATTTTTCGAAATTCAACCCCCAAAGGGGTGAAATAGAGGATAAAATTTTGTATGAAACTTTTTATTCCTTGGACATATTTGCATAAAATTTCGTATGAATTGAGTTCGGCAAAAATAATGAGTTACGTATTTCAGCGTTTCTTACAATTTAACCCCTAAGAGGGTAAAATAATGGATGAAAGATTTAAATAAACGCACAGGCCAAACCCTTAGGGCTAGAAACTTAAAATTTCGCACTCGTATTCCTCTTATGACGTAGACATCCACTAAGGAAGGATTTTTCAAAATTCAACGACCTAGGGGGTGAAATAGGGGATAAAAGTTTGTATGAAACTTTTTATTCCTTGGACATATTTGCATGAAATTTCGTATTTTTTGTAGTTTGATCGCGAACGAAGCCGTGAGTTCTGCTAGTTTGATATATTTAGCAAAAACGTTTCCTTATTTTATCTTGATTTCCACTGCCTTTTTGTCAGATTGAATTTTGAAAATACTAATCCTGATTTTAATTTTTCATAAATTATTAAAAACTATCAATTAAATTTAAAAATAAAATTAAAAACTCATCCTCCCTTCGCTTGGGTTCGTCCCTAATTAAAAAGAAAAATAAATCTATCCCACAGGAACCGTGCCTTTTTCCGAGATAAAAAATAGCCTATGTGCTATTCCAGACTATAATCTTTCTTTGTGACAAATTTCATCCAGAACCGTTCAGCCGTTCTGGCGTCATTGAGTAACAAACATCCATGCATCCAAACTTTCGCATTTATATAGTAGTAAGATTTTTATAAAAGAAAACTCGAGTGTTAAAACATAAACGCAATATCATTCTTTGATAAGCATACTTAAATCTAATATATAAAATTCTCGTGTCACAGTTTTCGTTGCCATACTCCTCCGAAACGGCTTGACCGATTTTGATGAAATTTTTTGTGCTTATCCGGTATCTATGAGAATCGGCCAACATCTATTTTTCATCCCCCTAAATGTTAGGGGTAGTCCACTCCTAAATTTTTATTTTTATTTTTTAGACAAAATTTTTAATTTCTATTTTTTAATGATACAACATACAAAAATACATACAATCCTCAATTTTCACCCTTCTACGATCAACCCTTATTTTTTAATAGCCATTTTAGTAATAGGAAATTATTTATATGGCAAAACAACGTTTGCCGGGTCAGCTAGTAACTTTATAATTATTTATTCATCGAAGATAAGCTCGAGCAATTAATAATATTGGAGCTTGGGATATAGTAATATATTAGATACGAGTTGCATCTCTTTATAATATTACTAAGTATATCTTGTAAAATAATATCTCATCAAAAACATAAATGTGAAAATGGGAGTCAAGTTCAATATTAAAAACATGCGTGGTTGTCTACTTCGCCGACAAAAGAACTGAGATCTAAATGGGTGTCAAGTTCGGTAGACAATCCTGTTTATTTATAAGAACATACTCGCACAACATTTTAAAATGCATTTAAAACACAATTTTTTGATTTCTTCCTGCTACAACAATGTTTGCTTTTTAAAAATATTACTTCTTAAAATTTGGACAGTCGAATTCTTTACACAGAGCAGATAACTTAGGGTACACTGAAGCTCAAGATCTGACTTGGCTAGCTTTTACCAGCAAACCAAATTTTTATAAGAGTAAGATAGGTTGACCTTACAATATAAAAACAGTAACTTGCGTAACATAAACAAGATATAAGATGACTAGCCAAATATAAGATAACTTGTATGTGAAAACTAACAGACACACAATCAGTAGTTACTAAAAATAAAGATAACTGATAATACCGAGATGTGGTTATTAATAAATTTTATGACGTTGCTATTTTAACAATTTCAGAGAAGGGGACGATTTGATCCAAAGCCATTTGCATTGTAGGGCAATAATTTTCTTTTTATATTATGTTGGATTATCCCAAGATTGAACTGTAAAACAGCCTGTTATTAATTTTTAGACAATCACCGTTTCGACATGTTCCGTATCAGTCCACAATTGTAACTACCACTATCAATTTTTTGTACAAAGAAAAGTTGGGTGTTTCGTCAAAACGAAGTTACTCAAAACTATTAAATCTACACTGTTATTTATTTTATGATAATTCTGTATTATTATCGATAACCTCTAACTTTTGTCTTCTCATCACTACAAAAAAACACTTTCTAGTGCGGTTCAGGTCGTTATCGGCCCGCCATTTCTCTATGGTTTATTTCTCATTTTATGTTTGGCAGATCCAGGGGCGAAACGAACGTAAAGAAATTGGGTTCGAAGTCATTCTAACAGTACAAAAAAAATTGTATACACCATGTTTTCGCAAAGTTATAGCACTTTAATCTAACCTAGTATTGGCGGGTCGAAAAGACCTGCCATACACTGGCGAAAAGATCATTGGGGGCGAATTTCGACCCGCCGCCGCACTAGATGAAAGTTTATGATTTATTTGCGGCAGCAAACGTGTTAAGGAAACATAATATACAATAATTTCCATCCCAGCAAAGCAAGGATTTCTAGAAAAATATAAAAGCACTATTAATATTGCTTTTAATAAACTTATGAAATGTGAAATTATTTTATCTATACTAATATTATAAAAAGGAAAGATTTGATTTTTGTTTGTTTGTTTGTTTGCACCGAATAGGCTCCGAAACTACTGAACCGATTAAGATGAAATTTGGTAAGAAAATAGTTTGAGACCCTGGAAAGGATGTAGGATAGTTTTTATCCCCGAAATCATCCCTTAAGGGAGCGAAAATGGGGATGAAAGTTTGTATAGGGAATCAACTTAAGGACGAACCCGAGCGAAGCGAGGGTGAGTCGCTAGTTACTTAATAAAACATATATAACTAGCGACTCACCCTCGCTTCGCTCGGGTTCTTCTCTAGGTGCAAGTTGATGGTTAGTATGGAATAGATAGATTATAAATTAGTATATACATATGTGTGTACAATATACGTAGCAAGACCCGCAGCTAATGTACATAAATATCTCCGACTCCAACGCATAATACTGTGTTTCTTCCTCAATTTGTTCTCACCTTTTTAGTTCACTTTTCACACAGTCGGGTTTTTTATTTTTGTAAATATTTTTTTATTTAAAGCTTTTTAGTTTTGGTCAGTTAACATTTTTAGTTTTAATTAAATAATTTCTTATCCTAAATTATTTTTAAACTTATAAGTTGTGTATATTTTTGTAATCCTTTCTTAAAATCTTTATTTTCATACCCCACTCGATTAATTCAGACGACAAATTTTTTTTAAGTCATGAATTGCCAACTAGGATCCTCCTTTTTGATTTTTAATTTATATATACATATGAAATTCAAAGTCCTGACTGACTGATATGATATATCAAAGCACAGCCTAAACAGCTGGCCCTAAAGACAAGAGACATGTAGAGGGTGTTTTCTTTTTGAAGTGTAAATATCCACTAAGAAAGGGTTTTTTGAAATGCCACCCCCCTGATAGGGTGAATTTTCTGTGAAACTTTATATTCTCTGGATTGTTTGACTCGAAAATTGATACAGACTCTTCAATTATGAGATACGTGTATCACAGATTTCCTAAATCCTCCCCTAACACAGTCAAATAGGATTTTGTAAATCCTACACGGCACTGTAGACAGGCACATGACAGGAGGGTGGCGCAGGGCGTGCGGGGGTTTCTGTATTTACTATTTATAGCTTAGGCCGTTTACTAATTACGATGGGACAGGGTCCAAGGGATGGGATAAGGTCGGACATACATACATACATACAGATCAAACTCATAACTCTTCTTTGGGCTTCGCCGTGGTTGAGTAAAAAGTAATAAACTAGTAAATTAGTGGTAAGTCTGCAACGAATCAATCGTATTTTATAATTTAGCACTACTATTAACTTATATATAATTCATATATTAGAATCAATATATATTGTAATATTTACAAAAATTAAAAAAAAACCCGAGTGTGTAAAAAAATTACTCAAAAGATGAGAACAAGTTGACGGGAGACATAATATTAGGCAATCGAATACACAAATTTTATACTAACTGCCAGTCTTGCTGCGTGTATGTGTGTTTTTATTTCGAAAAAGTAGATTCTTATGCGATTATATTCTGTTAATTAAAGTCATTCTGTTAATTAAAGAAATAAAGATATCTAATATTGGTACCGTCATTATAAAATGCTGTTATTTAACTAATTAGGTAACAATTTATGACAAAATTGTTGGATAGATGCTTCCATAGATAGGTACTGAAAAAATTAACCGACTTGATTTTACATTATATCTCACAATATTTTTCCGATATGAGATCGGCGTTGTAAAACTTACAGTTTTTTATTTGTTATGTTTTTGGTAGGATCTCATTTCTTTTTGTAAATAATTCTCTTTTTTTCTTTTCTTTGATGTAACAACTTTTGACAAGTCTGAACGGTAAATGCAATTGTAAGTCTATTGAATTCGTAAATTACGAATTCCTGAGTTAGCTATAAGAGTTCATGGTAAGGCCCCTGAGCTTTAATACTACTGAAGTCGATATTAATTTGATGTAAGCCGCCCAGACTTGTCACTCTCCAAATTGCTGCGTATGCTTGATCGCATGTGAATACTGAAAACCCGATGTCCACGAGTGCATTGTTTAGACTTAACACCTGGCTTTTGTGTATGGTAATAACATAGGCTCAAAACTGGACTGGAAACTGTTCGTGATGAAAATAAACTCTATTAATCAATTCAAATTTAGTCTTGACTCGGCCAAGCTCGTAAACATGTTCGTTATATTCGTTACACATGGTAGTATTAGGTAAAATATCTATGTAAACACCAGTTTGTTTTTAGTGTATATATATTCAGATTGTATGAGTAAATGCATTTTCCAACGTTAAAAAAAGGAAAAAGGGATATTTGTTAGTATCTTAAATTCAATATAATAAATACCTATAGGTAAGTGTAGGGTAACTTCTCAAATGAGTCAAGGAATTTCAAATACAATGTATAATGTACCCTAAAATTATCCAAATCGCTATTGTAGCAAATAATATCAGTAAATAAATTAGTAAGCCTTTCAATCATCAAACCAATAACAATAAAAGCTACTGAAATTATAGACTTAAATCGCAAACTTATAGGTGGCGTTTCGAGGAACATCCGAACAGCATCTGAGCGCTCGCACTAATGAGCGCGGTTGTTGCTCGCTTTGACACATCAACTGTTCCGCGCGTCGTCACCCCGCATCGCAAGCGCCGCCCACTATAAACGTACGACCGCGGTCGCATCGCGTTCTTTAAAATTATTTTTATGCTTTAGATATAAATAGTACTAATTTAACGAATATTTTAATTTCATTGCTAATCCTGAATACTCCAATACTGATTACTGATATTACATACATAAGTTTATTAAAACGTGTAGATTTGAGTGTTACGGCATCGTTGGTTAATCCTGAAGGTTATAGCTGGTTATTATTTCTTTATCAGTCAATTTTTAATCCCTAACGCAAAAAGAGGGGTGTTATAAGTTTGACGTGTCTGTTTGTGTGTGTGTGTGTGTGTGTGTGTGTGTGTATATGTGTATCTAAGTCTGTCTGTGGCATCATAGCTCCTAAACGAATGGACCGATTTTGATGTGGCTTCTTTTTGTTTGAAAGCTATAATTTATGAAGATCTATTCAAGCGTTTGATGATCATCACTCATTTCCTACTTAACAAAAGGGTCTTCTTACTAACTTTCACAGATCAGATTGATTTGAAATTAGGTGTACTGTTACTTCGGTGGAATTTCCAAGACATGCGAACCTTGTGCTAATACTATAGCATCAAATAGTCTGCGGGTTGCTCAATTCCTCAGAAACTTACAGCAGATATAGTGCGCTTGGGCTTGATAAAATAAATAGGAATATGTACATATTATACAGTTAATATTTATATTTAATTAATCAATAGAAAATCAATTGTAATACTTTCTTTTTTTTTACAATGTCAATTTAAAAAGTTATAATCCTTATGAAGGAAGTGTGTTGATTGTTGTTGATTAAAACAGTTTTATTTTATGAAAAAAATATTATTAGTAGTATTATGGTATTAATAATATAAGAAATAATAATTATTTATTATAACGAATTTTAATTAATATAAAACTAAATATAGTAGTATATATTCTTTGAAAGGATGTTTGTCATTAGTCTGTCTTTTGATTCGATTTGGATGATATAAAAGCGAGTTGTTGTGTGGTGAAGAGTTGTCGAATATATAGTCAACGAAGCACTTGAATAACCAAGTTAAGTACTCTAATTTTGTTATTGTTACTATGCTACTTTGTAATTATAAATTAGAAATATAATTGCTGTAATTGTTGTGATCATTTTATTTATGATTTATATTATATTAAACTGATTTTAAAATACATAACTAATTTCTTATTTCTTATATAATCACTGCTTATTATGTTTAATTATTTTCAAACGATATATATATATATATATATATATATATATATATATATATATATATATATATATATATATACATATATATATATGTCGGAGACGGTCATCAATACGGTCGCTAAACGAAGCGCGGCACGACACCCGAGTGATGGCAGCACCGATGGCAGCATCGTCGGCAATATCGTCGACACTCGGCGAACTTCGTGCTACGACGGAGCCTAGCAAATGGAGGCGTGCTATGAGGGCCGGTCATTTACCTTTGAGCCGAGCCAGGATCAAGACCTTTCCACTAGGAACTGTCCAACGTTTCGTTTAAGATAATTATTGTGAAAATTATTAAAAAGTGATTGTTGCATACGCTGTGTTCTCTTTGTTTAAATTATTCTACTATTTGCCCACAAGATGACCGATGAAAGTACTAAAAACGTTACGGATTCGAGTTATATATATATATATATATATATATATATATATATATATATATATATATATATATATATATATATATATTAAATTAAATAATTAAATAATGAATAATAAATTGTAAGTATTAACGATATTACATTAAATTACCCTTATTATTTCCTTTAAAATAGTAATAATTTTTAACATTGAGATTTATTAAAGTAAAATTGCTTTTTCTTAATATATTATGTACATATCCTCACAGGCTCATAAGAATAGTCTCAATAAGAGTTGTCTATTAGAATTATGGTCCTTGAATAATTAAAAAATAATGAAATAAAAATTAAATCAAAAATTTTAAGGAACCGCTAATAAATAAAATAAAAACTACAATACAAATAAAAAGACGTTTATCATCAAAATATTAATAGGTACTTTTAATGAAGTTAAAAGGCCAAGAGAGAAAGTTTTTTTTTTTTTTACTTTTTAGTGGTCTTTTTTGTGTCGGAGATTACTTAAGTGTAGTTTAATTGAAAACTGAAGTTGCTAATCAGAAAAAGTCAACTTTGATTTATTTAATTTTTTGTAATTAATACATGAATAACGTTGACCAATTATTAAAATTAATTGACCAATTGTGTGCATTTCGTGACCAACTGAAATAATTTTAGATCCCATCTATAGAATTCATTTGAGCCGCCAAAATTTTACCGATGTCCTTGGAAATCTCTGTAGTTAGTGTCAAAGTATTGACCAATTACTAAAAATCACTGACCATTTATGACCATTTCATGACCAATTTTTTAAGAGGCCAAATTTTATCATTTGAGCCGCTAAATAGATACATAAACAACTACTATGTTCATTTCATTGACGGCATAACTAAACATCGTATTAATATGAGAAACAAAGTTAATTTTGCGGTCAAACGCTCATAATGGAAAATATACCAAAAAATACCTAACGTATCTTTTTCAAAATTATTTTTGTGGAACGAATTGTGGAATCTATATTATTTATTTATTTATGTTTATTGGTCCACAAAACAAATGACAATCAAACACATATTAAATAACAATTACAAAATTAATACACAGGATTGCATTTTTCTAGATGCAGACACAGCATGCATTTACAAACAAAACTTAATATTACAAAAACGAGATTTAACCTACGATAACAATGAGGAACGGCGTTTATTTACTAATAATAACAAAAAAAAACTAAAAAAAAATATGAATTACTAACAATAGTTATTAAACTAAACAAATTGCTTTAATTTTTTACGTAAAGAGGCTATAGAGGTATCATTAAATATATCTAATTTAAAGCGAATAGCATCATACGCTGAACACATGCGGAATAAGGGCGAGTGGCTTATTATATTAGTTCTCGCGTTGGGAAGACAGAGTGTCTTACGATTTTGTAGACGACTACTAGGACGTGGTATACTAAAGTTTAGTCGTTGTAAGAGATCAGGTGAGTCAATAGACCCATGAATTAGCTTGTACAAAAAAATTATATCAAGTATCTTCCTACGTGTAGATAGAGAAGTAACTTTGTAATGACTTAGTCTTTGTATATAAGAATTTAATTCATGGCATTTGTTGTCGGAGTAGGACACGTGATATAAACATCTTTTTTGGACACATTCTAATCCATTTACGTGAACTTGATAGGACGGGCTCCATACTGTACTACAGTATTCTAGTAAATTTCGAACCAATGTATAATATAAGAACCAATATAAGAATAGTGATATTTGGTTGCTTAAATAATTGTAGTTGTCTATTAATAAAACCTGATAATTTCGAAGCTTTTTTTATTATGTTGTCAAAATGTTGTCTGAAACTCAGTGAACTATCGAATATGACACCCAGGTCACGGATACTTGTAACTTCTTGGATAGGTAAATTATTAATATGATAGGTAACTAGTTCAGAATTAATTTTTCGCGAAAATTTTAAAAAGAAGCACTTTGTAGAATTGAGATACATTTGATTAAAATTACACCAATTTACAATAAAGTTTACATCAGTTTGTAAAATTTGCTTATCAGAATCATCATTTATGACACGATAAATTTTTAAGTCATCGGCAAAAAATTTAAAATTTGATTTAATATTATTGCATAAATCATTAATAAATATTAAAAATAGCAACGGGCCAAGGTGTGACCCTTGGGGAACTCCAGAAGTTACTTCGCACTCTTCTGATTTAAAACCACGAATATACACTAACTGCGAGCGGTTCTTTAGGTAAGACTCAATCCATCTTAAACTACCGTGGACACCTATATTTTCAAGTTTCATTAACAATAATTTATGATTCACTAGATCAAATGCTTTTTTGAAATCCGTATATATAGAATGTACTTCTTTCTTTTTATCTAAACCTTCTGCAATATCAGACACATTATTATCACATTATTATCTTAACAAATGTGCTCTAAATAAAAAAAAGATATACTGAGCTTATAATCATTTAAATATTATAATGGTTTCTAATCACTGAAAATTTTGAAAACATCAAAGTGACAATAATAAGTAATGTAATTTTTTTAGGGGTTGGTGCCCGAAAAATACCAACGGGACCCTATTACTAACCCTACCCTACGAAAGCATCCGCTTTCCACCCGCCTGTCTGTCTGTCTAGTCTGTCTGTCTGTCTAGTCTGTCTGTCTGTCTGTCTGTCTAGTAGGTTGTACATCATGAATCGTGATAGGCAGAAAGTTGAAATTTTCACAGAATATGTATTGTCGCTATAATAACAAATAATAAAAACGAAGGTGGCGAATGCGAATTAAAAAACATCATCTTACATTATCTCAACGTTATAATATCTTGTACGACGCTACGGAACATTTCGTGTGCGAGTCCGACTCGCACTTAACCGGATTTTTTTTAAACTTGAGGTGTTTACAGTATGCGCTCAATGCTTATTGCTCATCCAAATCAGTCTGCTCGCAGGTCACAAAGACGAAGGACGTTTGCAGACTTATACGCCAACTTCGCTACGTTTACCATACGCAAAGTAAATATTATATTGTATTCATTTAATTAAAACATAGTTATAGTTCTCCCATTTTCCTGAATCCTAATTAATATTTAAAAAAAATAAAAGAGAAATTTTTGTTTCCATTTTTCTTTGCATAATTTACTAAAGTTAATCTTAGTTTTGTCGTCGTTAAATAACAATTATGAGCTCAACGTATTAAAATTTAACCGAAGTTCAAAGTTTGCTTAGTATTTTTTTATTTTATTTAATACGAATTTCAAATTAAAAAAAAACAATACCTAGCAAATATAAACATCGTAAATATAAATAACGTCGATATTTTGTGTGTTACATTTTATTGACGTACACTTGGACATGTAAACACAAGTCAAATCATGGCAAATTTTGTTTTAATGTAAACATTTATAAAGTAGTTATTATATATTTAGTAGATTGAAATGAATTATACGTCACATTAAAAGACGAGGGTAGTTTTATGATGCAAGTAATAAGAAATTGTATTTTAAAGCTATTATGTTTAAACTACAGTATTATGTAATACTTACATGTTTATCCGTTCATGCGAGCCCGCCTCGCTCTGATCCGGAGAATACGCCGTTCCCGCTCTTCATGCTGCAATCTCTCCCTCCTGATGAATCTCCACACAATAAATAGTCCAAATATTAGAAGTAGGTGTAAAAGTACACTGAGAATTTCATGCATGGGATCCGGATAAGCGTTTAACACAACTCTAGGCATTGTAATGTCTTAAAATAGAGAAAATATTTGCACTATTTATCGTTTTGTCACTTTTATGCTTTATTATTAGTCTTCATTGATCTTCACACATTTTTCTCTTAGTTTCTGAAAAGATGAAATAAAATTAGTGTCAGCAATAAGTACAATGGAAATTGAGTTGATTTTACATATAACTAAGTAAGCAGTATTATACGAGTACCTATCTTCATAGAAACAGAGAGAATGAAAAGAGAGAGAAGAATGAAGAAGAGAGAGAGAGAGAGAGAAATGACGCCTTGGAATCTCGGAAACTAGTCTGTATTTACCAACAAAATTGAAGTACTGTTTTAGTAACTGTAAATTTTTTGACTTCCAAAAAGGAGGAGGTTCTATTTTCGTCTGTATGTATGTTTTTAGGTATGTTCACCGATTTCTCAGAGACGGTTTTAAACGGTATTTTATCAAGAAAGGTCTCGAGGTGGTCCCATAAAATTTTCTTTGAAATAGAGTACCGCTGTCGAGAAAATCAGGAAAAATCATGAAATTTGAACTACATTAACGGATCTAATTAATTTTTTACCTTCTCTAATTATTATTATATCGACTTGAAACTTTACAAGTGCTTGTAATTCCGATGATGGTGTAATAATATGGAAGATGGTTAGTGGACTCTTTTGAATTTGGGCTTATTTGGTTTGATTTGATAAGCCCAATACATTAGAATTGGATTTTATAGTCTAGTTTAGACGACTTCGATAAAGAGGTATGGTCACCGATTTCTCAGAGGCGGCTTGACCGGTTTCGCTACTTTAAACTGTATTTTAGCAAGATAAGTCCCGAGATGGTCCCGTAAAATTTTTTTAAACACAAACTTTATCGTTTTGGAAAAAAATCATAAAAAACATGAAAAGTATGTTAACATGATTTAATTAGTCTTTTTTACCTACTTTTGATTTTCCTATCGACTTAAAATTTTGCAAATTTTTGTATTTCCGATGATAATACAATTATTTGGTACTAGCAGAACCCGCGGCTTCGCCCGCGATCAAAGTACTCTCTTAAGTCTATGCCTGCTACTTTTAAGGACTGGCCCTAAGATAAATTTATAATGAACTTTTTGTATAAAAGGTCATTGCAAAGCAAACTTTAAGATGGAATTACAATAGTAATACAGAAGTTATCAGTGGTATTCTAGGTATGAATTCTAATTACCCCCCGAGCGCATCCAGCAAACATAGTGGCCACTATGATGTTTAATGAATTACTCACAGTCTAATCCCGTTACATAGCTTAGGCGACTTTTTTATTGCAAATGTGCCAACCTTCAAAAGGAGGATACAGATAGCAGGATACTCTCTAGCTAGGTTCTCTCTCTCGCGCTTTAAGTCTGTTATAGTTGTCGCTGCTCTGGCCGAAAAGTTATACATAATTTTCCTTTGGATTCGGAATCATTTCCGTTCTCTACTTTATATTCCACACAGTAAATGTGCACTTCCAGAGAACTTGAGCCATCTTACTCTATTTAAATATATTCAACAACTCAAACTTCATCGCCCATTTTTGCCCACTTAGGGCTTGAATTAAAAAAAATCTACTGTACATGCTTATTTAACTGTATTGAAGAACAATAATATCAAGTTTCAAGTAATTCCGATCATAAGCAATTTTTTCCTCATATAAACAGCACAATCCCCTTTTACCCTTTTAAGGAATGAATTTAAAAAAAAAATTGTATTGTTTTAGTTTTCATTTTAATGGTAAATACGATTTTCCGTGCATCAGTTACAGAGTTTCATACAAACTTTCATCCCCTATTTGACAGCCTTATGGGATGAATTTTAAAAAATGCTAAAATACGTATTTATTTAATTATATTGAAGAGCATTAATACCAAGTTTCAAGTAATTCTGATCATAAATAATTGTTTGCTCATATAAACTTTATCACCCCCTTTTACCCTTTTAAGGAACGATTTTCGAAAAAAATTTAATACCTATATTTCTTATTTTTCATTTTAAAGCTAAATATCACTTTTCGTGCATTTCGCGTTAAGAATGACAGAGTTTCATACAATCTTTTTTCCCCCATTTTACCTCCTTAGGGGATGAATTTCGAAAAATCCTTTCTTAGCGGATGCCTACATTGTATAAGGAATATGTCTACCAAATTTCACGTTTCTACGACCAGCGGCTTAGGCTGTGCGTTGATCGATCAATCAGTCAGTCAGGACAAAGCATTTTATGTATATATAGATAGATTATCGAGCTGATCTGATGGTGAAGCCAGAGCCTAGAAAGTGGATAGTGGAACTCTCCAACGACTACTCGTAAATACTTAGAGATTGAGACTAGACTAGACTGATTTTTAGTGTTACTAATAAAAGTGATTTTTTTCAGTTTGTCTTCATATAAAATTTGGCAACATACTAACATAAACTACTTAATCGAATCGAATCGTTATGAAAAAACGTTCTTATTACAAATTACCTACTTATACGTCTGCACTAAAAATGGAAAAAAAAAACTTTACAAAAAAACAAACACTGACTTCCAGTCACTAAAAAGTAAAAAATAAATGAACGAAAATTTCAGATTTCACAAATTTGAAGAAGAAATTTATTAAGTTTTTATTAATTAACTTGTCTGTTTATTTGTATGGAGAGCGAAGTTTTTACATATAATATATTGTAGGTACATGGGAAGTTTACGAGTATATAAAATGGTGGTGTCTAAAGTGTAAAGTACGCATTACTCACTACTCAGTCAGTATACATAAATTTTAATGTAACTTAGAGCTGTAATGTCAATAGCATCTTAAGCCACGAGATTTCATGCCACTGTTATATTATGTACTGCAAATGTCTCTATAAACTACGTTGATTAGTTAATTGTTATTGCGTTATTAACCAATATAACCATATTATTTAGGTTTTAATTTTCACAAAATAGCCAATTAAACTTTGTGTGAAAAGTGAGGTAGCAACTTTTATGAAACTGCTCATTATTTTTAAGTTACCGCATAAATACACATAATGATTTTTGGGAAAATAAATATAAACTTTTAGATTATATATCTACATTCCAGATAAAAAAAAACGCTAAGGCTTTTTAACCCCCGTTGCAAAAAAAGGGGTTTTATATGGTAGGAGAGTTATAAGTTTAACTTGTGATTTTGATTAAGCTTTTTTCTTTTTAAAAGGTGACTTGAATGAATGTGTTTCTAGCTATAATCAATAAAATCCGTTCAGCCATTCGCAGACAATCAGCTCTTTTCTAGACGGTAAAACGGATATGAACAAATTTCACAGATCTAATCAATTCGAAACTTTATATTCCGTTACATGAATAACATTGCTATGATATGGTAACCTAGGCCTGATGCTGCAGCGTGACCTTGAATCTGCAAGATAGTCAACTCTTTACTAGAATACTGCAGAGATATCGTGTTTAGGCTCATTGGAATGGCCTCACTGAATAAATTATTATTGTGTTGAAGGTTGTTTAAATTTTTGATTTAATGATACGCTTGTAAATTGAAAATTTAACCATCTTAAAAATAAGTTTGTTGTTAGCAGTTGCCATGGTAACAATAAAAAGACCGTAGTAAGAACATCAACGAGAATGAAGCTCGCTATACAGGGTGGAACAAATTGATGGGTCATGAAAAAAAAGTATCTTAAATATTGAAGTTATCAAGATTTACTCAATTTTAAAAAATAATAATAACTGTATTTGATTATTTTTTTAAAAAAACTTACCTGAACCGGGAATCGAAACAATTAATAATACATAAAAACTTAAAAAATAAATAAATACCGACTTCCAGTCACTGAAAAGTAAAAAATAACTAAACAGGGGTTTTCATTTAGAATAGATACCTAATCAGATATTTTCGAAGGTGTGCTTTGATTTGTATTGGCTGGCACCGGTTTTTTTTTTAAGTCTTTATTTTTCCATTTTTAGTGTAGACATAATAAGCAGGTAATTTGTAAGAAGAATGATTTTTAATAAAAACATATTCGATTAAGCCATTTATTTAAAAACCGCTTGACCGAGTTCGATAAAATTTATATGGGACCACCGGGAAAGAATACCCTTTGAAACAAAAAAAACATTTTCCAAATCGGTTCAGCCGTCTTCGAGTAATCCGTGAACATACATAAAAAAAAAAGATTTTGACGAATTGAGAACCTCCTCCTTTTTGGAAGTCGGTTAAAAAGAGGACACAGTCACTATTTTATCAAATTTATCGATGGCTTCTATGGGAAGGATAAAATCTCTCGAACAAACATTGCGTATAAAAATTGAAGAAAACGATTGCTTTTTCTTTACCTATGAAGTTGCCGTTTACCAATACTGGCCATTTGAAATGTACCGTAAACCGGGGCTACTTTGACATAGTTTGGAAAGTTTTTGGGGATTAACTTTTTTTTGAAGTCTTCTATTCTTGTTTTTTCTTTCTAGTCTGAGCAATTGATGTTTTGGCTACAAGTTTAGCAGTAATCCAAGGTGTTCAGAGCATCGCTTAGTACCAATTTTTTCCGACGAATTGAGAACCTCCTCCTTTTTGGAAGTCGGTTAATAAAAATTCGAGTAATTATGGAATACGAGTTCCGTCGCGGTAGCAATGCCGCACAAACGGCTCGCAACATTAATGACGTGTACGAAGTGAACACTACAAACGAATGCACGACTCGTTATTAGTTTGAACTGACGATACTATTCTGAACTTGTCCCTTTCATAACACTTTCCTCTATGACTTGTAATTAATACTTTTTCTATACTGTAATAAAGCAGTAACTTAGCGAAATCTGTACATGAAATATTTTTTAAAAACAATGACTGTAACGTATTATGTATACAATATAGACCTCAAAATAATAGTTATTAAATTTTTTGTCTGTTTGTCTGTATGTCTGTTGTGCGCGTTTCACGCAAAAAGTAATGAACCGATATCAACGATATTTGCTGAAGTGATAACTTATTACTCGGGTCAACATTTAGGATACCTTTTACTTCCGGAAAATCTTTCTTTCTCACTGGAAAACACAATAACTGGTTCTATCGAGTCGTCCTTAGAAACCTTCCGCTGGCTAAACCTTAATACATACATTAAAACAATGTACTAAAAATTGTTAGTCTTGAAAAGGCCTACAGAAAAGTCCACAATAAGTATATGTCTATCTCCTAAGATACATTCGCAATACCTAATGTTATCTATATATGTATACATAAAATGCTTTGTCCTGACTGACTGATCGATCAACGCACAGCCTAAACCGCTGGTCGTAGAAATGTGAAATTTGGAGGACATATTTATTGTACAATGTAGGCACCCGCTAAGAAAGAATTTTTCAAAATTCGTCCCCTAAGGGGGTAAAATAGGGGCTAAAAGATTGTATGAAACTCTGTCATTCTTAACGCGAAATGTACGGAAAGTTGTACTTTGCTTTAAGACGAAAAATAAGAAATATCTGTATTAGATTTTTTTCGAAATTCATCTCTTAAAAGGGTAAAAGGGGGTAATAAAGTTTGTATGGGCAAACAATTATTTATGACCAGAATTACTTGAAACTTGGTATTAATGCTCTTCAATATAATTAAATAAATACGTATTTTAGCATTTTTTGAAATTAATCTCGTCATCATCATCATCATCAGCCTTTGTCCGTCCACTGCTGGACATAGGCCTCTCCAAATGCACGCCACTTCGTTCTATCTTCGGCTTCTCGCATCCAGCTCCTGCCAGCCGTCTTGCATATATCGTCACTCCACCGTGCCTGGGGACGCCTTCTATCCCGTTTGCCAGTTCACGGTCTCCACTCCAGGACTCGTTTACCCCAGCGGTTGTCGGTCCTGCGACTGATATGGCCAGCCCACTGCCACTTCAGCTTGCTAATCCGGCGGGCTATGTCGATCACCTTGGTTCTCTGCCGGATCACCTCATTTCTGATGCGATCACGCAGAGAAACGCCGAGCATAGCCCTTTCCATAGCTCGCTGAGCGACTTTGAACTTGTGGACCAGCCGTACCGTCAGTGTCCACGTTTCGGCTCCGTAAGTCATAACGGGTAGGACGCACTGATTGAAGACTTTCGTCTTTAGGCACTGTGGGATCAACGCTGTAAAGACTCGACGTAGCTTTCCGAATGCTGCCCAACCCAACTGAATTCTTCTGATCACCTCCCCCTCGAAGTTGTTTATACCCAGCTGCAATGTCTGCCCGAGGTAAACATATTTTTGAACAGCTTCGAGTACGTTTCCGTGCATTGCAATCGGTTCCGGTAGTACATGCTCGTTGAACATGACCTTGGTTTTGTCCAAGTTCATCCGTAGACCAATGCGTTCAGAAGAGTCAGCTAGGTCGTTCAACATCTGTTGTAGGTCCTGCATCGTTTCCGCCATTATGACGATATCGTCAGCAAATCGCAAGTGCGAGATGTACTCGCCATTGATGTTGATGCCACGTCCTTTCCAGTTCAGCGTCTTGAACATATCCTCCATTGCATTTGTGAACAATTTCGGGGAAATAACGTCCCCTTGTCTCACTCCTCGATGCAATGGTATAGGATTTGTTTGCTGATTCTGTACTTGGACGGACATGGTGGCGGCTTCGTACAGACATCTCATCACTTGGATGTATCGCCAATCTACTTGGCAACGCTGCAGGGACTCCAGAACGGACCAGGTTTTAATCGAGTCAAAGGCCTTCTCATAGTCCACAAATGCTAGACACAGGGGCTGATTATACTCTTCGGTCTTCTGTATAATCTGCCGCACTGTGTGGATGTGGTCTATGGTGCCGTATCCGCTCCTAAACCCAGCCTGTTCCGGGGGTTGAAATTCGTCGAGTCTTCGCGCAAGACGTTTCGTGATCACTCTTGAAAACAGCTTATATACGTGGCTTAAAAGAGAGATGGGTCGATAGTTCTTCAGCTGGGTCTTGTCTCCCTTTTTGAAGAACAGGACGACCACGCTCTTACTCCACGCCTTCGGAGTTCTCCCTTCAAACAGGACGGCGTTAAAAAGCTTTTGGAGCTCCCTCAGTACGGGTTTACCTCCTGCCTTTATCAGTTCTGTTGTAACGCCATCCTCTCCAGGGGCTTTTCCATTTTTAAGCTGCCTAAGAGCGATCTCGATTTCGCCGATGCTGACTTCTGGCAGGTCTTCGGTGTAGTGGCGTGTTAATGTAGCTCTAGAATACTCATTTTCGGGATCAGGACGAGATGCATGCGAAGCGTATAATCGGCCATAGAATTTCTCCACTTCCAAAAGGACTGCCGGCTTCGAAGCAACAACTTCTCCACTTTCTGTAGTCAGCTTTGTCAGGTGGCTTCTTCCAAGAGATTGTACGAACACCTTGGATCCCCGGTTCTGCTCGATCGCTCTTTCAATCGAAAGAATATTAGAGCACCGGAGATTGTGCCGTACGTGCTTGCTGATCTCTCGGTTTAGAGCCCGCTTTGCTGACGGAGTGACGGGTGGGTTTTCACGTCGTTCCTTCATTAGCCCTAAAGTCTCTTCCGAAAGCTTCGACTTCTTGCCCTTACGCTGCATTTCACAAAATCTCGTGCCTTCCTCCCTGAGGATCCGAACCACATTTTTGAGGTTCTGGTTAACGTCTGTTGTGGTTTCCACGGCAGCGAATCGGTTAATTAATTATTAATAATTAATTAATAGAATTAATCCTATAAGGCTGTCAAATGGGGGATGAAAGTTTGTATGAAACTCTGTAATTGATGCACGTAAAATGGTATTTACCTTTAAGGAGTCTGCCCACTACCCCGTCTCATACCATGACCGTGCTAGGAGCGTGTCAGGCAAAAAAATATTCTTTGTATTGAAATGTATGAGACTCTGCCCACTAGACCGTTCCGTCACCGACCGGCACCGTCGCGTGCCGTGCACGGAGCGTCAACAATTGTCGGCGAGAATATTTTGCCGGTGCCGGTACGCTCCGAGCCTGGCACGCGACGTTGTTGAACCGGTGAGCATACGGGTTATAAACGCGTATGATGACCGTTATAACCGCGTATGATGACCGTTCTAAGCCCGTTACGTATTGCCGCTTGTCTTGTAAAGATGGGCGATAATCGTTATTAAAGATGGGTTAGTACCGATATTTCTCAGGATTAGGTAATATTAATATATTCGTCTGGCAATATTATAATATTGTAACTAATACTTCTATATTAGTGATATTTATCGAGAAACAACAGTTAATACTAAAACGGGAACTATACGGATATGACACGCGGATGATACGCGGTTGATACGCGTATGATACGCGTTTGATACGCGGTTGATACGCGGATGATACGCGGATGCTACGGTCACTATAACCGTTATGTACGGGCATGATACGCTGTTGATACGGTCTAGTGGGCATAGTAGTCCGTGCCGTGCTCGTTTCCGTGCCTGATACGTTCATAGCACGGTCATGGTATGAGACGGTGTAGTGGGCAGAGAGCCTTAAAATGAAAACTAAAACAATACAAATATATATTTTTTTTCGAAATTCATTCCTTAAAAGAGTAAAAGGGAGTTGTGCTGTTTATATGAAGAAAAAATTGTTTATGATCAGAATTACTTGAAACTTGGTATTAATGTTCTTCAATACAATTAAATAAACGTGTATTGTAGATTTTTTCTAAATTCAGCCCCTAAGTGAGTAAAACTGGGCGGTGAAATTTGAGTTGTTGCGTATATTTAAATAGAGTAACATGACTCAAGTTCTCTGTAAGTGCACAATTACTGTGTGGGATATAAAGTAGAGAACGGAAATTATTCCGAATCCAAAGGAAAATTATGTGTAACTTTTCGGCTGGCCACAGCAGCGAAAACTATAACAGACCTAGAGCGCGAGAGAGAAAACCTAGTTAGAGAGTATCCTGCTATCTATATCCTTCTTCTGAAGGTTGGCACATCTGCAATAAAAAAGTCGCCTAAGCTATGTAACGGGATTAGACTGTCAGTAATTCATTAAACATTATAGTGGCCACTGTGTTTGGTGGATGTGCTCGGGACTAATCAGAATTCATACCATGAAATTCATACAATGGTCAGTCCTTAAAAGTAGCTGCCGTAGTCTTAAGAGAGGATTGCTTCTCACAAGTACATTTTAGTAGAACCCACAACTAGACATAACAACCATTATTGTGGTATATTTGTGGTTGGTTCTTTAGTGTAGATTAACTTAAGTGAATCTAAAGTTTTACTCTAGACATAATATTAAAAACTCGATATGACAACATATAAATTTAATGGAAATTAAAACTGAGCAAATTTTTCAGTCCACGCGAGCGTAGCCGCGGACAAAAGTTACAGCAAAATAAAAATGGCACTTTATATATGTAATTTAAAAAAGAAGAAGAAGGAGACAGACTGTAAGCTTCAGGTGTACATAGCATTGGGTCTTTAAAAATAACGTAGATACATGATTCTAAAGTCGTAAATATTGTATGCGAGTTGTATCATTGTATTCTCTTCCTTTAACTTTGGAAGGATGGAGAGTAGAAAAATGTGCAAAAAATACAGGTAGTGGAACTTGCTAAGTGCCTAAAGTGTAAATTTATTTACAGAATATACGCGTAACATCTTATAAGATACCCGATATTTTAAGTTATGATCGCTAAAATTAAATTTGTTTTCCTTATTTTTGCAAGTAATAAAGTTTGATCGCGGGCGAAGCCGCGGGTTCTGCTAGTCTATACATATAATAAAACTAGGTTGATTCCCCATACAAACTTTCATCCCCATTTTTACCGCCTTAAGGGATTATTTTTGGGATAATAAGTCCTATGTCCTTCCCAGGGTATCAAACTATCTTCTTATCAAATTTCATCTAAATTAGTTCAGTAGATCCAGATATTAGAAAAAATACAATTAAAGAGATGTGCAAAGGCAGCCTTATCACTAAAAGTGATATCTTACAGGCAACCGATAGAAAAGGATACAACAAAATAAATGAGAAGAGCGGAATGGTGCATAAAGTGCAAGTCATTAAAACTTAATATAAATAAACATACTAGTACATAAAAAATTACATATATAGAATACTAATTTTACCATATACATTTTTATTATACATACATAAACATACTTATACATAATAATATATTAATGTCTATATACTTAAGTATATACATATATGCGTAAACAAATTACGTAATACGGCACTAATTTCAGAATAACCTACTGTGATAAATAGTGTCTTTTGAGACGTTTTTGAAATATTAATAAATTTAATTTAGGTAATGTTTTTTTAAATCGACCATTTGTTATCGGAATTGTAAAATAAAAACTTTTAAAAAAATAAATAAAAACCGACTTCCAGGCACAGAAAAGTAAAAAATAACCAAACGGGGGTTTTCATTTAGAATAGATACCTAATCAGATATTTTCGAAGTCGGTGTGCTTTGATTTGTATTGGTCTTCAGCCCAAAACGGGGGCACCCGTACGCCGACTTTGAAAACGTTGCTTGGGTCTATCGACATCCCCCCATCACTAGTGCCAGGTAGCGGTGACATTGCCGCGCCTCGTGCGTCGGTAAACTTATCCCCTTCCATTGTTCTTGTCGGGGTCACCAGTATGGTTAGGTGTGGTGTGGTGGTATAAATAAGTAGGCAAACTCACGTACTTAAAGATGTATTGTCCACAATCCATACACAGTTCAGAAGGCACAATAGGGAAGAGTTCACAAGCACAAGCACAAGCATAAGCACAGTATATAGTAGCGGAAGGACGGAAGTAGAAGAATGATAGATAGACAGATAAAGTATAGTTCAATTAACATAAATAAAAAACAAAGCTAAATCGCGATACAGCGTATTATAAAATTGAGGCAACAAGCATGCGCTCCGCGTCAAAGTTTAGTCCCGACTGGTTTGACCTTGCGAGGTGAAAGGTATGCGCCCGCGTCTCCTTAGCTGGCCTTATATCGCTATTGATAGTTGTACGGATGTTGTTAATTAGTGACGAGGTTCAGTCGATACTTTAATGACCATCGACTATCGATGGTAAATTTATCGACCAACTGGTAAGGGAGTATGTATGTTAGTTAGTGTTCAGTGATTGTGTGTTTATATGTATTTAAATAAATATATAAATTGTAAAGTAGCCTACAATCATACTAAATTTCATCTAAATCTGTCCAGTGCTTTTCTCGTGATGCGTTCCCAGACAGACAGATAGACAAAAAATTCTAAAAACTATAGATTCGGCCTCTGTGTCGACAATAATGACTATTTCAATAAGATTTTCCAAAAATATTTAATGTACAGATTCGACACAGTTAGAATTTTATTATATGTATAGATACATTTTAACGGGTAGCATAGATTTCTCAAAGATGAGATATTTTCCCGCAATAAAAAATTATCCTATATGTTGACACGGATAACCAGCTAATATTATACTAAATATCATCAAAATCTGTCCAGCGATTTTCTCGTGAGACGTTCCCAGATAGACAGACAGACAAAACTTCTAAAAACTATAGATTCGGCCTCGGTATCGATAATGATGACTATTTCAATAAGATTTTGCAAAAAATATTTAATGTATAGATTTGACTCTGAATTTTAGTATATGTATAGATACAGACTAGCGTAATGTACATTTTAACGGTTAGTATTGAATAGATAGTCGTTCGCTTGCTTTGTGTAAAACAAAAACAAATTTATCCCACGGGAATCGTACGTTTTTTCGGGTTAAAAAATAATCAATTTGCTATACCAGACTATAATCTATCCCTGTGCTTTTCATCCAGATCCGTTCAGCCGTTCTGGTGTGATTGAGTAACAAACATCCATCCAATATCCATCCAATCAAACTTTCGCATTTATAATATTTCAATTAATTACAATATTTTATTAATGGGATTAAATTATATTATTTATGACCCGAGTAATAAGTTACCACTACATTTAATTTAGTTAAAATCGGTTCCGTAATTTTTGCATGAAACGCGCACACCCAAACAGACAAACAGACATACAGACAAAAATTTTAATAACTATTTATTTGGGGTATATATTCTGTACACAATAGGTTACAGTCATTGTTTTAAAAAAAATATTTCATGTATAGATTTCGCTAAGTACTGTTTTATTATGTGTATAGATATAAGTTAGTTATTAGTTTAAATACATGTATTTATTTATGCATAAAGAATCACTTCGTTCAAACACATAATCATGTTCCAAAATATTTATTCACCATCAATATTGCGCTCATGCGCTCTTCGGGCGTAAACTCTGCGTCACAAAGGTACAACTTCTGAATAACCCAGCCATGATACGCACCTCCAATGATTTTATGAATGTAGCCCAAAATCGTATCTCTAGGGGTTTTTTTCATTTTTTCGATATCTCATTTCGTTTTCGAGATATGAATTATTTTCTGAGCGAAACCGGGCAAAAAACGACCGCATTTTTCACAATATTTCGATTTTTAAAAAAAGTAATTGAGTTTATTCAATCTTTTTTTTTTGTATTTTATAGCCCTTGTCATGACGCGTCTTTTGACGTCCTAATCAGTCACGTAGTCCCAAAAGCCACGACACCAGGGCGATGTCGCACTTTCGTTGAAAATCGGGCCTATACCGAAGCGACAAAAAAAACATTTACAATGTTAAAAAGGACACTCAGACTAAGGAATAATAAAGACAGCATCATAAGACTAAACATGAAGCCCACACAATAATGTTTTGAAACAGTATACTAGTAGTACAAATAACAATATACTTATAGAAAATTCATTACTATGATAAGTAAATAAATGTTAATAAATGAAACTTGCTAACGGATTTTATTAAAAAAATAAGCTAATATTATGATATCTCTATCATATTTATTATTCATATTTTCTTCTTAAATTCTTTAAATAAAGTACACGACATGTATGGCAAAAGCGAGAATAGTAGTTTACACAACAAAATCCCGCTTCTAATTTTTACTTTGACACTTATTTCAGCGGGCTCCGTCTTTATTAGTCTTTACTCTGAATTCCAACATTATAGAAAAAATATTCGCATTTTTTGACATTCGAAATATAGTTACATACAATCACATTAATTAAATTTATGCTTCACTAATCGGTTAAAATAAAATAAAATAAAATATGTACCTTGTTGTACGTATCTACATGTCGTTTCTGAATGTTATAAAATCAAAAATTCTGTGAGATGAAACCAACAATGACAAAACTTTATAGTGTATATGGTTTAGTAAATGATAATCTATATATACATAGAATGCTTTGTCCTGACTGACTGACTAATCGATCAACGCACAGCCTAAACCGCTGGTCGTAGAAACGTGAAATTTGGAGGACATATTTATTAAAAAAATGTAGGCATCCGCTAAGAAAGGATTTTTCAAAATTCATCCCCTAAGAGGGTAAAATAGGCGATAAAAGATTGTATGAAACTCTGCCATTCGTAATGCGAAATGGACGGAAAGTGGTATTTAGCTTTAAGGTAAAAAATAAGAAATATGTGTATTAGATTTTTTCGAAATTCATCCTCTAAAAGGGTAAAACGGGGTAATAAAATTTTTATGGGCAAACGATTATTTATAATCAGAATAACTTGAAACTTGGTATTAATGCTCATCAATACAATTAAATAAATATATGTTTAAGCATTTTTCAAAATTCATTTGATAAGAGGGTAAAATGGGAGATGAAATTTTTGGATGAAATTCTGTAATTGATGCACGGAAAGAGGTATTTACCTTTGAAATGAAAAATAAAACAATACAAATATCATTTTAATTTCAAAATTCATCCCTTAAAAGGGTAAAAAGGGAGTTGTGCTGTTTATATGAGGAAAAAAAATGTTTATAATCAAAATTACTTGAAACTTGGTATTAATGCTCTTCAATACAATTAAATAAACATGTATTTTAGATTTTTTTTTAAATTCAGCCCGTATGTGGGTAAAGCTGGGCGATGAAGTTGGAGTTGTTGAATATATTTAAACAGAGTAACATAAGTCAAGTTCTCCGTAAGTGCACACTTACTGCGTGGATATAAAGTAGAGAACGGAGATTATTTCAAACCCAAGGGAAAATTATGAATAACTTCTCGGCTGGCCACAGCAGTGACAACTATAATAGACGTAGAGCACGAGAGAGAGAACCTAGCTAGAGAGTATCCTGCTATCTATATCCTCCTTCTGAAGGTTGGCACAACTATAATGAAAAAGTCACCTAAACTATGTAACGGGATTAGACTGTGAGTAATTCATTAAACATCATAGTGACCACTGTGTTTGCTAAATGTGCTCGGGGGGAATCAGAATTCGTACCTCTTATACGAACTTATTTTTACAAGTAATAAAGTATACGTAGGTAGCGAAAAAGTTTGTTTTTCCGTAATTTGATCGCGGGCGAAGCCGCGGGTTCTGCTAGTTTTCACATATAATAACACAAGTCTTATAAATACGAACGTCGATGAGCGTGAGTGTGAGCGAGAGGGCATGTTTATTACTTTCACGATACAAAGGCTCAATGGATTAATATATAAGCTGCCTAGGTATTATTACAATCACATTAAATTATTGTAAATCATTTTGTTGAAAAGTCCACCTCGCAGAAACCCCTGTTTTTTTATATATTCAATATTCATATTTAAAATATATCGTTATAGGTATTATAAGCGTAAGGTATTAAAGATTATCTTAAAAAATAAACTGCGAAACCCCTACATTCAACTATTGATTCACGAATGACAATATAATCTATCACCGACTTCTAACATGAAATAAAATGAAAGTAAACTTTATTCAATGAGACTTATTACGAGCACTCGTCAATCTATCTAGTAAACGAGCAATTCTTGTATATTTATTTATTTAGTTATGCCGGCGATCTCGGAAACGGCTCTAACGATTTCCCTGAAATTTGGTATGTTGGGGTATTCGGGGGCGAAAAATCGATCTAGATTAGTCTTATGTCTGGGAAAACGCGTGTTTCCGAATTTTCATACAGTCGCTAATATCTTACGCTCGGGCATAAGCATAGTAATCAAGTGGGCCAAGGCGCAAGATTGACAATCACAGATGTCCGGGTTCGAATGACGGTCGGATACAAAGTGTTTACTTTTGTTTTGTTTTTTTTTTGTGTTGATTCAAGTTTAATAAAAAACATGCGATATAAAAAAAGAGCTCCGTGCGTAGCTCGGTCGACCAGGTACTTTAATTTAAAGAGCGTCAGTGTAGTCAGTCCATGAGGAAGTTACCACCGGCTCGGAAAACAGTTCTGCTGAGAAAAGCCGGCGTGAAACAAAACAGTTGCTCTTTAAAATATCGAGTAAGAAGTACCTATATTTTATTTATTTTATTGACAAAACATTCTAGAGCTCGCATCGCCTAAGAGTCAATCCCACATATATATTAATTCCACAAATTTCCATCAACAAGAAACTCTTGAACTATGCTTTACTCATTAAAATATTTTTAATTTTAAGTTTAATATGTTCAAAGTGAAAATTATACATTCTTTTAATGAGAAATTGCATAAGTCGGATATATTCATAATATCAGAAAATCCTCTTAGTTCCTTTGACAAGATATTAAATTAGAATAACGAGAAGATTATTTTAAAAGCAACCTGAATTATTGGAAACAAGAACTAGACGCTAATATAAAGCCATATTAATTAAATTAGCTTTCAGCAAAATTATCCCATCGTACATACGACAACTGAAACAGTAAGATGGACTTAATCCTCAATCATTTTATTTTATATCTCTCTCTTACAAAGACTCGATTTTGTTCAACGATTATTTCGTATATACATAGATAATTTTTTTTAAGATAGAAGTTGTATGTGTGTAAGTTATATTATGTGTGTGGATGTGTGCAGTGGTTTCTCTCTTTTGTTGGTGGACATGATTGATGATCTCAATCTTTGTATTTTGAATGTAGGAAATCTACAGGAATGTAGGAAAACCAACCGGAAATCTGTCCCCTAAGAGACGAGGAATGAAATTTAATATTAAAGCTTCTCAGCAAAAATAAATACATACTTATTTCCCAGTTTTTGGAAATTCTACCCCAAATGGGAGAAATAAGGTGGAACATTAGTATAAAAATGAAAAAAAACCCGGCCAAGTGCGAGTCGGACTCGCGCACGAAAGGTTCCGTACCATTGTCTATAAAAACGGCAAGAAAATCATGTCTGTTGTGTGGGAGCCCGCTTAAATATTTGTTTCATTTTAATTTAATTATTTATTTTTAAAGTAAATATATAATTAAATATTCTGTAAATATTTCAAGCGTCTACCTGTTGCCGTTATCAATATCGAGCAAAAACGAGCAACAAAATTACGTTTGTCGTATGGAAGCTCCCTTAAATATTTATTTTATTTTATTTTTTAGTATTTGTTGTTATAGCAGCAATAGAAATACATCATCTGTGAAAATTTCAACTGTCTAACTATCACAGTTCATGAGATACAGCCTAGTGACAGACGGACAGACAGACAGACGCACGGACAGACAGACGGACGGACAGCGAAGTCTTAGTAATAGGGTACAACATACAGTATATTTATGTAATTACTTTAGATTCACTTAACTTAGTTTCCGCTAAAAAAGTTGCGAACAGGAAGTTAGAATTTAATTAACAACTGTTAGATGTTATGTCTGGTTTTGTGTTCTGCTGAAATGTCCATGTGAGAAGCAAACCTCTCTTAAGTCTATGCCTCCTATTTTGAACGGCTTGTTCTGAGATTTATTAATTGTCATTGCAAATTAAACTTTAATGAGGAATTACGATAGATTATATTTAAAAGAGTATTCAGAGGTTATCTCAGTGGTAATAATAATTATAGTATCCTCCCAACCGTTTTCGGCCACGACCAGTGAGAGTTCAGGTGCAGGGCCGACGGCTTTACGTGATCTCAATCTCTCTATCTCACTATTATTAATATAATATATTTTTACTCATATCTTTTTTTGTTGTATGCATTGTTTTTTTGTTATTAGGTGGTAGCATAAGTACCCATATGTTTTCTTTTGAATGTTACCTGTGGTGCCTAATTAGGTACTTAGGTAGAGAAAAAGTCTGATTTTTTTATCTGATTATTGAATGTAGGTTTTCTGTAATTACATAACATACTTTTGTTTGAGTGAATTTTATCGGAGGTAATTATTATTAGTTATTTGTTTTGTTTTATACAAATGTATTACGGAATTATTCGCACCTAGGGATGCATCAAAGCGAAGCGAGGGTATGTCGCTAGTTTAAGAATAAAAGATTATGGTACTTTTGTAAGGTATATAACCAAAGTTTAATTATATTAAAAAAAATCATTGATTAATACTTATGGTATGATTTTTATTCAGATATTCGCTTAAGTGTCCGTAATTCCCCCCCTCTCCCCTACTATTTACCTGACGCTACTTAAATTATTTGCTCGGTATAAGTAGGTTTACGTTTTATCATTATTATTTTCATCATGCATAACAAAAAAACTTAAAAACAAAATTGAGGTTTTTATTTAAAAACAAGCTTATGGAAGTGTTTTAATGTTTCGTAAACTGCACCCTGAAAGTATTTTATCCTCTCAAAGGATGAATATCGAATAATCTGTACGTACTTATTATATCTTTGTTTCAAATTTTGGAGCTGAATACCTAAAAGAAGATGTTCTTGCTAACTTTACATTTACCAGAGCATTAATACTAAGTTTCAAGAAATCCTGATCATAAATAATTAGTTCTTTCTCATATAAACTTTACCACCCCATTTTACCCCTTAAATAATTCATCCCGAATTTCAAAAAATAGATTCACTTATACCTATAGCCATAGGATTCCAGGATGCTCAGTATTGTCAAACGAATTCGCCGTTGTTACAATAAGCCTAGCTTTACTTTAAATTTCTGAATAGCAACCCTAAAAAAACAATTTTCCGCATATCGCAATGATTTATTCGATTTTTCGCTATCTCCTATGTATCTAATCAAATGAAGAGCTAAAATACGAAAGTTTAATATATACTATTATTAACGGTTTACCTATTTGCTATAATATATTAATTTTTAGTAATAAAAAGTTGAAATAAAATAACTTCATTCAATAATACCGTCAATGCCCTTTATGTACTAGGGCCGTCTTACACACTCCACATACATTCTTGGAAAAATGTAATTCGTGGAAAAACGCAGATCATAATAGCAAAAACCACATCCAAAATCGTTCAGTAGTTTTCTATATTAGCGCGCACATCCTCGTACTGACAGAAGGGTCACCAACACGTTGCAGTGAATTTATTTTATAACCAGTTTTTAAAATGTACAAGTAGTCTATTCAACAAGTGCCTTTTAGGTCAACTTTTTTCAGTAGTCTCGGAAAAATATGAACGAGGTGTTATTCGAATCGGAATGGTATGTAGATGATATTTGAAAAAAATTAAGTTCCGTTTGCAAAAATTGCAAAAGTTGCAAAAATTGCAAAAAAAACAATTATAATTAACTAAAAATAAAAAAGGGGTTTAATTTTTTGCAAATATCTCAAAAATTAATTAAGATTTTTCACATATAAAAAAAGATTCGAAAAGAGAAGAAAACTTTCTGAAAAAAAAACTCCCTCTAAAGTCTTAACTCCCGGAACTGTAGAACCAACACATTTCATCTTCCTATCACATGTATGCAGACGATATTCAGATTTACCGCCATTCAACACTTGAAAATTTGAGCACTAGCATCAACACGATAAACAGTGATCTACAAGCAATTTATAACTGGAGCAAACTATACGGCCTTAACGTTAATCCTGGTAAGTCACAGGTGATAATTATCGGTAGCCCAAGCCTGATTGCAAGGGTTGAAGGCTTGAACTTGCCTGCGATAAAGTATGATGGGGCTGTAATACCTTATTATTCTACAGTTAAAGATCTCGGTGTTCACTTAGACCAAACTTTATCTTGGTCAGGACAAATAAAAGAAGTGAGTAGGAAATTATTCTTTAAATTGGGTTCTTTGCGGCGTCTTCGTAATATACTTCCCATTCCTACCAAAATTATGTTAGCAAATTCTCTTCTCCTTCCGATTCTCGATTATGCAGACGCAAGCTATCTGAATCTGACCGAGGACCATCTTAATAAACTTGAGCGACTCCAAAATCTTGCAATTCGATTCATATTTAATTTGCGAAAATATGACCACATTTCGGAACATCAAACAAAACTCAAGTGGCTCGCAATCCGCTGTCGCCGGAATCTACACATTCTTTCTCTTTTGTACTGTTTATTGTTTGATCCAACATACCCGCCTTATCTAAAGGAGAAGTTTGAATTTTTAGGAACTTACACAAATAGGTTAAGATCTTCAGACAATTTGATGCTAAGAATACCTGTACATTTAAGTAAATTCTTCTAGTACTCCTTCTCTGTACAAGCAACCAAACTCTGGAATAGTTTGCCTATTAATATAAAACGTTCCAAATCCTTAAAAATATTTAAAAAATCTGTAAAAAATCATTACCTAGATCATCTGCCTAAATGAGAAGTCGACATTGTGCAACCTTTATATTAATTATTTAAATTTAAATATGTATTAGTATAATTTATAGATATATATTATATATATAGATATATGTGTAGTATTTTTAAGTATTAGGTTGTATCGTGGTATGTATTGTATATAATATTTACACCACCCACCCTGTATAGTCTTCCATATTTCCTTAACCAAAGGTTATCTGGAAGAAATCGCTAATTAGCGATAAGACCGCCTTTTGTACACACTTTTGTTTTTCTCTCGATACTTTGTTAACTCCATTTACTTTATGATTGTGGTGTACAATAAAGTATAAATAAATAAATAAATAAACCAATAATTATATTTTTCTCAGAAGGATGAAAATACGGCCTAAAATGGTTGCTCTCACTTGCGCAAGCCACGCCTACTTCGAACACTTTATCAGTAAATATTATATAACTTATTAAATATGAAAATTAAGAATTGAAAAAATTCAGACATCTAATAATGTTTATAACTTTTGCAATTTTTGCAAGCGGAACTTGACTTTTTTCAAAAATTATCTACATACCATTCCGAATCGAATGACAACTCAATCATATTTTTTCGAGACTGCTGAAAAAAGTTGGCCTAAAAGACACTTGTTGACTAGACAAAAGGATTGTGCTATTAATAAACCTATTCTGAAACTCCCACATGCATCATAATTACAAAAGAAAGCTTCGAGCACTATAAGGTTTATAAAATAAATGCGTATTATTTCGGTAATATTAATCTACTCGTGGTTTAAATTTCAATTAAATATTCTGTTTTGATAAAGAATCGTATATTAATACTGGGCGACCGAGCTTCGCTCGGAGTTCTTTTTTGTTATATCGTATTTTTTAGATTAAAAAAAAAACTAAAAACTAAATAAATACTAAAAAAACAAACGTAAAAACTTTGTATCCAACCGGGATTCGAATCTTCCAATCTTGCACCTTAGCCGCTTTATCGCGATGCTTATGCCCGTGCGTAAGAAATTATCGACCATATTTTGTGTGAAATAATGTGAAAAAAAAACCGCATGAAAACTCGAAAACACGCGTTTTCCCAGACCTAAAACTAATCTAGATCGATTTTTTGCCCCTGAAAACCAGCACACACCAAATTTCAGCAAAATCGTCAGAGCTGTTTTCGAGATAGCCGGTATAAATAAATATAATAACATTGCTCGTATAAATATATTAGATAGATTTATAACATACTTACAGGCTAATCATCTACGTTATTTTTAGACTCAATGTTACGTACACCTGTAACTTAGTCTCCCTCCTTTCCCTCCTTCTTTAACCCCCCACGCAAAAAGAGGGGTGTTATAAGATTGTCATAAGATTGACGTGTCTGTCTGTGTGTATGTGTGTATATGTCTGTCTGTGAATGGACGATATTAGTGATGTATTTTTTTGTTTGAAAGCTGACGTGATAAAGATTATGAAAATCTGTTCAGGCATTTGATCATCATCAACTTATTTCCAACTTGACAAAAAGGTCTCACTAACTTTCACAGATCTTATTGATTTGAAATTTGGTGTACTGTTACTTCGGTGTTATTTCCAAGACATGCTAACCTTCAGCTGAAGTTGTGCATCAAATTCAATTCCTCAGAAACTTATAGTAGATATAGCGTGCTTTGGCTCATAGGAATAGTCTCAATAAGAGTTATTTATTAGAATTCGTTAGTGTCCGAAGATGAGGGTCGCCGCGTCTGTCTGTCTGTCTGTCTGTCTGAACGCGATAAACTCAAACTGGCGTGCGCCGCGTAAACTGTTGCAGTCAGTATCATAAAATGCTCTAATAAATTGAAAAACAAAAAATTACTACAAAAAAATTCGCGATAGCATATGTCTATCTTTCAAGGTGGACTCACAATAACCATTTATAGTTTCTCATATTGGCTCTAAAATAATGATTTATTTGCGAAGGTGTTTTTACTGACAAGCATTTAATCCGTATCTAAATACATATATTAGATAACTTAAGCACTTAATTTAGAATAAAAATGACTTTACATCATTTAAATTGGACGAATATCATAGAAAATATCACGGTTTTAAAATAACTCGCGATGCGTAATAATAAGACGAGAATCTTAACAACGACTATAACAGCAGGGGGAGACAGGGCCGAGGAGGAGGACCTCCTCGGCCCTGTGATATTCTAGGAAGTATATCAACTCCTTTGATCGTTATTGGTTACACCAATTATATTGACGTATGCATTATTTTATTTTATTTTTTGTTGTATGCATTACTTTGTAAGGTTAAGCAATTTATATAGGCATAATATTCATATTTCATTTAATGTTTTGTTACGGCTAGTATATATTGTATGGTTTGGTATTGCGAGTCAGTCGCTCGATAGCCGTGGTAACAAATGGACAATAAATATAAATTATAATAATTGGACTTCAGTATATTTTATTACCAACACGAACATAGTACCTAAAACTTTTTGCAATTAGGTGGTAGCATAGGTATATGTTTTCTTTTGAGTGTTGCCTCATGCCTGTTCTGCCTAATTAGGTGCTTAGGTAGTCAAAAATTGTGTTTTTTTTTTCAGTATATATAATGGAAGGTCGCAATTGCATTGGTTTCATTCATTCATCATTCACGATATCAATCATTTTAAAGTTAAAGATAGCATTTTTGTTTCGTGTTTTCTTAAGGTAGATACTTCTTTTAAAATTGATTGTTGTAAATAGGTTTATTGTAATTAATTACATAACATGCTTTTGTTTGAGTGAATTTTATCTAAGGTAATTACTATTACTTATTTATTTCGTTTTATACAAATGTAATGGGCGCACCCGAGAGAAGCGACGGTAAGTCGCTAATTGCATTCGAAAGTCGGGAACCAATCCGCAAAAAAAATCCAAAAAGGAATTTAAAGCATAGTTTTAATGTTTGATATTTATTAAATTATTTCAGGCCAAAAAGGATTCGCAATTTTTTCATTGCAAGAACAGTCTTACCCACATTTATTTATTTTCTTTTGTTTTTCGACTTAAATACTACAAAGTATTCCAAATATGGTAAGGTTTAATTTACAAAAGATTTGGATGCAGTATTACTTTTAAATATAAAATGCCGCTAAACATTTGTTTTTGCATTTTCATTATTTCAACTTTTTGGAAATGCATATATAAATAGCCTAAGCCACTCAGTGTGCTCGCATTGCCATTACTGTCACGTGGCTTAAGCTTAATTAGATGCGATCCGTAGGCATTAATGTATCGTGAATAAAAAGAATTATAATAATAGCAGGAGAAAAGTTACATACAATTTGACCTAACCCTCAAAAATTATGAAAATATTTATATTACAAAAAACTTTGCCAGCCAATACAAATCAAAGCACACCGACTTCGAAAATATCTGATTAGGTATCTATTCTAAATGAAAACCCCCGTTTGGTAATTTTTTACTTTTCTGTGCCTGGAAGTCGGTTTTTATTTTATTTTTTTAATTTTTAATTTTCCATTTTTGGTGTAGACGTAATAAGCAGGTAATTTGTAAGAAGAAAGATTTTTAAAAACATATTCGATTAAGCCATTTATTCAGACCCCTAATGACACTCACAACCCATCTAGGTGTAAAGTTCTCATCAATACAAATTAATCAAGCCCAAACACCAGGTAATTGCTGTAAGTCGTTGAGGAGTTTTCTCGACTGTCTTTCGATTCCATCATCAGATCGACTCCAGACCTTCATTTAATAGTATTGCTTTAAAATACTTAATGAAAAAAAAATTAACAAGCGCACTAGTCACCACTACGTTTTCGAAGGTTCCCCTCGATTTCTCTAAGATGCCATCATCAGATCCTGGTTTCCTTATTATGGTACCACCCTTGAGATATCTTCTTTCAAACAAAAAAAGAATCATTAAAATCGGTTCATGAACGACGAAGCAATCCGCGAACATACATAAAATTACATCCACGTAAACAAAAATTTTCATTTTTTTTTTTTTTCATAAAATGAAAACTACTAGGCCAAACTATGTTAAATTTTTATGGGACTAAATGGCAACTATTGCGTATCAAACAAAAGAAGAATCACGTAAATTGGATCATAAATCTCAGAGTAATCGATGTACATACATAAAAAAAAAATACCAATCGAATTGATAACCTCCTCCTTTTGGAAGTCGGTTAAAAATAGCCTAACCCATATTTTTTTATGAAAACTAGTTATTAATGTCCATAAAAAATTCAGTTTAAAAAAATAAACTATAAACGCAAAAAAAACCTTTGAACTCAAGTTGTTTAAAAATATATGAAAATATATAACGGCCTTTTTCTCCAAAGTAGCTGTCAGTGGGTTAGGCTACTTTTGCGCTTACGACCTCAATTTTCATGTCTTTATTTTGGACGTAAAGTATTTTTGATCTTATTTGATATTTCTACGAGGAAAGTATGAACTTCGCTATTATTCTTTATTATTTAAGTTAGTTAAATAAGTTAGCATTGTCAAGAAACATTTTATTTGATTTCGTACTTGTATTTTGTACGCAATAACTTCATAATTGAGTGGCACTCTCTAGTAGATATTTTGTAATATCTTTAAAATTAAATATTAAACGTATATTCTTTTATACAGAGTCTATTTGAAAATATCTATTTTCTTAAATATTGAATTATTGTATTCGTAAAGTTTGTTCACGTTGTTTAACAAGTTGAAAAATATACTTTTTAAATGAAAAAAGGTATAACGGATAAGGTTAGCGGAAATGTAAGGAAAGACATAAAATATATACTTACCAATAAAGTCTTTCAAGTCCACGTTCTTTTAGAATAATTGTTAAATTAAACAAATATATAATAATAATAAAAAATAAAAATATATAATTATAAAAAAATAAAAAAAGAAATAAAAGAAAGTATTTAAAATCACTAATTTAAATCCACTTAAAAGTCATGAGCAAAAAATTCAATGGCGCTCGTCTCTTTTATTATAGGTAATTATTATGTTAGATTATTAAAAAGAAGTCTAAGTTAGCCCGAAGACGCGAGGGACGGCGCCGCGACTGCACTTTGGAACGATGCACCGGAAAGTGACATTATAGTGAATATTCCAGTGCCTATGTTATAATTAGTCATGTGCGCGTTACAGGTATCGATAAACATTCAGGGCTTTATAAATATTATCGATATAGACAAAAGGGCAAAATTAAAATAAAGTTGAATTTAATGTTTACAAATATTTATTTCCGTATATATAATATATTTTGTTTGGTGATGATGTGATGTTGTCCTACTATTCCGTCGTGGAACTTAGGGCTGCAGCAGTAGTTTTCCATGCCCTTCTTTCTATCTTTAGCTATTGCTTCGCCATTGTTCCACGAGATTCCCACCCTTCTAATAACTCAAAATGTATTTAACATAAACACATAAAATTTGGTTTATTTATTAAATTCCCGTAGATAAACTAGAACCCTTAATTTTATAAATACATCTCAAACGGTTGTTGACATATTAACGTCTAAAAATCGGCATTTTTATCATGACTAACAGACTGACATATAATAGTAAAACCTAACCCACTTCCAGATGACCTAGAAAGTTGAAATTTGGTGTCCAGATGACTAACTATGTGTATACAAAAGAAAAAATCCGAAAATAGAGAATTTTTACAATTTAAAATATTTTTCAATTAATTTTAACACGTAGCTTAACACGTAGCGTCTTTCAAAATATAATAGCAATAATAGTAATAGAAAAAACTTTTTCTTTCGCAGGAGAATAGGTTCCATGATGAAAGGTTTTTTTAAATGAGTAAATAAGCATAGGTTAGGTCGTAAATTTTATCAAACAAAATGGATGCCAAGTTCTGTAGATAATCCTGAAATTTATTCATAAGAACACACAACGTTCTAAAATAAATTTAAAATATAATTTCTTGCTTTTTTGCTACAACAGTGTTTGCTATTTAAAAATATAACTACTTGAATTTGAACAGTCGAATTATTTACACAGAGTATATAACTTAGGATAAATTGAAGTTCAAGATTTGACTTGGCTAATTTTTACATACAAGTTATCTTATATTTGGCTAATCACCTATATCTTCTTTATGCTATACCCAAGTTACTGTTTTTGTATTGTAAGGTCTACTAACTAGCCAATTTACTTGGTAATATTACTTATTTAAATGTTTATCGATATGTCCTGAAATGTAACCCCACTGAAGCGCGCGCATCGAATACAAACTCTCGCCCGCCATCATGGTAAAATGTGCGTGGTTACATTGTTTTCAAAGTCAGCAAATGATCATTGGCTGACCTCTAAAAATCTAATCTATAATATTCAAAATGAATGTATACAGCAACCTTTGTAATTTAAAGGTGATTTTATAAAAGACCTTTATCCACTTTGCCGGTAAAACTATTACTTAGAAGGATTACTTTGAAAGCTTTATGAGCTTATGCTATACTCGCTAAATCCACACATAAAGGTATTTGATTTGTGGAAATAAGATAAAATCGGATAGTAAACAAAACCGACACGTATTAAGATTTTTAAGGGAATCTATAATTTATTAATATATAATTTGTTTGTTTGGTTGAACGCACTAATCTCAGGAACTACTTATCCGATTTGAAAAAGTCTTTTTGTATTAACTGAGGAAGGCTGTAGGCTATATACCATCCCGGAAAAATGCACGGTTCCCGTGGGATAGATTTGTTTTTGTCTAGGGACGAACCCGAAGCGAAGCGAGGGTGAGTCGCTAGTATACAATATTCATGATACCCTGAAAAAGTAGTTAGTATACCCTGAAAAAGGATTTGAATAGGTGATAGATTACATCTGGAAATGGTTATTCTTATAAACCGTATAATATAAATGAATATTTTTTTCATTAAAAGTAAAAATCAATAAGTGACTTGATTCTTAAAATATAGCATTATTAAAATATTTAAGAATATTTAAGTTTTACTTGCATATTATATTGAAAATTCTATTATCACTAGTGACACAAGCAAATTCAGACGAGCTTTCGTTTCCTTACGTACGTTGATATTCTATCTATATATATTAATACGTGAAGCAAAAACTTTGTACCTTTTTACGAAAATTGCACGGACGGAGGAGTATGAAATTTCTCACACTTATAGTTTATATAGGGAAGGAGTGCAGAATGCTATTTTTTTTAATTATGCATAAAAATACATTAAATCAATAAAAAACATATTACTGTTTTGTTTATTGTTAAAGTCTGTGGTCAAATTGATTGTTGATTTTCAACCACGCGGCGATCTCTATAACTGAATGAATTAAAAACTACATAATATCGATAGTCTAACATTAAGGATCTATTCAAAGAAGACACCCACTAGAAGATGAATGTGAACATCTGTATATACGAGTATAACATAATCCTACATAATACGTTCAGATTAAAAGTCAATCCTGACGATATACCAGCGACTTACCCACGCTCCACTCGGGTTCGTCTCTAGTTTCGTTTTAAGGCTTAGTATAGATTTCTCAGAGATGAGAAATTTTTGCGCAGTAAAAAGTATCCTATATGTTGCCCCGGATAACCAGCTATCATCATACCGAATTGCATCATAATCTGTTCAGTGGTTTTCTTGTGATGACTATTTCAATAAGATTTTCAAAAAATATTTAATTTACAGATTCGATTCAGTTAGAATTTTATTATGTGTGTAGATATAGATAGATATACAAGATAGATAAGTACCGTATATACTTTCATATGTACTTAGAGTTTGCGCTTATTTAGTTTGATTGACGACAGGTTTGGCTCAGTTTGTAGTGACTCTACGTGCTGTGCCAGCGGTAGCGGGTTTGAGTCCCGCATTCATTTGTGTGATGAGCACGAATGTTTGTACTCTAGTCATGGATATTTATAATATATATGTATTTAAAATTATATATATATATATATATATATATATATATAGTGTATCAACTATCTGGTATCCTTGGCCCCTTTCTCTTTCTAATTTATATTAATGATTTGCCATTTTTTGTACAGGATAAACATGAGATAGTATTGTTCGTTGATGGCACTTTACGTATTTTTAAAGTGAAGCGCAATTTACTTAAGTACGAGGATGTAAACAATGCTCTCTCAAAGGTTGTCTAATGGTTTGATTACTAATAGGAGCAAACACAAACTTGTAATGCATGCAACTTATCTACAACAAGTCAGTAATTCTTTTTATGGACAATGTATACGCTTATACAACAGTATCCCAGAAAATGTTCAAAAAGCTTATATCCCCGAATTCAAAAAAATTGTTAAAGGACGTTTGTGTGCTAAAGGCTATTATACAATTAATGATTTTAGAAGATAGCACGCCTTGGGAATGGTGTGAACGCCTCCAGGCTTGAAGTAGCCTTTATAGAAATATTGTAATTTATAATTTAATTTTACAAAAAAGATAACGAAATAATATTAATCCCGCTGAGTTTCTTTCGCCAGTTCTTCTCAGGTCTAAGGCTTCTTCTTTCCGAACTGGTAGTAGACACATGACGTTCAAATTGTAATAATTTAATGTTGAATAAAATATTTTAAATTCGAATTTGAAAAACTTCCTTGAGTCCGTAAGAAATAAAATTTCTTACGGACTTTTTATCAACTACGCTCTACTCCCATATTGATATTTAAGTGAAAATAAAACTTATAGTATTCACAATACGTATTTATTGTTCTATATATTTTAGACATCGTTGACAGGCAAAGGAATATATAAACGAATAATAGATTTGAAAAAATATCCAACCTTAAACACAATTTTTAAATATTTATTTTTCTTCTTTTATTAATATCAGAATAACGTTTGCGTTCCTAATACCTTAACAATGTATTACGCTGAATTCTGGAATTGAAAATCTAGTCTGTAAGCTTTGATTACACCGTCAAAGCCTTGAATCGATACATATTGAGCTGTCGTTCTAGTGTTCTCAAATGCTTTCAAATATGCTGAGATAGATGCAACTTTGTATATGTATATCTAACCTAACGGTTTATCTTCTTCGTACTTTAGTAGCACAAACAAATCATTAAAATTATTCGTACTACACCCTTTATAAGTGTATAAGTCGTTAACACATGTTTTATGTTTTTTTTACGTGTATGTATGATAGACAGCCTGTATTTAAGTCCTATCAAAAACCATAAGCTCATTAATTCAACAAACGAATGATCCCCACTATTATAAAAGTGAAGAATTTCTTAGACTAATTAAAATTAAAGAATAGAAATACATTAAAAAATAAAGCTAAATGAAATACATATACATATGTATAAAAGAGACGCATATAATACTCGTATATAACATTATTCAATAAAGTGAATTAAGATGGACCAACTGGTAACTTTATTTAAATGCAAAAATATCTACGATATATGAAGGTAAACGCGCAACAGGCGAGCTGCAACATTTGTAATTACGAACTCATAGCAGGGTTTTTGTTCGCTTCCTTGCGGAGCAAATAAACAAATCGGTTCTTTGTGGAGCAAATAAAAACCCTGCTAAGCAGTCGGCGCGGGCGCGGTGGGATAGCAGATCATTTTTTGCCCTTTAAACTTTATCAACCCCTTCTATCCCTTTAAAGTTTAAGGGATGAATTTCGAAAAAATATAATAAATATATTTTTTACTAACAGAACCCGCGGCTTCGCCCGCGATCAAACTACGAACAAAATAAACTTTTTCGCAATACATACTTTATTACTTGCAAAAATATGTATAAGATGTTAAGCGTATATTCTATAAATAAATTTACTCTACTTTATATCCCACACTTCGGCCATGTTACTCTTTTTAAATATATTCAACAACTCAAACTTTACCGCCCAGTTTTACCCACTTAGGGGCTGAATTAAAAAAATCTCTACAATACATGTTTATTTAATTGTATTGAAGAGCAATAACACCAAGTTTCAAGTAATTCTGATCATAAAGTTTTTTTTTCTTATATAAACAGCCCAACCCCCTTTTATCTTTTTAAGTGATGAATTTCGAAAAAAATGATATTTGTATTATTTTAGTTTTCATTTTAAAGTTAAATACCATTTTCCGCAGATCAATTACAGAGTTTCATACAAACTTTCATCCCCTATTTGACATCCTTACGGGATGAATTTCAAAAAATGCTAAAATACGTATTTTTTAATTGTATTGAAGAGCATTAATATTAAGTTTGAAGTAATTCTGATCATAAATAATTGTTTGCCCATATAAACTTTATCACCCCCTTTTACTCTCTTAAGGGATGAATTCCGAAAAAATCTAATACAAATATTTCTAATTTTTCATCTAAAAGCTAAATACCACTTTCTGTACATTTCACGTTAAGAATAACAGAGTTTCATACAATCTTATATCACCTATTTTACCCCCTTAGGAGATGAATTTCGAAAAATCCTTTCTTAGCGGATACCTACATTGTATAAGGAATATATTCTCCAAATTTCACGTTTCTACGACCAGCGGTTTAGGCTGTGCGTTGATCGATCAGTCAGTCAGTCAGGACAAAGCATTTTATGTATATATAGATAGATTTTAATACTTATTACCACTTTCCGTGTATTTCACTTTAAGAATGACAGAGTTTCATACAATTTTTCATTCCCTATGTTACCCCCTTAGGGGATGAATTTGAGAAAATCCTTTCGTATAGTTATGAATAAGTAAATCAATATTGATTATGATCGATCACTGGGCGAATACTAGTGTTTAGAAATGAACAAACAACTATTAAGACTGCAGAGTTGTTTAATAAGCCATTTACATTAATATTGTCGGTATTGCTATAAAAATGTTTACAGAATATTCACATTACAGCCAGCTCTTTGGGGTTGATCGCAAACATTTTTAGAAGGGTTGAAGTGAAGGTTGGCGGGACACTGACGACATATTGGTTTGTGGTCCGGACTTACGCAGTAATAAAACAATTCACAATCATCAGGATGTGGTAACAAAGAATCTCTGACATCTTTACTTGCGCAGGATACCTCAGTTACACTGTTCTTTAAGCATTGCTGGGGAATGTCAGATCTGTAAATAAGTACGAATATATTAAATAATACAAAATATAATATGGAAATGTCTCACACTTGATTAATGTTATGCTATTTTAAATACATCTTTTCGGATTTTTTCGAAGGCTTACTTAGATTTTTGGATGCCGAAGTTTTGAATCATTGAACAATTTCTGAGTAGACACTGTCTATAACAATAATTATAAAATAAACTTTTGAGATGTCTACAATCTTAGCCTTTCCCGCGACCTTGATTGCTGTAAAGTATTATGTTTTGCTAATTAAGAATAAATTAACAAAATCTCTTTATATTCTACGCCAAAGCTTTTACTTTAACACACTGCTACCTGTTGCGCTACTGATACATTCCTTGTACATTGTACAATCGCAACAAAAATGTATAAATACAAGCGTAGCTTCGAACTTCTTTGAATTTAATTTACCGTTTTGAATCATAAGTAAATAATTCTAAAAAACTTTAATAAAATAGTTCATTATACTTAAATCAATAAATAATATAATGTCATAAATTAAAATTAAAATGGGAAATGGGCAGGGAGATAATTATGGTCTATTTAAAAATTGACAAATTCCACACTTGGATATAATTTAAATAATCAACAATTAGTAAGTATATCAATCAGTACTTGCAATTTTAGCATTTCTCTCTTTTAATGGCAGATCTAAGGAAACAAGCGCAACTATTGATTTTATCTATTTACTTACTGAGAATTCACTCCGCAAGCAAAAGCCAATAAGACCACAACCGGTATGCTTCTAAAGACTGTCATATTGAAAGCCTCAAACTACAAATACATGGAAAATAGTTAGCTTCCATTTATAGACAATATTGATATGACATAAATTTATCGAAGATAAATTAAAGTGCTTATTGTGAATCCTTAATTCAAGTGTTTTCTGTTTCGAGAAATCTATATTAATAACATTTTTCTGTATGAGTTACTATATTTCAATATTATATTCCACCCACATACGTACACGCGTTTGATTCAATTTAATTCAGACTACTTCAGAGAACTCATTAGTCTGATCGGAATTCGGTTTGGGAACAAAAAATTAAAACCTGAAGTTATATATACTCAAAACTTTAGCACGTATATAAGAAACAAAAATCCGTAAAATTCACCCGAAGTCCAGCTACCCCCGAGAAATAGAGGGATGAAAACATTGAAAAATAGTTTTTTTCAATTTCCGGCTTACCGTGATGTCCTATCGAAAAAATATCTCCTATCCAAAAGTTGTAGGTCTAGTAAAAATCTACAACTTTTATATATAATACTTTTTACAATAACCTCAAACTTTTCGAGATATTTGCAAAAAACTTATTTTTTTATTTTTTATTGGTTTTTTTATTTTAAATTTCTGCAATATATTTTTTTTAATTTTCATGAAACTAGGGGAATGTAATTTTCAAAATACATATAATAATTAAAAAAATGTTGAAATTTAAATATTTAGCTGTTTCCGAGAAATATATATTATAATATTATGGTCTCCCAAATTTTGTACAGTCGCCCTGTAAAAACACCCTTAAAAGTTGAGAAATTTGTAGAAATCGATAATTTTTAGTTTGTGAACTACATTTTTTAATTTTAATTTGACGCTTATTATTTACACAATGAAAATATTAATAATAATAATAATAAGCCCGCAGGGCAGCTTGTGGCGAGCTGTTGGTGAGTGGCGACACCACGGACCTGAGACCTCCCGGGGGAAACGACATCTCTCCCCCGCCTCTGACTTGCCTTCATTGGCCGTCCAGAGTGGAGCGCAAGAGCCCAGTGCTCGAAAGGGTGGAAGTGCTCAATCTGCGTAATAACGGGGAAACCCGCTCACGAGCATTCTCGCGATGGTGAAACCGGTGCACACCTCTCAACACCCTTAGCCGACCACGCTGATGTTGCGCCCAAGGCACTGTGCCGCTTTGTGGGGGCCCATCTAGTGGGAGGCGAGTCACCGTCCGCCAAATATTCAATGTGAGACTGTTGAGCAGGCGGACGTCCGGTAGTCTCATCCAATAGCCCATTTTTAGTCCATCCAAACTCCATTCCATAACCCTATATAGTTTTCCATATTTTCCATAGTCCCTACGCATTATCCGGAGGCTATCTATGGGCAATTCCCTATGGGTTACTCAGAGATGGATCCCGGCTGATGCGTCACATTAAACAAGCTTGAATCTCTTAAAGGGCCTCTGCGTGTTGGACCTGTGTCCCCACGCAAGCCTTCCAAAGGACCGGGCTCCTTCGAGCCCGTGAATTCCAAAGAGATACAAATAATAATAATAATAATCATTTATTACAGGCAATTCAAAGCCCATAATATTATGTCCAGAAAAAAAATTAAAATTAAGAATAATATAAATTAATTTGACATTCATTTTCAGGTAGACATTTTCTGTTCTCCTGTTTATGAACAGACAGCCAATATGAAAATATTGCACAGTCCAAGCTACCATTACCTGCTCCGACTATTGCATTATTACTATTTCGCAACCTATTCTAGGAAGTGGCAATCCGTTTTCGAAGTATCGCATAAAGGAGGACACTCTCGCCTCCGCAAACATGCCTGATGCACTACAATAGGTATCTTAGCTTTTTCATGAGAATCCGATAAGCATCATTATATTGGACCCTCATGTTCTAATGCTTAAAAATGTATAGGTATAGAAAAGTAAGTACCTATCTGTAACCTGTCGAGAGACGCGGGCACTCCAGCGTGCCAGTTAACATCTTTTCCTAGCCTTAGTTTTCGCAAAAGTATCAATGACTTCGATTAAATGTGGGCTTGACTTTCGTTACAGACTTGGTGGAGAGTCCATGCCTTATTCAGATAGAAGTAGGTAATAAATATTAAGAAATTGAAGGGAAAAGTTGGGAACTATTATATTTACTTTAGAATTGGTCACACTTTTGTAATAAAGTTGTTATTACTACATCCAGTAAAAATATTGATGTTAGAAAATTGAATTTTTGACTGACTGCACTCATATCAGCCAAACGTACATTTAATTGAACTATTATTGTGTCTAATATATTATTGAAAATAGTTATTTTAAATATTTCTTCCCTGTTTTGAAATCGGTAATCAGAAGCAGAAGAATAATGATAAAGAAATGGGATAATCTCCCGCAGTAAAAAGTAGTCTATGTCACTTTCCAGTCCTCCATCTATCCCCACACAAAAAATTACGCCAATCCTTTGCTCTGTTTCGACGTGAAAGAAGGACAAATAAACACACAAATATACTTTCACATTTATAATATTAGTATGGATTTTGACTTAATAAAACCTAAACAGTTTAGTTAGGGCCCCAGATTTTTTTGCACCAGGACCTTTGGTTACCTAGCTAGCTACGCCTCTAAGCCTAGTTAGCTACACCTCTGTCCATACCAAATATCATCTAAATCGGTTCAGCGGACTAAGCGTGAAAAGGTAACAGACAGACAGAGTTACCTTCGCAGTTATAATATTAGTACGGATTAACTGGTTTATTTCGGTATCAAAAGCGAAATCCAACCTTTCTTTAACAATAACCGTTAACCATTACTATTTCGGTTTATTAAATTGTTTGTTTTCATTAACCGGTTAAAAAACGAGCGATGAATTAACTATTATATTACCGAGATATACCGGTTTTTTAGCCAGTTCCGAGCCCTGCTTTGAACAAAGCTTAACAGTACCTTATTTAATTAATTATATATTATTGTAGTTTCAAACTACTTTAAAGTAGGTACCTACTTTATATTTCTTATCAACACTTAACTGTGATAATGAACATATTATTATTAGAATAATTATTATGTATATACCTACTAATGTCTACTGTAAATACAAGACATATTTTCCAAGTATCGTCATAGGTACACCGTTTTAAAAATATGTACATCGGCCACAACTCATCGATACCTATTGCAAAAAAACGGTATATATATATATATATATATATATATATATATATATATATATATATATATATATATATATATATATATATATACAATTACTATACTTATAACTATCTATTTATCTATATAATCAAATCTAGGAAATTGATTTTAGTCATAACTAGCAGTAGTATCGATTTTATACTGTGCATGTAGGTATCAGCTCTAATACGGATGACAAGACAATCATTAAATGATACTATCAAGCTGATTGATATTCTGATATGGCAATATTCAAATCAAAGCTTGTTGTGAATATTACAAATGAAACCACAGGACTCAGTACCTACAGGAGTAAGTTACTTTAATTCAATTAATGATAATACTTTCTTAGTTTTACCCGAATATTTGATATTTTAAATAAAACTCATTTAAAACTATAATTAATGGTTTGATTTTTATAATGTTATATCGTTTTTATAATATACTGACTTTCGCCCGAGCTTTCGCTTGAGCTTCTTAACAAATTTCTATGACGTTCGGTGTAAAGGTGAATTTCACCCTTTTCATATTCCAATTGCAGAGCAATAGCAATCAGGTGGCAAGAAACAGCATATAAAAAATATTTTTGTGTGTTTAAGTAAATATTTGGAAACCAGTACCCATATACCTATACAAGTTGAAAGTAATTAGAGAAGGGGATATAATCTATACATATAATAAAATTGTAACTAAGTCAAATCTGTACATTAAGTATTTTTTGGAAAATCTTATTGAAATACATATTATTATTGATAGAGAGACCGAATCTATAGTTTTTAGAATTCTTGTCTGTCTGTCTGTCTGTTACCGTACTGCGGAAAAACCACTGGAGGGATTTTGATGAAATTTGGTACGATGATAGCTGGTTATCCGGGTCAACATATAGGATACTTTTTACTGCGGGAAAATTTCTCATCTCTGAGAAATTTACGAGTATTCTAAGCGTTAAAATGTACATAAGGAGGAACCCGAGCGGAGCGAGGGTGAGTCGCTAGTAAAGATATAATATAGAAGATAGCTGATAGTGATTACTATAGTAAGTAGGTTTTAAGTATGTGAATGTAAAGTATATTTCCGCCAATCGATAATCGATTTTCGTAATAATATTAATGAAAAGGTTGTAATAAAGGCATGGTTTCGTATAAATTTCAAAATTCCATCACTGTGCGTGGAATAATTTTCTATTTTGAAGATTTTGCTTTTTTGATTATAAGAAATGGACAATGGAACATATTTTGAACCATACGCTAGCGCTACCAGATGAGTGGCACTTGCTAGAACTAAATAATGTGAAACAGCGCATGTGCAGTATTACCGTCTTCACAGATAATGGTAGCATTGATCTCGATGACAGAAATTAATGCTACCAACGCTAAAATATGAAGATTGTTTTTTTTTCTCTTTCTTTACCGGTCATTCTATATAATATAACGTGTCTTCTCCATTGACCATTCTACGCTATAATATTGGCAAAGTAAATTGTGCCCAAAGGCACTCCTAGATGCCACGAAACTAAAGAATTGAACTGAATTAAAATATGAAGATGCCACCAACGTAATCACGGTCACATAATACGTTCGTGATATCACTACTTATTCAGTATGTTTAGTAAAAATATATATTATTAACTTATTATACTAATTTATTGAAGTAAAACTTCTTTAGGTGTGACTGAGGTGTAAGTAAGTGAATACATGGAACAATGAGTGTCGCGTAAGTGATAGTCTATTATTAATAATTTTTAAAAAAACATTATATTTATATTTTTATAATAATTAATTATTACTGTGACTGTGAGATGAATGTGCATAAATTAAATAAAAATTATTATGACTAAATATGTGAAGTGTGAATGAAAGAAAGAATGAGTGAAATGGATAGTGTAGAAAATCTATTGTGAATCTGTACTCTCGTTTATTTATACCTTAGAGTAATAACAAGCATAGAGGACTCGTATTAAACTGAACCAATAAACTTATAATTTGCACTGCTTTATCTTACTAAAAGATGACGTAAGTTAGAGAGAGACGTAATAATAAAGAAACTATCGTCTTCAGTGGTGTGAAGCCACTTTTTACTTGTCAAAGTGACCAACTGGTGACTTACAGTGTTTTTGATATTTGTGATTATTTTAATGATAAAAGAGTAATTGGATGTAACAGACTTAGTTTTAAGGAAACTTAAAAACATTTTGTTTCGATGGCTTGTGTGGCTTTCGGCTGTAATCGCCATAGTTCAAAGAAAAGTGAAGATAATCAAAATGTAACATTTCACCGGAAAGTGTTTTTTTGGATTTTTCTGTTAAAATACTTAACATTTTTATGAAATATTCAAATATGTTTAAATTGATTGTTTTAAGACTCTTACGATATCAGAATAATGTGTAATCGATCTCTAAATTCTTGTCAATTTGAGAAAGTAATTTTGTTTTTTAATCATAGTGATGTGGCATGACGTACCTTCATTATTACTTTGCCGATTCGTTTTTAGAATACATGTAGATAAAATTTCTTAAAATATATGAGTATGTTATAAATCAGAGGTTTAACCATAATCCCCGCGCTAGGCTAACTTATTTTTTTTTGTGTTATATTTTTGAATAATGAATAATCAAGATTAGACCATGAATGAGTTTCATTTATTTCTCTTATTTATTTATTTACCAAAAAGTACACTAACAACACACATATTAAAACATTTATACACATTTAGAAGACAATATTAATAATTAATCGGATATGTATGTCTTTACAAGTGTACATAACATTCGCTATAATTACATAATCAAAAGTATACATTAAATTATATTAAATCCCTTCTATATAATTAAAAAATACAATTTAAATACTATAAAAATAATTTATAATAAGTCAACACCTGTTAGCCAAAATAATTAATTTAAATAATGTTAAAAAATTGTTATAACCTTAAAATCTAATTAATTAAGATTAAACATAATTAATTTTCACCTAAGGTGAAGTATTGTTTCGTGTAATAGTTTTTCATAATTACTATAAATATTACAAAGAAACGGTATTTCTGATTTATAAACCGTCAAACTTTAGCACATCACTATAATAGTCAATATATAAATATAGTAATTCTATAGCATACTTGGCTTCATTGCGATTTTAAGAAAGGGCAAATTGTGTATTTCTGTCTCTGTCCCTCTCGTAAAGAAGTGTATAAGAAGGACACAATCAAATATATTGTAAATGTTCAATTAAATACAGCTCCTCCATGCTTGTTATTACTCTAAGATTTATACAGTTACGATGATTACATTCTCGCATTAAATATTATCTCGACAAGAGTGTATAGCACGTATTAAGAAATTATCAGCCAATATGCCAATAGTCTATTTAAATCATGGAATATAAACTTCACACAAGCGCGTATTATAATTAATAATAACGGAACATAAATAAGAGACGTCATGTTAATTAATATTATATAACATTATAAAATATATTTATGCTAAATGTGCTTAAAAATTTGGGGACAGTTAAGGCAATACGTGGCAAGTTAATGTGCTGTCACTTTCACGGTAACTGTATTTCTTTTCAGTCGCCACGTGTCTCTTTTTAAAATGGCCTCATCTGGCAAAAAGTATGTAAATTGTAGACACTACGTTTTCATCTGGGAAATTAAATAAAATATAATCAGTATTAATTTATTACGTAGGGGTGTATTTTATAGTAAAATAATCGGTATTCAGCAACTGTTATCGGTTTTATATTAAGGTTTTTATTTTTCTTTATAAATTTATTTTAATTTATAAGTACAGATATAGATAAATAAATTGAAGTGTATTTGTGATGTCAAACTAACACCTTATTACATAAACCATTGAGGATTACATCTTCAAATGATACCTTTACCTTGATACCTATAAATTACAAATAAAAAGAATTCATAAAGTTACATATATTTAAATAATACTAATAAAGACTTTGTTTATAATGCTGACCTGTACCTTATTTAACATAAAAAATTTATTTAAAATATTTTTTTAAAAATTGTTTCATTTACTTTTAAGGTTACGATAAGGTTGCATTTTTATTATCTAAGGTTTTTTGAAATAGAACTACTTTCCATCATTTATTATAAAGCCAATAAAATCGTACATTACAGGCAACATTGCCAAGGTGTATAGAGGGGATAAATTATTGATTTCTTTGACTTAGTTAATGGTTGTGTTGGTGCAAAATTATTTAGTTTCTTAAATATTAAAATATTTTTCGTGAGCATCATAATACATTTATTTTCGTCAACCTAAATCAAATAGTACAGAACTATTACTTCAATGCCGCTTCGTTCTACGATCAATAACCCAGCAGCCATTGTAAGTATAATTAATATAACCTTTATTTATTGTACGTCGTTTTCAGGTTTTTTTTTATTACAGGCTCAAATAATCCTGACAAATTTACATTTTAATAAACATAATAATATGTGATAGTTGAAAAAATTTCCCAAACGCAAATCGCTACCTATTTAGTCTGTGGTTGATAACATTTCCAGAAGTATAGATGCCTAGACTATAATGTACCAGAAAGAAGTTAGCGTGTAAATATATTTTTTTTGTATTCTGTTATATGCTAATAAATTGCTCTTAAAATGCTCCTCCGAAATCTGCAATTGCTCCACGTCTAAAGTGATTAGTTAATTAATAATTATTTTAAAAAAAAATTGCTTACTCAAAAATTAAATTCGCTATAACACGAGAAATAATCATTTTTTTACCAAAGTTTTTTGCTCAAAAAATTGCTCCTTAAATGCTCTTTCGAAATATGCAATTGCTCCACGTCTAAAGTGATGAGTTAATTAATAATTATTTTTTTAAAAATTGCTTACTCAAAAATTAAATTCGCTATAACACGAGAAATAATCTTTTTTTTACCAAAGTTTTTTTGCTCAAATATTGCTCTTTAAATGCTCTTTCGAAATATGTAATTGCTCCACGTCTAAAGTTATTATTTAATTAATAATATTTAAAAAAAAATGCTTACTCATAAATTAAATTCGCTATAACACGAGAAATAATCATTTTTTTACCAAAGTTTTTTGCTCAAAAAATGGCTCTTTAAATGCTCTTTTAAAATATGCAATTGCTCCACATCTAAAGTAATAAGTTATTTAATATTTTTTTTTAAATTGCTTACTCAAAAATTAAATTCGCTATAACACGAGAAATAATCATTTTTTTACCAAAGTTTTTTTGCTCAAAAAATTGCTCTTTAAATGCTCCTCCGTAATTTGATGTCGTAGACTACGTCCAGAAGAAGTCCAGCTTCAAATTGAGGGTTGAACGGCTGGTACCTCGTCACAAAACGAGTTTCAATTCGTTTTTGGTGAGAGTGCCTACTCATCATCTGCCAACCTTCATGAAGGAGGACTTCTGGCCGCAGGGTGTCGTATTTCGGAAGTTCCGAGGTCGTTTGCACGCTGACACAGCTCACACGTCGATGTCTACGCTACGTGTTAAATAGTTTATATATATATGTTAGTTTTTAAGGTATATATGTTATGGGCCTCTGTTAACATATTCAAGATCTTCTGTAAATATTGCCTGAAATAAATGATTAAATGATAGAATATCGTATAAGGAAAGAATATAATATTATACATTTGCCAGACAATAACAACGGTTACCATGGTAATAATTAGTCATTAATAGCTTTTATTTTATTTATGCATATTCATCCCACAGTAATAAATATTCATTTTTATAAGTAATAAGTTTAGTTTTTTTTCTACCAAGCTTAAAAGTTATATTACATTTTATTTAACATATATTACATAACATATTATTCAGTATTATTTTTCAATTCCTGTGTAATTTATACTATCTCATTCTCTTGTCGGCTTAATCACATAAAATATATTTATGTATCTGTCTCTTTCTAGTGTAACATTTCCGTTTCATCAAGTTTCAAATAAAAAAGATACTAAAGATGTTTCACTTCAATAGTTATTAAATAAATAATCACTGAAGACGTGGAGCAATTGCAGATTACGGAGGAGCATTTAAAGAGCAATCTTTTAAGCAAAAAAACTTTAATAAAAAATGATTATTTCTCGTTTTAAAGTAAATTTAATTTTTGAGTAAGAAATTTGAAAAAAAAATTATTAAATAATCACTTTAGACGGGGAGCAATTTCATATTTCGAAAGAGCATTTAGGGAGCAATTTTTTGAGCAAAAAACTTTGGTAAAAAAATGATTATTTCTCGTGTTATAGCGAATTTAATTTTTGAGTAAGCATTTTTTTTTTAAATATTATTAATTAAATAATAACTTTAGACGTGGAGCAATTACATATTTCGAAAGAGCATTTAAAGAGCAATATTTGAGCAAAAAAACTTTGGTAAAAAAAAGATTATTCTCGTGTTATAGCGAATTTAATTTTTGAGTAAGCAATTTTTTTAAAAATAATTATTAATTAACTTATCACTTTCGACGTGGAGCAATTGCATGTTTCGAAAGAGCATTTAAAGAGTAATTTTTTGAGCAAAAAAACTTTGGTAAAAAATGATTATTTGTCGTGTTATAGCGAATTTAATTTTTGAGTAAGCAATTTTTAAAAAAAATAATTATTAACTAACTTATCACTTTAGACGTGGAACAATTGCATATTTCGAAAGAGCATTTAAAGAGCAATTTTTGAGCAATAAAACTTTGCTAAAAAAATAATTATTTCTCATGTTATAGCGAATTTAATTTTTGAGTAAGCAATTTTTAAAAAAAATAATTATTAATTAACTTATCACTTTAGACGTGGAGCAATTGCATATTTCAAAAGAGCATTTAAAGAGCAATTTTTTGAGCAAAAAAACTTTGAAAAAAAATGATTATTTCTTATATTATAGCGAATTTAATTTTTGAGTAAGCAATTTTTTAAAAAATAATTATTAATTAACTAATCACTTTAGACGTGAAGCAATTGCATATTTCGAAAGAGCATTTAAAGATCCATTTTTTGAGCAAAACACTTTGGTAAAAAAAATGATTATTTCTCGTGTTATAGCGAATTTAATTTTTGAGTAAGCATTTTTTTTTTTAAATATTATTAATTAAATAATAACTTTAGACGTGGAGCAATTGCATATTTCAAAAGAGCGTTTAAAGAGCAATATTTGAGCAAAAAAACTTTGGTAAAAAAAAGATTATTCTCGTGTTATAGCGAATTTAAATTTTGAGTAAGCAAGTTTTTTAAAAATAATTATTAATTAACTCATCACTTTAGACGTGGAGCAATTGCATATTTCGAAAGAGCATTTAAGGAGCAATTTTTTGAGCAAAAAACTTTGGTAAAAAAATGATTATTTCTCGTGTTATAGCGAATTTAATTTTTGAGTAAGCAATTTTTTTTTTAAATAATTATTAATTAACTAATCACTTTAGACGTGGAGCAATTGCAGATTTCGGAGGAGCGTTTTAAGAGCAATTTATTAGCATAAAACAGAATACAAAAAAAAATATTTACACGCTAACTTCTTTCTGGTCTATAATGTATACATATTAGTATTTAAAGTTAGTTATTTTAACAGCTACGAAACTAATCGAGTGGGCTATCAAAGTAAAGGTTTTTAAGAGGCGATCACAAATATATATATATATATATATATATATATATATATATATATATATATATATATATATATATATATATATAACTTATATGTTTAAAAGTAAATTAGAATAAAAAATTGCTAAATATTACTTCAAATGTCTAATTAGCAAAAAGTAAAATGCTGTATATAAAAAATTAAAAAATTGAAGAGTGCGTGTATAAATGTGTAAACGCGTTAGATGTGAAACTTCTATAGGTTATTGGTACTCTTTATGAAATTTAATTTTTGTTTTAAAATTTTAAATAATTAGGATAGGTGAGATAATAAAAAAATAATTAAATATGCAATGCATTTTAGGCATATTACAATCACATATTTACAGAATATCATTTAAGGAAAGAATATAATATTATATATCTTTTGTCAGATAATAACAACGGTTACCATGGCAACAAACGTTCGCCTCGGCCGATTACACTTTTCGTAACACCCTCGTCACGCATTCACCAGCTTACTCCCCATGTCAAGCGTCCGTAAAAAAGTTATACTTCAAAAACCGTGTGTGTGTACTTATGTACGCGCCTAAGAAATTATACTTCTTTTGCGTAACAGAACAAAAATAGCTAAAGATTTCATCCCGTATGTCCCAACTCTCTGTTTGTAAAAGGAACGCAGCTAACTTCATCGTGTCGCTTTCAACTAACTTCATCATGTCGCTTTTTGGCTATTGGTGTACGCGCGCATCGTAAAAATTTTATTTTCATATTTTTTTCCAAACGTGCCAAAAGAAGTATAACTTCAAAAATATACGCTTCGTCTTTGCCGCAAAATGTACATTGTATATATGTATGTCTCCGACTGCATAATACTATATACCTTCGTCGTAATATATTCTTGTATATCACTTTCTCAAAAGAGAGATAGCTGGAGAGTGGACAGTAGTTATAGTAGTACACAGAGAGCAAAATATTACTTTGTCAATGTCACGTAGGTACGTGAAAAAAAGTAGTAACAAAGGAAATGAATAGGATATTCAATATAATCTGTGGTATATAGAAAACAGTTGGCACCACTGCAACCTGTGCTGTATTGATTTTTCTGTTGTCTTGTATTTATTATTATTGATTCTTTGCCATTTTGCTTTCAGTTATATTACCCTTTTTGTTATTCTTAAATATTATTTTAAGTTGTGATTTTTATTTATAACTTTTATTCACTCAAACTTTAATATTTTGGCCTAATCACCAAGATCATCGTGCCATCTAGCTATGAACAATTCCGCGGCTAAAGTAAGTCAATTTAGTTATATTACGCTATAATCATAAATCCTAGTTAACTATAAATATTGCCGGTATAATATTTTTAAAATATTATGTTAGAGAGGAATATAGTGTCTCATAAAATATTTTTTTAATTAGGTTTTTGTTTAGCGCACTTCGTGTGTGTGTAACAAAATGCGTTATTACAAATATCTGGATATTCTATTTTAAAACAATTGATTTAAATTATGGGTTTAATTTTAAAGTCCTTGACCTATCTCAAGAACAAAACAATTTACCTACGCAGTATCTCTATCATCGATCTGTCCGCCAAAATTGCGCAGATGCATTTTGCCCTACCCTTTATCCTTGACCATTATGATACCTATATTCTTGCTTCAAAATATCCCAGATAAAGTAAAACTACATATATTAAAAATTACTAAAAGAAAAAATCTTGAAAGGCAATATATGTAGGTATTTAATAGTAATAATAATGTATTTGGGGTATTTCTTCCTTTGCCTATGTTTATCTCATGTCATTGTGAATGTTTATGGGTATAACAAATTATTTGTTGTTTTATATTATCTGATAGTTCACTATCATATCTCATGTTACATCTAAATTTATCTGAGCTAACTTAGCCAAAGCAACCAAAAATGCAAAAAATAAACTTCACTATTTTGTGAATCAATAGAGGGTCTGCAGTAGGGATATAATCGCTAGAACAATCAACAAACATTGTATTTTAAAATTGCACAAAACCATGAAATCTTACAATTTGTATATTCATATCTTACAATATATTGAATCTAAGCAACATCTTAGAACAAACAGAATATGGAAGAAATCAAATAGTTCACCTTTGCAATAGGAAAATAACAGTATAAACTGATGCAAATATGAATGGTTTAGTACAGTTAAGCTTAGTATGGTAGATTCATAAGAATTGTTTGAATTGAAATCTAGTTAATATTATTCACATTATTTACTAAGACCAGAATATACAAGCATTTTTGAATTATAAATTTTATTTAAAGATAGTGTACTTGGTCTATACGGAAGCTACCACTGACTCGGAAGGCAGTTCTGCTAAGAAGAACCAGTAAACACTCATCAGTGGTTCTTTTTGAAAACCGAGTTACAGTATATAATACAACATTATAGCTATTTATTATAACACCACACATTTTCATCAACAAAGACTCATGATCATCAACAAACTAATATTCTGTACTGGGTAATATATACATCAATTTTATAAGTCCAAAAATTTTATCTTTTACACAGAAAAAAATACATACAAATATTATGATTTTATTCATAGGTGGGTGAAATATTCCGGGAAGCTGGAACTGCCTTCAATAAACTGTCAGAGATGACAATGTTATTGCATCCTATGGGGGATACACAACCTGGGTATGTAAATACTTGCTTAAAATCTAAATACTGGCAATTTGTATTTGAAATTAGGAAGTTTTTTAGTAATATTTTTCAATATCATTATCAAATATGATTAGTTATTACTAGACATCGGATTATATGCATTATCAAAATGCCAAAATATGCATGCAAATATGCACTAAAAAAGGGTGAAATATGCACAAGATATGCACGATCAAAATGGTAATTGTTATCAAAGTTACATTTATTTTCTCTCTCTCTAAAGTATATATACTTAATTCTTGTGACAATATACAATAACATATTTTTCTAGATTTCTAGAGCTTCGTGACGTTGTCACTTAATATTAATTTGTAAGCTGATAAATATGCTAACACTTTACTTTCTTTATTCCTTTAAGACTTCTTTATTCCTACAGAACAGCATTTAATTTGCCACGGACATCTCCCAATAGTCAACTCAGAAGAGTGTTAATCTATTCAATGATTTCTGTTTTTCAATATTTCCAAGGACTTGCACATAGGAAGGAGTATAGTTCCTAGGCTCTTTGCGGTAATAAATCACACATTTAGCTACTGAAATAAGCACTATCAATGAAAAAGAACAAAAATATGCAATAATGCTAAAAAATTGCATTTTATGCATTTGCATATGTAATCCAATGTCTAGTTATTACATATTTACTGTCCTAAATTACTGTTAAACAAAGTTAATAGAATTTAATTACTTAGTGTGAAACATTCATTTTAAATTTTATATGCATATTTTTAGTGGCAAATGGACTGATGAAGAAATTGAAATGCTACGAAGCTGTGTTCATCGGTTTGCTGTTGATTTGAACAAGCTAAGTCAGCACATCAAAAGTAGGACTGTGTAAGTATAATTTGGCCAATATTCTCGCATATCTGAAATTTTGATTGTGTTTTTAGTTAGTTATTTTTTATTTTTCTATTTACTCTTTATACTATAGCCTCTATACCTATTTTTATTTTGAGTTTCTGTTAGTAAAATGTATCTCGACTGAAGTTCTGTTTTAATCTTTTGTGAGTCTTGTTTTTGCTGATTTGTTTTAAGCATAAACTTCTTGAATTATTCTTTTATTATAAATATGTAGCAAAATTTTATTTTAGCTTAAAATAATATTGTTATTTGTAACAGCTGAGAAATTTAAAAAAAAATCTGATCCGATACATGGTGACTTTATATAAAAACATATTTTGTTGGCAGTTCTCAAATCCGTACAACACTGAAGAAGAAAGCATTCGAAGACGCAGGTATACCAGTGAGGCAGGTAAGCAGTACGATCACAAGCCACCCCCAACAGGCACAACAGGTATCCCTGATGACCCGATCCACGGGTTTAGGAAAAAACGCAGAGGTTCAAACCTTCACTAACTAACGCAAAATTCACATTTTTAGTTGTTGTGCTGTCTTCTTTTTTTATTTTCAGTTAGTGAAGTTTGAATTTATTTTTCCAACTTTGCCTTGCACTCGGTTATGTTTGGGGAAGGATTTACTTTAATTGGGAAGGGTAGTTTGATTTTTAGTATGTTAATTGTTATTTGACTAGTCTCAATTTGAATAAGAAATGAAATTATCTATTCTATATGCTTTAAGACACATTTGTACAAAATAAAAGATTTTTGTTCCAATAAAATACAATATATGTACAATTACTGCATAATATTTCAGAATTAAACTAAAAATTTATTAATATTTCAAATTTTATAGTCTCAAATAGTATAATATATGTATATAATAGTCTTCTATGGTAAATTGATAGAAATAAAACTTTAAGTGCGGGGCAAAGTACTTTATTTCCTCCTTTGTGCTTTTTGCCATGCTGAGCACGTTATCTTAGCCTGTGCATTTTGTTAAACGTAGATAATTATCTATATGCCAAAATATTATTTCAAATATAATAATAAAACTTGTAAATGAATTATAAAACTGATATATTATATTAAAGGAATATAATATTAAATATATACTTTATATTTTCTATTGTGATGATATTTTGGCAGTTTTTTATTATTATTTATTGCATGTCCTGAAAATGCCGTCATTATTATTTCTTTACAAAGATTGTAGGACATTTCCGAAAAACATCTATATGTCGCAGGTATATTGTCAAAACCGTGATATTACAATTTCTCTAGTGATATAATTAAACGGTAGATTATCAATCGTCTCCTTTTCTTACAGTATCACGGGACATTTTTAGATATATTATAATTTCCCTAATCACATTCAGTGAAATTGTAATTACTCTAGTTAAATTGTCAATAGTAGCAGGACGTGGTGGGAAGCCTTGGTCCGTTTTGATTGGTCGATTCACTGTGATCATGATTATTAAAACGTCTTTAAAACCAAAAACGTAATTTCGACATAGAGCTAAGAAAGTACTACAACCCGTGATAAAATTTCCATATGTATAGAACCTAAGTAAACTATTTTTTTCTAAATTTGAGAAGATTATTTATTAGTAATTTTCGATTAGGTGATAGATCCGACTCGGATAACGTAGGTTGAGAAGGCTAAGTTAACCTTAGTCTTCTCGTTAAGTCTTTTTTTTTATTTTAAACCCAAAACCCCTAGTATCAAAAATAAATTTAATATTTTGAATGTGGGCAAGAAAAAAAAAACTAAATAGTGATGCGATAAACTGTGTCATCGCCGGTAATACAAATCATTTCTAGTGAAAACTATTATCATATTTTATTGAACACATATCAAAAGTTGAGATTATTTTTTGTTAACTACTTATACTTATTAATTAAACCTATGAATAATTATTATTAAATAATTAATAATTAAAAATAATATATTTCTATTCCTTTATTTTACTAAGCCTATGGTTCATGCTGCGTATCAAAAAAGGTATCTAAATCTGACCAATCATAAACTGTTTCACAATTCAACGGATTTTATTATCAAAATTAAATTGTCAAAATTTCATTGATTCATAATATCACAGAATGTGCTTAGGGAAATTATAATATGCCTATAAATGTCCCGTGATACTGTAAGAAAAGGAGACGATTGACAATCTACCGTATTATAATTATATTATCACTAGTGAAATTGTAATATCACGGTTTTGATAATATACCTGCGACATATATACTACAGAGGAGCAATTGTGAATGGGTTTTCGTAAATAATTAAATTTTAATTAGTTTAATAGTCAAGTATTTTATTTTAATGAAAGAGATAATAGGTACAATGCTAAGGCGAAGCTACGTCTTACTCGGAAGAACCCTTTGTTTCTTTCTTTCTAGGTTGGTTAGGTTAGGTTAGAACAGTAACCACTAACCATAAACGACTAGAACTTTGAGAACCAAAAATGCTTTAGCAGAAAAAATGAACTTAATGACTAACCCAATAATAATCAAAGGCTATCGTTTTCTTTGTGTAACCATTGGTTATAGACGTTACACCAGTATAGACACTTTTTATATAGATCCTATTTATAATGTAACCATCGGTCATAGATATGCTCAGTCGTTACACCAGTATAACAAAACAGTGTAAGCATGGGTCCGAAGTCGTATTTTTTTATATAGTATGATTTATAGGGAGTTTTGATAATCGATCGAGACAATATTAGTAATGGAAAAAATCGAAAAGATTTATTCCAAATGTCAAATATCCGCGTTAATCTAAAAAATTATTAGGGACGAGTAATTAAAACTTCTAGAGGCCCAATAATGCAAATCGTTAAAAAAATGTGATACTTTTATTAAACTTTGGGAAATAATAGCTGACGATAAAAACGTTTCATATGGACCTACTAAACGCCAATCTGCAATAAAGAAAACCTTTTTAAACTCATATAGAAAGTTTGTTGAAAACCAGGATTTAAATATCTAAATAGAACATATAGAAGTGAGTTTTTATGATATACCTACAATATGCTATTACTGACGTAAGACGTAAACGTTACTTCTACCGCATGAGTAAAGAAAATAACAGAGACAAAACTTCATACAACCGCGCTATGATAGGTACACTACTACAAGCTTGAGGCGTGTGTGTGCGTGAAAAAACCGGCTTATACTGGCTTAGCGTGTGCTCGAACTCAGGGCTAGTCGTCGCTGCTTGACGCTACGCGTCGTGTTTGTTATCGTTTTACGGTTTGAAAATGTTTTAATGCGTGTGTAAAAATGTAAATTTGATATGCCATGCGAGTGCTTCCTATTAGATTATCTAAAAAAAATGTAAAAAATATGTTAGATTTAGAATTTACCGTTCAATTAAAAGGTACATCAAATTATTGAAAAACAAAAATTACAAAAAAAATAGAGTTAATAATTTGTAAAAAGAAATTCTATTATAGTTGTTTAATAAGAGCTGATAAACGTTTTATTTATTTAATTTTATGCTCCTGTGTCAACCCTACCAGAATAGGTAGTTTTATTTATTTAACTTTATGCTCCTGTGTCAATCCTACCAGACAGTGTTCGCAACCGTACGATAATTATCGTACATGTACGATAATTTCATGTCTGTGTACGATGTACGATAATACATTGCAAATGTACGATAATTTGTGAAGGTGGGATGGGTGAAAATTTTTGTGAGGATTAGGTAATGTTTTAGAAAGAAAATTGTTTGAGTTAGTATTTTAAGTATGTAGTATTTGTAAGAAGGGAGAAAAACGAGAATAGTCCTTTTTTTTTTGCTCTCCCGTCTGCAGCGTCGAATCGGTTATTAGAAATTGGTTAGAAGGAAAAAATATCGATTTGTATAAAAGTCGACTATTTTGGCATATTCCTAATATGTACGATAATTTTGGTCCATGTACGATAATTTTACAACCCTAGGTACGATAATTGCCTAACTTCAGGTTGTGAACACTGCTACCAGAATAGGTAAACATTTTGTCCGCTCCTTAGAAGCTTTGTCTCTGTACCTTCTCTTTACTCATGTGCTTTTACTGTTCAATGTGGTAGTTCCATGTAATATGTGTGAAGTTATACTCAATTGTTCATTGGATTTTTGATTTTAGACATCTTCCTCACCTGTCGTCGCCAATGTGGCTCAGTTAAGAGAGAATAGGCAAATTATGAATGGTTAGTCCTCTTTACTATCATTTAATATGCCGCTCATGGCCTTATTATTGCCATTATGGTAAGTACGGAAGAGTTGCCTATAGTTTTAAAAAACGATCAATATTAATTATATGTGTAAAATACTACATAAAATAAGCATAGTTTATTTTAATTCAATATTTACTTATGCCATTCAGATTAAATTTGGAACTATTGTGCAATATATTCTAGATTAAAAAATGTTTTTTAAAAATAATAGAAAATAGGCATCTCACCCAGACATGTGGGTTTGTTGCCTATAGATGTCAGGGATAGGTATAGGACGAGTAATTAGTGCATAATCAGACTTACTTTGCTTAGTGATGCAAAAATCCTTTTTTTTATGCATTTATACATACTACTTGTAGATGTACAGGTGGTTATGTGGGACTCACCGGCTAGAAAAGCCAGTACTACCCACTAAAACCCAACAAAATCTCCTCCGTCTTAATGAGGCAACCCGACGGCAAGTCTGGCGAAGCAGATTACTACAATCGTGAGGTTGCTCCCACGGTCCACTCTGCCGTCAGAGAAGTACCAAGTGCAACCATATGGATTAGGCCATAATCCACCATGCTGGCCAAGTGCGGGTTGGCGGACTTCATAATGTTTTTCGAAAACTTGCTAGGTTCTCTCAGATATGCAGATTTCCTCGCGATGTTTTCCTTCACCGTAAGGCAAGTGGTAATCATGTTTGAAATGATTCGCACATGAAAATATCACAAGTGCGAGACCCGGAATCTCACTCACTTGCTTTCCCAAACGAGCGCGTTACCCACTGGGCTACCACTGCCTTAATTAGCGTCCGGATGAACTGCCGAACGCTAACGGACTCCCTCACCACGACAAGGTGAACGCACGTTGGGGGGAACCAATTAATACACTGGGCATCTAACCCCAAATTATCATTGGGCCTCTAACCCCAAATTATCATTGGGCATCTCTCCCGACCATTAGGGAGAGATGCCTATCGACTCTGAACACACCGTAAAGCATTTATAATAGAAAATGTTGGATTGTTAACAAAACAAGATCACAATGTTACATTATGAAACAATTTAATATTATTTAACTAAAGAATTTAGGGAATAAAATTACTGCAAACTATCTCAAACTTTATTTTCTAACGTAAAAGTTAACTACACTTATCTTATTTTACAAATTAACACCAAAATATTAATTATAAGTAATATGTCTTTGTGTAAAAACTTCCACACTGACATTGAATGTCCACTGACGTATTATGGACGCGTTCCAAATCACGCAACATTAATTAATTTAATTTTTAAATTAAATTTATCAGGCGTCTCTCCCTTATGGGCATCTCTACCGGACTTACCCTATATATATATATATATATATATATATATATATATATATATATATATATATATATATATATATATATATATATATATATATATATTCTAGTTGCTCTTGAAGGTGATGGAAAGGGTTCCGTTTTGGATAAAGCGATTGATGGCAAAATCGTAAGAACAATACGCAAATCGAATCCTCGAAAGAGATTAAAAGTACACCTAAGCGTGAGACTGGCACGCGCACGCCCTCTATGTTGAAAATGAGATTTTTAAGCATTGTCTGAATTATCGGGAGTGCAGGCATAAAATAATCTTCGTTAGAATATGAAAGATAATATATATTTTACATTAGAAAGATATAAAGTATTGCGAACAATCAGTAAATAAAAGTTGATGATTATGCTGAGTATTTATTTACTCTACACGTTAGTTAGTACACGGACACATTGCAGGGAATATTTTCTATATTTCTATTGCATCAGTTACCATTAATTTATAATTTAGCTTATCATCAAACGAGGGCGTTGCGAAATATAATTTACCAGTATTGTCTATAGTTAAAAGTTTTTCAATTGACGGACACGAAGTAACGAAATTCAATTAATTTTAACATAAATAAAATTGAGATTTGAATAATTATTAAAACGATCTGATTACGATTTAATTTCGATAGTTGTCTTTATTTTCCTATGAGGAAAATAGAAAAGATATGTATATATTCATTTTGTAGGTCGATTATTGAAGAACAGAAAACTAAAAAATATACGGGAATGACATATTATGATTCTATGACATAAAGATTAAAGTCTAAAATATATATTTTTAAATTTCTATTCTTTAACGCTTGTAGAATGACCTCTTCTTTAAGTCTCCAGGATGTACTTGTGTAAAACCATTCATGAATCAATGACAAAGGTTATGCATAGTGCAATATCTAAGGTAATGCTATGCATAGCCTAAAAGCAATATGCAACGCAAGAAGGTATGCAGTCAACATTATGTCGATTCTTTCAAATTAAATTATTAGTCCGTTGAGGATCGCGAGCAGTCATTTCTGTTTACTAGTAGGTAGTACTTGGGCGACCGAGCTTCGCTCGGAGTTCTTTTTTATCATATCGTATTTTTTATATATAAAAAAAACTAAAAACTTGAATAAATACAAAAAAAAAACAAAAGCAAAATCTTTGTATCAACCGGGATTCGAACCCGGACACCTGTGATAGTGTTTCACCTTGGCCGCTTGACCACGATGCTTATGATCGAGCGTAGGAAATTATCGACCATATTTTGCGTTGAATAATGCTAAAGAAAAATGTATTAAAACTCGAAAACACGCGTTTTCCCAAATATAAAACTAATCTAGATTGATTTTTCGCCCCCGAAAACCCTCACATACCAAATTTCAGCGAAATCGTTAGAGCCATTTCCGAGGTCGCCGGTATAAATAAAAAAATATACAAGAATTGCTCGTTTAAATATGTTTACTAGTAGGTATTAAGATATTATTTAATAAATCTCTAATAACACGTTTGCGGAAATGTACATATTCTAGTAAACTATGGTTTTTAACAAATTAGTATAATTTACAGTTCTTTGTCTTTATACATAAGACTAGTAAAGTGATTTGACTAGAAATTCTTTTTATAAATATTTAAACCCCTTCACATGCACCCAGTAGATGTGTTTCCTTTTATTACGTACATACATCATAATCTTTGCTTATTTTGAATATTGTAAATAGTATCTGTTAAATAAGATAAGCTCAGAATAACACCGCACTGCACTTGGCTAAAGAACAAGAATATAAACAAAGTAATTTTTTTTTAAATATATTGTCAACAAACTTTCCTCCGCAGGTGACACTAAACATGTTAAACGCGTCCGAAAACGAGGTGGACGTTGAGGGGTTGAGTGGGGACGTCAAGCTGGAGTTCGATGGTAGCACAGACGAAGTGGCCACCTGAAATATGTTTAGCTTCTCGTACTTCTAAGCGGGCTACCATCCAACTATTGCTCACTGAGGCGAAAAGATATGAAGAAATCAAAATACGTTCAACAAAGCATAATCTCTTCAATATAGTTATTTCAAAGAAATTGATCAATTCATTGCATCTCCGTTTCTCTAATGAATACTGTACCTTATTGCTAACCATGTAGCTTGTGTTGCGAACATCTCTGAGAAATTACTAAGAATGAACTGCATTTCAGCGTAACGATTTCTTAGCGTGGCGATTGTTATTTATTCTATGCGACTATTTGAAAATTACAGCTCTAATATGAATTATATATTATATTACCATAAGTATCTATTAAAATAATTGATCTCTCTCATTGAGAATGTTTGGGCCAAAATTCTTGCTATATATATTTTGAAATGATTCAATGGTATACCTTAGAAAGATTTTCTTCCTAACTTTGCGCGTCAGTGAACGGTTATACGGCTTGTGATTGTTATATTCATTTGTCATATCTCTCTAATCTAAACTACGTTCCGATTACGGTAATAAAGAAAAGCTTTTTTTACTAATAACAAATTTCTTAGATAACATCTAAATTGTTTTATAAATTTCCTTAAATAACATCTAAATTGTTTTAAAAATATGGCAGTTACTAAACGACTTTACAAAATCCGTTATGATACCGTAAATGTATGTAAACGATCGCAAGCCGAACTAATCTAGCAAAAGCCCGTGTACGAATAGTGAGAAGTACCGAAATGTTAAACCGTATATAATAATGTTATATTTAGTTTGATTTTATTTAAAATTCTTGTGTTAAATGTTGTGTTTTTGTCTTTAGTATAGTAGGATTATAATAAAGGTGGTGGCTGCCTATTACAAATCATGACTGTGTAACTAAGACTTACTTTAATTAAAACTTAACTGTTTGTGGTTCAGTCAGTTGCCACCTTTATGTTTAAGTAATCGTTCATTAGATCGAACAATTTGACAGCTCTATGCCCCCGTTAAAACTAATCAAATTATAGGTGGAATTTGAATAATCTTTAATTCATTCTAAAAATACAGTGCTAAAGTGTCATACATATTTTAATAGTCTGTGTTTTAAACATTTTCTGCTATCAATATGACATTAATTTGGTTACTAATATTAATATCATTTGTGGTAGTTACTAATATTTTCTTTTGAAGAATCGATTACTAAATGACTTTCATCGAGAATCGAACCCTGGCCACAGATTAAATAAAAACTTGCATCACTGTCCCGTGACGGTGCGTCGAACCTTTTTTGTATTAAGAGTTTAATTAATTAATTTCTGAGCTCCTCTTGCAATATCAAAGTATGAAGCCTTTAAAAAAGCCTTTTATAAAATTTAATCTAAAAAGTTAGTTCTATATAGTAGCAGTTTTCTAAAAAAATCGTAATATGCTCCTTAATTAGAACCATCACAGTTCCTATAACTTTCTTTCAATTCGAAATTAATTAACAAAGATTCGTATTAGAAATTACTATGAAATGTTTCACTTTGTGCTATTTCTATTTCTCTTAACGTATGGTATAATTAATAATCAGGCTTCTTTCCGCAACTCGACGTTTGTGCGCCTATTTTGCGTGTGTAGGAAATATTCTCTCGTATTACTCTTGCCAACCCAGTTCTTCTAGGAATTTCAAAATCTAAATACTGCAATAATTAAGGAAATTGAACTTCTTATTTACAAACTGTAAAATGCTTTACATGTCGTAGAAGTACAAAAAATATTATCGTCTAATGGTCTCGCGCGTTACACCAAAATAAGCGAACTTACATTATATAGTTTCCTTTATAAAATGGCCAAATTAAATACTCACAATTAAAATCAAAGTCGAGTTTCGTTTCAATTGAATCAGTACATTTAAAGCTTACTTTAGCTGTAATGCAAGACTCCAGTAATAAAATTAGTGCAAGAATAACAATAATGTATAGTAGGCACTTGCAAATAGATCCTTGGGCCTATCGAGAGCTCTACTTGAATCAATAGATATTATATGCAAGGAAAACAATTGTCTTGTTTATCAAATCATTATTTAATCTACTTTTAATTATAATCATATGAAATTGAAACTGTGTCTCTGGGGTCATGTTTATGAAATTAGTTATTACGATAATTTATTACCATCGAATAGGAGTAACGTTTTCAGAGATTCCTTTTTATAAGTACATATTTATACTGGTCCACTGGTCTGGTGGTAAAGTTATTAACAATTCTAATATATAAAATTCTCGTGTCACAGTTTTCGTTGCCATACTCCTCCGAAACGGCTTGACCGATTTTGATGAAATTTTTTGTGCTTATCCGGTATCTACGAGAATCGGCCAACATCTATTTTTCATCCCCCTAAATGTTAGGGGTAGTCCACCCCTAAATTTTTTTTTATTTTTTAGACAAAATTTTTAATTTCTATTTTTTTATGATACAACATACAAAAATACATACAATCCTCAATTTTCACCCTTCTACGATCAACCCTTATTTTTTAATAGCCATTTTAGTAATTTAATCATTTTTCCTCTCCGGTCGAAAACTGATCAATCGTGATTTAATGCAAGCTAGGGACGAACCCGAGCGAAGCGAGGGCGAGTCGCTAGTTTAATTATAATAGTCGAAAAAATCAAAGGCATTATTTAAAAAGTTTAGGAGCTAGTTTCTTTTAGATATCTGCATTATTATTATTTTGCACAGACAATATTAATTGTATGAAATCTTAGTGTAAATCTTAAATTAAATATGCTTTTATTTATAACTCCTTCTACATATATATTATACATACATATGAGCAGAAATGTATGTGACGATAATTTTATAGTTTAAACATCGCAATACTTTAAATAAAAATACCAAAATGATACACCTTTCTTTAGGTTATTAATATTATAAATATTTAACTTCTTTTGAACTTTTAGTCTTTGTTAGTGTTAATATAAAATTTTAATATTAGTAGGATAAGATTATGTACCTACATAATTAAAAAAGCGACGCGAACGAACTCTGGTTAATAAAGTAGCTGTAAATATTTTTGAAATTTACTTAGCGTAGATAAAAATGAATCTTATTCATCATAAATAATTCAATAATATAATAAATAATTTACATATGCATGCGTAAAACTTTACTTCATGCCATTTATTGCAAATATTTTTTTTCTGCTCATTATATTAGTAAAGTAAGTTACCTATAACTCAATATATTAGGCTGACTCTGCCGACTTTGTCCTGTCGAAATTTCAATTAAATCTTAAAATCATACAAAAATTCCATATAACACACCATAGAACACACTTTCTGTGTCGCCCGAATTTTCCAATTTTTCCTAAAACCCTTATAGTATAGTGCAATTTTGAGCGTCGGGTTTCGGAGGGAGAGGAGGTAGACGTTGGTAAATTAGTAGTTTTCATCAGAAACGTTTCATTCATTCTTAAAGATTTCGAAAAGTACATATAATAGTAATACATTAAATTGTGAATAAAAATATTTAGGAAAAATTGAGGTTTTTGGAATATTTAAGAAAAACTGATAGAAACTACTAATTTCCAACTTTTAACCCCCTTTTTTATCGTCAGGAAAAACCCTGTTACGGGTACCCGCTCGAAAATGGGGAAGCGAAGCGGGTAATGCCAGCCTACCCATAAAAAACCTGACATAAATCCACCTCCGTCGCCATAAGGCCGGGGCCACGGGTACCATTAGACTCTTCCGCAAACCCCGGCGGCGATTGCCCTTTGGCACGTCTCAGTGTCAGGCTGATATGTTCGACCACCCCTGACGGCCTCCTCGGGCCAGACTATTGGACGGCCGATCTCCCCAAGTCAACCGCCCTCTGGCCGCCTCACCGCCCACCGAAGTGGGCCACCTAGATCCGGCTGCAGAGGACAGGAAGAACGGCAACAACACACCGACACTTCTCTTCCTCTGCAGCCCCACCGCGTCAACCATCGAACGGGGGCGGCCCTGTCGAGGCCGCGGAAGGTAAGGAGAACGGCGCACCGAAATACCGGCACTTCTCTCCCGCCGTGGCCTCCCCCTCATCCGGTTGCGAGCCTGTTACCACAGTCCCGCAACCGGCCCCCCTCCTGTGGCTTTGGTGGCTGCAATGTCGGAAGCCGAAGCCTCAACGACGAGCGGCCCCACCCGGGTGGTGCCCCTTTACCGTAGTTGACGGCCTCACGGTTACAGACACGCCCTGCTGTTGGTCCGCGCCGGATTTCTCCGGTACCACCCGCTGCAGGCTAAGCGGGTGACGTTCCCCTATCCGCGACCTGGGGACGCGCCCGGTAGGAGTCAGCTCCCCCCAGGGAACTTTTAACCACCTCCCCCAAACCTGACGCTCAAAATAATGTAACTTTTTAAAAAACAATATGTGGACTATATGGAACAATTTGGAGATGAAGGGAAACTTTTACTTTGGATGTTGACTAAAATTTCTAATTCTGCTTAGTTAATATGTTTAGATTTCCAATCAAATATTCTCATATATTCTATATTTTTAAATTGATATATCTAGGAATATGTAGTTTGTAGTTCGAGATATACTTAAATATATGAAATGTACATTTAGTATGGTCCACAACACAGCCACAAGGAGCCTACATCTTAAATGATGGGCTCGAGTAGATTGTTAATATTATATGACAGTATAATTAGGATCTAGTTGAAATTTAGAATACTATTTAGTCACATTTACTTACTTTATTTAACTCCATAGTTACTTTTTGTCACTTTCTTTTATATTCAAAAGCAAAGTTTCTTTGCCTAATGGCGTCTTGACGGATATATGGATCGTGTTCATAGTTCGTGTTAGCATTTTTTATTTTTATTTGTCTCATTTCTTTTTCTTAATTCATTAATCGTAAAATGAGGCTTTTAGTATGTTAGAGACTTCGTAATCTTTTTCGTAAAAATAAGTAGCTCTAAGAAAAAGGTATTGGTTATTCGTGTTCATAGAAATAAGGAATATTATCCGTGTATATAAGTATATGATATATTTTTACTAACTTAGAATTTATTTCTAATGTTATTCAATTTTTTCTCTTTTTAATCTTTAATTTAGCCTATGCGTTATTCCAGACTATAATTATCTTCACGATTGCTCAAATCTTTTCGATGGGATTTAAAAATAGTGGTACGACGGTAAACGAAGAACCTCATATGTCTATACTCGTTAATCATTTGTTCTACTTTATACTATGGGTCCCCTTTGTGTTTTTGATTAATTCTTTTCTATTCTATCTGAAGAAAAAATATTAGGCTCTTCTTCTGATTGTCAACATTTTTGAAGTTGGTACGAAGCATGTATGTAAGTTTCGTCAAGATAAATGACAGGTCGATTTTCTTCCTGATGATTCTTGCGCAGCCTCAGAATATATTTTGCACTTCAAGCTACGTTCGCACTATCGTTGCGTTCTATTAGTACTTTTTGTTTAGACTGGTACTTTTTGTATTACAAATACCCATACTCTTTAAAATACTCTTTAACAATGTTTTGCTAAATTTGAAATCAATATAAGAACTAAAAGTTACAACCATAGTTTGTTTATGGTAGGAAACTCCTTTATGGTGTAGAACGATTGGATTGTATGCCTTAATAGCGTACTTATCGAAATTGTCTGATTCAGCTATTTTCTTCATCCGGTTCCTTTTCTTACCAGGGGTCACAATTTTTGAAGATTAAGTTACTGTTACATTACCTTCTTGCATAATTTGGGTAACGGTGCGTTCGGAAACGCCTAAAACAATATTGCATTACATAAATAAAGAACACGAGGAAAACTACAAACTTTTTTTGTTATGGTATCCAAAAATTAACCTGCTAAATAAGCCACACGGGCTCTCACTTTGGAAAACGGTACCGTGGGCGTGTTATAGTCGCGTTCTTACTCGCAAACACGTTTGAACTACAAAATAACATCTCTCCCAGCACTTTTAACCACTTTTGGTATAATAATGGCGATTATATACTTTATAAACGATAAAAAAACACTGAACACAACACACTCTCCTGGCACCAAACATAAACAACAAGATGGTGGCACCCGGCTAGTTCTGAATTCGGCCGTGCGCAAACTTATCTTGCGCGCACTCTTAACTTCTATTTTACATCACTTCCCTACTAAACATTTTCAAACATTTGAAAACTTATACCGTTTTATATGCATTATTTTCTTACAGTATTCGTTTCTAGTTTTTTTTTTATAATTATGTATATTTTAGGATAAACAATATATACTCTCTAAATAACAAAAAATAATGTATTCTTATAGTAATAATTAACTATAGTTAGTATGCTGTCTAATATAATGCTAGGCCATAATAATTAAATTTGATCAAAACATAAATAGGTTCGTGTAGCATTAGACCTTTCAGTTTATCTAAAACCTAGTGTAAGGATCGCCATTTAGAGCTTTCACTTGTTTTCCTCGAATGGGGAAGAATTTTGCCATTTCTCAGAAAGCTCTGAAGAAATGATGGGTGGATTTCTTTTTTTCATTTTATTTAAAATTTAATTCCTAATTGCAAAAAAAAATTGATATCATTTGTTCCCAAAAGACCATAAATTGAATAAATTGTGGGCTGAAGCAATAAGACGACCAAAATTGGCAAAATCATAATCTTTATATTTAAGACTGAGAGAGGATCATAGTGATTGCGACATCTGGCGGTAGAAAATGGCAAAATTCTTTCCCATTGAATTATAATAATATTAGTCAAACATCAATATAATAGTTTTTATTTCAAAGAAATACGCGATAGTTAAAGTTAACGACCATAGATTTTGAACGTTCATAACTGTTTTAAAATGTACACAGCCACTGTGAACAGTTTAAATAGCATATTATGAGAAATAGGATTAGTTAAATCTTGATTCGTAGGGTATATTCGATATTATATATAAATTTTATATAATATCTTAATTCCACTTGACTAATATTAATGTTTCTAATGTAAAGATATAAGATACTGGTATAATAATTAATATTATAAACATGAAATTCAATATACCATGGCTCGTTGCAAGAATGTACACAAAAATGTATAATCTATCTATCTAATATGTTTATTAAACGTGCAATTCTTGTATATTTATTTATTGCGAGCAAACAGCAAAATCGTTGGAGCCGTTTCTGAGACTGCCGGTATATATAAATAAATATATAAATATACTAGAGTTGCTCGTTTAAACAAACAATTTATGGCTTAGATTTTAGGATGAAAGTATTAAAAAAAAGTAAAGACTGGTTAATTTCTAGGATATTAATTGTTAACTGGCACACCGGCGTGCCCGCGCCTCTCGACGGGAAGACGTACTGTGGGCAACAATAGAAGTTGGTTGGTTGTCACTAAGCCTAAATTTGTTTTAATAGTATTTTGTATTTTCGTTATTTTATAAAGTGCCCAATGATGATTTGAGGGCATTGACCTATGCGCCATATACGTTTTATGCGTGAGTATCCTAGCATTGTTTTATTTTAATAATATCATTTAATTCTTTGCATATACTATTTCATAAATAAATTTTACCCAACTTTTTTTAAACTTTGACCTTATTAAAAACAATACTGCTGTTGTTTTTTTCATATGTATATGCAAGTACGGACTAGATATAGGTAAAATGTGAGCAATGGGAAAATATAATGGGAACGAAGAGTGAACGATGGGAGCCATGCTTTATTGAGTTTCAATTTTAATTTTCTATGAAACGATAAACTAAGATAGCGAAAGTGTACTCTGTATATTATTTTGAAACAAAACAATTGTCTATACATCCCAACAAAAAGTAGATTGTACAGTAAAGTAGTTGATAAGTTATCTTATACTTCAGCCTTTAGTGACTTAGTACGGTGACTTATTCACAATTATAACCATACGGTAACTATAACAGTAAGATTTTTATTCTTTATTTGTATATTATAAGGCATCAGATCACATACTGAATTCACGCATTCAGTACTGCTTATTCATTATACTTTGATAAATTATAATCATCTAATTGCCCACTTATATTAAAGAGTACTCATTTTTTTTTTTTTTTCAATACTTTAGACGTTAATAGCAAGATTGTAATATCTTTTTTTTATTTATTTTGCAAGTAACACATGAACAAACGGTTAATTTTTTTAAATTAATTTATGTAAGAAATAGTAAAGGAGAATGGGCAACATTGTATGGGTTCCGTCCCTAGTGTGTATCCAGTTGTATTATATGCCGTTGTATAAAATACCTTATATCTACATAGAAAAATTTTAAAGATCATAATAATAGCTTCATTTTGTTGTATAAACACCTAAAATGAAGCACGTGCAAGGACTAGGGAGAGAACTATGAATCATTTAATTTTATTAAACCCGTGAAAGTTTGAAACAGCATAATTTAGGTTATACTATGTATACACACCATCGCACCTATTGAGACTTATAAAATATCAGGGGTTATCTATATATTAATACGTAAAGCAAAAACTTTTTACCCCTTTTTGCGAAAATTGCGCGAACGGAGGAGTATGAAATTTCCCACACTTATAGTTTATGTAGAGGAGTACAGAAAGCTAGTATTTTTTTTAAATTATGCATAAAAAATACATTAAAACACTAAAAAAAAAAACATTGCACACACTACCATGTATTTGACACACACGCATTACTCTTTTGTTTATTGTTAGTCTGTGGTCAAATTGAGAATAGTTTAATATTGTAATATACGCAAGACAATAAACATATAACATAATGAATTATGGTTGATTTTCAACCACGCGGCGATCACTAGTAATTATAAAAATAGCCAACACAATGGTCTACACGGTCTTCTATCTCACCAATATATCCAATTCACTTTCAATTAGGTACGTAGGTACATATAAAGTAGCCGTGTGGTGTCCGGCAATAGAATAGCACCACCCTTTTTCTAGCCGAGGGTGTCGTAAAAGGCGACTAAAGCTTAAATACCGGAGAATGCGCAGCAGCATTTTCCGAGCGCACGCACAAGTAACTGCGATCGCCTACCTGGCTGCCAAGCGTGGAGATTATGGCAAATCCCCCCCAGAATAGGAAAAGGGACGGAACGGCCCATTGTCCTATGAAATTCAGGTTTCTACAACTAAATGATTATATAAAGGTATAAAAAGACAACGCGTAGTTCTTTATATTTCAATTTTTTATTTTGTATGAGCCTCCTCGATCAATATCTAAGGTTTTAAAAGAAACCCTGTTTTAGTAGGATTTACTAGTGGTCATGAATGCATAAAATACCTTATATCTATATAGAATAAGAAATGCCAATAAATACCTTTTTTATATATAGTTTAGTTTAAGACGCTATAGTACAGCCATATAGAGATAGTGTTGTAAAATAAAATTATTTAGCATTTCGCTGTATAATTTGAATTTGTCATTAAGTCTAAGAATGTATTAGGTTTTTTCTTTTATTTCAATTATACTCATTCGAGAAGTTCCACCTGAGAGTCTCATAAGAACGTCGGTCTTTGGACACAAGGCAAAGGTCGCTTTGTTTATATGAGTGTAATCGAAGGGGATGTTGGAGTTAAAATCTCGTATAGGATGACTAAAGTAATGACGGAAAATTTAACATACATATTATGTCATCATCTAGATGTTAAAATAAACGAGATATTTTATTTATAATACTGAAAATAAAATCTTCTTTCTCAAAGTTAATATCGACTTAAAATAAAACCTTTTAAAAAACCTTTGGTGATATAGAAATTGTCTTATTTTTCATATATTTTTTTAATTTCGATCACATTTAGATGACGACAGTAATATGACGTGGTTGCGACGGTAAATTTCACAGTGTAACAATTTTCTTTCTAATAATTTGGTATTAATTAAATAGGTTTTTTAGTTCTTAAAACACTTATTGACTTTTACCGTTGTGGTCACAACTTACGCACTACATTGTAATTATTTATAATAATAAACTGGACGGTGGCGGGCCTAAAGTGACATTATTATAATAATTATATTATGTGGTCTAGTATTATGAGAGCCTCTGATATGTTGGCGATTAACCCATAGCAATTAACGTCGATTCGGACAGTGCTTCGTATGCGCCTAGATATGTACTCTGGTGCGCTAACGTTGCTATTAATTTAGAAGGAAAACTTATGCTGTTTAAGAGCCATATTTGACCACCATGAAAATATTTAGATAGAGAAGTTCATATTCTAAAAAAACGTTAAAAATGTTTAAAACAACCAACTGCATCGCACTCTCGAATCAACACAAAGCTCTATAATAGCTAAAGCAAGTACACTGAATTGATGTCTTGAGTCTTGACGCGCTACGGGCTGTACTTGGATCGACTACTTGGCTTAGGAAGTCAGTATATAATCGTCAATGAATTATTGCATAAGCAGATCTTTTTTTTTTATCGTCAGGAAAAACCCTGTTACGGGTACCCGCTCGCCAATGGGGAAGCGAGGAGGGTTATGTGGGTCTCCTACCGCACAAAGATGATAAGCGCGCGGCAGCCTACCCACTAAGAAACCTGACAAAATTCCTCCTCTGTCGCCATAAGGCCGGGGCCACGGGTACCAAAGAGATTCTTCCGCGAACCCCGACAGCGATTGCCTTTCGGCACGTCTCGGTGTCAGGGGCTGAGATGACCGACTACCCCTGACGACCTCTGGCCAGACTAGTGGACGGCCGACCTCCCCAAGTCCACCGCCCTCTGGCCCCCTCACCGCCCACCGAAGTGGGCCACCTACATCCGGCTGCAGAGGACAGGGAGAGCGGCAACGACACACCGACACCTCTCTTCCTCTGCAGCCCCACCGCTTTCGCCATCGAACGGTAGAGACCCCGTCGAGGCCGCGGAAGGTAGGGAGAACGGCGCACCGAAATACCGGCACTCCTCTCCCGCCGCGGCCTCCCCCTCATCCGGTTGCGAGCCTGTTACCACAGTTCCGCAACCGGCCTCCCCCCACCCGGTGGCTGCAACGTTGGAAGCCGAAGTCTCAACAACGGCCTTCCCCGGGTGGTGCCCCTTCACCGTGGTTGACGGTCCCACGGTTAGAGTCACCCCTCTATTCGCCACCTCGGGACGCGCCCGGTAGGAGTCAGCTTTCCCCCAGGATCGCATAAACAAATCTGGTCCAACGTTATAAAATGTCTAGATATAGGAAGCCGAGATGATCCGGTGGTTGAAACTCGGCGACGCCCTATGGTCGTCAACTAATAGACCCCTGAGAGTACCAATGAATTGTTTTAGTACAATTTAAGGGCCCGTCAATCTCTAGCCTGTTCGAGTTTTTGAGCTCGACCGTGAAGGACCGTTTGTAGGAATATGCATTTTTTAAGAAGAAATTCTTGAAAGTGCAAGGACACTCACCAACCCGCTGTGGTGGGTAGGTTTAAGTTCGTTATTTTTTTATACTGTATATTGTGTGCCTTCTAATTTTCAGTTTCGGGATTTTCATTTGTATTACAAATTATTATTTTTTTCATTTTTTATCTTCGCGTACTTACTTATCCTTGTGAAGTTTCAGAGTGTATAACACCTATCCTCTGTGATCGCGGAGAGACACTTGTAAAAACGTACTTATTTTATAAATGTGTTAGTTAAATTGCATTAATTGATTTCAACGACGATAAATAAATATATATCGTAAATTATTACTTTAAACATTTGTCAATATTTTTTTTTTGTATTATTTATGTAAATAGAACGTAAGTGAAAAATCCTTTGTGTTTTATACTATTTCTATATAGAATCTTCCACTGGCGTAAGACTTCCAGTGTTGTAGGTATAGTTCGGTCAAAATAAACACTAAAAGTTTTAAACTTTGCAATAATTCGCATAGAAGCAGATTGATTGGAACCTACAGATCTTAAAAATGTTAAAACTAATCACATCAGACTTACATTTATCCTATAATGCGATATTTTTTAATCATATATATAAATAAATGTTTGTGTAATGTTTTAGTTGACTGGACTGACAATCAAATAATAACTTTGGCGAAAAGAATCTTCCGGAGATCGATTCTAGTAAGCCATGCATGAAATGTGTACGCCAGTGACTTGTGACAGTTCTACATTAAAAAATATTTTGTAATTTGTATAATGAATTCATAACACTTATTTTTTCTACGTTTTATAACATTTTACAAAATGTCTTCTAAAACTTGTGTAAAACTGAAAGACAATTTTTTAAGCAAAGTTTGTTTTTGGATAAAGTATACAACATATAGTTAGCAACAACTGTCTAAAAATATTTTTAACAAATACAACATCTATTATTTTTTTACATAAATCCAATATTAATTATAGGTAATCTACCTTCTTAAAAAAATGTAATCATTTTAACACTAACTGTCTTTTCTAAAAAAATACTATTTATAAGATTTTTTGCTCATGATACGCACAATACTCTATTTTTATAAACCTACCTCTTACATTTTTGTTTGTGTGTACATGACTTATTTTGTTACAATGTATATTTTATTTTGACTCTAACTTCTTTTCGCACTTGCAAAATCAGTCAATGCATAGAAATCCAATTACAAATGTTGAATTAAGGCAAGTGTGATTTGAAGAAAAATAAACTAGTTCATAAAGCTTATTATACCAATTATAGTTAAAATATCTTTATCTTCCGTAAACGAAATGCAAATAAGCCAAAGGAGAAGTAAAGTATTTTCTATAATACGTTTAATAGACATTTATGAAAAACAATGTAGGATAAGTGCAACGCAGCACATTTTTTTTTAAAGTTCTCGGATTATGCTTAAAGATGGCGATATGTTTTATTTCGCACATAAATAAAATTCTTTACAGTTACGAGTAGGTTCTAACCTAATATCTTCAGTGTAAAAATGTTCTCAAGTATTTAACTATCATTGAAAAGATCAATAACTCGACTCGATTCAAAACGCGACCTCAATCGCTCTTTTATGCAACTTTTGCTATACAAATTTATTTTTACACTGAAGGTATAACGTTTTATTTTAGATTTAGTATTTTGATTTGATAGATAGAGAGTTCCAATGTTCGCAAAGCTTTGTTATTACTAAGTTAAGCTGGGTCTATGTAATAAGTTGTTTAATAAAAGTTCGCTTATTGTGCATTTTTTGTTTCATTCACTATCGGTGACTCTTTCGTATTCAATCAGTTTTGAATTTAATTCACATATATCTCTTCTGGACGTCCATTCCAAAACAAATACATATCCATACAGGTGAACACATAACCCTCCTCTGGGATTCGTCACAGTCTGATAAAAAACTGTATTTAAATTTTATTAGTGGCGCCAAAACTACTTTTCAACATAATCCATATGGTATTGTTAGGTTGCACGAATGTTTAGAATTGAACAGTTCCAATTCCTAACTAGTTACAGCAGAACTAACTTCGACTAATTTACTATTTGTTGTGTAAAAATTATCTACACGAAAAATTTTGAGGCCGTCAGCTCAAAAGTAGTCTAACCTACTGATAGCTACTATGGAGAAAACAGCTGTTAAATATTTTCATTTAGCAATTTTTTTTAAATGAGAGTTGTGGTTGTATTTTAAATGTTTTCAAAATTTTTGAAATAAATTTTAGAGTTAGGCCAAATCGTATGTCACCAAAAAATTAATTAAAAAATAAATAAATATATTATAAAAATAAAAACCCAACTGCATAAAAGCTACCTAAAAAGATGAAAACAAGTTTACAAAGGAATGTAGTACTATGCAGTCGGAGAAACACGTTTCATCCTTGCCGCGAGATGTACATATACACTCGTATGTACATATGTCTCCGACTGCATAATACTATCTATATTCCTTCGTGAACTTGTTTTCATCTTTTTAGTTACTTTTTATGCAGTTGGGTTGTTTATTTTTATAATATATGTATTTATTTATTTACAGCTTTTTAAGTAGGAAAATGAGCGAGGATGGTTGTTAACCAACTTTAAATCATTTTATATCCTAAGCTGTTACTTAAAAAGAAAAATGATAAAAGAAACCTAAAAATTATTTTTAAATATCTATTCAACGATACACCACTTGACATAGTTTGTCGATTTTCATTTTATTCTTTTTCACATTATGGCGTCCAAAATTGGCTATTTTGATTTTTTCAAATTTTTATGTTTTCTATGACATTCGTGCCGTCGTGACGAATCAAACTACGTGTCATTTATCAAAACCAGCCCATGCGTTTGATCTTAATAGTGCCACAAAAGTACAAACTGATGACCGACCTGATAAACGCATTACCCTCCTTGGCGTCGCGCAGTCGGGTAAAAAGATGAGAACTAGTTGACGAAGGGACATAGTATTTATCTCATAAATAACCCAAACCCAGGTTACAATGGCTACAATGACCTTGGGAGTGTGCTATTATTTGCCAATGAAATAAATATAAATATTATTATTATTATTAAAATATTTTTTTATTTCGAACATAGAACTATTTTAATTAGTGATAAAAGATTAATAAACTATTTTTAATTAATACAGATATATTATAAAGAAGTATGTAACATAATATATATTTTCTATACTGTATTATTCTAAGCCATCTCACCAATGACGATGAAACTCATGAATTGCTTTTAGGCCCGCGATGGTTTCTGATATAGTACCATCTACGTCCGATAGGTGGCGCATAAACTGGTATAATCTACATCGTAGGGTATCATTAAGAACAAAAAAATAGTTTTAATAAACGTCCATAGATGTCGTTATATGCATATTTTTTATAAAAAATTGTGTAAAATTAACAAAAGCTTATAAATAAATCCCAAAAAAGTATATATTATGTTTTTATAAAATATTCTAAGTCAACGAAACGAAATAAAATGCTCGTTAAAAAAAATTACGTGAATTTTCTGATAATTAAAAAATCGGGCAATGGGCTTACAGTGCATATTTCACAGATGGAGCTTTTACATTTTATGAATTGTTTAACACGGATAAAAACTAAGTCACTGAAATTTGTTTCATTAAATGTAGGATTAACTTTACAATAATCTTTGTTATCGTTGTTAATTTAACACAACTTTAATAACAAATCGATACATGTAACGACATCTATTGATTTGAACGTCATTTATTTAAACTAATTTTTCTTTGTTCGTGATAAGACCCCGTTGTTATATTCATTTGCTAGTTTACAAAACTGCTACTAGATGTCGTTATGAAGTTAAACAAAATTATGAAGTAAATCCTCGTTAGGGATAACTATTATTCGATAGAAACCCTTATTTCCTTCTCTTCAAACTGTAGCTGTATAAGTCCACATAATAAATATTTTCCTACTACGTATTTTAATATATATTTTACCTTGAAAAATAATAGAACTCTTGTCGAATATAATATAAACATTTATTTTTTATAGTAATAAGTTTGTTACACAGATGGCACAATACTACACTTTTAACTCGAAATTTTTCGCATTTTCCGTGAGGTGCTACTGTAATTTAAATGGTTATTTCTCTTTATGGCACTGCGGCCAACGACAATGGCACTGCGGCAC